>CM074732.1:96343083-96983083 GCA_037367245.1 Phrynocephalus guinanensis
CAGCTTCCCACCAGGCAGCTTATAGGGTTGCATTATGAGCCTTTAGAATAGGACTGAATAATGTGCAGTGTGTGAAATGTATGCAGCATTTTCATGGGACCCAATCATGCTCTTTGGTACCCCTGCCTCCCAGTAAAAGGGCCTTTTTGGTAGCTGCCCCCAGACTATGGAATGCCCTCCTGAATGAGATTAGTCTGGCACTGACATTGATGACATTTTGGCACATGGTCAAGACCTTCCTATTCCAGAAGGTTTTTTTTTTTAACTTGAAATAATATATGGTAGATTGTGGGTTCTGATATCATCTTTTAGGGTGCTGTATTTTTAATTGTATTTTGGTTGAATTTTAAAATACTGTAAGCCGCCCTGAGACCTTCAGGTAGTGTGGGCGGAATATAAGTTGAATGAATGAATGAATGAATGAATAAATAAATAAATAAATAAATAAATAAATAAATAAATAAATAAACTAACTTCCAGTCCCCTCCTCCTCAATTCTGGCTGAAAAAGTCCTCTCATACCATCTAGGAGACACAGAGGGAAATTCTGCAAACACCCTTATATTTGTGTTTTTGTTCTAAAAAAACCTCTTTCTGATTACTAAAGAGTGCCGTTAAAAAAAAGCCTGTTGGCAATTTTTTAAAAAAAGATTTAAGGTAAACTCCCAAGAGTGTGGGCACACAGCCAGCTCTCCATGGTCCAAGGATACCTGCACTGTGGTTCTTTCAAGATAACTATGCATCCTATGATAGAAGCAGGAATAACCAGCCTTGGGGGGAAATGATGGTCTAATACAGGGGTCCTCAAAGTTTTCAAACAGCGGGCCGGTCCACCACCACCCAGACACCACTGGGGGCCGGATCACAGTCCAAAAGCAGCTGCGGAGGCTGGCTTGCTCACAAAACAGGGGGCAGGTGGGGGGTTGCAACTGGTCCCAGGGGCCGGATTCAGGACCTTGGGGGGCCGCATCCAGCCCCGGGGCCTTAGGTTGAGGAACCCTGGTCTAATATTAATAATGACTCACTTCTTGGGGAGGAGCAGAGCCTTTGCCTTTGGTCCTTATCCGATTAAAATTAGCCACACAGCAAAGTACAAACACAGCTAAAACTGCAGAGCTTCATTCTTGCAATAATCCACCTCACCTGTTTAGATAAAAGGAGAATATGTTCTTCTCCAATAGCTGTTGCTCCATCACATTATCAAAGAAAGGTGTCACTTTTTTCACAGAGATCTTAGGGTATGCCATGCCAAGGATGCCATCAAACTTGGCTGCAATGAATGTGATGCCAGGCTGGCTGACAGCTTCGCCAAACATTTGGTTTTCGACTGCGATGTCACCAATCTGAGATCAAAAGCAAAAAGTGAGGTGGGGGAGAGAGAGAGGGAGACAAAACACCAATTTAAATCCACTGTGTTGAAAGAGATAAGACCGCCGTATCCTGATAATAAGGTGAAATCAGAATTCAAGTGGGGTTGGCAAAGCAATGAAGTTTTTTTTAATCTCTGAAGGCATGCCAGGAAAAAGGCACAGGGAACACAGAGATAGTGTGGGATATATGTGATTTACATGAATGAGGACAGCAGAGACTGACTGTATCACAGTTGTCTTTTTTTTTGAGGCCAAGCCACTCGCTTTTTTAAAATTCAAAGATGTATACTTCGGAAATGCCCTGGGCAGAAAGAAAGGCCCAACATTTACCCACATGGCAAAATCCATCTTCTAGCTGCTATCATTAAGGTGAACTCGTAATACTCAGATAGTATCTCATGAGTGGGGGAGAAGATATACCCTTTAAGGTACGTTAGTCCTAGGGCCCTTGTAGGAGTTCACCCAAGATGCTGCTTTTCCACTTGAAATTATGGACAGACAGCAAAGTCGCAGATTTGAACCCTAAAATGTTGTTTGACAATCATATCCCTTTCTTCATACCTCATGTCAGTCAGTAGTGCAAGGGTTCTGGGTAACCATCAAGGCCATTTTAACAACCACAACCAGAAAAAAGACAAAAATGAGAAATGCTGCTTCAGGAACCCTGCAAAGAACAATTATTCTCAGGGTTGTGCCCTCTACTTTGTTCTACTAGAATATTCAGACAACATCCCCACTTCTATAACCTGGGGAAATAGGCCACAATCTGGAATGCTTGGGGAGTTGTCCAGCGTGATCTATTTCTTGGCAACCGTGTGATGCATGGGGAAATGACTCCAGCCCAACTCTGATCCATACCCAAAGGGCTAGAGCGATTCCCTGGCAGTGGGAAGAGTCACTGCTTCTCCTGAAGTGACCCTTTCTGGAGCAATCAGGTGTATACCTTTGCCCATGTCTGATCACATTGAAAGTGATAAGACACCATAGGAAAAGTTCCACACACACACACTATAATGGTGCCCTGTAAAGGGATTTGTAGCAATCTGTGTTTCCTTGCCCTCTTGGTCTCAATCATTTCCCCTTCCAAGAGATGACATGTCCTGAGATACCCATCCAAGCTAAATGCATCTCTGATATTCAGAACATGTTCAGCACCTTCTAAGATATTTGTGTCACTGGGTCGAGCCACTTTCCTTCAAAAGTTAATCCAAATGGAGGGTGACACTTTCACTTACTTCATTCTGTAACTTTTATGCTCTACTTTTGAAAAACAGAAAAGGGTGTTGTAGTTTTTGGCCAAGGGAAGGAAAGATTGTTGAGAGAACTGTATCCTGCAGTCGCATGGACCTGATACTGCACGTGCATGAAGGTTTGTGTATGTATTTTGTAAAACAAACAATAGGTGCAGTGAGGGTCAAGGTAAAAAAGGGAATGGAAAAACAAATGCAATGGGACACAAATTAAAAGTGAGGAAGTCAAAACCAAAAAACATAAAAGGGTGCCAAAATCTCACTGCTGTACTAAATCAGCCTGGAAACTTCCCTCAACATTTCCTTTAAAACTTGTGAAGTTGCAACCTATTATACCTACAAGATTTTCTAAAGAATGTTCTTCTTTAAGTCAGGACTACAAAAAGAGATCCCATCCTCCATGGAGAGATACATAAGAAGAAGTAAAAAAACTGAGTGATAAGGAGGCAGCTTTGCCCCACAAGAGCAGCATGGAGCATTTTCTTACCCGTCTAGTGCATTGCTAGGTTCTACGTAATACGTCCTAAAAGTGGTATTATCAAGACACATCCTGGAGACCTGCTGAACTTCTACCACCCACCCATCCAAGATGCGATGAGGTATGGCAGTTCTCAGATTTGACTTTTTTTTCATGGAACACAAACCATCCCAAATCCACTGTTACATTAGTAGAGAAGGATCACAGTGCGGGGAGTAAATCTGCCAAACAGCTCTGGCCTTGGAGGAAGGTATGGCACAAATATACCGAATGAGGGGGATTCAATTAGTACAAACTGCCTTTTACAATCTCTTTTGCCCCAAACCCGGCCTCATTCCCTCTCTCCTTCAATCCACAGAAAGGTCTCATATCCGAAAGTACAGTACAGATACACTCCTTTAGAGTTTGAGCTTGCTCTATCCAACATCCAGCAATACCTACTGAAAATGTTACATCTGCCAAGGAGCCCATATGCATTCTACTCATGCTCCTGGTGGATGACCCAAACCCCATCTAGCTGAGCAACTGAACAGCGTGGAAGCTTCCTTTTAAGAATGCTTCTATTATGAAGACATCCTTAATGAGCTTAATAAGCTCCCAAGGAAATAAGGGCACAGTATAAAAACTATTGCCATTAGATTATTGCCAACTAATCCTGGTTACCATTGAGAAGCAGAAAATACAGATTTGGGAGCTTTTGAGGTAAACCATGATAAAATTCTTCCAACCTGGGGTCACATGACAAGAAAAACGAAACTCACTTCTCCTATCCTTCCTTCCTCTTTACCCTAAGGAGGCCTTCTCTATAATACCTTGAAGAACAAGTTGCTCCTCATAACATGTTCAAAAGAAAGCGAAACTGCCTCTTGGTAGGCTTTGGGAATCACAACTTTTGCTTGGAATCACAATCTTTTGGTCACAGAAGACACAAACTAAGGCTGCCAGAGAAGCTTGTATTATATTTGCTTACTATTGTGCATCTTGAAGCATTGGTATCTTGCCTCCTTAATTTTAGAGATAGGGCAGTTACAACCTGGCATGCTTCAGAGTGCTTTATTAAATCAAAGCCCTTAAGCACAATTCAATTCATTAAAAAAAACCCCACACAACTAAAATACAGTAGGACCCCTGTATCTGCTGGGGATCGGTTCCAGCCCTTCCCACAGATAATAAAAACCGTGGATAAGAGTGAACAGCAAATTGCTGTTTTGTGACAGTAGCTTGCTTTACAGCTGATGTTTGTGACAGTAGCCTGCTTTGTGGCTGCTGAATAAGTTATTTAATTTTTCCCCTCTGCCAACCACGGATAACTGAATCAGTAGCTAATGAATCAGTGGATATGAGGGTCCTACTGCAAGTATATATATGGCTACTATTGCTGTGATAACTAAGTAAAATATGTCTATATGTGTTATTCGGACCTCAATGAAGGCAAATTTAAGGAAGTTTTATTTTGCTAAAAAGTCAGGATTTTGGTGGTGTGGATAAACAAATCCCGGTAGTATACTAACCGTTACAGTATCTTGGCTGAGATATCCTGACAGGCTGCCAGTACCATAGTGGATGGAAAAGGCTGTACCATTTTTCACAAATGTTTTTGATTTGGCTGAATCATATTTGTGATGTAGCACTGCAGGAAGAAGAGAACAAATGGCATGTATGTTCAATCCACACACAAAACTTTGTACCTGAGCTCTAAACAAATATCAGAGGAGACACTGATTTAGGTGTTCACAACAATATAAGGCACATAAGGTGATGCCTAAAACCTTTGTCTGAATTTTTTAAAGAATGCAAGACCCATGTCTGTGGTACTTCTTTATCTGAGCACTCTCTATTAACTTTAGGTTTCTGGATGAAAATCAGGTGCAGATACAACAAATCAACAGAGATACTGGAATTGTGTCTTGGTGGAAGTGGTACAGTCCTGATCCAGAAATTCGTTTTATGCACAGAATGCACTCTTGCTAGAACACAACTATTTTAGATTTTGTGCTGAAAGAAAGTGCAGGGGAGTCATGGGCATGCACATGTAACCATCCAAAGCTCATAAAAACCTTGAAATGAGTGATAAATAAGAGTTTCTGTTTGGCTCATTTTAATTTAATTAACTTTCAAATGTAATAACTTAAATTAGTAAGTAGAGGTACCACTGTATTTTAAGACGGTCAGATTCCAGTTTTGGTTTGGGAACTACACTCTACTACATGCTATGAAGTTTACACAATGCTCTACATGTATTCTCTCTATATACAGTATTTATATACCAACCATCTGACCAATGGGACACTCTGGACCCATAACAATTAAATGTATGCAACCAAGAACACTTTAACTATGGCAATCTGGAATGTTACATGAGCCTCTGGAGGAGGTGGTGCAATGTTTACCAATTGCCTGTCTTTTTTATTTTCCAAGTGCCCTCTGCTGCCAAGTATCATTTTAATTCCTTTCGAAACAGTGAGACTTCATGAGTAGGGCAAAAGGACTACTGGCATGCATCGCCTTGCTTGGAAATCTGAACAGCAGAATGCTTTCTAAAGCTCTCCCAACATATGGTGAATTAAGTGAAGAGATCCAATTTGGCTGCTAAATTGGATTTGGAAAGAGTATTTTGAGATTCAAGTACACCTGGCAGAGTCTTGTCTCCACAATGCTCAAGATCCTAGAAGGTAGGAGATGCATATTGAACACACAAACATATTTGAAGAGTTAGAGGTAGTTTTGAAAGACGTCACAACCTGTTTCATACACTGTTTATTTCATCCTATTCACCCTTTGTCAAAAAGGGTTTGAAACACCAGAAGTAAAAAAAGCCAATTAAGTATATATACTATGAGAAGAACATCCCAGTTTCAGTCCTCTAACAAAACTTTCATCTGTCATCATCATGAGGCAATAAAGGCCATCTTACGTTACAGACTAATTAGGCAAAGAGGATACTGGAGGCACATTGAAGCTACAAATGTGACCAAGAGACTCTCCTTCCCTGACCTTAAAAACATTATCAAACCCATTCAGAAGTGTACACTGGCCTAATGCAATGCATTGTCACATTAATATTCACGTTGGGCCACTGGAGTACTTGTTCACTGATCTATTCATAGGAGTCCTCACCATGATGTCTTCAGTGCTTCCAAAAGTTTAAATAATTTAGCACTCAAGCAAAGGTTGCTCCATTTGTGATGCACTCAATTCGAAGAGACAAACTGCTATTCAAGATTGCAGAGTCCTTAACTCAATTCCCTCCAGATATATTTGATTACAACACCCACCATTGCCATCTAGCATGGCAATAGGTCCTGTGTATTAAAAGGATAGAGACGCTCTGGATTAAAGAGATAGACCCACACCAGTTCCACTTTCCAGGGTGATTTCTGATGTGTCTGGAGTAACTGTGAAAAAGTGGCAACTATCAGGGACACTACCATGAAAACCATGAAGCTATACCAAAGAGAAAAAGAGAGGTAACTTACTGCACGCAATATCCAGCAGGTGACAATGGACAGAGGGCACCCAGAGGTTGGACGACCCAGTGTCAAACACCACAGTAAATTTCTGTGGTGGTGTCCCAATGCCAATCTCTCCATAATATTGTGCCTGAAAAAGAGAGAGATGAAAAGATAAATACTTTGACAGTAAGAGAAGCTCAGGATGAACACAAAATTTATGTACAGTATGTCCTTAATTTACGGTGCCACACTGACAACGATGGTGCTCCTTTCTCCAGTGCATAAATGAAGGATACAAAGGAAAGGCCAATCCCATCACAGAAGTGGAAGCAAGCCAATTATACAAACAAGAAGCACATCTGATTTATCCCCACAACTCTAGGGTGGGCGAGTGTGGTGTGCAGCTGAGACTGATAGGTCAGAATTACAGAAATCCACGTTCAAATCCCCACTTGGCTATCAATACTCTGAGTGATTCTGAGACAGTCACTTTCTTCCAGCCTGATGTACCTTTCAGGATAAGATGTGTGGTTGAGGTAATGAGAAACATAAGGACATGTGAGATTCTTAGAAAACAGATTTAAAAAAAATTAATCAGAAAAGGTGAGCTGGTTGTATCAAAATCAGATCACTTAGGAAGCAAGCCTCACTTAAGGCAGGTACTGGAGAAAGTAGCATGAAAAAGAAACCACCAAGAATAGCATTTAATCAACAAAGAATGTGCGTCCATTCTATGAGGTACAGGGCACCTATCCATTTACTGCTTTGGACCCTCAGTAGCTTGTTCTGCCAAGGTGTCCAAGTCTCAATCTGTGGTTTCGTGTTAAGATGAGGGGCAGCGGAAAGAGCAAGTGAAAGCCGTCCCGTTCCCAATCCTGCCATGTCTTCTCAGATCCTTTGACAAGGCAATCTTAAACCTTATTATTCCTCCCCTCTTGTGATCTTGTGCTTTTCCTTCAAGGAGCTCACAATGTATTCCTGGAGAAGAAGCTTTTTTGAAAAACCACCCGAAGAACTGAAAACTATGTAGTTCCAGATAGCACTTAATTGGGGAAAGGTGGCAATATTAATTTTTACTGATTTAGCAAACCAAAGTGGCTAGTATTCCTTGCAATGGCTTTATGAAACGTTGCATGCCTCTCAGGGAAATTCACAACAGAATAAACATTCAACCACCCCAAGTAAAAACAGCCCATTTCAGACAGTGCTATATTCTTCCACAGCAACATCCCCCCGCCACACATCATGAATGCACAAAAGGCTACCACTAATACAGTGGTTCCCAACTTGGCGGTCAGGACTCCTTTTGGGGGGTCAAACAACCATTTCACAGGGGTCGCCATGAGGCAGCGAAGAAAAAGGCACAAACGGCTTGGGTCTGGAGGAGGAGGGGAAGGGGGGGGAAGAGTGAGTTGCAGCTTGATAGGTTGGAGGGGATGTCAGTCAATGGCACCAGAGGCTGATTGGCTGAGGGTGCCTGTAGAGGACAGTTCTCTATGGCCCCTGCGGCAGTGGCCTGCCAAAGGGGGCTTGTGGCATCTTCCAAGCAGGGCAAAGGGGTCACCCCAACATGAGGAACTGTATTAAAGGGTCAGGCATTAAGAAGGCTGAGAACCACTGCACTAACCTATGTGAGAAGAATAAAAAGACAAGAATAAGCTACTGCAGGATATTTACTGAATTATAAATTGTTGGCATAACCACTGTAGAATTATCCATCAATATCTGGATGACCCCATATATCCTATTTACTGGGAAATCGCTTGCATCTGCTCCTTGCTGCCATTGATCCCAGACACCAAGAATAAGACATATATTCTTCTGGAGCTGAGTTTAAAGTTTAACCTTGGACTCTCTTTCTTGGTGGCTACATGACTTGAATGCATGACAGAACACTGGCAACATTCTTGCATTTTCAGAATTGTTTGTTAGGTAACATGTTTTAACCAGTTGTTGGGAGCAAGAACTTGCATTCAAAGCGCAAGACAGCTTTGTGCAACATTGTGTCATGGTACATGGTGCCTCCTTGCTTATGCCCTTGGAAATATGTACAGGGGTGAGCCAGCATTTCCACTTAAAAGGCAGATAACTGAGCTCTAGGTGTGCACCAACATTTCTACCGAGTTCTGGCTCTCCAAGCCAGATAGGATCTGAAATGCATAATGCACTATCTAATTTCCTTCTGAAAGAGGCAGAGCCATGGGAGAGGCCTTCCTCTCGGTCCCGCCACCCTCACAGGTGTGCTTAGCAGGGGGACATGGGGGAGGGCCTCCTCTACCGTGACTCCCAGACTCTGGAACTCCCTCCCACAGGATGCTAGACTGACCCCATCTTTGCTATCTTTCTGCAAGCAGGTAAAAATGTTTCTCTTCAGGCAAGTTTTCCCTCAGCGACTGGCTGTCTGAGCATGATCTTTTAGAGATGGATTGTTATACGTTACCGATTTGACTGTGTTTTAATTATTGCTTCTGTTTTCCATTTCTCAGAGTGGCTTGTTCCTTTTTAGTATTTCTACACTAAGTGCTTTTAGCTTTAAAATTGCCTTTGAATAGCGTAAGCTGCCTTCCTATACTCATTATTTTTAGCTTTAATTGTTATCTTTTAATGATGTACATCATCTTTGTATACTCATTGTTTTGATCTTTACATATCATCTTTGATGTAAGCTGCCTTGGATCCTTTTCTAAGGAGAAAGCTGAGGTAAAATAATTAAATCGAAGAAATTAAAGTAAATTAATAGTAGTTGGGAGGGTGTAATTGTCAAGACTTAATCTGAACTCAGAAACACAAAGCAGTACATCCTTGCATGCCAGTGTTTACACTTTACTGACTCTGCAAACTTCCATGCAAAATTCTATTCTGCTTGCAGGGGAAGTTAAGCCTCACTGGACTATTGGTATAACATCCCATATAGTATCGACAACCAAAGCGGGGGAAGAGGAGATCTGCAACCCATCAGAGACACAACCATTTCTTCGCGTATATTCAGAGGTCCAACAGGCAACAAGAAAAGAAAATACCCTAGATCAGTGGTGGCAAACCTTCGGTATGCCAGACGTTTTAGACCACAACTCCCAGAATTCCAAGCTTGTATTGCCAATGGCAACAATTGGCAATACAGGCTTGGAATTCTGGGAGTTGTGGTTCAAAACATCTGGCATGCTGAAGGTTCACCACCACTGCCCTAGAGCATTTGTACATACAGTACCCACAGGAGTACTCGTTCTCTTATTCAGGCCAAATGCCCCATCAGTCAAGGTGGGGGTGTCCTGTTTCCCTTTGGCAAGCTACCTCAGAACTACAACTAACATGGATGCTAGAACTGTATGATCATGCAAACATTATTATACAAGCAGCAGACATGTCAGGTACCACATACACACTATATACAGTAGTTTATCTAGGATTTACACAGATTAAAGTTAATGATAGTTCTTACTCTACTGGAATTTAAAATTAAAACCATTACAGTATTAGGGCAGGGTGTGTTCTCTAACCAAGCATTTGTACAACAGTTTGTATAAGCCAAAAATAATTGCTGTTAAAGTGAAAATAATGCAGCTATTCACAACAAACAAACTACAGTACTTTGTGAATGACCAGGGATGTTGATTTGATGTTTGTTGTCAGGTATAGTAACAGGCATTTACAAGGTTCAGTGCTTTACATGAAGGTTACTGCGTGAGAATGAAAACAGTTACTAGGAGTGGAGTCCTGGACTTCACATTTAAAAGAACTGCCCAAGCTCTTAAAATAAATAAAGCTGAGTTGCAATCCATGTGATTACAGAAGGAAAAAGAGAGTATAAGTGTGTTCACTTATATGTACATACACTTACAAAGGTATAGCAAAATATGTGCCTCAACGGTATTTTTTATGCAATTCAATCATTGTTCACCCGTACTCACTGGTACACATATCAAGCTATTCGTGAAAAAACTAGGTAGGGATATTGGTACCACAGCAAGGGAAGTAAATGCCTAAAAGAGAAAGAGCTGCTTCTAATTTATTTATTTATTTAGAATATTTTACCCCATCTTTCTCCTTGGAAAAGGACCCAAGGTAGCTTACATTAATGAGGGACAATATACAGCCCAGGACATTTAAGACATATTCAAGTTAAGAACAGGGAATTAGAAGGGGCATCTTAGAACATTAAAAGGTAACATTAAAGCTACAAAAAACACACAAAAAGAAAAAAAATCCAATATGAGGGGTGGAAATTAACATGGAAAACACTGGTATTCTTATGAAATCAGTAAATATAATCATGCACGGTAATCCATATAAACGTCACATAGTTGGTAGTCCCTCATTCAGGGAATGCTTGCCTAAGAGGAAGGTCTTTGCCTGCTTCCGGAAAGACAGTAGAGATGGGGCAGTCCTGGCCTCCAGCGGGAGGGAGTTCCAAAGTATGGGAGCAGCAAGAGAGAAAGCCCTCTCATGTGTTCTTCTGAGATGCATCTGTGAAGGTGGCCGGATGGAGAGAAAGGCCTCTCCTGATTACCTTAGCACCCGTGCTGGTTCATACTGCGAGATTTGATCTTTGAGGTAGCTTGAACCCAGGCTGTATTGTACTTTGTAGGTCAAGGTCAGCACCTTGAATTCTGCCCAACAGCTGACTGGCAGCCAGTGGAGCTGCTTTAGTAGGGGATGTAATGCGATCTCTGTCAGCAATCTGGCTGATCCTTGTAGGTATTGCTTTTAAACATTCAAGATATCAGATGGGATCAGTACTTAGCTCTTCACACATGTAAATGTTTATTTTTCACCACCAATATTTTTTTAACAAACCTGTGATTTCCTCTATTAGGAATGCAGGAGGGGGTTCACATAAATCTGATGTGTCCTGATGGAGAAGAAACAGTCTCCCACAACGGAAGGATGACAAGATTGCCGCCCGTGTTTTAAGTTCATCTTTAGACCAGCATGATTAGCTTTCTTTTCTCAGTTGGCCTCCATGAACCAGTAACTGGTGCAAGTACAAGAAAGATGCATTTAGAATTCTAGGTCCAGGAATTTGCTCCAAATACCAATGAACAGAGCTCCTTGTTCTTCCGCAAAAAACATATTCCAGGCTACCCCATGTTTTCTTCTTTTCAGCAGTCTAATTAAGGGTAGGAGGGAAGTCATGTCTGTGCTAGTACTGTATTCTGAAGGAGGTGGGAGCCAGAGTCTAGTAGTCACTAGCAAGATCAATATGTGATAGGGGCAAACAGTTACAGGGAGAGCTCATTTGCAACCCAATTGTTTACACATAGGATGCATATGTTAACACAAAAGGCTAAACCAAAAACTATGTCTGATGTTGCACAGGCGAAAGATGGATAATGTGAACCATCATTTTAACAATTTATAAAAATGAACCTTTCCCCCATATTTAGTGTAGGAAGTTTTACTGTAATGAACAACTGGGCAATATTAAACAAAATTGTGTGCATAACATAAATATGAAGCAGAAACTGATGGTCAACTTTCCAAAAACCAAAAAAACACACAGAATTTTAGAGCTGGAAAGGGACCCCAAGGGTCATGGCCTCCAACCCCTTCCAAAAGCAGAAAACCCACATGTAAACAGGGGACCACTTACCTTTGTTTAAAAGTCTCTAATGAAGGAGAATCCACAACCATATGAAGCTATCTATTCTATTGTCATGTGTGGGCTTTTCTTCCCTGCCTAAATGTTCAACTTTACATTTTTCCCCTGTCAATTTATTTTTCTCCAGATTTCTGACCTCTTTAGGCTGCGGTCCTGAAGTCTGATTTTGTTTTCTGGAAGATTAGCTACCCCTCCTTGTATGGTGTTATCTACACCTTTGAAGACCATTCCCTTCACATCCTGTTCCAAGTCATTTATGAAGATGTTGAACCCCACTGGGGTCACGGCAACATTCTGTGACGTCCCACTTCCCACTCCTTTGCAGGATGACAAGGAAGCACAGGTGAATGTTCTTTGGGTATGATCCACCACCCAGTTACAAATCCACTTACCTTCACCTATCCCACTTTTCCCTAGCATGCCTGCAAGGACATCATGAGGACCTTCTCAAAAGTCTTGCTGAAGCCAAGATGTCCTATGTTCCACAGCATTTATATCTACCAAGCTTGTGATTCTTTCCAAAAGAGAATGATTTGCATTTGAGAAACCTACACAGGGTCTTATGAAATCACATGTTAAGAAAACTCAGGTGAACTACTGCTTGATGAATCACTTCCAATAATATGCAGCTTCGACATCATAAACAACTGTTTGTGTATGTTATCTCTCCATTCCAGTATAAATCATCAGTGAATGCAAAGGCGATTGGTAGACTTAAACAGGAAGGGAGGCGGTGATGGCCTGTTTCATTCCCTTTCTGATGCAAATACTGCCTGCTGAAAAACAGAAGGGACAGGAGAGGGAGAAAGAACAATTTCCAGATGGAAAGTGCTCTTCATTTTGAGGTTACTGGAACTGACATTCAGCAGAGGCAGTGGGAAAGGACATCTCCTCTTTCCACCTGGAAACAGTACAAAAGCGGCAATAATCTAATTTATTTGACTTTTCAAGTAAAATGAATATAAATGGATTGACGTGGGGTTTCTGAGATACTTCACAGGCATAGCCTCCCCAATCTCCACTGGAGCCATGCACAGTGCAATTGCTATTCTTCTCTCCTCCCATTTTTGCTGACATCACAGCTGCTATGGGGCACCCGTTTGGAGGGAAAGGAACCATGGCAGTCTTCAGGACACAACCCTTCTCCGGCTTGGTTAAAATTTGTTTGGCACACACTTTGTTTTCTCATTTGAGAATGGCACGAGCTTTTCTTATTTCCCTCAATAAGTTCTGGAAGTACTAGAATTGCCTTTTCCCGTGCACCTGCTTAGGAGGCAGCTGCAATGGAATCTTGATTTGTAGTGAGCCGAAACAGAATAAAGGTTTGCACGACTTGATTTTTACATGCATGTGCACACACCCTTTAAACACAGATTGTATGGAACAGAGCCTATACTCTGCATTAATCATAAACTAATAAAAATGGCTGTTCAATCATCTATCGAGACAGTAGGCTGTCTTATAAAAACAAATACAAAAAGATTGTGTCTGCCATATTATAATTTTTATTTTTTAGTACTAACATGGCTCCTTACTCATCGTCCTCATTCTTTCTGGTCACAGGCCTGCAGTTCCCTCTGTCCTGCACTGTAAGTCTAAACCGCCTATTTCAGGTATGCTCTAGTCTCCAGTTTAAATAGCCTGAACTAGAAAAGAAAGAGAACTCAGGATATGACAAAACAGATTTCATATTTGGGCAGTTTACTTGAATTAGTGATTACAACGTAAGAAATTTGCTTTCTTTGTCTCTTCCCGATGAAGACACGCAATTATGATGTGGGTTATATGCAGTCTAATATAAAGGGCAAACGTGGAACCACTCCAAGGAGGATATAGATTTGTTACAAAACCAGAAGAGATAGGATCAGATTAAGGTGTTTTTAAAATCCCTATTAAAAGTGACTCAGAAATGTCGTGTTTTTCCAAACCGGCTTGGAAAAGATATTTAAACAGGTGGTTGCAATCTGGCTAGAAGACTAGGGCTTTAGGCTAAGAGGGGGTGTCTTTCAGGTCTTGCATACATGCACCGCAAGAGTTTTACAAGTTCAAGGTAAACAATATGGTGAACCTCTTTTTCAAGATTTATTCTTACTAAATTAGAGTTGCAGAAATGTCCACCATGCAGAAAGAACATTGTGCCCATGATCCTGTAAAATTTTCTATCTGGAGAACTGCTACGGGTATTCATCTAGTATAGGAGCATGCAAAGCCAAGCCTTTTAAATGTTCCTGGACCACAACTCTCAGTATCCATCCCCCCCGGTCTGTGGCGGCTGCGCCTACTGGACACTGAAGTTCAGCAACATCGGAAGGGACACCCTTTCTCAACCCTGCTCTAGTGAAATGAGTTTCTGAGTGTGAATGATCCTAGACTTAAATCTTTGGAAAGGCCTTACACTGGTAGAAAACGATAAGCTCAGAGCATTAAGTTACACAGAAGGCAAGGAAGACTTCAGGAGTAAAACATGCGTTATGAAAGCAGAAGGCTCTGAAGTTCAGGGTCTGTGCCCTCCACAGAGGGATGAGCAAGACTCTCATTTGAAACACTGCAGAGCTGCTGCCCATTAGATCAGAGAATACCAGCAGCAAATGCTCTGGGTTTACAAAAGGTGTCCGCTTCGTTTATTATAGCACAGGTCAATGTGGAAACTAAAAAAAAGCAAGAAAATTGAAGGTGGGTATTGGCGGCCTGGGAAGGAGGATAAATTTCTGGCAATCTAATTCCAGCATATTCTAGAAAGCCATAGAGCAGTGATGGCATACCCTTGAGAGACCGAGCGCCCAAACTGCGATTCAGAACCCACTAATTTTTTGCAAAGTGCCATTACAGCAATTTAACCTGAATACAGGTGGCTGTGAAGGGGCAATGTCAGGTGCCCACAGAAAGGGCTCCGAATACCACCTTTGGCACCTGTGCCATAGGTTTTCCAACCCTGCCATGGAGTAGTATGAAAATTTTAAGGATGAATAGCTGGTTATAAAAGCATCAGTACTGTGTTCTCGCCTGTGAGAATGACTGTGGAGGTAGCCTGGGTGTGGCAGGGAAAGCTGCCAGCTAGCCTCAGCCGGATTGCCAAAGTTTCTAATTTAGCAACTGCGGCAATTCTTTAAAACTGCTCCAAGATGCCAGGCAGACGTGCAATAAACCAGGATTAATGTTTCACCTTTCTTTCCTGTTTGGTAATTTTTGAAAGACAAATGTTTGCAAAAATGGGAAGATTTTTATCTTAGTGGCAGGATTTTAACCTGGGTGAAGTAGAGTGAATACTGAGTGATTGATGTTTTCAGAAATAGAGACAATTATTAATTATTAGGAGCACTTAAAGCAATGCAAGTGGAAGTCAATCAGGACTCCAGTCCAGTATACATTGATGTCATGCTGGTGAGGTGATCAATGAAACAAAGTGTTAAGGAGAGAAGAGAAAAGAGGGAAAAGAGAAGAGAAAGCAAGGCGCCATGAGGTAATATTAATGAAGCTATCTGTGCTTGAATGCCTGCCCAGCATCCAGGAGGCTAAGAAGTCTTCTGAGGATAAGACGAAAGTGCTTCAGTCTAGCTAAATTCAGGCCTATGATCCCAATAACAAAAGTGCTAGGAAACCATAATTTACCACAGCGAAGGTTCTCTATGTTCTGCAGCATTAAGGTAACAGGGAATATAATGTTGCTGTTGCCAGAGAATGTACCCTCCCCCCATAATAGCTATTTCCTATCCACCTCCTCCAAAAAAGCAGGTACAATAACCTAAAGAAATTCATGGTTTATTCCCCTTTAGAACACACAATTGCAAAGAACTAGAAGCAACATGTAGGCCCTCTAATAATGGGATGTGGTAGTTGGTCTACTGGAATTAAAAGCTGTGGTGGTGGTGGGAGGACAAAGAAGCAGCCGTTCTTGGGGGACCCACTATATAGGTGCTTCTACGCAAATGCTTGAAGCCTCTGAGCAAAGATGGAAGAACTTGTACATTTGCTAGCTAGGGATAACATTGATATAATGGCCATAACAGAAACCTGGTTGAATGTGGAGAACCAGTGGGATACAGCAATCCTAGGCTATAAACTCTATAGAGGGGATAGAGAGGGGCAGGTTGGACGTGGAGTGGCCATCTATGTCAAAGAAGGGGTAAAATCTAGCAGAATGGAGATTGACAGAGGGTCTGACTCCACCATAGAATCACTGTGGGTTAGACTACCAGGTCCAAGGAGCGATGTGATTGTGGAGGTGTGCTATTGTCCACCAGATCAAAAACTTGAGAGGGTCCTTAAAATGAGCAGACAAATCATGGAGGTGTCTAAGAAGGACAGGATAGTAATCATGGGGGACTTCAATTATCCCCCCATTGACTGGGCCAATGTGTGCTTGGGGCAAGAAAAAGAAACTGGGTTTCTCAACATGCTGAATGACTGTACCTTAGAGCAACTTGTCATGGAGCCCACCCGAAAATAAGCAACTCGGGTTCTAATACTGTGTGATACTCAGGAACAGGCCATGGATGTGAATGTCACTGAGCCTCTGGGGAACAGTGACCATGCTACAATCTCCTTTGCCATGCATGTCAGGGGAAGAGTGTCAAGCAAATCAGACACAAAAACTCTTGATTTCTGAAGGGCAGACTTCCCTCAGATGAGGAAACTAATTAAAAAGAAAGTGAAATGGAAGGTAAAAAGAATCCAATCTCTTCAGAATGCATGGAGCTTGTTTAAAACAACGGTAGTAAAGGCCCAGCACAAGTGCATACCACAAAGAAAGAAGAGCTCATCTAAGTCCAAGAGAGCACCGGTGTGGTTAACGAGTGGAGTTAGAGAGACTCTAAAGTGCAAGGAGAGGTCTTTCCATAAATGGAAATCCTCCCCAAATTAGGAAAATAAAAAGGAACACAAACTCTGGCAAAAGAAATATAAGAAGATTATGAGAGGCGAAGAAAGACTTTGAGGAACACATGCCTAGCAATATAAAGGGAAATAATAAAAGCTTCTTTAAATATGTTAGAAGTAGAAAACCTGCCAGAGAACCAGTTGGCCCTCTGGATGGTGACGGAAGAAAAGGGGAGGTAAAGGAGGACTTGGAAATTGCAGAGAAATTAAATGAGTTCTTTGCATCTATCTTCAGGACAGATGACCTTGGGCAGATTCCTCTGCCCGAAAAGCTCCTCTTGACTAAAGAATTAAATCAAATACAGGTTAAAAGAAGGGATGTTTTATGTTTAATTTATAATTGAAAATCAACAAGTCACCGGGCCCAGATGGCATCCACCCAAGGGTTGGTTTTTAAGGAACTGAGAAATAAAATTGTGCGGTAATATGCAACTTGTCTCTTAAAATGGCCACAGTGTCGGAGGACTGGAGGATAGCGGATGTCACATCAATTTTTTTAAAAGGAAGGAGGGGGGACATGGGAAATGACAGGCTGGTTAGCCTTACGTCTGTCCCAGGGAAGATGGTGGAAAGCCTCATTGAAGAGAAAATCTTAAAACACATAAAAGTACAAGTCTTGTTGAGGGGAAATCAGTACGGCTTCTGTAAGGGTAAGTCCTGCCTGACAAACCTTTTAGAATTCTTTGAAATGGTCAACAGGCATGTGGATTTGGATGAACAGGTGAATATTGTCTATCTTGATTTTCAGAAGGCTAGTAAGTCCGCACCTAGAATATTGTGTACAATTCTGGTCACCGTATCTCAAAAATGACATAGTGTAACTGGAAAAGGTGCAAAAGAGAGCAACTAACATGATTACTGGGCTGGGGGACCTCCCTTATGAGGAAAGGCTAAAACACTTGGGGCTCTTTAGTCTAGAAAAAGGCACCTGAGGGGGGATATGATTGAGACATATGAAATAATGCAGGGCATGAGTAAAGTGGATGGAGGGATGCTCTTCTCCCTCTCACAAAATACCAGAACTAAGGGACATCCACTCAAATGGAGGGTTGGGAGAGTGAGAACAGACAAAAGAAAATATTTTTACCCAGTGTGTTGTTAGTCTGTGGAACTCCCTGCCACAGGATGTGGTGATAGCATCTGGCCGGATGCTTTCAAAAGGTGATTGGACAGATTTCTGGAGGAAAAGTCCATCACAGGTTACAATCCATGATGGAGATGTGAAATCTCCAGGCTTAAAACCAGGGTACTTCAAGGGCCAGATGCAGGGGAGTGCTATCAGGAGACCGATACAGTGGACCCTTGTATAACAAACAGCTTGTATAACATAAAATTTGTACAACATAAAAATTCTGGAGACAGGGGAAATTTGCTTAACATAATTATTTTATTTATTTTATTTTAGAGCTTATATACTGCCCGTCTTCCGGAGAGGAACTCCGGGTGGTTTACAACAAAACAAAATCGCCTATATGGGGAGAATCCGTACAACATAAAAATGGGATCACTCTGTTTTCAATGCATTCCTATGGGAATGTGTATAAAGGAAAATTCGCTTAACATAATTTCATTTGGAATGAATTAATTCCTTTATACAAGGTACCACTATATCTAGTCTCATGCACTCCTGGACACATTTGGTGGGGCCACAGTGAGATGCAGGAAGCTGGACTAGATGGGCCTTTGGCCTGATCCAGCATGGCTCTTCTTATGTTCTTATGGTATACGCCCCATTTCCCACACCTGATTTTCTATTTCTACAACCCCAAATGTCAATATTTAGTAACTACTGTTCTTATTCAGCCAAACATTGGGATTCTTCCAGCAATTTCTACTTTGGGGGTGTTCTTCTCTGAAGATATTTTTGTTCTTGTGTAAAACTTAGGATTCCCTTCACCCTCCCAAGTCTACCCTCTTGTAGCCAGATGATACCAGTTTGGTTATGTAAGCATTTATACTCATGCCCAGTTATCAGAAATAGAAGGAATCATACTTTGAATTACGGTATAGGAAATAAATCCTTTTGAGCCCTGATCAGAGTCAGGTTATGTTTAGGTAACTAATAATGGCTAGCCAGGGCTTTTGGTGATTGTCATAGGCCAGTGTTAGCAAACCTGTGGCACGGGTGCCAAAGGTGGCACTCGGAGCCCTTTCTGTGGGCACCCAACATCGCCCCTTCACAGCCATCAGGATCCAGGTTAAATGGCTGTATTGGCACTTTGTGAAAAATTAGTGTGTTTTGGATTGCAGTTTGGGCAATCAATCTCTGAAAGGTTCGCCATCACTGTCGTAGGCCATCAAGCTGAAACACTTTCCTTCAACATATCCAAAGCTATGTCACCCACACAAATCAACCCCTGAAATTCTTAGGAAATCTATGCCTTCCTCAGGCCTGTAGATTTACTGAAAGGTTGCCTAAACCTGAGTGACTCAGCAAAATCCCTCTCTAAACGAGGCCTGAGGTTTAAGAATACATTAGAATAATAGGGTGCTTCTAAGCAAGGGTGGGTCATGACTGAGAACATACCTCACCACTAAATTGGGGGGGGGGGGTGAGGCTATCCTTCCTGGCCCACAAGTCACCCCAGCTTCCCAGGAAAGCTTTTATTAGGCAATTGCCTGCTTCACATAAGGAATATTATTAGGGTGTGGCTGAAGATGACTTCAGCTCCATTTATCAACCTTCTGTATTTTTCCACTGCTTCCCCCACCTCTTACACAAAGTGCTTATATAAAGGAGGAGAGAAAGAATTAATGCACAGTGGATTTTGTATATGGCCTCTGCTTGGACCACCCATGATTGTTATATACCTAGGAAACCATCCCTGTACTAAGGCTATTCATTCAGTAGCCATACAAGGTCAAAAGGCTTCTGACATTTTGTGTGTCCAAAGAGAAGTCTGGGCAATGCGTCGCTGTTTACACATTTATCATGGCAAGGCCCCAGTTACAATGCATCTGTCTTAGGCTTTGATTTCAAACAGATAGGAAACCATTTCACAGATAAGTATTTACAAGCTTTATCTGCTTATGGAACAACAAGAGCATTCTATCATTTGACCCAATCTCTTAAAAACAATATTAAGATATGTACTGGATTACAGTTGAGGGAGCTCAGAGCCTCATTGGCAACAAATATTTACAAACATGCTCAATGCCTCTCATTCTTCAGAAAAACAAGTGGCAAAGTACCAGAATAAGAACAGAAACATCTAGTAAACTCTCATTAAGCTAACTTTGAAAGAAGCTGTTTTTTCCACACATAACCAAGAGCAAAGCCTGCCCCTCTTATATGTCCCATCTCCTATCTATAACTATACTCCCTCTTCTCCAAAATATAGTTGGTTAAATTTTAAAGGATTTACTTCCAAGTAAGCTTGATTAGGATTATAGCCCGAGGTGACAATCCTATATCCAGTTTCCCAAAGGTAAATCTCACTGGCCTAAATCCATTTGCTAATCCAGACTGCAGCAGACACACGGAATCAACTGCTGAATGGCAAGCCAGCACATAAATTCCAGTAATTCAGTGGGTCTACTATGTTGAGATTAGGAGGTGGAGTTAGGCCACTGAACTCAGTGGGACTGAACATTCAAGTAGAGATACATATGCAGTTCAGAAACACATAGAACTATAAGAAGGCAGTTGAGCCTTCAGAGCCATCACCAGAATTACATACTGTGTGCTAGACATGGTTTCCTGGAAAAGAAACATTTGCTTAAACTACAATACAAACACATTTTATATATCATAGACTCATAGAAAAATTAAGTTGGAAGGGGCCTATAAGGCAGGAATCCAAATCAAAGCAGATTTGACAGATGGCTGTTTAATTTTCTCTTGAATGCCTCTAGTGTTGGAGCGCTCACCATTTCCCAGGGTTATTGGTTCCATTGTTGTACTGCTCTAACAGTTAAGAGGTCCCCCCCCCCCCCCATATTCAGCCTAAATCTGGCTTTCCTATAGTTTGAGCCCATTATTACAGGAACAGAGCTTCCTCTGTTTGACTGCCTTTCAAGTATTCAAAAGTTTTCTTTTCTCAAGGCTAAACAGTTCTTTCTGTCTTTCTGCATAGGGCTTTGTTTCCAAGTCCCCTGATCATCACTGTTGCGCTTCTCTGAACTTGCTCCAATTTATTGGTACAGTATTCTTCTTCAAGTGCAGTATCCAGAAATGGACACATGAGATGAAGCCTAACCAGTGCTGAATAGAGGGGGGCTAAAAGTGTTCTAGTACCTCAAGGAAATGGCAACAGTGTTTCTTTCAGTGCCTTCTAAAATAGCATTTGCCTTTTTTTTTGTAGCCACATCACATTGTTGTCAGTTCAGACACAGCTCTTGAAGAACAACACTTCCAAGATCCTTCTTATGCAATATATGTGAATAAAAAACTTAAAACTCACTGTTCATCTAGAACATTTCTATTGTTACTTCCCTTATGATAATGTAGATACATAGGAACAGTTTGATTTGAAACATGTGTGTGTTGCATCGTTACAGTCGTGACCGACTCTTCGTGATCCCATGTCCATGGAGTTTTCTTGGCAGGAATACTGGAGTGGTTTGCCAGTTCCTACTCCAGGCGCCTACAGCACCTGGTATTCCCTGGTGGTCGCCCATCCAAGTATTAACCAGGGCCGACCCTGCTTAGCTTCCAAAATCAGGCGATATCGGATATGCTTAGGGCATCTAGGCAGCTCTGATTTGAAACATATATGCAGCTTTTTCTTTTTGCACATGATTGGATATGAGCGGGAAATGATGCATAGAAAAACTAGCACTAACTACCGGTAATCTAGTGAAAAAAATTGACTGAGAGAAAAATTGTTAATTTCCACTGGTTTGTGGGCTGCATGGGCCTCAACTCAATTCTCTGGAACTGCCCTCCCACTGTACCACCCATGTTGCCTCACACAGCACAAGGGGGAAAGCTACTTTTTAAAAAAGATTAGAAGATAAAGGGTGCAACTTATTTAGAAGAGCAGCACTCCTGTAAATGCTAATAACCACCCCTTAAGTAAGCCATAAATTCCCTATGTTCTTTATTTCAAAGGCAGGCAGTATTCCCCCAATCCCCCAGGGTGCACTGTCCTTATATGGGGGCTGCAAGGTGAAAGGGTGGAAAATGCCTTATTTCTAAGGGAAGGGAACATTATCAAGTGCTGCCTGCTCTTTTCGTAGTGTTTTGATTTTCTTCAGTGATCTACAGACACGAAGAAGTTGCATAAAACATAAAGGCACAGAGTGGCACACCACTATTGGTTAATGGGATGTGGGTTTTCACACTCTATCCAGCATGGCATGGAAATACTAAAGTGAAGGATGACATGAATGCCTGTGCAGACCCATAAATCGCATTCTCAGTCATGAACAGCATGACTACTCGATAAAGATGATGCTGGTATAAGCTTCATGCAAACTTAATTATAGGACTGGACAGAGCAGAAGAAAGGTATAATGAAGAGCTCATTTGGCTTTGTACCTGGGCTATGGTAGGTTTTAATATGCCTTTGCAAAGAAAAAGAATACCTGTCTTACTGCAGAGATAATTGTAGTCCATTTCACATAATATAACTGGAACACATAATATAGAGCAGAGAAGGAGAAAGACGATCACGGCAACGCAGTTCTGTGGCTCAACTTTATTTATTTATTTATTTATTTATTTATTTTGTAGTATTTATAGACTGCCCATCTTCCAGGCGGAACTCTGGGCGGTTTACAATTAGAATAAAACAGCAGTAACAGCAAAAGAGAACAAAACGAGAACAAAAAAAACCCTACTAAGATAAAGTGGAGGGAACCTCCACAAAAGGCAGCGCGGGCGGCAAGAAAAGGGGGGGAAATTATTAAGTAATAAGGTCGCCAAATGCCTCTTTAAAAAGAAAGGTTTTCAGAGCCTTTTTAAAGGCGGGCAGGGACTGTGCAAGGCACAACTCACTAGAGAGATGATCCCACAGGGTGGGGCCCACCACAGAGAAGGCGGGTTACGCATGAGCGATTTCCACTCCTCCCTGGGTGTGGCCACCCTAAGCGCTGCCTGCGCCATTCTCGTGGGCCTGACCCCAGTCGACCTATGCTCTATGGCTTTCCTTTGTCAACACCATGTAAGAAAGAAATGGGAAGAGGTGGTCCTCCTGCAGTTGTGGACTACAACTCCCACCAGTCCTAGTCAGCAGACAGAATGGCAAGGGATCGTGGGAGTTGGCAAGCAACCACATTAGCAGGTTATATGTTCCTCACCCACAAAGTTAAATATTTAAAATAGTCTTTAGCTTTCTTAGGTTCGGAAGAAGTTCTGAACTTCCACTAGGTTCCTACTGCATGTTGAATCCTGCTAATTTCACCACTGTTAACTCTTCTTGGAGCACGACAGACCAAGCTACACAATACAGAATAGGAAGAATAGGGCTCACTCTTCTTAGAACTGCTGAATTTCAGAATGAGGGGATGGGTTTGCATGGATAAGTTTAAGTATCTGGCTGCAGAACCAAAGGTTGGGAATTCAGTCATCCACTGAATCTCCTTGACAGGTCTGGACTCACAGATACATAAGGTTCCCTTCAAGTTCTGCAGTTCTACGACGATGATTATCCAAAAACTGGGGAATTTTTCTTTTAGACTACAAATTCCTGAATTTTACTTTTAACGTGGCTACTGCCCCAAAGGCTGTGTAACTCCAAAAGACAATTATGTAAAGGAGAAAATCTGCATCAAACAGAACTTAAATTGAGATTGACTGAAAATGTTGAAATGTCTCAAAAAAGAAAATAAACCAATACTCAGGGTCAAGTTAAGCTTTCTCTAAAAGAAAGCACAGGCATTTCGACAACACAAACAAAGCGCAATTAAACAAGTCCATCTCTTTCCCCCAGAACTCCGTTGGGACTGACAAAGAGATGTCAAATCATAGAAGGGGAAATTGAGTGTGCATACTAAGTTGGGGAAAAAAGAAGAGGCTGCAGCTCCAGCCATAGTAAGACTTCCATCACTGCATTACAGTACCTCCAAAGATTCCCCGTGGAGAACACAACCACAGGAGTGTCTTGTTTCTGCAATACACTCAACTAAGACAGCCCTTGAAACCAATACAAAGGTTGCGGCTAGTGCAATATACGGCAGCCATATAGCTGGCAAGAACCACATATAGAAATCAGATGACACCAGCCTTAAAGGAATTGCTAATCATTTTATTTATTTTTATTTATTAGGCTTTGATATCATCCATTTAACAAATAGCTACTCTAGGCGGTGTACAGGTAGGTCAACATAACAAAATAGATAAACACTGAAACAATAAATTACATATAGTACACATCATGAAATCAAAATTTAACTAAAATAAATCAACAAATTGATTTTGTTGTTGACTGCCAATACATGTTTGTGTAGATTTCAAAGTGCTGATGAACCTCTTAAAGCTCTAAACAGGACAGGACCTTGATTAATTGAGGGAGTGCCTCCTCTGTGGCTCACTTCTAGAACCAACACAAGTTAAAGCACACCATGTTTTGAATATTCTTCCTTTGGGAGGCCCATCTGACACCAAGGCTCCTTTTATTTTAATGCCAAGTTAAAATCTAGTTCACCCAAATGTTGCACAAATATCTGGCACCAAGGGCAATGATTGCTTGGTTTCTACTCTGTCCACTTGCTGGCTTTGTTTCACTTAATGGGTTGACTGCACTCCACCCTATGATCTCCTGATACAATATGGGTTAGAAATATTGCAATAAACAACAATGTGAATACTTGGAGTGCCCAACTTTAACTGGTGAGACCTCTATGATGTATTCTGTACTTCTGAGGGGTGGGGTGGCGAAAACCAACAGCAGAGTACTACAAGTAATTATTATGTCCAAGAGTCACATGCTGCATGACAAATGCTGCTGTCAAGATGATTCTGGCAGATAGGCACCAGTCTAATGGAACAGAAAGCAAGATACAGGACAGATGTAGACAGATAGAGAAACATCATATAGCAAGTTAAACATTCAACAATAAGAGAGAGGAAAACAGCTGGACAAATTAAATATGAAACTAGAATTAGAAATTTGAATTTTACCATGTGCATGTTTTTAAAAAGAATACATCAGCCAAGTCAATAGAAGCAATGAAGTACAGACAGGGTAATCTTTCAAGAAAATGTGGAAGTTGAGTCATGGCAACTGGACTTCTTTTCTTGAGAGACTGAAATGTTTCACTGCTCATCTAAACAGCTTTGTCAGTCTGAGGAAAGCTAGTTGCGAGTCCTCCATTTTACAGTTCACTTTGACCTCATGTCACCCTGGTCTGAAATAGGCTCATCAGATGAACAATGGCCTGAATGGGCATTCCCTACATGGCTGGAGTGTCATAAAGCTTATAAGGATTTTTGGCAAACACCACATCCATGTTTACTTCAAACCCACAAACACACTAAGGTAGAGACTCGTCCACCCAAAGGACCCGACCCCAAAACACAAAAGAAGCAATATAGTATATGTAGTCCAATGTAGTGAGGAGTGTGCACACCTCTACATTGGAGAAACTCAATAGCCATTGAACAGGAGGGTGGCCTAACATAGGAGGGGCAACAGAGGTAGGGGGCTCAGGCACAGTCTATCTGCTACTTATCAGGCAGCAAGTTCAACAATCCCCAGACAAATCAAAAATACTTCACACTTCCATCACCAAGGCCATAGCTAACGACCCATACTTTATGGGTTTCAGCACCTTAGGCCATTGTTCACCTAATGTCCTGTTGGGACTGCTGTCCACGTAACAAGCCTATTCAGGACATTGTTCATCTGAGGAGCCTATTTCAGACCAGGATGACATGAGGTCAAAGTGAACTATAAAATGGAGGACTTGCAACTAGCTTTCCTCAGACAGAGGAAGCTGTTTGGATGGATGAGCAGTGACACGTTTCAATCTCTCAAGAAAAGAAGTCCAGTTGCTATAACTCAACTTCTAGATAAACTCACCTGGATGGCTGAGAATCTTCACAGACATATCTTTAAAGAAAAAGACAACATGTCTCATACGATAAAGAGGTGCAAAATTCAGTTGGGTTTCTTTCCTTCTTGGCATTTATACAACCCTGGTTTTCAGAGTTGTAACAGATAACACAAAGGAGGTTTTTCCCACTAGCAACTAGCAGATAAGCTAGTGGCATATGCAGACTCCCAGAAGCAGTAACATGACTCAGTGTGCCACCAGATAATATCTACAGAGACTTCTTAAAGCAATTTTCCTAAGAAAGTTCCACTGTTCGTGTAACTGTGCAACAGGATTTCAGCCACTGAAGCAAACTGTCTCTCCTCAAAGGCTCTAGATCTAGGAATTAGAATTCACAGGGTCTCGTGGTGCAGTGGTTAAACTGCTTTCCTGCAGCTAAAACTCTGCTCATGACCTGGGGTTCAGTCCCAGGTAGCTGGCTCTTAGTTGACTCAGCCTTCAATCCTGAGTTTGATAAAATGAGTACCCAGCTTGCTGGGGGTAATAACTGGGAGTTGAGTCATGGCTACTGGACTTCTTTTTTTGAGAGATAGAAACGTTTCGCTGTTCATCCAAACAGCTTCATCAGTCTGATTTGGATGAACAGCGAAACGTTTCTCTCTCTCAAAAAAGAAGTCCAGTAGCCATGACTCAACTCCCAGTTAAACACACATGGATGACTGAGAATCTTCACAGACGTATTGCTGGGGGTAATGTGTAGCCAAAATAAATTGTAAACTGCCCAGAAAATGCTTTAAGCACTATGGGGGCATATATAAGCAGAACCCTTGTTTTGCTTTTAAAAGAAGGCAATTCCCTCATTGCCCCTCTTTAGACTTCCCATGGACTTAAGAGGAGCAACGTGACCTCCAGATCTGATTAATCCCTGTTCTACATCTTTCTCTCCAATGCTTGTTTGCCAAAGACCCTTAACATTCTCAAGCTAATGATCTCATGATTAAACAGTGAACTATACACAAAAAGAGTTTTCCATTTGCAGAAAAGGGGAAATTATATTTGAAGCTCTCTAGCTTGTTAAGAGTCACACCCATTACAGAAGCAGCACACAGCTTATAGAGACACCTGATTCTGCATCAAATACTGATTCAAAATATGGTAATTTCCTATCACATGGTGAGAAGGGAAGTTTCATCTTTGTTGAAAATGGGGGCAAACAGTACAAAAACATAACTATAATTTATACATAAATTATTTTCAACTTTCATATTGAATGCTACATAAGGTCCCCAAATCAAGATCAGAGCCATAATACATTATAGTGCAGGGGGATTTAATCTTCACTACAAGGTGCCCAATCCAGACTGGGGCTACAGCACCCACAATTTACAAGTGGACCCTCGTATAACAAATGGTTTGTATAACAAAAAATCTGTACAATATAAAAATTCTGGAGATAGGGGAAATTTGCTTAACAGAATCATCTACAGGGCAAATCCATACAACATAAATTACTTGGTTTTCAATGCATTCCTATGGGAAATTTGTATAAAGGAAAATTTGCTTAACATAATTTCATTTGGAACGAATTAATTCCTTTATACAAAGTACCACTGTATACTGAAAAAACCCAATTTCATTTAGAATAAGGTGTCCTTCCCCTAATGTTACAGCCCTGCTCTGCTTTGACCTTTGATTACTCTTTTAAGAGCCTTTCCTTCAGCAACTAAGAGTCCTTCTTGACTGTGTGGCTTAACAGCTGAAGCAGTGTGTGTTCCTTCAAATGCAAGCAATATCAGACACTAAGAGAACCCATAGTGAGAACACAACATGTTTCCCATGTTATTCATACCAATCCATTTGGTTTGATGATAACCCTTTTCAAGATTTCCCAGGCAGAGAATACTCTGAAGTGGATTATACTATTGCCTTCTTCTTGGGAGGGGGGGCTGGGACTGTGCCACTTATCCTTGGCCACATAAAGCTGGATCTACTCACAGAAGGCATAGTGGGAAAGTTAACTCCCAACCTTTGGCTCTACAGCCAGATCCCCCAGTAATAACCAGGGATGCTATTTGAATAGGAAGGAATGACAGTCAGCCTCCCCCTTATAATCAGAGTATTCCTGCATGATTTGAAGACTTCAATTGCCATAGTAAATATCAAACATAAAATTAAGAGGCATCCTTAGAATTTAAAATTCTATATAATTTAGAATTGATTGAGAAGCTTATTATTTATTTATTTATTTATTTATTTATTTATTTATTTATTTATTTATTTATTTATTTATTTATTTATTTGATGTTTATACCACCCATCTGGCAGCAAGGCCACTCTGGGTGGTTTACAACAATTAATACATTCAAACAATTTATGCAATAAAACCATAAATAGTAACACAATAAAACAAAATAAAAATAATATTAAAGTGACATAACTCAATATATTATTATTTAATACAAGCTCCAAGGTAATGGGAAGCCAACCAAGGACAAGAAAAATAGTGCAGAGGTCTCAATCTTCTTAGCAATCTTTGAGCAATCAGAAAGCATATCAGCATATTCTATTAAGTAGACATCGTTGTCTATTCCCAGGCAAGTATGCCCTGAACTGCAGGCCTTAGAAATAGTGAGGAACCAGAAAAACACCCTAAACCTGATCTTAATCATATTCTTTCTTGGGTAAATCCTGTTGATGCCACTGGGGCTTGCTTCCAAGAAAGCATGCCATACACTGCAGCCTGGGAATTGCAGGGTTGCAGATTCACATTGATGTCGGCACCAAGCACACAAACACTTCATTCTAATGAAAAATTAAGCATGCCTGGAGTTGCCAGCCTTTGCCAAGAATGCAATTACAGCTGTGATACAATACTATAATAAGTCTGTAAGCTCTCCTTTTCACTCCTACAAAAATGAGTTCTGCCTCTCTCAGCAAGAGAGTGTTTTATGGCTTCCCTACACTCAATGCCAAAGACTCCAGTCATTTGGAAGTCATGGATTCCAATGCCAGTCAACCTTGCCAGCTGTTCTATGCAGAACCAGCACCATGGAAGATTCTACAATCCTTATATTCTGGATGAATATCTTTACTGATTCTTATCATTCTTCACTAGACAAAGATCTGTTTTAAAATACACTCCTTCTGTACACATCTGATTTCATTTGTTAGAAACCTGGTGTGCTGAATAGCTTTTAAGAGTGGCTTCATAAGCAAGCACATAACAGCTGTCCAACAACAGAACTAATTCCACTGCTGTGGTTGTTTCCACTCTGAATATTCGACACAAATATTTGGGGTTGGCCTCCAAGCCCTTATTTCAAATTCCAAGGTTCTACTCAGTGTTCATTTAGCAAAATATGCCAAGGACTGTTCTGTCCTCCCATCCCATCCCATTTACTAAAGTTGTATTTAGGCTCTGTTCACTTGGTTGACCTGCTCGTTCTGACCAGCACTACCACACACAGAAGTACCATGGTTTATGAGTGAAGAGCTACTTTCTCAAAGAGAAACCTTTGTATTGCAGACATATACTAGAAAGCCTTAATGTAACTTGGAACTATAGCACATTGCCTAGCTTTAGCTTAATTACAGAAATCTGATTATATGTGAGAGTTTTGAGGGAAGTAAAGATCAGTGTTTGAGTGTAACTGCTTTGAGTAACTTTTAAGTAACTGTAAACAAGAGAACTTGAACTGAATATCTTGCTGTATTCAATAAACATTATTTTATTTTTCCACATTACATTTCGTCTGGGACTCAGTTATTGAACTGGGATACCCTGAATGGTGGCAGTGAAACCCGAGAATAAAAGGGTACAGGTCAATGGTCCGTGAGATGACTGGGAACCTGTGCAAGAGAATGGTACCCTTTAGTATGTGGAACTAGGGGGTAACGTCACAAGGTGTATGACTCAAAAGCTTTCCCCGCTGTTCTATTTCAACTATGTTGAATTATAATGAATGGGTCTACCTTTCCTGTTCAGATGCCACATATAATTTTTAACTATTACAGGTCAGGGGAGCCTGTATCTTGAGAATACAGTGGTACCTTGTATAAAGGAATTAATTCGTTCCAAATGAAATTCTGTTAAGCAAATTTTCCTTTATACAAAATTCCCATTGGAATGCATTGAAAACGGAGTAATCCCTAATTGCGACCATTTTTATGTTGTACGGATTTGCCCCATAGGAGATTCTGTTAAGCAAATTTCCCCTATCTCTGGAATGTTTTATGTTGTGCAGATTTTATGTTATACAAAGCATTTGTTATACAAAGGTCCACTGTATTGCAAACCTAGCAGTGAAACCTCCTAGGATGCTCTACCTCTTACCCAAACTACTCCCATTCTGTATCCTGCTCACCTTCACAAACTGGAAGATAACAGAAGTAGGGTGGGATTTTCAAAGACCAGAGATAACAGCAGAGATCTTCTCTAAGACTTGGCACAGACAGAGAGCATGTGGAGATCCCTACTGTTACCTCTAACTGATAAGAGACCGTCCTAGTTTAAGAAGCAGGTCCCTTCCAGATCTAAGCATCAGCTACAGAAATGCTCCTGTAACTAATGCTTGCATCTGTGAGCTGCCATCTCATGACGATAAGGATGCCGTAAGCAACATGTCTCAGATTTGAGCCCTGTGCCAAATAAGGTACATTTTGGTTGTACCAAAAGTAAACTCAAAAAGGGGGGAAAGTGTTTTTCCCAGAGAAATTAAAGCAATATCAATGGAAGTGACACACACAAACAACTTCAAATGGCAAGGTTGAGATTTAACAATGAAATAACCATGATTATGCAGCACTCATGGCTATCTGAATCTTAAGTCAAGTTTCTTTATAGCAATGGCTCCGTCAAGTGTGAATTTCATTCTTTTAGTAGAACAGCTGTAATTTCACAATGGCGAGTTCTCAAAAGTATAAACGCGATCCTGTGTGTCTCAGACCTGATGGGCCTCAACAATTTCCTCATATCCCTCCTACACATTCTCACGCGTTTCAACAGATACCTTAGCAAGAAGGCAAAGTATAATCAGGAACCTGTCTTGTCACCCATACCCACATGGATTCTGAAGAAGGAAGACCACACCTTAAGAAGCACAGCAACTCCGTGGGAGGGGAGCTCACACAGAGGTGACACACTTTGAAGCTTGTGGGAAAACTGCATAAAACTGCCTTAGGCCTGCCCAAAAGAATGAAGTTGAGCACACGCAGCTGTTCCAAAGAGACACCATCGTGCTGGATGTTTTAGCAAACAATTGCAGATAATATTAGTGGTGTGAGCAGATCCCCAATGGACAAGTTAACAGCAGAGTTCCAGTTTACTGTAATAAGATTAAATCCAACCACTCGTTTCCACCAAAGCAGACCCACTGAATGAACAGGATTTATGTCAGCACATATGTTAAGTCCCATTGATTCAACCAGCCAACTGAGGTTGGGACTAACCATCAGATTGCTCTTGACTCAAAAGGAGACTCTACTAAAGCCATTAGACGAGAGGAAGAAAGATGGGCTGCTGTACTTACATCCATGTAGTTCTTCAAAGCCTCTGGGGTAGGTGTACGTGCATCTGGGCCTCCATATTTGTATTTCAGCATTTCCCCCAACTCATTCAGGTCTTGGATATTAGTGTTGTATTCATTATAGATACTGCGCTGGGAGGGAAATTTCTTCAGTGGGATTCTGGTCAGGAGAAATAATTTTTAAAAGAAAAAGACATAAGTTAGGGAAGCAAATCGCTTATGCAATACCATTTTTTTCTGCAAGTACGTAAAAGCAAAAGTCAAAATAAAGCTCACATATCTGAAATAAAGGACAGGTTTGCAATCTGATCTCCCCTGCTTTGAATCCCACAAATAGGAAGACTATCTCAAGAAGTTCAGAAAAAGATGTTTGCCTTTGAAGCAAAGTTTGCCTTTTCAACTGGAACACAAGGACAAGCAAACAGCAAGTTCTGTGGGAGCCACAGCCTCTGCTGGGGATCACCGTGAAGCGAACAGATTTTTGCCAAGTCTTCCCTACAGGGAATCTGGCATGTTGCCTGGGAACCTCTCTACAGTATTAGAGCAAGTTTGGAAAGGTTAATTTTTTCCTTTTATTAGCACCTGCTGGAAGGCCGACTTCTGGAAGTTTGCTATCCAACCTACAATTATAATGCTTTTGAATGATATCTTTCATCTACAGATATTAAACAGCTTTTGGTTAAATCTTCCTTTAGAAACCAACAACACAAATTAGACAGAAGTATCCAAAGAAAGCAGCCTTGTATCTTGGCTTTACCTTTGATTTTTCCTCTCCAGCAAAGGACACCAATCTCTATTGCCTAACCATATTCCCTTTCACAGTTCTCTTCCATGTGATGCTTTAGCCCAGGGGTGTCCAAACTTTTTGCAAGGAGGGTCAGATTTGGAGAGGTGAAAATGTGTGGGGGCCAACCATTCAGCCTGAAGGGGGGGAGAAAGGGTGTGGTCCGTGCGCATTTGCAACAGCCGCAAATGTCCAGTTTCAAGGTGCCCAAGGGACCGGCGGCTGTTGCAGGGCCTGGGAATCGGCCCATGCTCACTCAAGATGCACCACTGCTAGCATATACTGCCCTCCCTTGTAAGGGGGTGGGGAAGACGCTGCAGCAACAGAGCCAGGAGCGGGTAGGGAGGCAGGGAGGCCAGGCAAACTATATAACTGCAAGCTGATGTCACCGCATTTGGCCCCTGGGCCGGACTTTGGACATGCCTGCTTTAGCCCCATTCCTCTGTTCTAAAAGGAACATAACTGTGATATTAATGACAAACTATTAGAAAAAAAATACACATTAACCAACAACTAATTGTAAAAACAAATCAGTTTAGTTTGCTGTTGCATTCTGAAGAACGTTGGGAAGGTTTCTATTTTTATGTGCCATCACGTCACCTCCAACTTATGTGACCCTATGAATGAGTGATCACCAGCATGTCCTGCCATTATAACACAGCCTCCATTATTGAGTCAATTCATCTCATGCTTTCTCTTCCCCTTTTCCCCCTGCATCATTGTCACTTCCAGTAGGTAATGTTTCTGCTAATGGGACTAATTCAATGAATACTTCTCCCTTTTGTTTTGATTTTTATCTCTGGAACACCAAGACTAGCCTGCATTTGTTTTTAATAAACCTTAATCAGAATTAAGTCAAGTAGCTGCAACTTTTAAGAAACAAACAATATACAATCTGTATTCTTATGATATGTGGAGATGAAGGTCCTTCAACCCCTTTGGGGACACCAAGTTTTAGAAGGCTGAAATTGTTCATCTAGATCACAAAATTGAATATGGCCTGTCTCAAGAACCTCCTACATCTGCTCCCCATACTGCCAACAACTAGGAAGTAGCAAGCAGCCTGTGGACATCAACCCCTATCTAAACCACCTTACACTACAATTCCTTTTTGAAAGGTGAGCTACCGCCTGGCTCTTCTTAGCTTCATGGTAGGACAGAGAATATGTAGTGTTCCACATGTAGTTGTACTGGAACTCTCATTATGCTTTGTCACCGGTTATGTTGGGTAGGGCTGACAGAGGCTGTAAATTCAGCAACACCGGGACAACCGTATTTCCCCATCTTTGCTTCATGGATTATTGGCACATTGTCAAATGATAGGCTTCACTAACTGGTGTGCTAACCATACCCAACACAAAGCTAGAAACCCTTCTCTGCAACTTGTCTTCAAGGCATGGGAAACTTGGCGGGGGGGGGAGAGAGAGACTCAGCTTGCTGGTTATCCTAAGACAAGAAGCCACTAGGAAAGAGACAAATATGGTTTATACATTTGTGGATCATCTTACAGGAGAGGAATGGACGTCACTGCACAGCTTAATACTTTACAACAGTACCCTTCAAATGGTGTTATGCAATGCCAAGTCAGAACTAGCGACCCTAATAGGATGTTCAATGTATGTGAGATATTTAAGGAGTAGTTTTATTGGTTCCAAACCCCAGTGAGTTTCCATGGCTGAGGAGGGGTTCAAACCCAAGCCTCCTGAATCCTACTTTGTCACTATCTACTATATCACACTGGGTATCCCATTCGTTGAGCCTTTGGCAAAGGGCAGCAGCTCTTGGTGCAATGGGCAGTGGTCAATGTTCCTGTAAGCTTCATCAGCTCTACTGTATCATCTAGTACTGTGCTATGGAGTAAGGACGCTAAAGCAGATTACTTGGCTAGAACAGACCTGAACTTCAACAACCATGTAGGAGGGACTTGCTACATGTCAGAACACCAGCCACCAAACTTGTTTGCTCATTAAGAAATGAATGCCAGTACCTTCTCCTAATCTACTGCCATCTCTGAAATAACTCTCACCTGCTCTGAAATCAGGAGTGGGGGGTGTTTGTGAAACTTAGAAATGTAAATGCTTTTGAAAGGGATATGGTGCTTTGGTTTTTTTTTTAATTTTACATTATGTACTGCTGTCTCAGGATGCTAGTTACATCATGTACCCAACTCTTGATGAGAATAATATGCACAATAAAGTTCTTTGCCTCATCAGCTGTATTAAAGCTCTGTTTTGCCTTCACAACACATGTGTCAAGAGGCCTCTCAGTACTCTCTTCACATTCAGGCTGAAGTCCTTTGACCGTTTATTTGAGTGCAAACCTTGTTGAACTAAGCAGGCTTAACTTTAAGTACAAGGAATGTAGTGTCCAATACAGCTTCCTAGTAAGGCACATTACTGTGGGGGGGGTTCCTTTGTCAATAACCTGCTATTGCACCCTAACTCTATAAGAAAAAGTAAATGTAGATGGTGTTGGACTGCAGTTCCCACTAGCCCTATCTGCCATACTTAATAGTGAGAGATGATGGGAGTTGCAGTTCAACATTTTTGAAGAGACTATGTTTCCCACTTCTATTAGAGATCTTTCCTCCACAACTAGACATCCATAGGCTAAGAAAGATTTCCTCACAGTCCTCTGGTCTTCGAGATATTAACATCATTATGTCCAACAGATGTTGAGACCACAGAATTGATGCAATTAGAATCACTACAGCTGGAGCGCACAAGGGGGGGGGAGAAACAAAGTACTTAACCAACACCACATGCATACCTGGTTAGAAAATTAAAGTCAACCAGACTGCCTCTTAAGTATTTCTTGACAAGTCAAATTAGTGTCCTGTTAACTGAGTGCAAGGCTGGGCAACCTGTGGCCCACCCATGTGCCTTTCCCATAAGCCTTAGTCCACACAACAAATGAGGAAAGAGAGAAGTTGCACAAGGAAATCTCAGGACTACAACAGCAATCTTAGTAGGGTTTTCAAGGTAAGTGAGAAATTTAAGGAGTAGTTTTACTAACTCCACACCCTCAGTGCACTTCCATGGCTGAGCCAAGATTTGAACCCTAGTTGTCTGAGTCCTAGCCTATTCTTCTACCCACCAGACAACACTGAGTATCAATACTCAGCATTGCCTACTCCATTATTAGGAACCACATCAAACTCAACTCCAGCAAGGCTTACTTATGCATGTCATGCACCTAACAATCCAACTGACACTTTCTAGAACCGTGCACAGTTCCAAAAGCCAGGGATGAGTAAACCCTGTGCAGGAGCGGACAGAAAAGTAGCTTCTAGGGATTCTCAAACTTAGAGCCCTGCTTCATTTCCATCCCATTCTTCAAACTGAAGGCTTCTTGCAGAAGCAAGGATCTGTGCTCGGGGGAATGCCCGCCCGTCCGCGCAGGTCAGGCCCGAATCTCCCAATTCCACCACGACCCGTCAAGTCACGACGGGTCAACATTGGCGAAGGCGAAAAGCACGCCCTTGGGAGAGGGCATGCCAAGTGACGCGTGAATCCTACAAAAGGCCGGGTTCTTCCAAACAAAAAGACTGGAAGAATCCAAAAAAAAAGAGACCAGCGTCACCGGCCAGCAGGCATCACGGCACCACTGCTTCTTGAACTGGAATGGTTTTTAGCTTTCTTTTTAATGATGGTTTTAAACGGGTGGGGTCGGGCGGGAATCCTCGTCCTGCGATTTCTTTTAGGCATTTAGGGAAGAAGGAATCCCTAGAGCTCCGGGTCCACCTGAGAGCCAGACGCCCCTCACCTGATCAGCGCCGAGGAAGCGGCCAGAAGGCAAGCAAGCAGGATTAAACCACGGAGCCCCATCCTCGCAGTGGCAACGGCGGTGCTACTTCGCAGATAGGCTAGTACGGATCTGCCCCGGTGCAAGCGTTGCTCTGTTTATACTCGCACCCTCTGATGTTACAAAAATGACTGAGCAATCCAACCCCGTGACTGGCTCTATCAGCTGACCAGCTAATAGTGCTCCTTTCCATGCCACGTGATCGGGGAGGAGGCGGGGCAGCGTTTAACCCTGTACCTGCCGCCGTGGAAAGATCCATCTCCTCGGCCCAGCACGAAAAGCGGATGCATGCAGGAGACAAGATGCTTGCGCGTGTGTATTGTGGTTAGGTCAGAAGGGGCGAAGAAGAACCCAAACGCACCGTCCTTCGCCCCGCGTTTCCCCGGGCGTCACATGCTCGACGGCAAGCCACGAGTTTGCCTTAAAAAATAAGACACTTATTTTGCAATCACAAATGGTGGGTTTGCATTTTGTCCCTTCACAGACCTAGGCGTTTTGCACTTGAACACATCACGTTAATTTGCAGCTGATGTGCGAAGCAAGTGCGGCCGAGTTCCTGAGTAACGCCTAAGTCTAAACACAGCTGTCCAGCATCGCCGCCCGTTTTGGAGACATTCAGGAGGAATGATCCGACTTCACCATCGATGGTTGTCGTACCCGGAATGGTCAAGTCCTGGGGTGAAGACTGGCAACAGCAGCCTTCTTTCCAGCAAGAAGCCTGCTGTTGTTGTCCCTCAAGGATGGCAGAAACAAACGGGAGCAAACCGAGCCAGGGACGCTCAGGATTGGGCTTCTGACGAGCGAAGGACGGCTATAATTGACAGGCTTCTCGCGGACTTCTTGCTGCTGCTTCGCAGGGCCATTTGCTTTGGTCCCTCCCTTGCGCCCAGAGGACAGAAGCAAGGGCAAGCAAGGCAGACGAGAGGGAAAACCCACCCACTGTCTGACAAAGGAGCCTGTGGTCGCAAGGACGAACAAGAGAGCGAGCTGTTGCATCGCGACTGTAGCAACGAGAGGCGTAATAGCCTTGAGGGGCCTGGAGTAACCTTCACTGATTGTCGCTCTTCTCTGTTGGACACACAAACGCAAGCACGCGCATACACACACACACACACTCACACACACACACTCACACACACACACACACACGCACAGAGAGAGAAAGAGAGAGAGAGAGAGAGAGAGGTCTTCTCTTGATGCCACTGTAAGCAGCTCCAGCTGGCTGTGTCTAGGCACGTTTTTCTCTTACTCATCACTATTGTTGGTATATGATTTTTTTTATTGAGTAAGGGGTAAAACCAGATTTTTTTTAATTTTTGGAAAAGCAAAAAAAGTGTTAATCTATGTGGAAACCAGAAAGCATAGACAGCAAACAGGAAAAGTAACCTAGTAACCCAAAAAGGAAGATATAGCTAGAAAGAAGACACAGAAAGTGACTCAGCAAAACAGCCTGAAAAATAGAACAGGATGACACAAGGAAGCAGAGCCAGGAAGTAGCATGTGACAAGTGATGATGCTAGTTGTAATATGCTCCTTTTGGGGTTAACCAGATCATCCTCATCATCTTCATAATCACCACCACCACCACCACCACCTCTACTACTACAATGGGCAACATTATTAGGAACAGCATATATTCTACGAAGATATCACCGGCCATGCTAGGCTCTTGGAAAGAGCTCAATCATTGGAGAAGGCCAACTCCAATTTAACACCTGGCAGCTGCATTTTCATAATAATAATAATAATAATAATAATAATAATAATAATAATAATAATAATAATAATAATAATAATAATAATAATAATAATAATAATAATAATAGTCACAGGCATGTAACAAAGGGCATTTGAGGAGATCAGTATGGCTGCTGGGTCCAGGTCCCTTGTGCTAAGAGTGCTGGGTTGGATATTTTTAAAAGAGGGGCTTCTGTGAACCCTACTTGAGTGCTGGCTCCCAGGTACCCTGGCTTTGATAATGAGGAGGTGCTTGACTTCTTGAATGAAGAGGTCTGCTCAAGAGTGCCTTGCCTGAAGGTCCCCAAAGCTTACATCCATTGCTAAGGCAATCAAGATCTCTGCTAAGGTTGTGTCACCCTATAAGTATTGGAAAAGTTAGCTGTGTTAGTTGGTGTAAGGGCCACTTGATAGCCAGGGCCTCCTTTTCTATCACCACAAACTTTTGTTCCCTTTCTTTTTTTATAGGTTTTATTAGTTTCTTTTATGGTAGGATATGAAGGGAAGGAAGGAAAAAGAGGGAAGAGGGAAGAGGGAAGGGGAAAAGGGAAGTAAAAGGGAATGGGTACATTGGATACAGTTCTGGAACAAAGACCCAATACCATTGAATACAAACTAATGCTATATATCGTTGAATGTATCTGGCTTAATGGTTATCAAGTTCGGCTGCCACACCTTGCCATCTTTCTTCCCTTCCTGACAATTTCTTACAAAGATACAAGACTGGGAATTCTTTTTTAAAAAAATAATAATTTTATTTTTCAATTTTAAAAAAGGATGTACATAAAAGAACAAAGAACAAAAAATACACATATAAAATGTTTTTTTTCTTTTTTACAATATAACATATCTCATTTGGTGATTCTCTGTCATTGACATCATGCTATCTATTCATCCTTCCATTTTTTATTTTAAACTAAAATGCTTTAGCCTTCTACCAGTTATAAAGAGGTCCCAACTAAGATAGAATTTTGATTCTTCTTGTCCCTTTAGTCTTTTAGTTAATCTATCCATTTCTGCACATTCTAGTATTTTTTTAATAATCATCTCCTCAGTTGGAGAATTTTCTGATTTCCAGAACTGGGCCCATAATAGTCTAGCTGCTGTCAAAAGGTGTAATAATAGATAAGAATTTTCTTTATTCATCGTATTTGGCAATAAACCTAACAAAAATATTTCTGATTTGAAGTCTAGTTCAAATTTTAAAATTTGCTTAACCCAAGTATGAATTTTAATCCAATAAGATTTTGGTTTAACACAAGCCCACCAAGCATGATAAGTTCCTTCTTGAGTTTTGCATTTCCAACACTTAGGAAATACAACACTTAGGAAATGCATTAGGGAGCATTTTAGCCAGTTTTACAGCTGTTATGTGCCATCTATAAAACATTTTATAAAGGTTTTCTTTATATGAAGTAGCTAATGTTAGCTTAAAATTACTTGTCCATAATTGCTGCCATTTTTGAAGTTCAATATTATGACCAAAGGTACAAGACACAAGACTGGGAATTCTTGATCACCCCTCTTATGAGCCAGTATTGCTCCTAACCCTCTGGCAAAGGCGTTAGTGAATAGTAAGAAGGGTCTAGAGAAATCTGGGGTATATCTAACAGGGAGATAACATAAACAGTCTTCAAGATATGAAAGGCTTCTGCCTGTTCCCTTCCCCGGGGGCTCTCTTTTTGGTGAGATCTGTCAGAAGTGCAGCAATGGATGCAGACCCTGGGACAAACTGTGGGTAGTACCCCACCAGCCCTAAACATTGCTGAACTTCCCTCTTCATCTAGGGTACAGGCCAGTCCTTGGTTACCTTCTGTTCTTGAGGCTAGATCTCCCATTTCCCTATTCCATTGTTGGCGAACCTATGACATGGGTGCCAAAGGTGGCACTCAGAGTCCTTTTTGTGGGCACCCGAAATCCCCCCTTCATAGCCACCTATATTCAGGTTAAATGGCTGTACTGGCACTTTGCAAAAAAAAAAAATATAGTGGGATCTGAATCGCATTTTGGGCACTCAGTCTCTAAAAGGTTCGCCATCGCTGCCCTATTCTGAAGTTTAGAAATTGTACTTTAGGCTTTCCCACCTTACATTTAGAGGGGTTAACCATCATACCTGCCTTCCAAAGCAACAACAGGGCCTTCTCCACAGAGCCCCATTCAGCTTATGCCCAAGAGGTAATTCAGCCTGTAGTTTATTTATTTATTTATTTATTTATTTATTTTTACAACTTATATGCCGCCCACTACCCAAAGGTCTCTGGGCGGCTTACAATCAAGGAATTAAAACAGTTAAAAACATCAAACAACAATAAATAATTAAAACAACAATAAAAACCTTATACTAAAACATCACACTAAAATTGCCATCAGAAGACCCACAATCTAAATTGTATCAATTAAAAAACTTCTGGAACAGGTTGTGAACCTATGAACTCTGCAGTAAGTCTTGTTAAGGTGAATTGGCTTACTTCTGGGCAAAAGGGTATATCATAGCTGCAAAGCTTTATCACAGGAGTAAGTGTCACTGAACTCAATCAGACCTCCTTCAAGTACACTGGCAGGCAGGATCACCTGTAGGCACACTAGCCAGGTGCATTCTTTTCTGGGGATGATAATATATAAGTGCCAAAGTCTTCTCAGAGACTGCTCAGGGGAAAGCATTGTAGCCTAGACCTCCCAATGATTTCTTCCACTGTAAATTTGGCTGTATTGGGTGTTGCTAAACTTCTGTTTTAAAAAGGTCAGAAGTTCAAGTTCTTCCAGAAACATTTGATTTTCTGAACACAATGAAATGGTCTGGCATTGCCTTGAAATATCATGCCAACATGACCAGCAGGCAGAAGGATGTCAAGCTTCACATGGCAAAAACCAGCCTGAAATGTCGCAACACCAATATCAGCAGCCAAGATGGCTTACAGGATCCCCTCTTGTGTTCACACCATTCGCAGACACTAAGCAAAGAAAAATCCCACAAAGGGCCTTTTTACACGACCCCTAAGATCCGCTGGTCCCTTAAATTCGGGCCAGAGATCTTGAGGGTTCGTTGCTGTTCCTCCCTCCCCACCCGCTCCGCACTTCTTTGTTCTGTCTGCGTGAGGGGGGGGGGGGGGAAGCCTTAGACAGAGACAAAAGAATAAAAGGCTTACCTCCGGTGCTGGGGGAAGTTGCTCCGACCTCCGTTTACTTCCTGGTTCCTCTTTAAGGGGCGGAGGCAAAAGAAAAACAACAGAAAGAAGCGAGGAGAGGTCAGGAACTCTCTGCATCAAATATTTTCACTATAAAAAAGCAGGTACAAGAAAAGTGCAGTTTGGTCGCGCTAAAGTGGGCGGGGTCGCACTTAATTGTCTGCAAACTCCGGAGCTGGTGGGTAAACATTTTTAAAGTCCGGAGCTTGCAGCCATTTGCGGCGGAGCTTAGGGGTCGTGTCAGTCACACTGGATCTGCTAGATAGCTCAGTATTTTGAGATGAGAGTTCAATTCCCGACTGTCCCTACTCCCCCAAAAGTAGTAACCCTAATGCTGAACCAAAGGGTTCCAGTTTGGGAATAGATCAGGGTCACACTGAAGCCCGATTCCCCATATGTCATACAATCACCGGGAAATAGACTGTGCCACAAATGGTCCAAAATGTGAGCTACAGGCCCATGGATCACATCCTAAATACTTCTCCAATTAACTTTTGAAATTTTATTTTTATCAATATTTGCTGATGTCCGCATTTGCATAAACAAAACTATTTGATTTCAGCTAACAACTTTTGAAACTTCACCTGATTGTTTGCATAGTGTTTAAGGCCAACAACATGTCTCCTGCTGAACTAATAAATTATTACAAAATAACAAAGGCAAAGGTAACCATATAAACTAGAAATAATGACAGTAGCCTCATTCAGGCAAAATCTGCCGAATACAGTGTTTTAATGAATATGTGCTCCATATTGCTCATTTGTTTTAATATGTGGCCTGGATGTCTCAGAACAGCATGTAAACTGATGCTTTATGATAAGCCTTAATTGCACATATGGCATTTGTTTTTAGGCACTGTACAATACAGCTAGATTTTTAAAATGCCTCCAGGCGTGTTGTTCATCTTAGAAAGTGATGTGTGGACTGCATATCCAGACAAATTTTTAATCCTTACTTTTCCATTAGCACCACTAGCATGCTGGTCCTGTTCTGCCTCATATAATTTTATTTATTTATTTTAGAGTATTTTTACCCTTCCTTTCTCCTTGGAAAAGGACCCATTGCATGCCGCCTTGAGCCCCCTTATCAAAAGAAAGGCATCATATGATAAGACAAATAAGTAAGCAAAAACGGCTAGTAGTATTTTGGGTGATGTGTACTTTCTCTTTGAATATATTGTGAGTATGGTGCATGCCTCTTCTTTTATCTGCCTGAGAGGTTTCCTTTGTTCAAACAGACCTTCCATTTTTTGGATAACTGTGAGATCCATGTTTGACATCTGTCACTTGAATTTGAAAGATATACTCTGTATTTCTATGTTCATTTCATAAAATGGCAGCATGCTAAATTTAAAAGGACAAAAGTTGAATATAGGTTTTTGGAAGTTTCCAGAATAGTGTGTGTGTGTGTGTGTGTGTGTGTGTGTGTGTGTGTGTGTGTGTGTGTGTGTGAGGTTGATGAAAGATTGTTTGGCATTACAAGAATTATCCACCATATGCACATAGAACATATACAATTTCATATTCTCACTTCCACTGTTTGGTGGCAATAAGAGATGGACATAATAGTTTTTTTTAAACTGCATGCACAGATGTATTTTTTTTTTTGCTGCTGCTGCTGCTGCTGCTGCTACTACTACTACTACTACTACTACTACTACTACTACTACTACTACTACTACTACTACTACTACGCAATCAATTGGTTCTGACTTATGGCAACTCTTTTCATGGTTTTCTAGGTAGAACATCCTCAGAAATGGTTTACCATTCCCTTCTGAGGGCACCCTGGGGCTATGCAGGTTGCCCAGGGCCGTACAGACTGGCTCTTCTCCCAGAAGATACTGTGGGGAATCAAACTCTTAATCAATTTACCTCACTAAGCTGTCTCGCCAGCAATTTTTACTACAACAGATTAGCTGGCACAAAGAGCAAATATTTTTCCCTCTCAAAACTGAACTGTGTGTTCAACCATAAGCGCTTTGAAAACCACTCCAACTACATGTATGGATCCTACATCTTTTGGGCATCTAAGACCACAGTTCAACCCATAGAGGTATGTTTCAGAAAGTGTCACATTTTTCTCTTGTAGCTATATATTATGCTTTGAGCATCAGGAAAATGTGATATGTTCATGTCTAAAAGCGGATCTACAGTAAATGAGATATAACTGAATATTTTATTGCTTGACGAGTAAAAAGTTAGCATTATGATTTCTACATCTAGGTGTTACACAACAGCTCTGGGCGCCCTCTGACTTTTGAGCCAGTATGACCACACAAAGCTTCTTCATCCAGCATACAAGCTTCTTCAACTGTTGCTTCCAGTCAAAAATAAAACAATTACATCAGGGGAAATGTGATTATGACATAAATCACATGCAGCAGAACTCTAATGTCGTGTACCATCTAATTGTATGCACTTCAGTTCGCTCTATTTACATTATGTCCTTGTTTACAAGTTGTTGATTTGTGTCCCTTAAGACGTCTCAGCAGCATACCATCTCCCTTGGTTTATCTTGGTAAGAGGTTGGGGGGGGATTCTCTTGTTTTGCTATAAACTACAGTTATCTTGCTAGTAAGTTTTGAGATTCTGCTTTCAGAAGTACTGTATGTTAGAAGCTAGGTTCCTAAAGGCTATTCCAGTGGCGGCACTTGTACTCTTTGTTACCCTTTGTTTCTCTTTGTCCTTGCTGAGCATCTGATCTTCCTTAAAAGCTGATTCCTTACCCGATGCTGGAACCATGATGTTTTCCTGCTAAAATAGAATGGGATGGGGATTAAACACTGGGTGCAAGGAGGATGGCCAAGCTGAGGGAAAGAAAGGTGGTGGTATGTCTGTGAAGATTCTCAGTCATCCACGTGAGTTTATCTGGAAGTTGAGTCATGGCAACTGGATTTCTTTTGTTTTGTCCCCCCCCCCCTCTTTTTGATGAAATCACTGCCTGATAAGTAGCAGATAGACTGTGCCTGACCCCCCACCTCTGTTGAGAGAGGGGTTTTCAATACTCACACAAATGGCTTCCCTGACCCCTCTCTCAAACCACCTATCCTCTCTGTCTAATATGTGTACATCCTCATCTTTTTTAAAAAAATTATTTATTTGTAAAAAAACAGATAAAACAGCAAAATAACATAAGGATAAAAAATAACAATATAACAATATAACAAAAATATAACAAATAAGCAGACATAAACCCATTGCAACCCACCCCCTCCGGACTTAAACAAGATTACAACTTTCATGGTATTGACCAGCCCGTTTCTCTCCAGAAGTACATTGAGTCTTCTCCAGGTGTATACCCCTTGCCTTTTTGAAATACATATACCAACAATTTATCCCATATTCCATTAAAGTCATTAGACTTGCTCAACCCTTTCCTAATTTTAATTTCACAAGTCAATTTATCATTAATAGCTAAGTTCCATAACTCCTTATACCATTCATCCATTACTAATTGATTAGATTTCCAGTATTTGGCAAACATCAGCAATGCAGTCGTAACCATTATAATTACCAATTCGCCCTCCTCTTTCTTCAGTTGTGTATCTGCAACCATGTTTAACAGTGCCAGCTGGGGGGACATTGGAATCTTTTTCCCCTAATATTTCTTGAATTTCATTGAAAACCAAATTCCATTCAAATTTCCTTTTTTCACATGCCCACCACATATGTAAATATGTCCCTTTTTCTTTTTTACATCTCCAACAAATGGGAGATATTTCTTTATTTATTATATTTAGCTTTGCGGGTGTTATATACCATCTCCAATATACTTTATAACAGTTTTCTTTAACTCTCACTGACATATTTTCCACTATTCTTTTATTCCACATTTCCCCCCATTCTTCCTTTTTTATCTCTTTATTAATATCTTCTTGCCAAATCTCTCTTAACTTATTATTTTTTTCATTATCTTCCTGAATTAATATTTTATATATCTCACTTACAATTACTTTCCTCTGTTCTTTATTCTCAATCTCATTTCTTCTATCTATAATTTCTTCAAATCTGGTCAATTTTCTACATTCTCCCACTTTAGTTATCCATTCTTTAGTCCATTTTTCCAATTGTATAATGTTCACCCAGGAAATATTTCCTCCCAATTTCTCCTTTATGCTTTGTCTATTCTGCATTTGCTTTAACCACTCCAGCAAGTATATAACTTTTTTATCATGCAGTAGCATATTTAACTTCCCTTTTAAATTTTCTGGGAAGTTCTTAATTTCTGTTATTCGTATCAAAGGTGAAACCAATGGGCTTAAAATCTCCCTAAAGTTCCTCCAACATTCCATGGTGTTTTTCAAGAATGGATTATTTATCTTTTTCACCTGAACTTTAATGTCTTCCTTCAAAAAATTCTCTTTTGATTTAATTTCTAAATCTCTCCAAATTAAGTTATCATTCCCTATTATTAAATCTGGAATATGTCTTAATTGATTGGCTATGTAATATAGCTTAATATTAGGTAACCCTAAACCACCTTCTTTTTGTGGTATATACCATAACCTCTTATTGATCCTAGCTTTTTTATTGCAATTGCAAAACATATTAATTTCCCCTGAATCCCTTTAAGGGTGTTTATACACGACCCCTAAACTCCGGGGCAAATGGCTCCCAGCTCCGGAGCTTAAAAATGTTTCCCCACCAGCTCCAGAGTTAACAGGAAATTAAGTGCGACCACGCCCACTTTAGCGCGTCCCAGCGCACCTTTCAAGTACCTGCTCTTTGGAGGTGAAAATTATTTGATCCGGTGTAACGATAGTGAGTGCGGGGCTCTCCTGGCTTCTGTTTATTGTTTTTTGGCTCCCACCCCTTTAAGAGCTACTTTTACAGAGACTGGAATGTTGCCGGCAGGAGCGAAAGGCAGAACGGAGGTGAGCGGCATGCTTTTCTTTCTCTTTTTCTCCCTCCCCTCACGCAGCCAGCAGCCAGGAAGTGCGGAGAGGTGGGGACACAGGAAGAGCGACGAACCCCTAAGATCTCTGGTCTGAATTTAAGTGGCCAGCAGATCTTAGGGGTCATGTGAAAAGGCCCTTAGTTCACTTTCATCCCATTTTATAGGTAATATCCAGAATAGGAAATTTAGTTTGGCGATAATTTTCATTTTACATACTGAAATCCTTCCAAACCAAGAAATCCTTAATTTTTGATATTCTTTTATTTGTTGAGTAATCTCTTTCTTAAGTTTCTCAACATTTATTTTAAACATATCTTGTAAGCTCCATGCTAATTTTATCCCCAAATAATTAATGCTATTTACTAATTTACCTTTAAATACTTCCCTAAACAACTTTTTCTCTTCTTCACTGTAATTTAACAACATGCATTCAGATTTGTTCCAATTAACATTTAATCCTGTTGCTTCCTCAAACCCCTTTAAATGCTTCTGTAATTTATAAATATTAATCAATGGGTTTTTAATTATTAATAATGTATCATCAGCAAATAAGTTAATTTTATTTGACTTCCCCTCTTCAACCTCTTCTAGTTCTTTATCCCTTCTTATTACATTACCCAGCATTTCCATTATAAGTATAAACAAAACTGGAGATAATTGGGCAACCTTGTCTAGTTCCTCGACCCAGGGTAACAGTTTCTGTTATTCCATCATTCACTAATATTCTAGCCTTATTATAAGAATATAATTGATTTATTATATTGCTAAATTGAGCGCTAAAACCTAATTGATTAATTAAAATCTTTAATGTACTCCATTCTACCGTATCAAAAGCTTTGAAAATATCTAATGAAATTACTCCTACCTTCCATTTTTTTACTATTTGCTAACTACATGTTATTCATAACCCTTTAAACTAAATCTGCCATATGTCTACCTCTAACAAAACCATTCTGATCCTTATTTATATATTTCCCTACAAAACTATTTAATCTATTAGCCATAATTGCTGTAAATATATTTGCATCTTGATTAATCAATTAAATTGGTCTATATGAATCCATAAATGTTGGATCTTTATTTGGCTTTAAAATCAATACTATTATTGATTCTTTCCAAGACTGTGGAATTCCCCCTCCTTTAATAATATTATTAAATAATTCTTTCATTTTAGGTATTAGTAATTTCTTAAATACTCATCATTGAATGAGTGCCCTTTGTCCTTCAAGTGGTGGTGTACTGCTAATTCTGGTCATGAGCAGTTGCCCCTCCTGTGTTGGTCGACCCTCCTGTTTAATGGCTGTTTAGTTTCTCCGTTGTAGAGGTCTGCACACTCCTCACTGCATTGGACCACGTGTACTATATTGCTTTGGTGTCAGGTCCTTTGGGTGGATGAGTCTCTGTCTTAGTGGGTTTCCTGTAAACTTCTACTCCAAGGCCACACTCTGCACAATCCAGGAAAGCCAGCCTGTTGTCTTTGGTGTCTTCCCTGTGTGTGTGTTGTGTCATTACAGTTGTGACTGACTCTTCGTGACCCCATGTCCATGGAGTTTTCTTGGCAGGAGTACTGGAGTGGCTTGCCAGTTCCTACTCCAGGCGCCTACAGCACCTGGTATTCATTGGTGGTCTCCCATCCAAGTACTAACAAGGGCCGACCCTGCTTAGCTTCCGAAATCAGGCGAGATCGGATGTGCTTAGGGCATCCCTAAGTGAACTTAATATTAGGGTCCAACACACTGATGTGTTCTGTAAAGGTCTGTACTTCCTGAGTCTTGATTTTCACCTAGGTATCATCTACATTCCTGAACCAATGGGATGGTGTTGTCCCTGGGAAGGTGTTGAGTACCTTCTTCTTCACTTCTTCCATATATAGGTAAGCAACAATTGTTGACACTGGGGAACCATGGCACACCCATGCTTGTGCCTGCAGAAGTCCCCTCTGTACATGAAATGTGTGGTGCCCAGAAACAGGTCCAGGAGCAGGCATATCTGGTCTGGGTTGAGGCTGCTTCTGGAGGTGAGGGTGCTGTCTTCTCTTCTCTTTACAGTTGTTAGGGCATCAGTGGTGGGAATACTGGTAAAGAGAGACATTAACATCAAAGGATACCTTGGTTTTCTCTCTATCCAGCTTCAGCTCCCTGACTTTAGAAACAAACCCATCTGAATTGTGCACATGATGGTCTGTGAGTCCAACCAGTGGGGCTAGGATAGTCACCAGGTACAGTCACCCCCCCCGCCATTTCGCGGTTCAGGTACTGCGGTCCCAATATATTGCGGGATCACAGTACCTGCGGGGGGCGGTGGGGAGCGATCACATCACTCCCTGCCACTCCCCGCTACCCCCCGCCCCTCTGATTGCCCCCACCCGCCCTACTTCTGCATATCGCGGATTTTCATGTATCGCGGGTCGGGTGGGTCCCCAACCCCCGCGATAGGTGGGGGGGTTTACTGTATTTTACAATGTTGTAAGTCACTGACTTTATACTACTGACATTGTGTTTGAGGGGGAGTCCTTGCTTGTGGATCTTGGGAAGTCTGTAAAAGCAGGGGACAGTCTCTCCAGGATATAACCGGTGGTACGTCACCCTCTCAATTGTGTTCTCCTTTTCCAAGGGTGGTGATATTTATTTATTTAAAATATTTTACCCCACCTTTCTACTTAAAAGGACCCAAGTATATGACATGAGGAACAGTTGTTTTGACTTGTGCAGAAATACACACACAGGCAAAAGCCCCATGGACCTAGAAATCAATTACTGTGCATTTGCCTAGAAGATCAGGTTAATTTCATCAGTGGGATTGGTGGTGGAGGTGGTGGCGGCAGCAGCATTATATTTCTTCAGGGAAAGAAGGCAGAGTAAATCCATTTTTCGGTACAATCCATGCACAAAGGGGAATTAAAGAAATTGGCTGGAGGAGCCCTAAGACACTGAAAAATGAGTAGATGTTGAAAAATCTAAAGGATATTTTCTGGATGGTTGTGAAATGAAGAAAAGGTTTCCAGAACTCTTGTATAAGATGTGCCAATCGCCTGGCCCCATTGCATAGGGCACTTGTTTTTCTATTGGTTTATGAAAATATAATTATCAGTGGCTAGAGTTTGGAAGACTTCCATAATAAGACTTCATAACATTGGGATTACACTATCATTCATGGCAATGATATCCCATGGAGAATATTGTTCATCATCTGATAATAGGTGATTCAACCTTGTTAATTGTCGAATGAATGACATACCACACATGCTCAAGGAGTATTCTGTAAACATCAGAGCTATAATTTGGGTTTTGTGGGTTCCCGAATAAGTCAGGTCATCCAGAAGATTGGGGTGGGGGGTGGGAGGAAAGTGACATCAATTTCTGAGTGGCCCAACTGGGAAGACAAGAGGTGTACAATATTTTTAAACAATGGGGCTTCGTATATTAAAGAATTCTATGTATTTAAAAACTTACCCCACCGGAGCTTGGGGATTCTGGGTGTTTTAGTCCCCCTCCCCTCATAAATTTCTCATTATTTTTGAAAGTCTAAATTTTCTGCAAAAAGAATTGAGCTGATTCAAATTGGTCTTAGTGTCATGTAAAAAGAAAAAAATCAAAGTCATCCATTGAGTCTCTGAATGTCATTTTAGTTGAGATTTTAAAGTTTTAAATGTTTTTAATAATCCAGTGTATTTTATTTACTATCATAGTTTAAATGTTTTAAATGTATACTTGAGTGTGTTTTTAATTCTACTCTTTTAATACTCTGGACCCCTCATGGGGGGGGGGGGGAAGCAGACTATTAAAAATATAAATAAATACCGGTAAGCAAAACTGCCTACAGTAGTAGTATTTTGGGTTATGTGTAGTCTCCCTCTGAGTATTTTCTAAACATAGTGCATGGCTCCAATTTTCTCTTAACTGGGCCTGAGAGATTTCCTTTGCTCATACAGACTCATTTTATGGAACAGCATTTGACCTCAACACTCTGTTGCTGAAACTTCCTGATTAGCTGTGGTACTTCCTGTTGATTGTTCAGACACATCAGCCTTCCATTCCCTTCTAGCTGTGCTGAGAACTCTACAAGTAGAACATCAGTATGATGACACCCCACCTTTGTCTGTCCTCAATTACTGCTCTTTGAGCGTGTATTGCTTCCAAATATTGACATTTTGTTTGCCTTAAATAACCCATGGAGCTCTGTTGGTGACTACAACACCTGCCAAGTGTGCTACAAATTAGAAAACTCATTGAGAACCTAATACAGTTCAGAACCCAGATATGGGCTGTTTTAGACCTGGTTCCTTCCCTGATGTCATTTAGAAGACAACTGAACACATTCCTTTTCAGGGAGACCTTTCACACTGACCCCTAGGTGATAGTTGACCTCCTGCTCTTTTTATTTGGGAAACTGCCTTTGGCACCATTTTGTTTTTATGTGGTTAATATTTTAAATTGTAAGCTTCTGCCTATTAAGTAGTAGACAATATATGTTTTAACATGTCAAACTCAAACATTGTGCTTCGGCACTAATGGGTTAATAGATAGATAGATAGATAGATAGATAGATAGATAGATAGATAGATAGATAGACAGATAGACGATGCTGTTGTCCCATTTTGGGCAATTGCCATTACATTTTCCTTCCTTATAAAACTGCTAGCAATTTGTCTTATGCAAATATTCATCATTGCAGCCATCTATGTAGGCATCTTATTTTCTCTTAGGGCCAGTTTCAACTCTTTATTAACTTAGGCAGCTGCTTTTGCACACTTTGCTCACTGCCCCACTTGCTGTTCCAGAGCATTGGGAACAGGTTTGCTAGGTAGTGTGATAAACAAAACCAGTAAGTTTTATAGTGCCTTTAATAATAATGACAACATAATGTACAGTCCTATCAGACTTTTGGTGACCCTTTCTGGGGTTTTCTTGGTCTGATCAAACTCGTACCTAACTCATTAATCTATCAAACTATATCACACTCAATAATAATTAGAAGGGAGAAGTGAACCAATATGCTCCCTTGGCTTCTCCTAGTGTCAGTATCTACAAGTTAAAAAATCCTTCTGTAATGGGAGTACTAGATGCAACCCATAGGCTTCTGTTCCTTGTTCATTCATTCATTCATTCATTCATTCATTCATTCATTCATTTCATGCATGCATACACGCATACATACATACACCACCCATCTGACAGCTGAGCCACTCTGGGCAGTTCACAACACATACAGAACAGCAGAAACAATAATCAAACCACAACAAGAACAACAAAATAAAACAATTTATATTAAAACACATTCCAGGACAATTTAAAAGCATAATAATAATCATTACTCCTTACCTATTTGTCTGAGAACCATAAATATGTATAGGATTGCATTGTTTGCCTATTGCCTCTAACCATCGTGCTAGATGCGGGTTGGCTGATCTCAAACTTGTTTAGTGTACCACTCATAAAGAAAAGTTACTAGGAACTCTGTAGTCAACAAACATATTTTAACTCTTGTGGAAATTGTGCATAACAGCATCTATCTATCTATCTATTTATCTATTGGCCCTTTTACACGACCCCTAAGATCCACTGGTCCCTTAAATTCAGACCAGAGATCTTAGGGGCTTGTCGCTCTTCCTGTGTTCCCACCCTGGCTGCTGGCTGCGTGAGGGGAGGGAGAAAAAAAAGGAAGAAAGACCGTGGCTCACCTCCCGTTCTGCCTCTCGCTCTTGCCGGCTCTTCCCCCGCAACATTCCAGTAGCTCTTAAGTAACTCTTAAGTAGCTCTTAAAGGGGCGGGAGCCAAAAAGCAGCAAACAGCAGCGAGGAGAGCCCCGTACTCACTATCGTTGCACCGCATCAAGGATTTTTCACCTCCAGAGAGAAGGTACAAGAAAAGTGCGCTGGGTCACGCTAAAGTGGGCGGGGTCGCACTTAATTGCCTGTAAACTCCGGAGCTGGTGGGGAAACATTTTAAAGCTCCGAAGCTGGGAGCCATTTGTGGTGGAGTTTAGGGGTCGTGTATAAACGCCCTATCTATCTATCTATCTATCTATCTATCTATCTATCTATCTATCTATCTATCTATCTATCTATCTATCTATCTATCTAGTGATGGTATTGTTGATAGATAGTATCATGGCCAGGCAAGAGTGCATATTAGAATTGAGCAATCATCACTTTAAATCATGCTCTTCACAATTATTTAGTGGACAAATTTGTCACCACAACCAGCTTTTGTTCATGGACATATTTCACCATGTTTTTCTTCTGTGAGAAAAAACTCAACAATAGCATACTGTTTAATGCTTGTTGACACACCTTCTAAAGGAGGGTGCCTTGCATTTTCCAGTACTGTAACTGAAATTGCATTATGATATCCAGCTGCATTGTTTTATATGTGGAGGGTAGATGTGCCAGATGTGTAACAATTTACTGCATATGAGGGCTGTACCGTGCAGGCACAATAATCAAACAAGCACATTTTTTCCAGCTGATTATCTTTAAGTATTCTTGCTGAAGAATATGAGGAAAGGTACAGCTTCACTTCAAGCTGTGGCCTTTCCAGGTGGATGTGGAAAAATCATTTGCCCAAGACTCTGGAGAACCACTTCCCATCAATGTAGACAAAACCAAAGTGGCTGATAAATGGTCTGAATTAATAAGGCAGCTTCCTTCAGCGCAAGATCCACTTCATTCAAGATTCTATATAGGACTTCAGTAACAAGTAGCTAGTGCTACTAATGAGAATATGGAAAAGTTACTTTTTCTTGGATACATATCATAGGATTTCCCAGGCAGTTTAGTCAGGGGTATTCTGGGAGATATAGTCCAAAGAAATAATAATACAGTGGACCCTTGTATAACAAATGGTTTGTGTAACATAAATTCTGTACAACATAAAAAATTACGGAGATGGGGGAAATTTACGTAACAGAATTGCCTATGGGACAAATTTGTACAACATAACAATGGTCGTGATTAGAGATTACTCTATTTTCAATGCATTCCTATGGGAAATTTGTATAAAGGAAAATTTGCTTAACATAATTTCATTTGGAACGAATTAATTCATTTATACAAGGTACCACTGTATTACCCAAGCTTCTAAGATCTATCCAAAATTGAATGGGCTGTGTTTCACCCATTTACACAATTGATGTCCTCAGTTATTTTCCTGATGTGTACCCCGCTATTGTGCCATGTAAGTGAGTAACAGTCGGTATGCCTATTGCGCCAGAAGAGCTTTTGAGAAACTCCGCTCTCACACATGTAATATTCCCTTTGTAGCTACAGACAGATCTCATCTGTTTTCGTCAGTGTTGCCGGTGAGTCAACAAAAACCCACTCATCCCTTTTCCTCGGTCGATTAACACAGAGGTCTATTTTAGGCATATAATAATGACATCCTTTGTAATAATCCTTTGTAATAATCCTCAAACCACCTCTGTCTCCCTGAGACACCTGCAGCTGCCTTTCTCTCCGTGATCATTCCCTTTAAAAGAAACATCTACTCCCTAAGTTGTGCAATGCTCATGTATCCATTGCCCATAGTTTTTAAGCAATTATGAGAAAAGGGAGGGGAGGAGGAATGAGAGGAAGAAAATGTTATTTCTTTCATCTGATTGCAAAGAAATGCACCTACTCTTCTCCTCTGTCTGCTAAATCCAATAAGAACAATAGCCCAAAGGATGTGGTTGATGGCACCCATTTCCTCTAGCACAAAGTGCATAGAGAGCAGACTGTGTCTTCTCATATGAGGGTGTAATCACACAGGGAAATAGATCACATGCAGTGACACAATTTATGGGGAATTGTGCTCCAGCCTGACCTTGATGGATGCCCAACCTGAACCTTTTTGGCCCATGTGTGAAGCAGCAAGACATCTAAAAAGAGTATTAAAACTATGGGGAGGCAGAATAAAATCACAGGTATTAGGTTGGGAGGTGTAGGTGCTGTAATGTTCTGGTCTATGGGAATGGCAAGTTTTCAGAGACCATTTAAAGATCCCGGGGGTGGGGAGAGACAGATTTTAGTAGGAAGATTATTTGACAGGTGAGGTACAATTGCTGAGAATTATTTACAGAATTCCTGAACATAACATTGTTCTGGGGCACTGGGATGGTGGTATTTCAGCTGGCAGTGACAGAGAAACCCTCACGGTACTCTGGGGGCTGAGGGTGGAGAGGAAGCCATGAATTGGCTTAGTTGTAGGTATAACATATGTGGAAGGCGCCTGGCCATGGAAGGCTGATTTCATAAACAAATAACCTGGTTAGTTTGCTGCTTTAAAGACAACATTGTGGATTAGATACTGATTCAGCAAACTAATACTTATTCCTACCTGTACTGCAGAAGTAATATCTGCAGAACTCAAGTGGAATTTATTGCTGAGGTGACATGCACAAGGTTTTCCTTTAGGTGCTTAAATGCTTTTAAGTTCTCTGTCACTCGGTTTGCAAAGAAACTAGCCAGTGTTTCTGGCATTTATTTATTTTTTAGAGGTAAGTAAAACTATTTTTGTTTGTGCTGAAGACCCACCACAAAAATACAACAGATATTACCATTAGCTAAGGACAAGAGGAACCCTCTCACCACTGCAGGAGTGTACAGATACTTCGTAGTTGCAGCTAGTTATATATTAGGAGCACAAAGCACAGCATCCAGACCAGAATCCAAGAACATGAAAGATACAGTAGGACCCCAGTATCTGCTGGGGATTGGTTCCAGGCCTTCCCATGGATAATGAAAACCGTGGATAAGAGAGAACACCTGCCCACCCACCTCCAAACTGCTGTTTCCTGACAGTAGCTTGCTTTATGACTGCTGTTTTGAGACAGTAGCTTGCTTTATGGCTGCTGTTTGTGACACTGGTTGCTTTACAGATGCTGTTTGTTACAATAGCTTGCATTACAGCTTCTGTTTGCACCAATAGCTTGCTTTGTGGCTGCTGAATTATTTAACTTTTTTCCCTCTGCCAACCATGGATAACTGAATCAGTGAATAATGAATCAGTGGATACGGGGGTCCTACTGTACTGCAAACTAAAACAACTGGAAAAATCAACAGTAGCTGAACACACCCTGAAACGAACTGTGATTTTGGTGTCGATACATGGTTGTGATCCCTCTTTTTGAATACATAAACATAACAAAACATTATGTACTTGAAAATAGGCATCACAGCCATGTATTAGCACCAAAATCGCAAGGTAGCTTCTTTGGACTCTTCCCTGTAAGCCTCCAAAATTTGGAGAAGTTTGGGGTTCACTCCAAAGGGGATCCCCCTAGGAGAAAATCATTCTAATTAAGTCAGGAAGCCACTAATAGCACCCCCATAGGTGAGTGATTAGCAACTCCCCAACTTAATTAGAATGATTACAGGGAAGAGTACAAAAAAAGCTACCCTGCGATTTTGGTGCCTCTAGGATCCAGGGGAGCCATTATATAGTGTTTCATTTCATTTCATTCCAAAGTTCTTTTAAAATTTTGTTAATAACTAAACATAACTACTAAAGAAACAAAACGAAATGAAGCACTGTATTTTCATGTCATGCCCATCTTTAATTGGGAAGAAAAACCTCCAGAACATGGCCAAACAGCCCAGGAAACCCACAACAACCATGAGATCCCATGAGATCCCAGCTTTGAAACCCTTTGAGAATGCATATTTTTGTTTAGTTATATCTTCATTGGCATTGGAATGTATATGACCCTATGTGGTTCTAAGGGTTTGATAGCATGATGGGTATTCTTCTGTTCTATGTAATTCATATCTTCCTCTGCTTCTCCAAGGGTTGGGCCATACTTCATAAACAGAGGACTTGCAAGAGTGCTACAGCAGCACTGCATGGATTTGAACCCACTGGTCATCATCTGGACAAACTATTTAAAGGAGTTATGACTACCAACAGTAACTGGATTTGTCAAACGTGCAGAAATGACGTCAAAACATTCAGAGATAACTTGTGGTACTAGACTCAGTGGATTTTCAAGAATCCAAGAAAATTGTTGTTGTTGTTGTTGTTGTTGTTGTTGTTGTTGTTGTTGTTGTTGTTGTTGTTGTAATATCTATTGTTGTTTTGCTTTTTATTTATTTCTTATTCTTAGGGCATTGTTGTAAACCGCCCGGAGTTATGTTGGAAGATGGGTGGTATATAAATAAATAAATAAATAAATAAATAAATAAATATTGAATTTGGAAACCCTACTCCTGATTGATGAGAAGAGAAAGCCTAAACATTATAACAAAATATGACCTAAGCTTGGAAGGCTTGAGTCTGGCAACAATAATATTATCAACTTCTCTCTCTCTCTCTCTCTCTCTCTCTCTCTCTCTCTCTCTCTCTCTCTCTCTCTCTCTCTCTCTCTCTGTGTGTGTGTGTGTGTGTGTGTGTGTGTGTGTGTGTGTTTTGTTATTTGGAGATCTCATCCTTGAAACTATTCACAGCCAGCTCAGCTGTCAGATAAAATCCTGAATCATCTTCTGATGTGGCTATTAGCTAAGAAGGAACACTATGTGCTTAGTATCTGGTTCCTTGGGATGAAAAGCATCTTAGGTCAGCCAAGCCAAAAGTCAACACCTTTGTGCTGGCCTACAGAAATGCTACGAATGCTGCTTTTCTATTTTCTCTCTGAGACATAAGATGATTAGAGCTATCTATAGTTTTTTTTATTTGTGACGGCCATGTCACAGGCAGGTTCTAGCCAGTGGGAGTCGAAGATCTCAGTGTGAATTTAGCCTAAGGAACACCTGGAAGGCTTCCTCAGAGAGAAGCAGTGATGGGAGGGCTTGGCTAAACACCCTTGGGATGAAAAATAATGATCTTACAATACTGAGCTTTTTTCCTTATGAAATATTAGAGGTTATGGAAGCAGTGACCTTGGCTTAAGCCTTAAGGCTAGTGTAGCCAGGAGAGCTTGAACCCATTGATGGTGACATGTAGGCTTTCAGGAGAAAATAGAAGAAGAATTAGGTCATATTCAGGATTCCAGGAACACGTTGCTTAAACATGTGAGGATAAGGAATGTGTTAGAATTGTTGCCTCCATTCCCATTTCTGCAACGCTCTCCACAGTCTGAGGGTGACTTTCTGAATATGAGTGCCTCTTGTATCCAAGAAGGTTCTCAAAGCAATTGAGACCCCACACATGGAGGGCAACAAAAACAAAGGAAAGGGGACAGGCCATAGTAGAAATGGGGACTTGAATTGTGGAATGCACTTCCAAGCCAGACTTCAGTCACACATTAAATCAACTCAGACTTGGCTTATGACTCAGAGCCCACCCACTCACCACTTTTTTCAGAGGGGGTGACTTGCTTTTAGTAGGGACTAAGGGCGCTTTTACTCGACCCCTAAAATCTGAGGCAAAGGGCTCCCAGATCTGGAGCTTAAAAATGTTTTCCCACCAGCTCCGGACTTTTAAAAAAATTTAAGTACAACCATGCCTACCTAAGCATGTCCCAGCACACTTTTTAAGTACCTGGCCTCCAGGAGGTAAAAAATCTCCCGATGCGGCTTGTAAAGCTGTGAATGCCGGGCTCCCTCGCCTTCTGTTTTTTTTTTTTGTCCCCGCCACCCCTTTAAGAGACAGGAATCCCTACGGGGCTGCTCGGGGCTGCTTCGACCGGCAGACGGAGATGAGCCTGCATTTTTTTCTCCCTTTTTTTCTCCCTCCCCTCACGCAGACAGGAACAATGGAGTGCGGAGGGGTGGGAACACAGGAAAAGGGACAAACCCCCATGATCTCTGGTCTGAATTTAAGTTGCCACCGGATTTTAGAGGTCGTGTAAAAGCACCTTAAGACTTGGAGTTTGGGACTTGGTACCAACAACTCAGACTTGGGATTCGATATCAAAGACTTGGTGGCAGCATTCCTGGGCCACAGAGTGCCCAGGGCCACTCTTCCTCTCATGATTAATCCACATGCAGTTAGAAGGCCAACATATATAGATGTAGTGAAAAGAACAGCAAATGGGTGCACTCTTGAGTCTTGGGAACCTGAGTGTAATTTTTGTTTGGAAAAGCTATGGTTCATCTGAGTATCTTTTTGGCTGTGGAAACCGGCTATGGCTCTTAACCAAACTTAATCTGAATGCATATGCACCTTCATGTTTAAACATTCAACACATTTGTATTTAATGTATAGGTTTTTAGAGAGCAGATAACATTGTTAGAGTGTGTTTTGAAACCTGACCTTTTCTTTTCTTTGGAAATTCATATTTCTAAAACTGGAATGTTCAACCTGTTGTTTTGCCAGTAATTATCACACACTTTTACCAGCGATAGTATCAGGGTCCCCCCACCCTGAGGTCGTTTCAGGAACTGTTAGGAGCCTGTTTTGGCAGGTTGGGTTCAGTCAGAAGGACTGAGCGACATTGCCTCAGGAAGGTAATCGCAAGGAAGCAGGGAAAATGTGTGAAGGATGGTGGGAGTAGACTGAGGAGTGATTAAATGAATTATAAACACTTGAATGACAAACAATTAAATCAATATACTAATGACTGATGAGGAAAGAATAACAGCAGGCTTTTCTTGATAAACATGCAAGCATTAGCGGAGGAATTTATTTTCTGTTTTATCAGCTGAAAAATAACTCTAGTTCAAATATTATGGTTGTTACCACAACTAGCACTTTTAGTTTGGGCTGCCTTTGTGCCTTTAAGGAAGTGCACAACCAGTAGGACATCATAAGAACATAAGAACATGAGAAGAGCCATGCTGGGTCAGGCCAAAGGCCCATCTAGTCTAGCTTCCTGTATCTCACAGTGGCCCCACCAGATGCGTCTGGGAGCGCATGAGACTAGATATCAGTCTCCTGATGCCACTCCCCTGCATCTGGCCCTTGAAGTACCCAGGTTTTAAGCCTGGAGATCACACATCTCCATCATGGTTTGTAACCTGTGATGGACTTTTCCTCCAGGAATCTGTCCAATCCCCTTTAGAAGGCATCCAGGCCAGATGCCATCACCACATCCTGTGGCAGGGAGTTCCACAAACTAACAACGCGCTGGGTGAAAAAATATTTTCTTTTGTCTGTTCTTACTCTCCCAGCCCTCAATTTGAGTGTATGTCCCCTAGTTCTTGTATTTTGTGAGAGGGAGAAGAGCTTCCCTCTATTTACTTTTCTCTGGAAGATATCAGGGGGTAGAGTAGTGAGCAAGGAAACTGCAACTTCTGTCTGTGGCTCATGCATTTATTAAGGACCCAGAGCCTCTGATGAGAAAAGGTAGAGATATGACGTTTGAAATTTTTTTGACAAAAGGCCTATTTTGTCGGCAACTTTATCAATACATTCATTCTATGCCCAAAAGTCTATTTACACTTAATATTACAAGATGTAATATTGCTTGCATCTTGTGCTATGTAAGAATATTCATTTGGATTTATTAAATGAAGTATGTGTAATATATCAGAGACAACCAGGAATCTATTCTTTTTCTAGGACTTGATGACGCAGGCAGTGCTGACAGTGTCCTTCTTGGAACCACTGTCCTTCTTTAGAGCAGAGATGGGACTTTGGAAGTCTTTTAAAACCTGCTTCCTCCTCCTGAAGCAGTTAAAAGTGGGGGAGTGAAAGCTAACAACTGAGAGGGAGAGATATGCAGGGAAATAAGGAAAAGAGGACAAGTGAGGAAAGGAGGAAAGGGCAAGGGGGAGGAGGAGAGAAGGAACATACCACTTTATCAATATATAACTTTTCTAATTGTTTAAAGGCCAGAGGATGGCCTGATTGCCCTAAGCATCAGCAGAGAAAATGAATCAATGGAAAATTAAAGATCAATGTAGCCTATTATAATGGTTCAACTTCAAATAGAAAGAAATGTATCCATGCAATTCAAAACAATGTAAATGGTCCCATGCCACGGATAGATATACCATGTCACTGCTGGGGGAAAATGTGTTGGTACAAGAGAGGGATGAAAAGAATCGGGATAACTGGGCTTCTTTATGCACATGTGATTGAGGCAGAGTAACACCGGCCGCTTGCCCAAGGGCGTGAGGCTCAAGATGAGGGTCTTGCCCAAAGAAGTAGTTTTGAATCATTATTTACTTTTTTAAAACTTAACAAACAAATTATGTACTGTAAATGATGCTACAGTGGATTGCTTAAATTGAAAAATGGTAACAATACAAAGAAATACATCTTCCTAAGTATATAGAATTGTACCCAGTGACTTCTTATAATTCACAACAACTATACCTTTCTAAGGCTCTGTAATTCTAAAGAAGAGAAAATGCTGCCTTGAAATCATGCACCCATGATATGGACAGTATTGCAAATATTGACTGAGTAATAAGGGTTGGTGCCTTGTTCTCATGGCTGATTCATGGGAAGAGAGAGGTAGCAGTTGAGACATATTAAAGCTATACAAACTCCCCCGATTTGATTTGTTCTGGCAATTCACATGACTAATTACACCAGTTACAAAAACTCCTGTGATTCAGCCTACTTTGTATGTGTCACAAATAGGGAGAAGCAATAAAGAAGGCATCATTCATAAAATGTCTGGCTAATTGTTTTGGTTGTTGCAACCAGCTTTGGCAATCTTCCTCTTGGATGGTGATCTGTAAAATGTGTGTTTGGCATGATTTGTGCTGGAGATCTGGCTATAACAGTATGCAATCACCTACAAGCAATTGTTAATAGCATTAATGGGGAGTGCTATCAGGCTGTAACTGTGGCAGAGGGGTTGTGTCACAAAGGCCAGAGGTCATGCATCTTTACTCAGAAGTAAATCCCACTGAGAAATATATGTCCATTGAGTTGCCGGAGGTGCATATATCTGTATTACAATGTTTGTGCAGTAAAAATTGTATGGTTTCCTCCCTAAAGATGTTATAAACAGAACTGGCAACTATCTCAAGCAAGAATTAGGCAGAAAAATGAAAAAGATGCTTATTGAAATGAGACTGATGTGCAGCCGTTACTAAAGCTGCAGCCTCACAAATTAGAGATAATTACATGCCAAGAAAATGAATTAATTAATTAGCAGCATTTTGAGCCCATCCGTCATCCAAAACTATGAGTGCAGTATACAAGCAAAGAAGTATCTGCAAAGGTAATACAATAAAAATATAAAGCAAGGTTACAGTAAAGCTACGCTGGAGGGATAGTATATATAGATATGTGACTCAAAAGATGTTTGTGAGTTACACACACACACACACACACACACACACACACACACACAGAGAGAGAGAGAGAGAGAGAGAGAGAGAGAGAGAGAGAGAGAGAGAGAGAGAGAGAGGTGAGCTCACAAAACTTTTTGTGCCATGGATTTCTTTACAGCTGCTAGATATCAGGGGTCAAGTCAGATCAGAGATGTCCCCTGCTACTATAGGGGCATTCTGCTGGCAGGGAGTGGGTGCCACATTTATTATCTAGAGGCCCAACTTATACTTCTGTGAATATCTATGGGCATACAATAGATCTAAAGCCAGGGAAGCTCCCACTGGCAGCAGGCGCTGAATTATGGCATTCTGGAGGCAGGGGAGTTTTAAAATGTAGGGGTCTTCTATTGCCCCATGAGGCTTCTGGGTTGGACCCATCCCTTAGGACAACCTAGAATTGGTCTAGTTAATCCGCTGCGGTTGCCATGGATAGGTGTTCTTTAAAAAGTAAACCCTATCAGGATAAGGAGCTGCTATCACTCCATTTGTTGGGGTGGCTGGCTGCGGAGCTAGGAATCTGAATTCTCACTGTGCTTCTTTGGAGAGATGCTGGCCAAAGTAACCCAGGATATTTGTGGCTAATGCCCTCCCCACCATCTGTGCAGTCTTAGGCAAATCACCTGGCCCCGGAAGGAAGGCTATGCAACCTGCTCCAGAGTACTCCACACATAGAAAACCCTACCGCGGTTGCTATCGGTCAGAAGCAACTGGATGCCACATAATTACTGAGCTGGTATAACACAGTGGATAGGAGCTCCTGAGACTTGGAGATTGAATCCCTTTGTGCCTCCCAGGGTCCATCCAAGATCACCTAGGAGTATGGGTTGGCTATGGTCTCCCCTGTGTGCCCCTTTGGACAGGCCCCATGTCCTCAGAATGCCATTGGAAGGAAGGATTAGTACTGTAAATCATTTATGAGTATTTTATACTTAGAGGACCCTGAGAAGGTCACCATAAGTTGGAACGGACTTCACAGCACACCATTACTATTACTCCAAGGCTTGGTAATGCTATCTCTCCACAACCTCTTGTCCTTCCTATCATGGGCTGCCCATGATAGGAATACAGGGTATAGAGATAGGGATGCCCTGCCTCTTCATTCTCCTGTCTCCCTGCACTTTTGCTGAGGCACCCTTGCTTGTCACCCTTGCTCAGTGGCTTTGAGATACAGCCAGTTTCACACACTTCTCATGCCTCACCCCATTCTCTCATCCATCCCTCTTTTCTCTGTTGACTTCAGAGGATCATGTTCACTATGAGATGGGATGTATAAATCTGTGCTGAAAGGAATGGGTACTGGGTCCGTTGCCGGCAGGCAGAGACACAGCAAAATGCAATGAGCAGTCTGGATCCTTAGACCAGATAGGAAAGAGATTTATTGGTTGTCAACCAGAGAAATCTCACTCGATGCAGATCGGGTGAGAAGTCCACTGAAGAAAGGAAATGCAGTATATTTTATAGACTTACAACAACTCTTCTTTCCCCCGCCCGTCCGAATTTACGTCATACACATCTGTTACATACATCAAACATTAATTGACATCTTTGGCAATTTATTTTGTATTCCTGACACCAATTAGATGTATTCTTCGGGTCCGTAATTGCCATGTTTGATCTAACTTACACAGGCTGGGAGTCCTTGGTACCATCTTTGCTAAGGAGGCGCTCTAGGTGAGCTCACAGAGATAAGATTTTCTTGGACGGCTGGCTACATGTTAATTAACTGTGTGTAAGATAAATTGGCCTCTATACAGCTACAACTTTAATTGACGTCCTTGGATTCATTGCGCTTGCTCAGAGACATTCCAGATCTACAACGGATGTCTCTCTTTTCAGTGGTCTGTCTTGCCGGAAGGCTTGACCAAAGTTTGTTTTGCAAGAATCAAGGTTCGTCTTGTGACATAAGAATATACATGTGGATACATGTGGAGTGCTCCGTGGATATCACTACCTTTAAATATATAATTTGTGTTACTTGTGTGGCTATATATAGCTTGGAATACATTGCTATTGAATACACGAGGATTGTCAATGCCTGGGGGTTACTAAAACAGCTACCGATGCTTGATCAAAATACCCTTCAGTGCAGGGTGAAAGCACCAAGTCATGGCAAATAGAATTTCTTCTCAATCATATTTGACCGTTTGATCAATCATTACAATATTTCAGTATTGAGGATCAGAAATGGCATGAAACATTGATTTGGGCTCCGGTGTATCATTAAAGGTATCGGAACCTGCACAAAGATCAGTTGACAATTTGATCAAGTTATTTGCACTTTCACATGTAACTAGTACAGCTTTTGACAATTCCTTTCATTTTTTATTGGTACTGCCATCAATCTTGGACTGTTTTGTGGAAGAGGAACACCTCTGTACTTGATTTCACTCAGAATCTAAAGCTTTCTCTACAAGCATTTTATAGAGCTGTGAAGACAAAAGGAAAGACCAGAATCTACAGACAAATTTTGTGGTGGTAGGGAATACATCCTTGGTTCTTTGATGAAGCTTTTCTTCTGGCTTGCCTACCTAATTATTTATCAAAGCCTGTCTAACCTCACCTATATTAGCAGATATGAGGATGGGGAACAATCAATGAACATATCTTAAAACAATGGTAAACCATTTAAACACTTGTTTCACACTGTTCTAGAGTCCTGCAACTCACTTGTGGGTTGGCAATTTCCGTGGGGCTTCTAGTTTTTATTGAATATAAACATTTACATTTAGAACCAGACAACATCTTCTGGAGAGAATTATGCATAGTGTGTAATTGTCCTGATTAACTATTGAGATTATTTATTTATTATTTATTTATTTATTTATTAGACTTATTAACCGCCCGATTTTCCCCATAGGGAACTCAGGGTGGTGTACAGACGTCACCCAAAGGTGACTCCCCAAATACAAAAACCCCACAGCCTAAACCAATCAAAACCTAACAAAATACAATCATATAAAAATACTACATAAAACACTCATACAGAAATAACTGATAAAATAAGCAATCACGCCAATTAACCAATACAAAATTAATGGCGAGGTTAGATCCAGCAAGAAACTAATCCACAGAAGGGGAAAAACAACAATATCACAGTATGCTCAGAGGGCCCCGAAGCATTGCCTGAAGAGCCAGATCTTTAAGGCCCTTCTAAAGGCAGGCAGTGCCTCCGCCTGCCTGATTTCAGCTGGCAGTAGAGATGGGCACGACTTAGCGGTATTCCTGGTTTCACGTTTCCTCTACTGGTGTTGGTTACTCTTAAAGAAACGGTAACGGACAGCATTACTGTCCGCCAGAGGTTCGAGCTTGAACCCCACGAACGAACAATTTTGGTCTGATTTGTCGTGCTCCCTTTACTTGCAGTTCGCAATTGGCGATGATTACGCTATTTATATTTACATGTAGCAACGCGGCACAGAAAAAATGTTATTTTTAAAAGTTAAAAGGTGCCCTGGCACATCCGGCCAAAAAGATTTCGGAAAAAGGGCCTGCCCTGCCTTAGGGCACCTACCTGGAGGGTTGTTTCTGGAGGTCCCACGCCTCCCCCCGGTCATCCCCCGTCCTGGGTTGCTCTGGTGGGACTCGCCGCAGGCTCGCAGCCAGCCAGCCCCAAAAAGCCGAGTCTCGAACCGACGCCGGCCGCCCGCAATTAAAGCGCAAGCAAGCGGCATGCCAGACGGCACAGAAAAAAAGTTTTTAAAAGTTCTCCCCCCACCCATTCCCGGGCCAAAAAAGCAGGCGAAAAATGCCTGCTTGACTAAGGGCGCAGGGCACCTACCGGAGGGGGTGTTTTTTGGGGGGGGGTCCCCCTCCCCCCCATCCTGGGCAGCCGGACTCGAGTCGCCATTTCGCCATGCCATGCCATGCAGTGCGGGGGATCCAAAATGGCGGCAAACGCAATATTTTTTTTGAAATCGTTGCCCAAAACCCCACCAAAGCACCACAGAAACATGCGAAAAATTATAAAATGCCAGAATTTTTACAGTAGTAGCAGTGGGTTTTTTCTTGCAAAAAAAAGTCTCCCTCTCCTCCTTTGTCCTCCATTGATTTTATTTTATTTTATTTTATTTACACCTGCGCAATGATGGGCTGGCCGAGGGGCCAGCCATGTGGGAGTGGACAACCATGCAAATTTTTGGAGCCATCCCACCAATCGCATGGCCACTTGGCCATGGAGACTTCTGGGATGTGCCAAAAAGCGCCTAAAATTTGCCCTGCCCTAACCCTAACCCAAAATGGCGACCGCACAGACTGTCTTTTAGTGGGTCAAAGAGGCACCCAAGGTGCAACCCCTAGCCCACCAAACCACCCGTCACTAGCCTAACCCTAGCCCTTGCGGAAATTAGCCACCTTAAAGCCAGATCTACTTGCTTTTTGCACTACACGCAGCAAGTACAATTTTTCTGTGTGAGACATGGTGGTCGAGAGCCTTGTGCAGGGCGGGCATGACGCTATCACTCTCATACTGGTCTCACTGTCTGCACATTATTTATGCAATATCCATATGGCTATTGCATAGCATTTTGATGGGCTCTCCCATGAGGAGGGGAGACCCCCATGTAGAGGGGTTTCTCTTGGAGCCTGCATCCCCTTCCTAGTGGCAGGAGGCACCCACGGGTGCCTTCAGGGCCCACTTTCCCTTTATAGCGGGCATAGGAGGCACCACCCCACAGAATGCCTCCAGGAGCCCAAACCCCCCCCCAAAACCAGTACTAACCCAACGAAAAATGAAAAAAAAACGAACCGACTAATTTTTGCGGTCAGAGTGAAACCCGGATGCACCCGAAACGGGACCGGCCCGACTAACGACAACTCGAAAAATTTTTTTTTCAAGTCGTGCCCATCTCTAGCTGGCAGTTTATTCCAAGAGGCCGGCCCAACCACCGAAAAGGCCCGATTCCTGGTGGACACTCTATGGGCCTCTCTTGGTGTTGGTACTCTTAAAGAAAGAGTAGACGAAGACAGCATTGGCTGTGGAGCCAGAGGTCCGGAGTTTGATTCCCCCCACTGTGCCTCTGTGAAAAAGGGTGGACTTAGTGATCCATGGGGTCCCTTCCAGCTCTGCAGTTCTAAGACAATTGTCTAAGATGATTATGATACTATTTATATTTACATGTAGCAATTTTTCCCCCTCCAGTATGTTATTATCTCGTGTGTTTAAGGTGCCCTGAGCGCATCCGATCTCGTCTGATTTCGGAAGCTAAGCAGGGTCGGCCCTGGTTAGTACTTGGACGGCCCTGGTTAGTACTTGGATAGCACCAGGGAATACCAGGTGCTATGTAGGCACCTGCAATAGGAACTGCAAGCCACTCCGGTATTCCTGCCAAGAAAACTCCATGGACATGGGGTCACAAAGAGTCAGTCATGACTGTAGCAACACAACACACACACACACACACACACACACACACACACACACACACACACACACACACAAATACATGTTATTCTTTCAACATGTTTTCATCAAAAGCCAATGTGGTATCGTTGATAAAGTGTTAGGCTCAAACTCAGAAGAGCTGGGTTCAAATCCTTCCTTGGTCACAGGCACTTACTAGCAGGGTAGCAATTGTATAACCATTCCTTGAACATCCCAACCACCTTGTAAACCTTGTCAGAAGCAACTTGACAGCACATGACATAACTTGCTTTAATGATGGGAAGCGACAACAGGGACAATTAAAATAAAATGGTAACCTAATCCAAGCTTGAAAGTCAGTGCAGTGTAGGGGTTAGAGTGGCAGTTAGAAGACCCAGGTACTAATCCCAATACAGTAAGCCACAAAACAAATTAGGTTGCCTGTGGACTATTTTTTCTCAGCCCAACCAAACTGATAGGCTTGTTGTAAGGATCAAGGGTGGACGGAGGTGGGGAGAATGAGTTTGTATACTGTCGTATTCACTGGAGGAAAGGTGGGAAAATTTAATTAGTGAGTATTATGAATTTGGCAAATTTGTCTGCTGAACCAATTATGAAATTTGTCACAATCACAAGATGTGATGAATAGTCTGAAAACCTCTTTTCTTGTTGTTCAAGAAAACTGTGCCAAAAGTGGTGTCATCCTTCACGCCCTGGAAGGACTCCAAAGTTTTAACAAAGTTATAAATTTCAGCTAGCCTGTCCCAAGATGATTTTTTCCCATTCAACACCTCCTTAAGTTAACAACATTAGATCTTTATTTGAAGAGGAATTTCCATAGCTGATGCTGGGTTCTCAGTTTCTGACCAACCAACCAACAAAAAATCCAGCAAGTACAGTAATGGCACTGAAAAAACCTGAGACAAACCCAACAACTTGAGGCAGGAAATGGCTTCATTTTGAGTTCCACAAACATACAATCACACAAACTCGCTAGAACTCTTCATCATGATAGAAATTTGTCTGTAGATCCTGGTCTTTCCTTTTGCCTCTCACAGCTCTATAAAATGTGGACCACCAAAAAGCAGTGGGTCTCTGGCCAAAGTCTTGTGTGTTGCATAGTGTATCAGTAGAGATATGTGGCTCAGTGGTTGGATTTTAGCTCCCATCAGACCTACATATAACCAATGGTGAAGGATGTTGGAAGTCTGGCAACATCTAGAGCAGTGCTCCCCAACCTTTTTATCGCCGCGGACCGGTAAATGTTTGATAATTTTTCCGTGGCCCGCACTGGCAGAAACCGGATGAGAGCACCTCCATCCCCCCCGCCTCCTTCATCTCCGAAACCGCCTTCGCCTTCCGAGTCCCAACCACCCACCTCACCCACCCCCCGCTCCTCCTCTTGTGGGCCTGCCTCGACGGGCCCAACCGGCCCCCGCCCGCCACCAGCCTCACTCCGTAGCCTCCCCACCGGCACAGGATGAATCATTTCCCCCCACCCCCCACCCCCACACACCTGCCAACCCCCGCTGGGAGAGGCCATTTCCCCACTTCTCCTCGTCTTCGAGCCTCCGCATCCACCGGGCTCCCCCTCTTGAGGGCTGGGACTGGGGCGGGGGCGGGGGGGAAATAAAGCACGAGCAGCAGCCCCCCCTCAAGCGCCGGCCACGCTCCCACTCCCAAAGAGCCCAGGCCGCGCTTCGAATTAAATTTACACATAAATAAATCAAAGCCACCCTCACACACACACATACACAGGCAGGCGCGCGCGCGCCAGCCAGCCAGGAAATCCGGTCTCCAAACCAAAGGGCCGCCCCGTCCCATCCTCTCTTCTTCTTCCCCATCCCCAACACCAGGCCCGGCCTGAGACGCCCCCCTCCCTCCCTCCCTCCCTCCCTCCGCTCACCCCAAGACAGGCGGGAAGAACCGAGGTCGCGGCCGTTAACGCTTGACTGCTGCCTTCGTCGTCTTCTCCCAGTTTGGCGAGGCGCTCTGGGCTACCCCTTCTCCATCACTCGATGGTTCGAAGTGGAGGGTGGGTGGGTTGTTTCCCCTTCTTCCACCTCGCTCGCCTCGCTCGCCTCGCTTTTACGCATGCGCCCAAAAGGTAGCTTCCCCACCTTAACCCGCCTGCTCAATCTCAAGCCCATGCGTCCCTTAATCATTTCTGTGAGCCGGGCCGCCACCACAGTGAAATGATTTGAAGTTCCTCGGGCGGCGGCCCGGTGCGGATTGCTCCACGGACCGGCACCGGTCCGCGGTCCGCGGCCTGGGGGTTGGGGAACACTGATCTAGAGGGCCACATGTTCACCTGTCCCAGATACTGTAGAATCTTCATTTGCTGGATTTCCTGCTGCATAAGCTCAGAAAGGTTGAGAGTTCAATTCCCCCACTGTGCCTCCAGGGAGAAGAGCCAACCTGTGTGGCCTTGGGCAAGCTGTACAGTCCCACAAGGCCACCAAAAGAAAGGAACAGCAAACCACGGAGTATTCTCTACCTACAAAACCCTGAAAAGGGCAGCGATAGGTCAGAATTAACCTGACCGCAGAGGATGATGATTATTAAACCGAATTTATTTCCTCCTCTGTTGTGTAGCTAGGTGCCATGTTGTTCCCCTTTAGTTGTAAGGGGCTGAATATAAGAAAAGCCTTCCTGCAACAGATAAAGAGTCGAAAATAAACTAACTTTCTGTTTCTCAGAGGTGCTTCTGGCAAGCTCACAGTCAGGGCTAGAAGAGAAAGAAAAACAGCCTGGCTGTCACCTCCTCTCTAGTAACTGCTAATTAGATGTACAGTACATTGCTTCTGATCATCGAGGTTCTGCTCAACTCTTATTAGTAGTAGACTGCACATTGACAGATTTACCCTCTGTGAATCAGATTAATTCATTTTGATGGCCATCGAACATTGTTGTTAACCACTCAGAGCGGCCTTGCTGCCAGATGGGCAGTATAAAGATCCAAATCCAATAAATAAATAAAATAAATCTAAGCTAGTGACCAGTACCACATTCCTTGGCAGTGTATTTCAGACATCCGTCATATGTGAAGAAGTACTATCTTTAATATATCTTATATCTTTTTGTTTGTAAAAATGCAGTAGCCAATCAACCATGATCTAATAATAACTATAATGATGGAAGATACAACCATAAAACAGAGTGCTAAAGCAACTTTAAAAATGAAATATCCTCTGTAAAAAACAGCAACAGACCAATTAAAAAATCCCCCCCCCAAAAAAATCCAAGCACAAAGGATAAAAATAAAATTGGGCAATGACTGAAACTGAATAAGAAATAAGCAAAATAGAAGGTCAAATATGGAAACAGACAGGGGTTCTAATTATATCCTTAGTGTTTGGAGAAGGTGATCTTTCACATAGCTCTATCTACAAAAGGCTTTGAGGGCACTGATTAGAATGTTCATTTGAACCCAGAAATAATGTGATGGGTGGTATAATTCTTTCTATATGGGAGTAATGGCCTTCCAGTATTCAGCACTGGTTAACAACCTAGCCAGCCACCACATCCTGCACCAACTGAAATTTCAAGTATTTTTTCAGAGTAGGCCCACACATAACACATTGCAGTAATCCAGATGTGATATTATGACGGCAAGTTGTACTAGACCATATCATTGAACTCTAATAGTGAGTGTAGCTGAATAAGCTGCCAATCTCCACGGATATCTAATTTGTGGGACAGGAAGAAATAAAATTACTTTGCGTATTTTCTGTACATCATGCACATTCTTTAAACAAAGGTACTGCATTTTTAGGTCTAAATCCAAGGGTGAATCCAATCAGAGTAAACCCATTGAATCAATGGGAACTGCATTAATCAAATACATAAGTCAACTCAATTGATTCAGTGGAACTAACAGGAGACATGCAATTGGATTTAGACCTTAATATGTTCTAAAAATGAATGATCACAAAATATAAAAATACCACCTGTTCTATTGCTAAACAGAAATATAATGATACATTATTAAATGTTCAATAACTATGTATTAATTCCTTCACCATAAACTCACAATGCTAATCTCACAAATTTGTCCAACTAGATTATGATTAACCCATGATAACTCTTGGTATATAAGATAGACAATTAAATAATAAATCACCATGGCGCCATGGGGGTATAGAGCCAGATATGAACTGTGTTACAAGGGGAAAGAAAGGAGGTAATCCTTAGGCCTGTATCACCGTCCCAGTTGTGATAATCCATAGTCATCATTCCGATTCAAGGAAAGAGGAACACTCTTGTTGGTGCAGACATACAAAGCTGTACATTAATTTTAATATATACTTTAGGTTTACCAATCAGCCAGCAGTAAACCTCCTAAAAACTTCCATCTTAACTGTGCATGGGGCCATAAAAACATAACATCAGATGCTGATGGTATGCTGCATGTAGAAGCAGTGCACCCCTGAGAAGAAAATATGGTCTGTTTGTCTTATTACAACCTTGCCTCAGCTGGAAACTTCCCCAGTTTGGGAAAATGTTTAGTTCTGTAATTGATTTGAAAGGCTGACATGCTCAGAAGGACCACGTTGTAAAAGGAGGAAATATTTTTGCCCTAGAACGTGATTTGACCTAAACAGTGCAAATGGACCAACAAGTGGACCACACATTTAAAGCAAAGCAAGCTCAAAGGGGAAAATGTAATGCGTTTCAATCAAACATGTTAAACCAAGTTGGCTGTGACATTTGTGAATACCAGTAATAAAGACACTGATCATACATTATACTTAACAAATAGTGGCTATCTGGTTCCACAAAACTAGATATTAACGATGCTACCCAAATGTGGCTGAGGTAAGCTGCAGAGAGAAGAGTGTCTGAGATCCGGAGCTGGTTCAGGAAACAGCCGGAGGCCCGAGAGCCTGTAAATCTGTCACACATGCCTATGCGCTTGGGATTGATGGCACGGAATCAATGCAGTGCCACAAAGCTGTGGTGACGGTGCAGGATCCCAGCTGCATTATGCTGCCTCTAGCCAAGTAAAACAGCTGTCAGAAAGGTGAGCAATCCACATACAGGCAACACGATATATTACACATATTATTATATTAAGATATGTCACAGAATGAAGCAACACCCGATGAGAATGTTTCAGAGCAAATAATGATGTGTTTGAAATAGTGTGACACAAACATTTCTCATATGTACATTTCGTTGCTGGAAATCAAATCTGGGAACAAGGGCAGAAAGGAAAACAGAAAGGCAAAAACTAAGGTGAACATCTCTGCACTCAGCCCTTCAACTCATACGTTCAAGAAGCTATGTGAATCTCTGCTTTGCTGAGCCCTCTGAGCCACGATCTTATTAAGCTGAGGGCCCAGTGATACCAACGCATTAATTGTACGGTGCACCGGAATGCTGGCCATGTGCAAGGATGCTGATAAGACTCCATTGGGAGTAACATGAAAGTAGGAAGCTATCTGCATTTGAAGACTAAAAGCATGCCATGGCTTTCATGGCAGATTCCTACGGCAGGGTTAAGATGCAGAGCTATCTGAGTTTCACAGAGGTACCAAGATGTTATGGGGAAATTTCACACTATTAAATGCAGGAATGTGAGGGACTCAAGCCAAGAAAAAGAAGACAAGAATGAATCTCAGCAGGTATAACTCCACACAGAATTTGCTTCAGAAACATGCTATAGAGCAATTAGGGATGCAGTATTAGTATTGCAGATGTTAGGTAATATCTTCAGTGTAGCATTATACTGATATATTTTTGTCAAAAGCAATCCAGTGCTTAGCCTAAAAATGTTATAAATAAAGTAGTCAGGGAGTTGCCAAGATATGGTCAGAGGAGGCGTAGGATAAATTTAAATGAACACCACCCAAGGATACCAAAGGATGTTGCAGATGTAACCTCAGAACCACTGTCTATAACCTTTTAGAATTCTTGGTGAACAGAAAGTCTCTGAAGACCAAACATCAGGATGACTTTCCAAATGGAAGACTTGTTTGCCAGTGGTAGGTGGTAGGCTCTCCTTCACTGATGACTGGGTGGCCACCTGTCACAGATGCTTCAGTATGGACTTTCTGCTTCAACAGGGATAGTGCGCAATGAGTCTTGGTACCCCTTCCAATTCTACAAATCCACTAGTGATTTTATTTTCCTATTTGCAAGGGGTATTTTGGAGATCATGATGGGTAAGTTGTGGCTGTCCAGATTTTGGACTACAATCCACAGTAGATTTAAACTATTTTTTTTTAAATTTTACCCTAACTTTGTCCCTGCAGCCAGTATGGCCCACCTACATTGCAAATGAACATTCATACAATTTGGTGGTAGGAACATGGTTTCAGTCAATGCGGTTCAGCCAAGTTCAGCGGTTGCTTAGCAATCGGCTTCTCCATTCGCACTTGGCTGAACCGCTTTTGACAGGGAAATGGCAGAAGCAGGGGGGAAACCGAAAAAGGTGGCGCAGTGTGTCGGCAAATACAACCAAATCACTTTAAAAGGGGGTGCAGGAACCGGTTTAAAAAATGCCACCCCCAGTGGTCGTCGCAAGAAAAATCGACACAGCAGGCAAAAATTGGCGTGGCCAAGGGGGCTCTTCAGAATGAGCGATTTGGAAAGCAGACAGTAATTTTTAAGGCAATTTTTAAGGCGATCGTTGTCCAGCTGGCAGCCTGAAAAGATGCAACAACTGTTTCTACAAATGTCCTGATGTGTGCAGAAAACCTCAATATGATTTTGGGTATGTTGTTGTTTTATTTATCTAAAGTATTTTAAAGCCACTTTTCACCTTGAAAAGTACCCAAAGCGGCGTACAACACTGAAAGACAATATTTAAAGCTGCAGATAATGAGTATGCAACAGTGGTTTACATCACTGTTTTAAAGGCACTGTTTTAAAGGCACTGTTTTAAACATCACTGTTTTAAAGGCACTGTTTTAAAGCTCAAAACACTGATTCTACAAAAAAAATTTTAAAATGCAATTCTGAAAAATGGGAAACACCAAAACGGAAGACACAAGTACTGTAGTACTAAAAATCCAGTCAAAGGAGTAATGCATAATAATCCATCTAAAAATCACATATCAGGTTGCTAGTTCCTGAGGGAAAGCTTGCCTGAAGAGAAAGGTCTTTGCCTGCTTGTGGAAGGACAATGACATGTCGCAAACCCCCCACCCCGGCATGACTTGCTTCTCATGAAACTGAACCAGGAACAAATGATGGAATCCTGAACCGTCTTGCTGCTTGGAAATGGTTGGGCAAACAGGCATTCCAAACCTTTGTGCATTTATATCTGATTTATTGTTCACATCGTTCAGAGCTTTGAATACTGCCAGGTGCAGATGACTGAGACTCACATCATCTGTATGGTGCTGGGATAATTGGATGGGTAAGGGTTGAAAACCCCATTGTCAAACCTCATTACTCACCAGAAACTAAATCGATATAGTCAGAAGTGACATGTTGAAAATGAAATTGCTTTTGTAATTCTGTTGGTACCTGGCTTTAAGCCAGATTCGAGTAGAAAAGAGGGATTAGGTGTAAAAAAAGAAAAGAAAAGAAAAAGAAAACCAATTCAAATTTCTGTTTCCCAGTTTCCCTGGGCTTTATTTGGCAAACCACATTCCTGGAAATCCTTCATTTTCTAACAATGAGCAATGATAATGACCATCTCATATGACTGTTGAGAGATGAAGTAGCTAAGGAAACACTGTATACAGTGGACTCTTTTAGAACAAACAGTTTGTATAACAAAATTTGTACAACATAAAAATTTCCGGAGATAGGGAAAATTTGCTTAACAGAATCGCCTATGGGGCAAATCTGTACAACATAAAAATGGGATTACTCCATTTTCAATGTGTTCCTATGGGAAATGTGTACAAAGGAAAATTTACTTAACATAATTTCATTTGGAACAAATTAATTCCTTTATACAAGGTACCACTGTATTTAGAGCACACAGGGTGCCACAATATCAAGATATTAAGAGAGAGAAGAAATGTTCTTCCTTCTCACATTTGGTGTATCTCATTTCCTTGTGGACAACACTGGTGCTGTAGATATGAGATATGGCACTGAGGTGAGGCAGGAAATAAACTCACCAGGGAAATGTTTCATAGTGCACTTTCACAGCGCACCAGGGGAATGTTTCACAGAGCACAGAGCACCATTCGTGCAGCAAAGGTAGTCTCTGCCCTGTCGCCATTTATTATCTGACAGCCGGAGATTGCAAATGGGTGTATCAATTACAATTGTCCTGAATATGCTTGAGCCTTCTGGAAACGTCACACCAATGTCTAAAACTGCAACATGGCATGTTTTCTGTGATCATGTGGGAAATCCCTGAGGCTTTAGTCTAACTTGGAAGTATGCACCATTTGAAATCAGCTGGTCTTTACTGCAAGCACTGCATTACATAGCTTTTTCTGAGGAAAAAATTCAAGACTACAGTACTGTACTAGAGTTTTTGCAGTACGGTGACTGGATTATGAGGATGCCTGGATTCTCAACCCGAGGCCCTATGTCAGTTTCCCCCCCACCATCTTTTGTACTATACCTATTCAGATACAGTATTCCTATATTACAAATGATGATGCAGTGCATCTCCTAATCATGAAGAAATAATGTTTGTGATGCTCATAATATCACCACCACCACCACCACCACCACCACAACAACAACAAAATTGGCTGATATCAAATCACAACAAAAAAAGTTTTTGTGGAGAACATTTGAAATAGGTATGGAAGCAGAGAAGCAGTATCACAACGTGTGTATAATAATCGCCTCCTCTTTGTCAGATAATGCAGAAACCAAGGATTTGCTGAGTACACTATGTGTGGAATTTTATAACCTGTTTTAGAAGCATCAGCAAATCAGTGTCAACTACTAGTGGTTAACCAGGTTCTACTAAGTATAAATTAAAATAAAAACCAAAACTGGGGTCAAAAGGAGGATGCTATAAATTAGCATATAATAACAACATTCCCAGCCCTGAGGAATTCTTTGCCTTAAATGAGGACAACTGTCAAATAAACATGGAAAAGCAAGGCAGAGAATGCCTGCATCACACACAGGAGTTTATGCTTCTTTGCAACTAGTTCTTTAATGACATAAAGCATATCATTTAAATCTAGGCCAAGAATGAGGAAGCTTTTTCAGCCTAGAGCTGAAGGCCAGAAAATATTCTGCTGCCACACTCTAGCAGTAGGCAGGGCAGGTAGAACTGGGCAAAGGAAAAGAGAAAATAGGAAAATGCAAATGGAATTCTTACCAATCTGAATAACTTTCCTATCTGCAATGCACAAGCCAGTTCAATTACATATAGCAGCTTCCTAGCTTGCACAGGAAAGTTCGGTTCCATGCAACAATTTCCAAGCCTAGAAATGCTCTCTTATCTCAACACAATAACAACAACAAAAATTCAGGCTTAAATGGGAAATCCAGGCAAACACCCTATTCCTGACTTAGAATGACTAGATTGTGAATAATGTACCAAGACTCAGAACAACAGGGGCCTATCATATAGGAATAAGTAAAATGGCAGCTAACATTCTTCTGTTTAATTAAGGACCGAGTTGCCTCTCTGAATGAGCTGAACCTGTTAAGTCAACAGTTATCTCACTGATTCTGTAGATGTACTCTAGTTCAGACTGACTAATAATTGAATTTCACCTACATGTGAAATGCTTTTTATATGCATGTTAACATTAGCCACTTAGGGATGTTTGGGTATCAAGTAGTAGACAGAGGTGCCCTCAGACCACCAACCTCCAATCTAAACAACCTCCAATCTAAACAAAGAATGCTTGTATAGTAGAATAAGTTACACATCAGATATGGGGAATGTGGATATGTGTGTGTGGCATGACTTCCCCGTGTTGGGAATATTTTTCTAAGGATATACTATACTCACTAGTTGTTCAAGATTGCTATGTACAGTATTTTTCCATGTATAAGACTATATTTTGCTTGTTTTGTATTTTGCTTATGTATGTAAACTGCTCAGAGTAGCTTTTTTTGCTAGATGGTTGCAGTATATAAATCAAATAAATAAATAAATAAATAAATATTTTCCCCCAAAATTGCTAAACTAAAAATTGAGGGTCGTCTTATACACGGACACAAGCTGCGGAAAGAACCCTGTGGTTATCAAACTGTAATTTTGGGTTGGAAAAGTGAGGGTCGTCTTATATATGGGGGCGTCTTATAGATGGACAAATGCGGTACTTCCTAGTACTACTATCAGGGTAAAGCAGTGGAGGTGGGGATGAACGGGAACTGTGACATAGTATACTGTTAACATTCAGAAGTAAGTCATAACTAGAGTAGCCTCACTAAATCAATGGAATTTAGAGAGGCATTGACTCACCAAATCCTCAGTGATCCAACTCTAGCGGCAACTTAGGCGTGACTACATGGTCAAATACTGCAGGATTTGCTGTGCTTATAACATAGGTAAATCTGAAGTATTTTTTTTACTGACTGCATGATGGAATGACTGATTTGAATCGCTCCAGCTCTTTTCATTTCCCAAGTGACTTTTTTCCTGGGTGCTGTGGGTCCTCTACATTTCCAAGCTGGAACTATGTGAAATGCTTTCCCCCTTGTGGTTGATTGTAACCCGGAGACCTTTGGGTACTGAGTGGCATATAAGCTGTATTAAATAAATAAATAAATAAATACATACATACATACATACATACATACATACATACATACATACATACATAAATTGTGGTACATTTTTGTAAAAAATTGGTGTGTGTGTGTGTGTGTAGATGGTGTTTCAGTAATTATAGGCAGTTAGGGCATGATGGGGGGCATGTAAAAGTAAAACACCATATGTTACTCTTTCCCCTTACTTTCAAGTTACACATGCAAGAATTACCCCATCTCTGTTCACATATAGTTGTAAATTATTGGCACGTATCAACTGTGACCAGAGATGAAGTAATTCCTGCAAGTGTTACTTGAAAGTAAGGAAAAATAATAATGGATTTGGAGGAGAAGGTGGTGATCCCTGTTATGGAATCATTCTTACACCTGAATTGTGATGCATTTTGCAAAATTACTGTCCATACTTTTGAAGTTCTGAACTCTTAGACTTTTAAGTATGTTTTCATGATATCTTTCAATAGAAAAGTGTTGAGAAATGTAGTAGTCTGAAGCTTTAAATTAGAAAGCAGCTTCACAGCAAACCATAAAAGGATCAGAAGAAGCAAGAACAGAAGAATGAAGGATCAGCCAAGGTGGGACCAAAGGGAAGAACAGAAGAAGGGAGGGTTGTGGGATGGAATGAGAACTTCAATGTGTCAGGTATGATGGGTGAACTCCTGAATCAATCCACAGCCCCTGTATGAGCATAGATTGTGATTTCAAACACAATACAGGCTGCAAATCACATCGTAGCAGTATCTTTGCAACCTTATTGCGGGATTTCAGCTTGTACGTCATATGACCTCCTCCATCATAGTCTCCAAAAAGCAACACCATACTTCCACATGGGCTTTATCATTTGAGTCACTCACTTGGGATACAACAGATACCCTTACTATCTGCTGATAACACCCACCAACAATTTCTGTTCTGAATGCTTGCGAAACCCAACTTTCATGAATTCTAATTAGATTCTAATTACATTTAGTCATATCATTCAAGCTTCAAGGCTCTTGGGAGCTTCTTTTATCTCCTTGAAACCTACCCAATACACCCTCTCTAGAGCTCTTGAAGTCACTACACCTGTAGAAACTGCTGGCAGGATGTTCTGTCATCTCTATGACTTTCTGGTATCCACCCAAACTAATGCTCCTGTGAAGGCTTCTGTAGGAATATCATTGGAATTGACAGAAAGGTGTTTAGGCCATGGCTTATTTCCCCTACAAAAAACCTCTGCCAATTTGACGCCTTCCCTATTCCTGCACAGCGGCATACAGTAGGACCCCGGTATCTGCTGGGGACCCCGGTATCTGCTGGGGATCAGTTCCAGGTCTTCCCGTAGATAACAAAAACAATGTCTAAGAGAGAACGCCACCCCCCAACTGCTGTTTTGTGACATTAGCTTGCTTTACGGGTGCTGTTTTGTGACAGTAGCTTGCTTTATGGCTGCTGTTTTATGACAGTAGCTTGCTTTACAGCTTCTGTTTGAGACAGTAGCTTGCTTTGTGGCTGCTGCTGAATTGTTTATTTAATTTTTTCCTCTGCCAACCGTGGATAACTGAATCAGTGGTTAATTAATCAGCAGATATGGGGTCTTACAGTAACTTACATATTTTTCTATGTGCAGTGACATATGGCACTTCACACACACCCTCCTTCCCTTCCTTAGGAGGTCAGGGTGGCTTCCATGGGTCTGACAGCTATTTTTCTGTTGCTTGAAAACTTGGGGCCATGAAGACTGCCCAAAACTCTAAAACCTGGACATCCAGTTTTAGGTTTGAAACACAATTTTATCCCCCCCTTACTGTTGAATAGTGGAAGGCCCTACTGTGACTGTGTCTCTTTTTATGAGCTTGCTTCGGTGTTAAGATAATCAGAGGAGACCTTTCTCTTGGTTCCATTACCTCTGCAGGTGCATTTGGTGGGGACATGGAAGAGGGCCTTCTCTGTCACTGCATCGAGACCTTAGAATGTTCTCCCGCAGGAATTCAGGCTTGCCCCATTTTTGCTGTTGTTCTTCAAGCAGATGAAGGCTTTTCCTTTCTTCAGACAGGCTTTTCCTGAGTGACTGGAGTGGCAGTCTGAGAGGGGAGTTTAAATGGAATGTTGTGCCTTGTTGCCTTGAACCTGGTTTTGGTGTTGATTTTGTCTGATTTGTGTGTGTGTGTGGCATTTTATGATTCTCTTTTAATATTAGCACACTTTTAAATACATTAAATAAAATAAACAAATATTTAAAAGTTCGACATGTTATTTACAATAAGCCACAAAAGGTATTGGGGTATTTAAAGAGTTTTCTTTACAGTTGGACACATGAAAGCTGTCAAAAGCAACTTAACTCAAACTGGCTACAAAACCATTAGTTCCACATCAGACATTGAGATGGTAAGTGCTTAGTTATCAAACACTATACACAAGTGTAAGTAATTTTAGTTTAGGGTTTACTAACTTTGTCATCAGCAAGAGAGATATAGATCTCTGGAAAAGATGGTGAAAGTGGACATCGATTCACATAACATTGCATGTGTTCATTTATTGGGCTTGGGCATTCGTGATATCAGATTGATTGGGAATTTGCATTGGAATCAGTGTGCTGGTATCGGAATAGATGGTCAGATATCAGAAGAGGTGTCAGTTACGAAAGGCATTCGTCAAGGTTGCATTCTTTCACCTCTACATTTTAATATCTATTCAGAAAGAATTTTCTGGGATGCTCATGAAGGAAGGAACAAAGGTCTGAAAATCAAATTCTTGTTCATAACATAAGATGCGCTGATGACACTGTCCTGTTTGCGACATGTCTGGCAGATTTGAAAGGATTATTGGATTCTGTTGCTGCAGAAAGTAGTGCCATGGGATTGCGACTTAACGTGAAGAAGAAGAAATGGATGGTTATCAGTAAAAAACAAAATACTTTGATCGTATGTATTCAGTATACAGTGGAACCTTGACTTACATCATTAATCCGTTCCAGAGGTCTAGACTTAAGTCAAACATGACTTAAGTCAAACGAACGTTTCCCATAGAAAGTAATGGGAAAGCGGATTAATCCATTCTAGATGATGAAAAAGACCACCGAAAACAGCAATTTAACACAAATTTGACTGGGATAGGAGATTCCTTCTGGGGATGTAAATGAAATGTCTCTTCAAAGAGAGGAGGAGGCAGTGGAATTATAGTCCACAAGTTATATGCCTCCACTTTTTAATGTTCATAGCAACAATGTCTAACATTTCAGTTTTACTGATTTTTAACCTGACGTTCCAAGTTCTGAACAACTCTATGCTTACCATTAGAGTCCCACAACTTTACAGCTCCCCAACTAAAATGCTTCTATTGTGGACCAGACTTCTGCAGCCAGATTTTTTACAAGACTGAGCCGACTGTCTAACCAGCAAGGCCAGTCCCGAGCTCCTGGCCCTTCTTCTCCTCCGGCAGCAGTGGCAGCTTCGGTGAGGCTGAGGACCAGCTCCAGGTGCTCTGAGCTGGCCTCGCCAAAGCCGCCGCTGCCGGAGGAGGGGAAGAAGGCAGGAGCAGTTTGGAGGCGGCAGCCGCAATGCTGGGTAGTGGCTGCCGCCCAATTGCGGTGCCTTGCGCCGGGGCTCTGAGATGTAAGTCAAAGCCTGCGACTCAAGTCAAACAGGCCCCTTCTTGCTGCAAGTCAAGTATGCTGTAAGTCAAGCAGTATGTAAGTCAAGGTTCCACTGTACTTCTCTATGGTGTTGAAACTTGGACCCTTACAGGCACATTATGCAGGAAGCTGGATGCATTTGAAATATGGATGTACAGATGAATTCTGAAGATACCTTAGACAGCCAGAGTCACTAATGTGGCTTTATTACAATGCATGAATAAAAATCTAGAAATCCTCAATACCATAAAGAGAAGAAAATTGCAATATTTCAAACACATAATGCGTAATGAGAAATACCATCTCTTGCAGGTTATCCTTCAAGGAAAAATAGATGGGAAGTGCGGCCCAGGACATAGAAGAACATTCTGGCTTAAGAACTTAAGCCAATGGTCCACAGTGAGCACAGCTGCTCTATAGCCTTAGTTAGAAACCAGTTCAGGCTACTGATCGCCAATGTTCTATAAGGACATGGCACTCGAAGAAGGCAGCAGTTTATCCACTGCGCCATGAGTCACCATAGAATTCCCAAGGCTTCTACAGGTAATAGCACTACTCAAATAGTTGCTCTAACAATCTTTTTTTCCTCTTTTTTTTGTTTATTTATTTATTGATGGACAATAAGTAACAATATAGAAAAAGTAGAAAAGATCTAACGAAGATCCAACAAAGAAATCCGCAAAAGAAAACACTTAACCCGAAACCTATAAAAGAAGAAAGCACAGGAAAGTACAAAAAGAAACAAAGTCACCCACCCTCATATGTGCATTGGTACCTCCAGATAAATTCAATAAAGTATCATATATTCTGACGTGCTGTTTGTATCAAACTTCTCCCAACAGACTCGTTTTTTCCACTAAATTATTTAAATATTCTTGAAATTTTTTCCATCCTGATTCCAGATTAGCATCAAATTTCTTACACCATCTCCGGCTTCTGTCCCCTAAATCATAATATCTTTTTAATCTAACTCTCCAGTCATTAATATCCGGTATTTTACAATCTTTCCACGTATTGGCTATCTCCACTCTCGCTGCCACAGTAGCATGTAACATGAGTTTCCTATCTATGGTTTTTATTTCATCCCCCATAATACTTAATAGGAGGCATTCTGGTTCTTTCTTAAATTGGTATTTTAAAATTTTCTTTAATTCCGAATAAATGTTGTCCCAAAATATTTTAATCAAACTACAGGACCACCACATATGTATAAATGTTCCTGTATCTTTCTTACACCTCCAACATATGCTACTTTGATTTTTGTATATTTTTGCCAGTTTCTGGGGGGTAAGGTACCATTTGTATAACATTTTATAAACGTTTTCCTTAATATCCATATTTGATGTTAGTTTCAAATCAGTTTTCCATAATCTTTCCCATTTATTTAAATTAATATTTCTTCCAAATACTTGAGCCCACTTTACCATAGTTTCTTTTATCTGTTCCTCCTTAGTATCCCACTCCAGCAACAGATTATAAAATTTTTAAATATATTTTTCTTTTCCCTGCAGTATCCCTTCAAATTTCGTGATTTGTTTTTCGAATCCAACTTTTAAGTCTTCTTGAAATTTATGATTAATTTGATGGTACTCCAACCAGGTGTTTAAATGTCTCTTTATCTTTTCATAGTTTTTTGAGCTTTAATTCCCCTTTTTTTTTTCTTCAAGGAGCTGTTTGTAGGTGGGCCATCCTATCTCCATATTAATTTTTCTTAAAGTAAGGTATTCCAAAGGTGAGCACCACCACGGAGTTTTTGGTTCTAGAATGCCTTTGTATTTATACCATACTTTTAATAAAGAACGGCGAATTAAATGCTTATTAAACTCCTTGTTGTACTTCATTTTTTCACAAAGCATATAATAGTGCCAACCAGAATGTAGCCCATATCCTTCCAGATCTAACACTTCTGTATCCTCCAACTTTACCCAATCTCTCAACCACCAGAGGGCCGCTGCATTATGATATAGTTCCATATCTGGAAGTCCCAAACCTCCTCTATCCTTGTGGTCAATTAGTATTTGCTAATTAGTAGTTGCTCTAATAATCTTTTCCCACTCTCTTTTCGTGCACAGTAAATCCACTGTCATATGTAACTATTTCACAACACTCCACCCTGAGAAATAAGATTTCAAAACAGCCTATGACCTACAGAGTTTCTTTCATATTATAATATTGTTTTATAATTGCTGTCACATTTAAAAGAACAGGTTTGACACATCCCTGCCCTCAAATGCCTTGCAGCCTAGAAAAGGGAATAGGGAAATAAAATACTGTAACTTCAAAGTGCCTCATGTGGGTATTTTGCTGGGAAAGTGGGGACATCTATATTTATTCTCCACTGTGTTGTCTGTGTTGTAAAAATCACTTTTTGGTATAGCAACTATTACAGGAACAAGATATTTGATGAGGATGATAGTGATGATGGTGGTGGTGGTGGTGGTGTGGTGGTGGTGGTGATAAAAAGTGAGTACATATTTTGGTGTGGATGCGGTTCCTCCTTTATCGTTATCTCTGTTGTTGCCTTATTGGGTTTTTAGTATTTTGGTTTCTTTCCGGATAGGTTGTTTTGTTATAATATGTTGTTAATCGCCCAGAGTTCCTGTGGGAAAATTGGGCAGTCAATAAGGGCAAATATAAATAAATAAAAATAAAAATAAATGATGATGATGATGATGATGATGATGATGATGATGATGATGATGATGATGATGATGATGATGATGATAGAAACTTCAGTGTCCCCCATAGTCATCTGGGCTTAGGGAACAATATCAAGAAATCAAGCACAGTTGCGGATTTGAGAAATATCACCACAAATACAAAAACCAACAATGTTAGAAAAAGCATATTGTGAAAGATATGTCACTGTTTAACAGATATGTAGGTGTTTGGTTGTATCTGTTATATAATACCAGTCAATGTTTTTATAATTTTGCTTGACTGTGTCTGGTGTTTTTGAATCAACATCACCGGCACCATCTTGTTCCTGAAATTGTTGCTACACCAAAAGGTGACTTGACAACACAGAAACATGGAATGTAACAATTAAGCCAAATGCAAACATGACTAAATCAAGGGTACGTAAGAGCTTGTGAATTGAGAAACTCCTTCCTTCATGCGACTCCTTTGGGAGTCCTTCAGGAGTCGCACAAAGTCCAAATAAGCCAAAGAAACTCTAGGGTGCAGTTCAATAATCTTGAAACCTTGTAATCTTCAAAGAAGAGAAAGTGTTATCAGTAATGTCTAAAAAAAAAACCTTTGTTTTTGCAAAAGTAAATATGAGGCTGTCCCTTTCACATTTGCCCTAAAAGTAAAAACCTACTGTAGCTTATCTTGAAGTGCATGACATTCACCACATGTACAGTACTTTCTTTTCACAAGGGGTGGGTGGGGGAAGATGGCATTTTGACAAGCTGAGCGATTAACTGAGAGAGAGAGAGAGAGAGAGAGAGAGAGAGAGAGAGAGAGAGAGAGAGAGAGAGAGAGAGAGAGAGAGAGAGAGAGAGAGAGAAGACTCAGTTGCTGAGCTGAAAGGGCAGAGATAAAAAGGCTATACAGTCAAGGACACCATGTGCAAACAACTTGCAGAAAGCTTTGCTTGCCAGTTTCCTCACTTGATTGCTCTTGTTCTTTTGTTTTTGTTCTGCCCACATTTGATGCAGGTACTTGAATCAAACCAGTTTGCCAGCTCCTACCTCCTTTGCTGCTGTATTCCCTCTACACACCTCTACAACCCAGTCAACATGGCCATGCCCTTCTGAGGCAATTCAGCAAGTGTGTGAGAGCTGAGCAGCCTGGAAGCAGGCTGTCTACTTTAGATGTCCCCGCACACCCACACACACACCAGTTTAGGAGCATCAGCTGCTCTGGGTTCCTCAACTGGCTGGGAGGAGAGAAGCGCAGGTGTTCCTGGGGAGAAGAATGACAAGTGGTACTTAGGAGAATGGGAGGAAGGTGCAGAAGTAGATTTAAAAGGGGACCAGGAGGAGGGTTCAGGGTCTTCTGGGTTGAGGACACACAGTGTGGAGTCACCAGAGGAAGAGGAAACCTAAGGCTTAGCAACAGAAGAACTGGAGTCCATCATTGACTTGTAAGTAGGAGGACAATCTTGGAAAGAGTCCTTGGGCAGTTGCCCAGTTTTCAGGAGGAAGGACTGCACCAATGAAGAAGGACTGCACCCACTTCAGTCCCAGAGCCAGCTTCTGCACCTGCAGGTCCATGGTGTCCAAGATCCTCTAAGGATCCAGTGCTGTCCACCCCCATGCAGCTGATGTGTTGGTGACCCAATCACCACCAGGAAACAAGGAGAAGGCCATGCAAGGAGTGAGAAAGCAGCTGACACTCACTGCCAACCACCTCTACTGGCTGTCATTGAGAGTCTCCAAGCCCAGCCCCACACTGGACTGGTGATGGAAACTAAGACCAGTACCAAAGTGACTGTTGCAGAGAATTAGCAGCAGAAAAAATGGGGTGTAGGAAGGTGTGGCAGAGGACCCTTGTCAAAGGCATCAGACTGAATAAAAAGCACTATAACCAGCATCCTGGAGCAGATATAATTATTGGCCAGAGACCACCACACCCCAGGATCCCGGTTCTATTGCAAACCCCACCACAGTCTGCCACATGCTTTTGCTATCCAGTACACAGACTGGACATAATCAGGAGTGCCTGTTTCCCTCCCCTCTCCCTTTTCTTCAATAGGTGGCATAGGCACAGAAGTGTTGGGGGAACATGGAGACTACAGAGAATGCCTGCATACCACAGCTTGTACAATTCCATGACAAGTTATAGGCCAGTTTCAGTCACCAGCTTTGGCTGTTCAGAGACTTGGAAGAGCAGTGTCTCTGGTTGGCTGCTATAATGCTGTCTTGTGAGCAGAGTATCCAGTCCAAGGCAGTTCTCGTTTCACCAGCCTGATGCACCTGTGGCATCCAAGGTACAAGATCTGTTTCCGTTGTCTTCAGCTGGTCATGCTGGAGGTCTCTTCCTTAGCTCAAAGTGAATGTCTTTCAGTGCAGCTCCCTTATGGACACCCTCCATTCTCCTTACAGTTTATATTTATAGGGCATCCATGATGAGGATGTTTCATCCCTCCCATCTAGAACCTACTAGTGAAATAACCCAAATGTCCTTTGTCCCAAGATTTCCAGATGAGTCTTCCATTTTGCTGCAGCAGCGCCTTGTCATTCATTTATGGATGCCCAAAACAGGTTTATCTGCTCCCATAGACAACTGCATTCCCATCTTCCTGTGCACAACTATGAAATACATATCCTCCCTTCTGCAGCATTTGCTGGTGAGAAGTTATCCTGTGGACATACTGAATACCTTCAGCTTTTCATATGATATTGTGCTCCCAAGTTATCCTTATAATACTGAAGGACGTTGGTTTCTGATAGGCCTCAGGAAACAGGAAGTTCTCATCATCGTGAGAAGCCCACAAGAATCTTACTCTGCTGAGGAAGTGAATAAGATAAGAAGGTGAAGTTGTTTCAGATTCAACAGTGGGTTGCAGGCTCATGCTTTGAGAAAAAAAAGTATATGTAGACGGAAATTAAGCTTGTTGGTGGAAAGACAACAGCTGCAAATTCTTGCCTTACAAGAACAGCAAGAACAGCCAGTGACGTAAGATGCAAACGTAGGCACATTTGCCTAGGAATAAGTCTTGTTGAGGACAGTAGCACTTATTTCTGAGTAAACACACATAAGTGAACTGAATGGCCTTCCTGAACTGACTGCCAAGGTATTTGCTGTTATTATAGGCTCCAGCATCTTCACAGGTGGAGTCAAAATGCAGTAATTAAAGCACACATCACTAATTATTTGGCCATTTTCTGATTGTGAATGCCAGCAGTCACCCCAGTTTTTTTTTTCTTTCTGCCATGGGCATGTGACCCAGTTTGAGACAGTTCAAGAAGTTCTCTTGCTTGAACTGAGGATGGGAGTTGTACTGGCCTAGTTCAGTGGAACTTTTGGAGGCTTCACCTCTGCATAGAAGCCACTTAATGACACTTAACTTTCTACTCACTTCTAGGGCCGTTGATGGAACAATGAGTCCAAGGAAAGCGTCACACCATTCACAGCATCAAACGGATTGTAGTAATGAAACAGGAGGTTTCCAAGAACTCGCAAAGTTGGAATTAGAATGCGTGCCCTGTACTTTTCTCTTATTAAAGAAAGATCAAAGCCCGGTTGATAATGGAAATTTTATTAATACTGACAAAGGCTCCACAATCCAACATGGACTTAAGAATGTTTACAGACTTTGGTTGCAATGTACTGAATAGATTAAAGCATATGTTTTGTGCTGAATAGAAGTTATATATACCAGTAATCACATGTCCTCTCACTAGCCAGTGTTTATATCTTCTGGCATAACAAAGAATCTATTATGCCATAGGCATGGGTTGATTAAAGAACACTTAATGAAATGATTTTTAATGGAAAAAGCTGTGCTGATCCATAAGACTAAAACAAGATCCATAGACATGCAATATATTTATTTATTGACATCAACTATAAATTAGGAAAAGTATGCAAGGTTTTGAGTTTCCCAGAACTTTTCATAAGGGTCTGTCTATCTATCTATCTATCTATCTATCTATCTATCTATCTATCTATCTATCTATCTATCTATGGAAATGGGAAAAAGAAGTAGAGAAATATGCTTGGAGCACAGACAGACTTCTTATCTATCTTTGCATCTATCTATCAATTCATCTATCTTTTATTCCAGAACAGCATGCTTTAACTGTCTAAAGGCAGAAATCTATCTGTCTCCACTATCTATGAGCTATCCAGATAGAGTTAGGTATAAAAAAGAAGTAGAGAAATATGCTTGGAGCACAATCAGACTTCTTGTTCTACAATGAAGGATGCTCTTTGCACCAGTTACAGATCATAGTTGTTACTCAATTCACTGCCTATGTTTCTTTTATTCCAGAACAGCATGCTTTAACTGTCTACAGGCAGAAATCGAACTCCCAGCCTCTGTCTCCACTGCAGATACTTAATTCACTGAGCTATCCAGATAGAGTTAGTGTATAAACTACAGATGTGGTTGAGATATGGATATGGATTTTTTTAAATAAAAACTGTTGTATATCTTTCTTTCTATCATTGCATACGCTCGGGCGGGCGCCCTAGGGGGCGGGGGGGGGGGGTGGGCAGTTGATCCAACACCCCCTTTTTGCTTTTCAAAATTTGAAACCAAGTTATAGGACTGAAATGGTGTTAGCAGGATATTTGTATATCAATTTAGCTTCTTAAGTTATGAATTGGAGCAGCCACTTCATGTAAAGCATTTCACTGTTTTTGGATAAATGGTTTGCACAGTTTTTATTGTGCATATAATTTATGCTGCCATTTCATATAGCATTTAAAATTGATTTCACATGTTTCAAAGTGTGTTTTTTATTTCAAAAGAAAAACATTTTGGATCCCCACCCCCACCCTTTAAATGACTGACAAAGCTGCTTGAATGAGTAGTGAAATGTTTTGATCTCTCAGGCAGGAGAATTTTCGCCTCCAGTTGCCATGACTCAACTGTTCCAGATAACCTCACCTGGATGACCAAAAACCTTCACACGGCTTAATTATCATTAATATTGTTTAAACAATCACTACAATGCTGAAGTCATTTATCAGGATACTGCCTCCCCTTCACCTGGGTCTCTGCACAGAGCCATTTCAGTGGTCTCGAAATGGCTCTGTACAGAGTGTGAGGCGAAGGAGGGCAGTGGTTTGTGAGTTCCTTCATTGTCCCAGTTTATTTTCCAGCCACATCGCTTTTGGGATGCTCAGAGTGGCATGGCTGGAGAGTAAACTGGGGCTACGCCAAATTCCCTTCACCCGGCCCACAAGCTGCTGCTCGAACTGGCCCCATGCAGCATTTGAGCGAAGGGGGCAACGGTTTGTAGCTCCACCCAGTTTACTCTCAGCCCACCACTCTGGGTGCCCAGAGCAGCAGAGAATAAACTGGGGCTACGAACGGGGCCGTGCTACTCTTTGGGAAAGCAAGAATCAAGGAGCAGGTTTTTTTTTTAAATTTCCTGTGGCCAAAGAGTTGGTGCTGTGGCTGCAGGAAATTCAAAAGCCTGCTCTTTGGATCCTCGCTTTCCCGAAGGGTAGCACCCAAAGCAATTGTAACCCAGGGTACCACTGCATTCAGGTTAAATTGATGTACTGGCACTTTGCAAAAAAATAAGTGGGTTTTGAATCGCAGTTTGGGCACTCGGTCTCTAAAAGGTTCAGCATCACTGGTATATATAGTGCAAACCAATCAGAAGGAAGAGCCAAACTTCTTTTTCACTCCCACACTATTGATACCTTATGAGATTCATATACCTGTATATTGGTAAACATTCTTTAAAAAGAAGGGAAACATGTCATTTTATTTCAATGTATACATACACATTGCCTGTACTGTACCTGTTTTGTTATGTTTTATGTTTTATGCTGTTGTGACCTCTGGTTTAACAACCTCTGGTTTAAGCTTGATTGATTCATAAATATTCTCTAATCCATAGGTTTGTTATATGTTCAGTATTGAGATGAGTGGAGCACCAACAGTTCAAGCTGCCATGAGGATATGATATGGTACAGGAGGGGAGTGGTCCTAAGCCAGACTGAAACTGGCATCTTGTCATATTGGCTCTGGGAAGGTCCATAGCTGGAAATGGGAACTATCTGCTCCATAGGCCTTAAACTTTGCTGCTGCTATTTGGGGGACTCTTTAAAGAGCTGCTATTTGAAGCCCCCCCCCCAGCCACCCAATATCAGCCAGAACAATCTGGTACAGATACTTTTATCCTTGGAGAAGCAGGATGTTTCTTCACATGGACAACTGCGTAATATGCAAGTCCTGCTGCTCTACTAATGAGTGATAAAACTAGCTTTATGTCTGGTTTTTTTAAACTGTTATAAAAACTATTGTGCTGTATAATGATTACTTGGTGTTACATGACTGGAGCCTTAGGAGTAATCAGTGCAGCCTAGCATAGATGCATATCATACTGGTAATGAATACATTTTACTACTTTGCAAAATGAATACATTTTACTTCTTTGTTTTTGAAGCCCTCTGCAGTTTGAATTTCTTTCCCTGGTGCCATTCATCTGTATATTGGCCTGAATTTAGCATTCAGATTGTCTTCCAGATTCTTGCTTCAATCCTGCAAGGAACACAACCCATGTATAGTGTATAAAGAAATAAAATGAAAATTCATCCAACCATCAGAGAGTAGCTGGGTAGCTGTTGATTGTCTAATAGATCTGTGTGGAATTACAGGCCATCTACTTTGAGTCAAGGTTTTTTTTCCCCCCTAGCAGAGCCAGCCTGTGTGTCTTTGGACAAGCTTCCGAGTCCCAGGGCACCCCCAGAAGAGGGGAAAGGTAAACCACTTCTGAGAATTCTCTCCCTGGAAAACCTTGAAAAGATCAACTCAAATCAGAATTGACTTGACGGAACATCACCATCATCATTACAGAACAAGTCAGAAGCATGCCCTTGGAGACCCCCATTCTGATGCTGGTGTTCAGTCTGGGAATGATTCCAAAAGTGGCAGCCAGCCAGCCTGAGTTCTCTTCCTCCCTTCTGAGATGAAGTTTCTCCCTGCAGCTGAGTCACTAATGAAGGCATGACTGGCATGTGAATGAACCCAAGCAAATTCTCCTTATGCAAGCCAACTAACACTTGACTCCTGGTACCAGTGGCTTGACTTGAAGCCTTGAAATGAAGAAGCTGAGAACTTTTTCTTGGGGCTGGAGAATGACATGGCTGAGAAACACAAAGACTTGGTTACCAAGTTCTTCAAGGCAGCTTTTTATATCCTGCTTCCCCTTCCAAAGGAAAATCTTGAGAGGGAGGGAGGGAGGGAGGATGTTGGTAAAGAATAAAGAAGATGACTTAAGTTTTCCACAAATGATGTTTTGACCTCTCCTCTTAACAGATCACTTTATGCATTGCTATATCATCTTAATTTTAGGCATAATAATACCAGGTGCTGTAGGCGCCTGGAGTAGGAACTGGCAAACCACTCCAGTATTCCTGCCAAGAAAACTCCATGGATATGGAGTCATGAAGAGTCGGGCACAACTGTAATGACACAACACAACACACGGAATCCTAGAGCTACAGAGCTGCAAGGGACCCTATGAAACATCAGGTTCAACCCTTGTCAAAGGTGTCCGGCAGAGAACCAAGCACCTAACCCCTGGCTCTGTGGCCAGATAACCAAACCATTGAACTATCCAGTCATCTTGCTGTCTTTCATCCCCCAGAATAACCTTTAGTATCATATTAAATGAGAAGGTAGCATTCAGCCAGAACAGATGAGAAAAGAAAAATTATTTTGCAGAATTCTGACACCTTTTTGGACAATAGCTTGGCCAGATTTTCAATTGCACAAGTGATCTCTTTTTGACACTTATTAGATGACAGAGGTGAGGTAGTGCTTATGACATTGTGGGTTTGGTAGAGAGCTTGATATGGGGTGGGGAATACATGTTTATCTTCTTTCATAATTCTAGAACATAGGACCCCACAATTAAATCAGCCCATTTTAGAACAGACACAAGAACGTAGCTCATACAACATGTAATTACTATAGCTTATGGCATTGCTGGCGATAGAATGTGATGTCGTCCTCTAGTTAATGAGGCTGGAATGGTTTATGAGTCACTGGCTGAAATCCTATTGGTCAGCTCCGTGGCCCTAACTGCCAATGATATCATCAGTGGTGGGTGCTAAGGCTAAACCTTAGTTTAAAAATGTCCTATTTCACCACCTTTGGTTCGAAGGCTCCCCAAGGATCTCGTGCAACCTGGGTAAGCCTTTGGGAGCCAAAGGAAATAGACTTAAATATCTCAAAAACCACTGTTGCTGGTCCTGTTGCCAGAATTTCTAGATAGCCCTGAAACCTGGCTGGAGTGAGGGATGGAGGAGCTGGGAAAGATAGGAAACTTTAAATATCCGTGGTTGATGGTATCATCACTACTTATGACTGCAGAGCTTCACTAAAAGGACGTTAGCTATTGTTAATAAGACATACAAGATGAATTGAACCTCCATGTTTAGAGGCAGTATACTGACTAATATGGGAATAAACAATATAGGAAGCTGCCTTGTGCACATTCAGACCATTGGTCTGCATTAATAATGTCTAGAGTCTGCTGGCCTCAGTTCTCCAGGGGATGGGGCTATATTCTATCTCAGCACTACCTGGAAATGCTGTGGATGATGTTTGGCATGAAAAGTCAATGGACCATCACTAAATCATAACCTCTATGGTGGAGAGGTATAAACTTCACCCATACACCCACATTATCATGACGTTACACACTCATCAAGTGTGGGTATGCTATTCTCTTATCTCTGACTGAATTTTCTCCATACTCTCTCTCAAAACATGTTGGGTTTTATGTTAATTCCATACATGCTATTTTTATGAATATGTATGCCTTGATCATTTCTGGACCTACTGTACCTTCTCCAGGATCCTGTGCAAGGAGGGATGGGGGGATTTATAAGAAGAGGAGGAATTACGGGATGCTCAACAGGGAGATTTAATGAAGCAAACTAGGAAATAAAAGCAAAAAGCAAATCCAAGTGTTCTGTTTATATACCACCCACAATGCTTAAAGCACTCTCCGGGTGCTTTAAAATTTAATTATGCAGGCTACACACTGCCCCCTCCCCCACATCACTCATGTTACTGATCTAGGAAGGCTAGAGGGTTGAGTCAACCTTGAGCCAGCTACCTGGGACTAAACCGCAGGTCCTGAGTACAGTTTTGGCTGCAGTACAGCAGATTAACCAATGCGACAAATCAGTGTTGTCAAAGAAAAGAAGATCGCTGTGGAATACACAAGTGCAAGTGACTCCTCATGCCTGGAACACTCTGTGTCATGTCACTCTTCCCCTCTGCACCATATCCCCATTTTAAAAACATACTTTATACTTCATCTAAAACTTAAAAACCAAAAAATATTTGGCTAGCGTTGGTGAGCATAAAACTAATTGGTGTATTTGCCAAGCACCCATAAAGTGTCAGGTTCTTTTCTGATTTCCCCCCTCATCTGTAGGTTTGTCCAGAATGACAATGATCCCTCATAGCCAACTGCAGAGGCTCAGGGTTATTTTCCTCCCTCCTATTTTGTTCAACAAAACAAACCTGCCTCTAATTGACAACACTGTATAATGGATCCCTATGGGGGTGGGGTGGGGACAGAGGGTAAGAACAACCAAGCAAAGGTGTTTTCTCCTATTGACCAGCAGCCCTTTAGACAACTGGTAACACAAAGATTGTGAAATAGGGCATGGAACCAATCACATAACATATGGGTAAGGGATTCCGCAGGGTGATTATCCATGCATACAATTGTTCTTACAATTCTGGCCGTAAGTGTATTTCCAAGCGTATGTGCAAATTTGCCCAGTGCCAGATTTGGGGTGCAGCAATTAAGAGTGGAGCAGCGGTGTGAAATGGTGGACAAGGTTTCTGTGCCTTTAACAGCTGTATGGAAGAAAACATTCCAGCAGATGCAACTTACATAGAAAGATACACTGTTGTGACATGTCTTCTTCCCAACAGGTACTGAGGCAGAGCATCCCTGCCCTCTGTTCCATGTAGCCACTCTAACTTTGAGATCACATGGCTAGGCTTTCACCCTACCTTAACCAGACATGTCTGGAAAGAGGAGACTATACAACTCAAAAGATATTTTTAAAAACCCATAGAACTGCTGGAGACCTCAGTGGTTGAGGTGTCTGGGTGTGAAACCAGAGGTTGGGAGTTCAGTTCTGCACTGGACCTCCTTGACAAGGGCTGGACTCAATGATCCCTTCCAGCTCTGCAGTTCTTTTACTGCCATCAAAAACCTTGTTCAGTTTAGCATGGGCAAAAACGACTGGGAACTTCAAATCAATTACACGCCGTTGCCAATCTTCATGCTCTACTACCATCTTCAGTGGCGCCTCTATCAAAAGGCAGGCACTTTGCATTTGCAAACGTTTTGATACATTTGGCTGCATGCCTAGAGTATATGACAAGTTCCTTATCTTCTGTATGAAAGATGCATTCTTGAAAGATGGGGGTAAGAGCAAAAATACTCCTAAATCAGTAGTGGTGCTACTCCCCTCCCCATCGCTCCCGGGCTGCCCCAGCACCATCACCCCATCATCACCACCAACACATTTTGAAAATAAATATTTTATATTGCCCCTTGTGCTTGAAAGGGGAATGGCGGCAATTCTCCCACATTGTGAGCGGCTCCACTCAAGCAACCACAAAGGTATTTTTAAAATATATATATATCCAGAAAACCCTGGTAGACCTTTTTGACTACCTGAGGGCGCAAAGGTTAAAACAAAAGTATATGAAAATTCCTGTGAGCAGGGCCACAGGAGAAGCTGTGGCCCTCCAAGATCAAAAGATGGGTGTTTCCTGTCATATTTGAATAGCTTGCCACGGTAACCTCTCCAAGGAGGTCCCCATTAACAGAGGAGTCAAACAGGGGTTGTGTTCCTGCTGCCACTTTGTTTAACCTGTATATCAAGGATCTTGCCCCTCTCCTGTCAGAAGTGAATAGTCACTGCCCCAGATTGGGCCTTCTATTCTTCTTTAGGCAGATGACATAGTGTTACTTTCATGCACTAACTTAGGTCTAAGCCAGTTAATTGCAAAATGCATCAATTATCTCTCTTGTAATAAAATGACCCTTAATTACAGTAAATCTAAAATAGTGGTATTCATTAAGATTTGGAAACCCCAACCTTGGATATTCATGAGACAGCAATCCAACAGGTTAAAGAATTCAAGTACTTAGGACTAGAGATGGGCACAAAATGAACTTTTAATTCATTTTGTTATTCATTTTGTTAGCTAACGAAACAAATAACAAACCAACCCACCAAAGAAAAATGAAACGAAACAAAATGGAAATTTCCCTTTTTGTTCGCTTTGTTTTTCTTTACCCCACCCCCACCTTGTCGCCACCGCTGGAAAGTCCTCCTGGAACTCCAGGGCCAGCACCTCAAAAAAGCTGGGGACTTTTAAAAAAATAATTTTTTTTAAAAGCACTGACCTGGCCCCTGGGGCTGTGTGGTCGGTGTTGGAAAAAAACAAAACAACAACAACAACAAAACAAGTGCTGACCCAGCCCAGGGGCTGCGTGGTCAGCACTCTAAAATTAATTAAATAAATAAATAAATAAATAAATAAATAAATAAATAAATAAATAAAAGCACAGGGAGGGGAAAAAAAAAACAAGTGCCGACCCGGCCCCAGGGGCTGTGTGGTCGGCACTGGAAAAATAAATAAAAAATAAAAAACCCCAAGGCGTGGGGAAGCTAGCGTCTCTCAGCTGAGAGGCGCTGGCCCCAAGCCAGTGCCTCAAAAAGCCCCTGCTGCCGCTGCCACCACCAGGATCGCCACTGCCGCCACCGCCGCTGGTAAGTCAGACTCGAACCAGTTCGGCTCTGTTCGGGTTCATATGCTTTTCTTTTTAAATTCGTACGAACCCAAACCAAACCAAACGAAGGGTGGGCCCGAAACAGAACGAACTGAACCATCAGTTTTTTTGTTTTGTGCCCACCTCTACTTAACACTTTATTTTCATTATCATAATTCATGGGGTAGATATCGTCATTAGGGATGGGCACAAAATGGAAGAATTGCATTTTGTTTTGTTCCATTTTGTCCCTCCTCCCCCGCATTACCTTTTGTTCCATTTTGTATGATTTTTTTTTTGAAAATTCATATGAAACAAAAATTTTATTAAACGAATCATGGAGGGGGGGTCTGGAAAGCCCATTCCTGGGCAGTCCACCCCCTCCTCCTACTCCAGGGCCCGTTCTTACTCCTCCTGGGCTCTTGGGCCGGCTGGGGCCTTCGGTGGCACCAACAGCACTGGCAATCATAGGGCCTCCCACAGGCCTTGCTCCACCTCCCCGGCTGGGGTCCTCAGTGGCAGCACTCATGGGGCATCCCACAGGCCTTGCTCAGCCTCTCCGGCTATGGCAGTGGTTCTTCAGCAGCGGCAATGGCAGTGGTGGAGGCGACAGGGCCTCCAAGCCCAGCAGGTACCGGTAAGAGACCCCTTTTCCAGATGGGATGAAATCTGTAACGAAATGCTGCTTCCTAATTTCATTTCGTTAGCTAACAAAATGATGAAACAGCATTTCATTTTTTTTTTTTTGTGCCCATCCCTAATCATCACATTATCACCAATTTGGTAAAAACTGACCATTCAAGCTATTCTTCGTTTTCCCCATGTATGGGGGCAAGGCACACATTCCCACCACCCTGCAGGTCTTTAAAGCCAAGGCCATCTCCCAACTGATGTATGGAATGCCAATCTGGCTGGATGCTTTCAACTCTTTGGTGGAAACACCCCAGGCCTCTTTCCTTTATAAAATCTTTGATGTGCCCCATTGTGTGCCATATGCAGACTGAGTATACATGCACAGTAGCGATAATTCAAGTACTGACTGAGAATATGTTTTGGGTCTAATAAAGACCCCCTAATAGCAGGTATCCTATCCAATCCCTTTTATTCTCCCAGTCTTAAATTGTTCTCTTAAAATAAGATTCAAATTATGGATACCTCACTTGATCTTTTGGGTGGCCTATCCTTTGCACAGACATGTAGACTGCTAAAAGTCAGGCTATCAGATATCAAAAGGCAAGACCTCTTTGCAGCAGCCCACAAAGTATGTTCACCCTTCAATCTACAACTCCCTCACTATATTGAAAAGCCGGCCATTTTCTAGAGAGCCCCCAATAAAGGAGGGTCTTCACCCTAGCAAGGTGTAATGTACATCCATCTAATGTCGTCTATGGCAGATTTAGCTCCCAACCATTGGAAACACGGCTCTGCCCCTGTAATTCTGGGGCTCTTGAGTCCCTGGCGCATATGCACCTCCACCGTGCTGTGCACAGGGATATCTGTGCATCCTATCTGGAGCTGATTCTTGCCAGATTTCCTGGTTGATCAGAGGAGGTGATTCTGCATAATTTGCTGTCAAGCAAGAACAAAGTCCACACTAGGTAGGCTGCCATATACATTAATCTGTTGATGCAGCTATGAGGGCTACAATTCCCAACAGGATCTTCTGTTTTGCACTCTTAGGATGACTGATGGGTGTTTGTGGCCTCTGGAGTTGCCCACCTCTACTTTAAACCACATGCAGATTCCTCTTTCTATCTGGAAGGATTTACACACACACCCTTGCCTCCCTTCTTCTGAGACTGCAGGTGTGCTGTATCCTTTGCCCCTGTAGTTGACCCTTAACTATTCATGTTTAGTGTAAATGCATGTATGCAGACATGCAGCCCAAGTCTCTCTCAATCTCTCTCTCTCTCACACACACACACAGTGAAGACATCACTACACAGCAAAAGAGATAGATGGCTTTACGTGAATCGATAAGAACAGCAATAGACAGCACCACATTAAAACAGCAACAGCAATCAAGGTTAAGATCTGTGACTTCCATGGCTTGGAATAACTGCAGGAAGAAATGTGAAGGCTTGGCCTCTCAGGACTGAGGTCAACTTTTGATTATGCAAGCAAAATTTTTCAAGCCCAGAGTTCCTTTGGGAAAATAGGTGCGGTATATAAACTTACAAATAAATATAAATAAATATTCATGTTGTTGATGTCCTGTTTCTAGCTTGACCTATGCAAGTCAGGCGGATGCGTTCAGCTCTGACACCTTTTTCTTTCACTCTGATCCTGAACCTCAGATTTTCCAAGCTGTTTCTGTCTGCTCTGTCAATCCTTCTTCTTTCTTTGTATTTTGTTTTCAGTGATTACTGGAATATCTTAAGGAGGGTTCAGTAAAGAGGACAAGGATGCACAAGTCACCTAAGAGAGAGATCAGTGTGCATCAGTATTTACTGAACATCAGGATTTTCCTTTCACACCAAAAGAAACTAAATGGCAAATGCAACAAAACAGAACAAATACAAGCAGTTGTAGCTGGATTGCCTTCCCCCAGTGAATCACAGATACAGATCTGTTGTAGCTGATTTTAATACAGTCGTGAAAGGTGGGTTTCACAGCTGTGGGGACTGTTTTTCTACCCTCTGATGCTGAGTTAACTATCCTTGCAAACTGAAAGTGCTCCTTTCTGTCTCTTCCTCTTCTATGCTCTGTTCTTTACTCTCATCTTCTTCCTCAGTAGCTCTCCTTCCTTCTGCTGCTCCCCTTCTCATCATGCTCCTCTGCTATGTTCCTTCCTTTACTTCCAACTAGAGATGGGCACGAAACGAGCGATTTTTCGTTTTCGTTTTTTTGTTTCATTACGCAATGAAAACAAAATGAATTTTTTTAAAAAACAAAACGAAAACGAAAACGAATCAACCAAATTTGCCGTGTTTTTCGTTTTCGTTGCAGCAGATGCATTGAACTAAAAAGAATGCTAACGAAACAGCAATTTTTCATTTTTGTTTTCTCATTTCGTTACCTAACGAAACGAAAACGAATTTTTTTTTGCAAAAGATGTCACGAAAACAAAAACGAACCGAAACGGACCCCTAAATGACCAAACGACAAACGAAACACCATTTTTTTGAGTCGTGCCCATCTCTACTTCCAACTGTTTTCTTTAAATTCTCTACTTGCTCAATTCTTCTTCTCTCATATGGTACCCCTTCCTCATTTTCCCCTTCACCACATCAAAATGGAAAGGGAATCCCATTCACACTCTTTCCCTCCAGCCAGCCAGATTACTACTATTTCTTCTTCTTCTTCTTCTTCTTCTTCTTCTTCTTCTTCTTCTTCTTCTTCTTCTTCTTCTTCAACAAGAACTTACCTTCTCTTTGGAATTGCTTACTCCTACTCTGCAGAACAGTAGACAGCTTAAACTGGGCAGACATTTTATTATTGTCTCTTTTCTGTGTCATGCGCCTAGCATCAGTGGCTGATTCTCGCTGGATTGGCAGTCAAGTGCCTGGGGAGGTCACTTTTCCTTTGTGCAATTTAAGGAAGAGGGCTTTCCCTCTTGATGCTTCAGAGGAAGGGCAAGACTTGTCTACCTTTCAGGAAGAGCTGCTGGCCCCCTGGCTTCAAAGGGGATGTGCTACACTGTTGACACAAGCACAATCCGAATATGCTCGCTCAGGGTCACGTGTGGAATGATTTGCAGTGTTTGTTTTTTAAAAGAATCATCTTCAATCTATCAAGTCCTCATAAACCAATCAAGTAGCCCTGTCTGTTCATTGTTATCCTAGAGGATGATATCCAGCTGGTAGACATCAAGATAACTTCAGTATGGCCAGTCAAGCTATGCCAGTGACATCTGCTGGGGATCCATCTCTGTTCTTGGAATCAGTTCAGGGCTACTATGGTCTTGGTTAGCTTCCCGGCTTTATTAGGTAGCTGGATAATAAGGCCTCTGATGCACACTCTTTGGCCAGGTAGCTGGCTGTTCTCTCTGAAGCAAATATTACAACCCTGTCTATCCTGACCAATGACCAGGAACTGCTGCAGGCTCACTGCCGGTTCTGCTATCCATTCATTAAGCACATCATGATTAAAGGGATTTGCTCTGCTGCTTTTTCCAATCAGGAGAATGTGCAGCCAGGTAAAATTACCTTCCTTTCTGGATGAAAATGTTCGGCTCACTAGCCTTGGAGTCCAACAAAGCCATTACGAAAACCAGGAGAGAAAGCCAACACCCTAAACATTAGATCCATATCATCATCGTTGTTGCATTTAGAGCTCTCCTTTGCGGCCGTGAGCTCTCCTGCTTTCTGCTCTGTCCTGACACCAACCTGCTGAGGCACATTTGGCTGACAGTGTGTGAAGGTTCGAGGTCCCCCAATGAGTTTCATGTCTGAGTGGGGGCTCTTGAACCGAGATCTCTGAAATCCTAGACCAACGCTCTTAATTGTTCCACAGGCAAAGGTCCAAAGTTCTGTTGAATGCTGGGTGACTTTTGAAGTTCCTCTGCTTAACCTACACCACTGTGCTGTTGTGATGACAAAAGTGAAGAAGAGGAATGTGCAGTGCCTTGAGATAATTGGAGGAAAGATGAGACATAAATGCAATTAACGATGAGGATAATGTGAGGCAGTCCTTCTGCTTTCCTGCTTGTGGGTAATGAAAAAAGACCTTTTTCCCTTTCTCAGCATATCCTGCCTAGTCAGTCATTCTGTATGCTGACAGACATTTGCTGAAAGCATGTGACGGTTTATTTTCTGCCTCAGCAACTAAAGAACTCGAATATTTCTGTTTGTCCAGCGTGCTGGAGATATCCGAGGATGGCTGTCTCCCTCTCCCCAGAGTGGCCTTGGACAATGCCACCATGTCCTTTCACTGGCAATTAGTTTAGTTCTGCACCATTTTTGTGGTTAATCCCTTCCTACTCAGATGTTTGACTGAGTCAGCCATTAACATCATCATGAAAAGCCCAGGGAATAGGGCTTAATTAAGAATATTCATTGTGTGCCGCTATGCGGTAGCTCTGACTTTCTGCAGTGGAGTCTTTCCTACTGGTTGACTGGAACAACTGAAGGGGGGTGGCCACATCAACTATGACACGTTCTTACAACAGCTGTCACCTTGTAGCCATAATATCAATAATGAACAAATAATGCGAACATGGTTTTTATTTGTAGAGGATGCATGGCAACAAAGCTCCACCTCGTATAAAATGGGCTGGCACTGCTATTAGGCATAGTGAGGCAACTGTCTCAGACAACTGATGCTGTAGAATATCCATGGCATTCCCCCCAACCATTTCTCCTAAGTAGCCTAACAATTCCCCTCTCTTGGTGAACAGATGTGTGTGTATTCCACATGGCCTGTTTTGCCCCATCTAAACTACCCTAATCCTTGTATAGGGGCATGGTGGCTCAGCGAACTAAGGCTCCGAAAACTGTCGGCTGCAAAGTTGGCAGCTCGGTGGTTCGAATCCTGGGTGCCACACGGCGGAGTGAGCTCCCGCTGTTAACCCCAGCTCCTGCCAACCTAGCAGTTCAAAGCATGTAAATGCAAGTAGATAAACAGGTACTGCTGTAAAAAGCAGGAAGGTAAAACAGTGTTTCCTTGCAGCCACGCCAGCCACATGGCCACAGACTTGCACAACACAGGCTCTTCGGCTTGAATACAGAGATGAGCACTGCCCCTAGAGTTGGACATAACTAGCATGCATGTGTGGAGGGAACCTTTACCTTTTACTCCCTGTATAGTGGTGGGGGATCCAATACTAAGATTCACTTTAAATAGAAGTGCCAGTTCAACTTGCTTTTCTATGTGGAGTATGGGGAATGGACTGTGGTATTTGGTCCTCTGCCTCAGGCAGCAAAGTTGTGTGGACCAACCCTGGATCTCACTGAGAGTTGGTTCCGTGGTACATGGCAAGGAAATTCCAAAGAAAATCCTCAACAGTCCGTATGTGAATTCTTACTCATGCTGGCAAACTGAAAAACATCATTAACATGTTTGAAACAAAGCCTGGGTGCACATCTGAAGGCTCCATCCTCCCTCACATTAAAAAATAACAACAAATTATTTTATGCGGACAAAGGGACAGATGTTGTTAAGGGAAGTATTGTACTCCTCTTCTGTTCTTTGGCAGAGCTCTGTGCTGCCCTCTACTGAATGCCATGGGATAGGAAAAACGGGATGGCCAATTTCGATACCGTTCTCAAAGCTAACCCTTTGTCTCGTCTTTCACTACAAAGGCAGTCATGTCTAGCAGAATAATGCTGGAGGCGTCAGGCACAAGTTGTAAGCCTAGATCGCGAGTCGACTCCACAAAGTCTTACCCAAACTCTTTCTGGGGCTTCTCCTAAATTTCCAATGCCATCATTCTTTCTGATGATTATTTCCCCCAAGGGGGTAAAGAGCATCTTTGCTGTTGAAAACCAAAGTGCTTTGGAATTAGTGATTTAGGTATATGGTTGCAGAGCCAGAGTTTGGGGGTTCGATTCCCCACTGTGCCTTGAAGATCCTTCCCAGCTCTGCAGTTCTAAGCTTATATCATTGGTCATCACACGCTCATGGACACTTTAAAATCAAGGAAACCTCTCTTCAAAGATCAACAGCAATTTGAGGATTATGCCCCGAAGGGCATGCTGCACCTCCGTGTGATCTTAAATGACTCTCTTTCATCCAGTCCAATTTGGCAGTTTAGTCCCACCCACAGTTTGCTTTTTAACAACCAGGGGCCAACCAGAGCAGAGGACGGGTGTTAACACCCATTCACTTTAAGAAACGCCTGTGCTTTCCATTAGAATTCAGTTTGGTTTAATAGGATTAATTAAAAACTAAAGATGCACCTGTAAAAAAAACCTGCTGGTTATGTAAAGGAGTTGCAAAGATGAGGTGACACTAACAAACATTTAGGTAACTCACCATCATAGCTAACTGATGGTATCTATCCCAAGAGGTACCAGGGGGTTCCCATACTAAAAACAGCCATAGTTCATTTATGCATTTTCAATGCAACACCTACATTTTTGCAGTACAGCTACTTCAGTGTTATATCAAATATCTTTTCCGTTTTGCCTTCTGAATCTTCTGCTATTCTGGTAAAGTGACTGCAAATACTTGACTTTTAAAATATATATATCACAGGGATTTATAGTACTTGTAGCTCACTCGATGTCTGGAAAATGTGAGTGATCGCTCTCTGAGTGATTTTCGTATTGGTCTTTGAAAGAAAAGGCTTGGGGGACTTGCAATCTAAGAAGAAACAACACAAAAGGAAATAGGGATGAGGAGGGAAGAAGAAGACTGAGGCACAAGGCGCAGGGGTCCTCAGCATTGTGACTATGGGATGACAGCCGGGGAATGGCAAAAACCTGATGGAAGCCATGCTTTCCTTTTCTCCTTTATCCAAGACGTCACCCGCCATCACACACAACGGTTTCATCTTCTCTCCCATAAAATGGGCCGGATCCCAAATATCACCACTGGGCCTTCAGGCAGAACGTTTACAACTTCCTCACATGGTGCGGTGGGCTTCTGTTTCGGCACTGCAGTCACAAGGGACCAGCGCAGAGGGAATGCCAACATCCAGGGCCCCTTGGATATTGTGAAGGCCGTCGTCAAAGAAAATGTGGGGCCGGATCTTGGACAATATGGGTCCTTTGGGAGCTCCATCCATGAAGAATGCCTCGTCAATGGCCAAGCCCCATTCTCTAAGGGTTTTGATGGCCCGGATGCCCATTTCTCGACCACTACGGGCTGTGACCAGGTAGGTACAGATAGGGGAGTCCTCTTGATCGAACTTCTTGCGCATCTTCCCAAGGTGCAGAGCAAAGGCTTTCAGTGGGCCCTGCAGAATATGGCAGGTTAGAGAGAAGGAGATGTATTATAGCAGGCATGTCCAAACTTCGGCCCTCCAGATGTTTTGGACCACAGTTCCCATAGTCCTTTGTCATTGGCAGTCTAAGCTTAGAATTCTGGGGGTTGTGGTCCAAAACATCAGGAGGGCCGAAGTTTGGACATGCCTGTATTATAGGTTTATGTTGGGATAGATTTATTATATCATAGAATGGATGAAGAACAGAAATCAAAGCAAGATGATTTAATCAAGAGTGAGATAATGGGCTTCAGGTATACCTTCCATGAATTAAAAATACTAGTAGTAATATAGAAATAAAAATTGTGACACACACACCCCCACTCCCAATTGTAAGGCTTTGTCCAGGTATCAATACAGAAGTAGTGATCACAAAAACAAGTTAACACACATTTCTGAAAAGCTCCAACTCACTTCAACTCACGAGGGCGGGCTGTAAAATAACTTTTCAGTTTATATTTTTTTAAAAGCACCCTATAATTTATAATTTGCTTTCTCATTTACCATTGAGGCCTTTCCTTTTCTTTTTGTCTTTTTCTAAGCACAACACGTCAATTAATTAGGAGACAGAAAACTGTCAATCAGTTTCCTTTTGTTTAGTGATTAGGCTCTAGGTGGTAAACATGCATGTGTAAACCTACTTAATTGCTCTTAGACATCTGTCATTTGGGACCCACCACAATCTAATGCAGATACAATTGCTTCCAAACTCACCCCTACTGCAACCAGGAGGGGTACTGTGCATTAAAATATTCTGCTTTGACTGCCTGCCTGGGACTACAGAGAGCGGATGAGAATGTTGTGTATCTGGTTGGCCTCAATAGATGGTTGGTGGACCGCTCCAGTGGGTTACAAGCTATGCCAGCCGAGCCTACCTATTACATACATCCTTGTATCATGTTATGTTAAATATTTATGAGCCAGTGCTCAATCACAACGATCCTCAGAGCAGCTAGTGCCATAAAAACTGCCCCAAGTAGCCCAATGCCTATACGAGTGTTATATAAATAGAATAAATCTAACAAATAATACATAATATTTTAAAAAAAAACTTAAAATGAGCAAATAAAACCAGCCGACGACTTTATTTCAGCTGGGTAGATGAAATTAAAAGGAAAAAGAAAAGGCATCCCCTTAATGGCAAACTAGACAAGGCATTAGCTTTGCAGTTGGAAAGAGACAAAACATTTTCCTTCCAAAGAGGCATTTCCTTCAAACCTGCCATGCCAGCACAATCCAGATGCAAATGAATTTTGGGCTTGCTTGCGGAGGACATAATCGTTAAACCAAAGCAAGCTAGTCTGCCACTTGCAGATGTAACTCTTGAAGGAGCCCCCTTCATGTCCCGGCCCCCTCTCTCCTCTGTTTTGATGGGGCCGGGACTGATGGATGAAGAAATTAAGGGAATTCTAAGTGAAATTAAGGGGGAAAAACCCAAAAGGTGGGGTGGGACTAAGAGTTGTACTTCAGAAGTTCTAGACCTCGGGCAAATTCACTTGGGTTGAAGAAATGAACATGGCACGGAGAAAGGGAAAAAGAAGCAGAAAGCAAAACCGTATCGGAAGGAAAGGAGAGAGCCTCACCTCTCCCATGGGCACTGATTCCATTCTCTTCTCGTAGGCTATGGCCCCTTCAAGTCCCTTTTCCCGAAAGACGCGGTCAGTCTCATCGGAAAAGAGCACTGCGTCCCCATCAAAGACAACCCGCAGCTGTGACCTGGGGGCCTGTATCTCCTGCTGGGCGATGAGTGCTGCAGAGACGCCTGTGTGGTGAAGGAGAAGAGACACGTGGGGATTGATCGGACATGGGGGAGGCAACAGCTAAGGCTGAGGTTCCTGGCATGAACCTGTCTTCCGAGAACGGAAGGCTGAGGGGCTGCATTTTGTTTTGTATGTGGTGGAAATGACTTGAGGAAATGTTCCATGGCTGCAAGGCATCCTCACAACAACCTATATATATATAGGCTGTATATATATACAGTGTCACTGTGATTGATTTTTTGATTGCCCCCAAAGGCAGGAAGACAGGTTGAGGAAGACATCAGCCTGGTCACAGGAAGCCCATGGTGAGAGGCAGAAGCCTACTCTCCTCGTCCCCAAAACCAGCTAAAAAAGGAGAATGTTTCTCAACAGGTCTGCAGTGACTTTTAGAGGCATGAGATGAACATTGCGGTCCATTTCTCATCCTCTTAATTCCTTCATAACCAATCTTGCAGCAAGAGCCTACTGAAATAGAGTGAATCCAACAGGGATTTGGAGTATCAGACCCTAGTGAAGCAAAAAGCCAAGCAAGTGCCCCATAACATTTAAAGCACTCTCTAGGTGGTTTATAAGTGATTATCCAGGCAACACATTGCCTGCCCCACCCTAGCAAGCTCGGAAGGATGGAAGGCTGAGTCAACCTTGAGTTGCACTAAAGCAAAGCAAAGCAAAGCAAACTGTTCTGCTTATATACCTCCCCATACCACTTCAAGTAGTCTCTGGGTGGTTTACAGTTTTATTACATTTATTTATTTATTTATTTGATTTGATTTATATACTGCAACCATCTAATTACAGTATGCCGGCTACACCCTCCGCAACCTCGGTACTCAATTTACCGACCTCGAATGGATAGAAGGCTGAGTCAACCACGAACCTGCTCTCTGGGATTGAACCCCCAGGTTGTCAGCACAGTTTTGGCTGTATAGCAGTTTAACCTCTGTACTGTAAAGCCCTTTGCAGTTGTGGTTAAATGCCTGTACTGCAGGTAAAACTGTGCTCACAACCTGGGGTTCAATCCTGTAGCTGGCTCATGGTTGACTCAGCCTTCCATCCTTCCGAGGCCAGTAAAATGAGTACCCAGCTTGCTGGGGGGGGAAGTGTGTAGCCTGCATTACTATAATTAAAATACTGTAAATCGCTCAGACACTACTTGAAGTGGGATGGGGTGGTATATAAGCAGAACACTTTGCTTGCCTTTTTTTTGTTCTCAAGATCTATGGTAGGGGAAGTGTGTGGGAAGAAACATTAAGAGGATTTCAGAGCTAGTGACCACATCTGGAGGATGTGAAATCAACAAAGAGTTGAGTTCCTTGGCAAGCTGCTAGGCTTTTAAAATTAGCGGATTGATTGACTGATTGATTGATAGGCTGCCTTTTTTCCTAAAAAGGATCCAACACATTTTCGCTGAATTAAAATAAAGATATAAGTTAAAGTACGGTAATAAATTAGCAAAATGTTTAAAAAGAATTAAATAAATACAACATTATTATGCTGGAGAGCTCCGTGGTTTAGGCATCTGGCTGCGGTGCCAGAGGTAGGGAACATGAGTGACCCACTGAGCCTCCTTGACAAGGGCTGGGCGTGATTATATTTCGGGCCCCATCCAGGTCAGCAGCTATTAAGATGATGATGACAATGACAACGACAATGACTATGATGTTTTTGGCATAACTTTTGTGGACTATCATTCACTTCTTCAGATGTTATCCGGGAGTTGAGTCATGGCAACTGGACTTCTTTTCTTGTGAGAGCGAAACGTTTCACTCCTCATCCAAGCAGCTTCATCAGTCTCCCCTTACTTGGATGAGGCGTGAAACGTTTTGACCTCTCAAGAAAAAGAAGTCCATTTGCTATGACTCAACTTCCAGATAACCTCACTTGGATGATTGAGAATCTTCACAGACATATGCTTCAGAGGTTGTTTCTCTAAGTGCCCTTCTTGGCTGAACTTGGTCGTGCAGAAATGTCTTCCTTATGAGGGCGCTCGCAAAATGTATGTCAAGATGTTAGGAAGGAGAAATGTTGGATCCGAGGCACGTAGTCAGAGAGAGGGCAACAAAATGTGGGAATAAATATTTTGGCTGAGACAGAATGAAGGCATCAAGTAAGACACAAACCTCTCTGAAGGGCATTGCACACGTCTGTCCTGTCCGCTGAGAGGAAAAGCTTCACATTATGGGTTTTTAAGTACTGGGTAGAATCTTCGTCACTGACAAAGCAAAACTTGGAGATCTCCAGACCTAAACATGCATTAATAAACAACAACAAAAATAGATTGGCGACAAATAAATGAGCTCTTGAAGCTGCATGATATCTAACACTCTGAGCGAGTGCTTTTAAAAGTTACCCTTCAATTTCCAAAAAGGCAGAGGGAATTGTAGCACAAAGACACGGACAACCTTTTCAAGGTCCACTGAAACCAGTCAACAGCCCCAAACTGCCTCCCTTCAATGTCTCTCTGCCCTAGAGAGTCAGATTGAGCAAGTACAGTAATACCTTGGATAAAGAATGCCTCTGATAACAATTTTTTTCGGATAACAAATGGAAATTTCTGGGTATAGGCCTGCCTCAGATAACAAATGTTCCCTATGGGCTGCCTCGGATAACAAATGTTTCATAATGCCTTGCAAAAAAAAATTTGTACCCAGGATGTATTGCAGCTCCTGTAGTTTGTGGAGGGGTGGAAGGAGTTAGATCATTTTTTTCATGGTGTTTTGGAGCTATTCTGGACATGTGTTGCTGAAGGATTTGGACCTTTCAAACTTGGAAAGGTAGGGCGCTAGCTTTTATTAATCTTTGCACTGTTTTTCTTTGCATTTTTGGTAGGAAAAGGCTGGGGTAGTCATGTTGCTTTCTTCTGTCCATATTTGCAATCTTTTCCATTGCTCTGCAGGCAAGAACAGGCTGGATTTCTCTTGCTGCTTATGTTTGTTTGTTTGCATTTTTCCCATTGCACCTTGGGTAGGAATAGGCGGCGGTGATCTTGCTAGTTTCTCTTGTCCATGTTTGCATTGCACTGCAGGGGAGGTATTCTGGAGGGGATGTTCCAGCACTGCAGGCCTTTAAAGTGCACTTTATAAAGAGGTCTGGAGCCCCCTGCTTTTTTACCTTTTCTTGGCCCTCTGGAACAGATTAATCAGTTTCCCATTCATTTCAATTGGCAACCATGTTTTGGATAACAAATTTTTCGGATAACAAATTGCCTTGTTATCAGAGGCACCACTGTACGTACCAGAAACTCTACAGGGAAAGAGAGACAAAGGCTGCTGAGGTGTGTGCCTGTGGCTTGAATGGGCAAATGGCATTTGGGAGAACAGTCAAGTGCCTCTAGTCTCAACATGCTTTCTCGCTCTAACATAGAGGTACTATTATGTTGTTGTTATTGTTGTTGTTGTTGTTGTTGTTTCACTTTGGCTAACATCTGGTACATGCAACGTTATGACATTGAAACCTGATGCTGTCATCAGCTGTGCCCCTTTTCCAGAAAAAAAAATCCAATTTTTTCCTTGCTCCCCAAATGTCCAAAGGTCTCCATGGAGTCTCTTTCATCAGGAGGAAGACTGTAAGGGTTCAGAGGATGCAGAGAGTGTTTAAGTTCTGAAACTTAACAGTAAAGTTATCCCACCATAGGCAAATGTTTGGACATGGAAGACCTCCTCCTGTACCACAGGGCCCACTGGCTCCTCTGCAATGAAAGGGTGCCTCCAGGGTGCCTTTTGTAGAATAGCTAAAGGATTTCATTCCTTGTCTTTTAAAAAACAAGCACTGTCATAAAATGAAGTAGAATTTCTAGAATAAAGGAATGTTAAAAGACCACAAATTAAATATTATTCAGATAACAATGGCAAGCTAAGAAACAGAACAAAGCAGGTCAGCATACAATGAGGGTTTTTTGTTGTTCAGTCGTTCAGTCGTGTCCGACTCTTCGTGACCCCATGGACCAGAGCTCGCCAGGCCTTCCTATCCTCCACTGCCTCCCGGAGTTTTGTCAAATTCATATTGGTTGCATTGATGACACCATCCAACCATCTCATGGTAATGAGGGTTAGTGCTTTCTAAATTCTAAAATTTAGAATCTTAGTACCTTCATAGTCTAAAAAGCTTCCAGAATTGCAGTGTATCCGAAGTATGTTAAAAGCCCTAGGACAAGGAATTCTACGGGTTTCCACAGAGATGTTTAACAGGTTTGGTGCTGGTGCAGAGAAAGCCCTGTCTGTGGGCTCACCAAAATAATCAAGAATGGGGACCAGAAGGAAGAATTGAAGATGAGGATCTTAAGAAGGTGGAAATTGATTAAGATGGTTCTTTAGAAAACCTGGAAACTGAGGGTTTTGAACCCTAATCTGAAATACAAAAATAGTGCAAAACTGACATTTCGCCAGTATCATCATTGGCCTCAAACCAAATTCCGGAAAACTTCCTTTGTTTCCTGTTCATTCATTTTAGGTTCTTTTCATGCAGGTACGCTACATAGCCATTAGCTAGCTACTAAGGGGCAGATCTGTGGAACCAAATTCAACTGTACTATATTCTATCTTGCATTTGTAACACTTAACAATTGTCACTAGATGTCACTACAATGCTGTCTACACAGGCAGAACCACCTATCCCTTGAAAAATGCTCAGGTCCTCAGGGAGGGCCAAACAGAGATTGGAAAAGTTATTTCTCCCCTGTGGCCATGCTACCTCCAAGTGTACAGGAGCTGTAGCTCAAGAAAGCGACTTTTTTGCTTTCTAAGAGCAAACAAAACATAATTATTGTTACCACTCAATTTAGAAAAAAGAATGAAATAGATGCTGTAAGGTAGACAAGCAGGATCAACACACCATGGGGCATGGCAACAGAGTAAACAACATTTCGTCTACATTACAGATTGATAAGAAGGCGGATGACTAGCCAAGTTATCAGGCTCACTCTTTATCCTTTATGTAAGGGAGGAAACACAGAGTGAAGCAAAAATCAGGTCAAAATACCGCAGACTGAAGTAACTAAACAGCTGCATTCACACACGGTGCCTTTCCCCCTCTGAGCTCAGTGTAACAGATACGCCTATCTTTACAATCAGAACAATTCTTGGCTAAAGAGCAGGCTTAGGTCCAGGCTCATCCGGTGAACGTCATGACTTGGTAGGAATTAGAACCTCCATCTCCCAAGCCCAAGTTTAAGACTTTAAGCATGGCACCCTGCGGACAGTAGGAGAAATCTGCATCTAAAGAGGTTTCTCTGCAAAGTGACGAGACCCCGGGGAACACATGTGATTGCCAGAAAAGCTTTCCTGCTGCCACATGAATTAGAGATATGGGTAAATTCTGGATGAAGATGGGATCTGGAAGCAACAGAGTGTTTAATGAATTAGAGATCCTGCAGAGGTTGGAACAGATGGGAGCAGAACATACCAGTGCTCAAAAATGTCACTTTAGGTCATACAGCTGGATGGAGGAATTCTGGGAGTTGCAGTCCAAAGAAGTAACATTTACAACCTCTGGCACAGTGTCCCTACCAGAGACGTTCAGGTTCCTACGGGGGCCAACAGGGCCAGCATCTACAGTTACCTGGCTACTTCCTTTATCTCTTCCAAACTCCTGACCTTTTGTTAGCTCTAATACAGGGCATAGTCAAAAGCACAGGGAGAGCCTGCTTAGCCAGTACTAAATGCATAGAGAGAGAGAAAACTATGGTTCTCTAATGGAAAGGCTCTATATATGTGAACCTGCACTCTCTCTTAGGACTGGGAATGCCTCCGTCTTCCGCTAGCAAGTGAAAACATGCCTCTGTAGAGAGGCTTTTAGGGAGCCAAGGTTGATGGAGGTGGGGAGGTCTTTGAAAACTTATGGATTTTTTTCTTTTGTTTTGTGTGGTGCAGGTGTTACTTGAGACGGTTCTAAGTGCATCATCATCATGTGCCACCAAGTCATTTTTGACTTATGATGACACTTCCCTGGGGTTTCTAGTAAAACAGAAAATGCTCAGAGATGGCCCATTGGTCATTCCTTCCTGATAGTGCTTGAGGACTGACTATGTTGCTTGTCCCGAGCCACACTGGCTGGTGTTTCAGACCTGAACTCACCACCTCAAGCTCCACAGTCAGGTATCTCACTTGAACGCTTCAGCCAGCTCTCGACATGATAGATCTGCTAGCCCATTCTAGATCTCATTTCCGGGTACCTGCTTCTCCCCTCAGGACGCACACTGTGAACTGGCCTCAGCAATGGATATTAACACCTGCACAAGCCCGGTGAAAAGAATGCAGCTAGTTAAACTGTACCCAGGTGACCCGGTGACTCAGAACATGGGACCACACCCTCACTGTTTCAACTCACACAGTTCCAAGGCACCCATCTCATAGCCTCACATACTGTGGAGAAAAATACCACAGGAGAAGCAACTACCTAGGCAACAAGTAAATACAAGACTTGCCCACTGTCCTTTCCTGCTGCGTGACATGCCTCTCATGAAAGTTTCCCTCCACATGAATTTCCTTTTAGTCTAGATACTTTGCCTGGTCACTGCTGAGGAACTGCAAAAGAGGTAGAATTCACAGCTAGAACCACAGTGATTTCTGCTTTTTTGACATGGCACATTTCTATGATGTCTAGAGCTGGTCAGAGGCAGGTGACACTGACTGAAGACCATCTCACTCCCACAAGAGACAACAAGGAAGACATGCTGACTTTAAGTTACCTTATATTTTTCTACACTCCTGAGCCAAAAACAAGATAGGAATTGGTGTTTTCCATTATTTCCTGCTTCTAGAAAGACAGTCCCCCCCTCTTCACCCTTTCCTTCCATCCATGTCAGATAATGGGTTGTGTATTTGGCCTTTGTTTGCTCTAGCATACCAAAAATGCAGACACATCCATACAACGTTGACCAGAATCCTGTTGATGTTTCTGTGAGATCTGGCTAACAGATGAGATTCTGAGCTGTGTCTTGGATGGGTTATGTGCCCTATTGTGAAACTGAGCTGTGCCACATCATCTTGCCTGTTAGGTGCAATGAGGTGGAGCAAGCTGTGCAAGCATTACACAAACACCTGTAAGGTTCTAGCCGTGGACTGGCAACAAGAGAGGACAAGGAGAGAAATGTTGTGTACTTTTCAACTGAAGTAGCCCATAAGGCTCCATATCACAGGCAGTCAGTTCAACCCAACTTAGTTTCTCATTTCTCACACAGATGACTAAGCACTGTTACATGCAGAAATTCAAGCTAAATAATAGGAAACATGTGTATCAGCCCTGAAATATGCATGTGTGTCCTTAATGAATCGCAGATAAAGTTGGAAGAGACCTCAAGTGCCATCCAGTCCAACCCCCTGCCATGCAGGAATACCCATCAAGGTACTCTCGACAGATGGCCATCCAGCCTCTGCTAAAAAACTCCAAAGAAGACGACTCCACCACCCCCTGCGGCAGCGTATTGCACTACTGAACAGCTCTAATCATCATGAAGTTCTTTGTAACATTTAAATTGAATCTCTTTTTCTGTACAGGTAGTTTGAAATCATTGCCCCGAGTCCTAGTTTCTGAAGGCATGGAAAACAAGCCAGTCCCCTCCTCAATATGACATCCTTACAAATATTTAAACATGGCTATCATATCCCCTTTCAACCTTTTTTTTTTTTTTTTTGGTAAGGCTAAACATTCCCAGAAGGTCACACATTTCTAGGATCCCCCCCCCCCCATACAGTGGGGTGGGCAACAGGCAACCCAGGAGCTGTGTGAGGCTCACCAGAGGCAATTTTGCTCCCACATATTCCCCTGCAACAGCCCCACCATTTCAAAAAACAGGGGAGATGATACTAGGCCACACTTTGAAGGATCACAATTCTAGAAGTCTGCGTAGACAACCTACCATATTGTTTAGCACTGTTGATGATCCGCAACCCACTCTCGGGGCTGTTATTGGAGAGGACAATGACATCAAAGAGTCTCTTCTCCTCTGGGTCTCTTTCAAGGAGCTTCTTGTTCACAAACTGTACTGCCTGAAAGAAACTGGAGCTGCATTACTATGGATTTCTTAAATTACCGCCTTCCGTGGACATGAATCATGACACAAGTTACAAAATATTGTCTCTGTGGGCTGCAGGCAGTGGGAGTGTTTTAAATGTGGTTGAGATGGTTCTCAAGAACATTCATTACCCTCAAAATATAGGGCTATACTAATGTGCAGGGACACGGATGGTGCCGTGGGTTAAACCCCTGAGCGGGTGGGCTTCTTGACTGAAAGGTTGGCAGTTTGAATCTGCATGACAGGATGAATGCCTGTTGCTTGTCCCAGCTCCTGCCAACCTAGCAGTTCAAGTGTGGATAAAAATATGAGTAGATAAATAGGTACCACTTCAGCGGGAAGGTCACAGCATTCCATGTGCTTGGGTGTTTAGTCATGCCTGCCAGATGACCATGGAAATACAGTGGTACCTTGTATAAAGGGATTAATTCGTTCCAAATGAAATTCTGTTAAGCAAATTTTCCTTTATACTGTATAAATTTCCCATAGGAATGCACGGAAAACAGAGTAACCCCTAATCGCAACTATTTTTATGTTGTACGGATTTGCCCCATAGACGATTCTGTTAAGCAAATTTCCCCTATCTCCGGAATTTTTTTATGTTGTACAGATTTTATGTTATACAAACCGTTTTTTATACAAGGGTCCACTGTATGTCTATGGACAAATGCCGGGCCTTTGATTTAAAAAAACAGAGATGGGCACTGGCCTCTAGCATCAGACATGACTGGACTTGATTGTCTAGTCATTTCTTTACCTGTTTACTAATGTGCTGGAGTAAGCTGTGAATGAAGATTTCTCCTCCTCCCCAATCTTGGGAATAGTATTGCAACTATCTTTAAAATGTATGGCTTTCAAAACAAAATAAAATATGTAATACAAGCTCACGAACACAAACTGCTCTGATTTGGGCAGGGTTTGGGAATGGCCTCGATGCTCCCCTGAAGGCCCCATTAAGTCCTAGAATATGGATTATGACAGTGGGGGTCCACCAAAACTGGTCAAGCCAACAGGATAGCTGGACACTTTGGGTCCTTTCAGGGAGAAAGGCAGGATAGAAATATTTAAATAAATAAATAAATGGCCCTGGCAGCGTAGTCCAAAGGTCACTTTTAAGAAAGGCTGAAGAACACAAAGTCAATGGACTGCACACTGGCCTTTATTCATGTCTGTAACTACTAATCAACACCTGATTTTATAAATCAACACCTGATTTTATATTTACTATTCCAAAAGCATAATTCTCTTCGAAACCAAAGTAAAAGCTCTTACTTTGTCATATAGGGGACTTTTCTCTTGTTTAACCCCTTAGTGGGATGGTGTTGGGGGGAGGGAGGGAGGCTCAGCCAATTTCACTGTACAGTGGTAGTACAATGACAATAAAGGTTATTATTATTAACCATTGGTTCCCAACCTTGTGTCCCTAGACCAGGGATGGCGAACCTTTTAGAGACTGAGTGCCCAAACTGTGATTCAGAACCCACTATTTTTTTTTTTTGCAAAGTGCCAATACAGCAATTTAATATGAATGCAGGTGGCTGTGAAGCGGTGATGTTGGGTGCCCACAGAAAGGACTCCGAGTGCCACCTTTGGCACCCGTGCCATAAGTTCACCAACACTGCCCTAGACATTATTGGACTGCAACTCCCAGAAGCCCTTTTCAGCAGAGCTAGTGATGAAGGCTTCTGGGACTTGTGGCCCTAGAATGTCTGGGGATGCAAGCATTGCCCTAAACCTAAAGTGAAAATTTAGCGAACCTTTGGTAATTCATTCTAAATGGAAAGCTAGGTACTGTATTGCTATATTTTTGAGTTCTTGCTGCTTGCAGAAATGGGGTTGCAAATTAACAATGTACTGCAATCAAGGCAGACAATCTGCCTGAAACACACAGGGATAAGGCATATTACAAGGTCATATTTACAATATGTGTGAATTGCCTACATTACAGACATTGAAGCTGCACCACCAGCAGAACAAACATTGACTTTGAGATGAGGATTCTCTCTACAAGGCCTGTATCCTATAACTTAGGGAAGGGCCATTCTTGTTAGTAGCCAAACTGATACGAGTGCCGTGGAGCACTATATAGCTCCATGCAGCTAGAAGGAACACCAAAGGCCATTGACTCCAACTCCCTGTTGCAGCCACAGATCCACAACTAAAGCATTCCTGGAAAATGGCCACCCAATCTCTGTTGAAGAACCTCCAGTGAAGGCAAGTCTGTCAACCTCTAAGGCTATCCGTTGCACTATCAAACAGCTGTAATTCCTAATAATTGGGTGAAATCAGCTTTCTTCATATTTTAATCGAATATTTCAGGTCCTACTCTCTGCTGCTGCAGAAAACAAGATTGCTCCATCTTTCATGTGACAACCCTTTCTGACTCTCAGATTTCTCTTTACTAAGGTAAACATGCTTAGCTTTCACACAACCCCTAAAATCCGCTGGCGTTAAAGAAAACCAAATTAAATTCGGATCCCCCCCAACCAGAGATCATGTGGTTTTTGTTCTGCTTTTTGTGTTCCCACCCTACCGCACTCTGATTCTATTGCTTCTGTCTGCTGTGAGGGGAGGGAGAAAAAAATGCAGGCTCACCTCCGCCTGCTGTCAGCAGCAGCTAGTTGTTGTAGAACAGGAAGCCTGTTAGGGATTCCTGTCTGTTAAAGGGGGGGGGGAACAACAAAAGCAAATAGAAGGCGGAGGAGAGCCAGGCATTCACAGCTTTAAAACCAGCATCAGAAATTTTTTTACCTCCTCCAGACCAGGTACTTATAAAATGTGCTGGGGTGTGCTTAAGTGGGCGTGGTCGTACTTTTTTTTTTTAAAGTCCGCTGCTGGTGGGAAAACAATTTTATGCTGCGCATCTGTGAGCATTTTGCAGCAGATTTTAGGGGTTGTGTGAAAGCAGCCTGTTGCTCCTCTTCTTGGGCTTCGTTTCCATACCCCTTACCACCATGGTCACTGTTCTCTGGATATGTTCCAAAAAGTAGGAGATGCTGGAGGTTATAAAGCTAAAAGCAGCATCCTTTTCTTGGCTGTTCTACTCTGTTTAAAGTCAGGTTTCAGGGCTTCATGCTGCAAGTCATATACCACCCCCACCCCCCACTACACTATGGCTCTCAAGAATGGTGTCAGTGTCTGTCCCATCATCAGTGTCCAACTAAGATTCAGTCTCAGCCAGGCAGCGTCTGGTGAAGAAGGAAACACAGAAAGGGCGTCTTCTTATCTTTTGCCTTGAATCTCAAATATATGGTCAATTACTGTGCAATTTGTTGAGAGTACAAAATGAATTAATTTGCTTTTCTTTAATGATCACATTGTACAAAGGCCAGTTGAACTCAGGGAGGCCCTTTTTTGTTCCTGACACAGGGTTTTTTCCCCTTTTCTCTGCCACTGGGGACATAATTTTTTTTTCTCACGCTAGAACAATTCAAACAGACTTTTCCTTATTTGATTAGTTGTTTCATTCCCCAAAAGGATGAAAGATATGCCCGTGGATGGCATTCTGGTGATATACTAAGATATGTTTTGGTCAAGAGGAACAGCCCATGATTTTAATCCCAAGTTGCCTCAAAGTAGCTTTGAAAAATTGTACTCAAACAAACCAGCAGGTTTAGCACTAGATCGCCTCATCGCTACAGTAATATACGAGTTCAGCACTAGATCACCTCTGCACAAACCAAAAAGAGAGATAAAAATTGATATGAAATAGAAATAACTCTAATGAACTACGACAGACCACTATCTTTCAACAGTATCAGGGTTTGTGTTTGCATGTTATGGAGAACTTTGGAAAACAATCCCCTTTCTCTAGTGCCATACAACACTTTAAACAGCCCATCAGCTTTACAGTGAACAAAGAAGTCAGTGATTGGCAGAGGGCAGGATCCAAGGAATCGGGCTGTAGTGTGGATCAAACTGGAACAGACTGAGGGTCCTGTGTGGACATTGGCATTGAAACAATCCAAAGTCCCTACGGGAGCTTCTAATCTGAAGAGAAATGTAAAACAGGCTATGAATCAATCTGCAATGTGGCTTCCCTGTTAATTAACAGCCTTAGGCAGCAACTACTTTTGTGCTGGTTTGCTCACATTCTTTTTACCTGAATAAAAGCAAAAGCTGTCCCTGGCTCCAAGGGGTTGTTCTCATTTGTTTTCTGATGCTTCACATATTCTTCCTTCCCCTTCAGCAAGAAGATCTCATGCTCTTTTTCCAGGTTGAAAATAGCCCTTGTTGTCACAGCAATAACCAAGGCTTCCTCAGGGTCTTTCTGAAATGAAGAAACACATGAACAAAGTGCAGGTTGAGCTGACCCAGTCAGGGTGGTGCAAGCAGGAGAAGGTGGCCACATGAACCTGCCATTGAAGGAATGGGAACAAGCACTTGTCTATGCCAGTTGAACATAACATAGTTCCATCACATGTAAGACATTTTTATCACCTAATACCTCTGCCTGCTTGGAAATCTAATTGTCCAGAAGATTTGCAGTGCTGCAATTCAACAAATCTGCCCTTATCGTTATATCCATGATGGACAGTGTGGGTGTGATGGGGTGTTGCTCAAACCTAAGTGTTAGGCAAGGACGTCTCATGGTCTTCTGAAACTGTGAAGTAAGACACCTCCTCTATCATTCAGACCACAGGCTGCCTGTGGTGTCAGGACTCAAGTGTATGCCTTCATTTTCTGTGCTGCTCAAGGAGAGAACTACAAGGAGATCAGCTAGAAGGGAAGTGCCTTACCGGCAACAAACCAAAGCAAGTCATGTAGAACACTGGCCATAGAACAGCTTCTCAGTCGGGCTTGCTCAGTGGACTGAGTAAGAAGAGGGCTCTACCCCCTATCCCTGTATCTCTGCCTTTTCCCTTGGGAGGTAAACATCAGACTGAATAAAGGCTGAGCAGAGTTTTAAGAGCAAAAGTACTGAAATGGGAAGGATTACATAGTACTATCCATTACCTATCCTCTGATGATAATTATGCTCTCCCAGGCATACACTTTCAAGTGAAAAAAGGAGGCTTTCAGATTTCTACAGAGAAATTGTCTTGTGAGTGAGAACCTTATGTGAGCAATATGTACACACACACACCCATTTTATTGGTTTGCAATTCCCATCAGGCCTAGCCGGCACAATCAATGATGAGGAATGATGGGTGTTCCAATGTAACAATCTCTGGAAAGCCACAAGACTGACTGACAAGTAGAGTTATTTTGCAGCAGCTTCCTGATTACTTCAGACTGTTCTAAATGCCAAAATGCCTTTCATTCCTTAGATGATTCAGGGCCATAGGAGATCCACAATGCCAAGCTGAGGTGGTCACCTTTCTCTGCTAAGAACCCTGCCTCAGGCTTTCATTGGGTAGCACCCAGCCAACCTAGGGACTAGTTTTGGCCAGAGTTTAGTTTTGAACCACTGGATCGTGGTTTGCCAGCAGCAGTGCCATCACGCCATTTTACACACATCCAGAGTATAATCCTCTGTATCATATGGCAGACTGAAGCCACATCTAGCTTCATGATGCTTGGAATCTTCTTGCGTTTCATTGTCTCAATTTGCTATAAAATTTGTTTTGCCAATACACAAGTGGAAACACACAAGAAGTTGCCTTATAGCCATCCAGACCATCTGGTACATCTAACCCTCTTCTCTAACTTGCAGAGGCTCTCTCTCTTGTTTCCACCCACTGTTTGAACTGGAGATGAACCTGGAACTTGGGGCATGTAAAACATACATCATAGTACTACACTATGCCAAGTTAAGTCCTCATAGAAATTGTTCCACCAGATGATCCGATTGATTTTTCAGCCTGGCATGAGTAAGGGTGTGGATGTGAGCATTTAAAAAGCAACACTCACTGTCATGGGCTGAAAAATCAATCTGACTCTACAAGAGGGCATTCAGAGAATTTCACAGGCCACTGCAATGTACATTAAACATGCCATTATCTCTGCACTAATATTAGGTGATTTTTTTTTCAGAATAAAGGTATAAAAAAACACACTAGGACACATAAACATATATTGTCTACACTGATTTGCAGAGCTCCCAGGATCTCTTATTACTACAGTTCAATGAATGTGTGTATCTTTCTATCCCTTTATATAGTAAAAAACACCTATCTATCTATCTATCTATCTATCTATCTATCTATCTATCTATCTATCTATCTATCTATCTATCTATCTATCTATCTATCTGTTCTGAAGAAAAATATAAGGGGTTTTGAACATCCAGAAAATGGTCAAGGTCTTTAGAATACTAAAACAATTGTTTTTATTGCCTTACCTGTTTCACACTGGTGTTTATGACTGTGCTTTCAGGGTTTTCCATCTTCTACTTCTGACCTTGAAGGATGGAACATTGGCTGATAAGACTAAATACAGTGGACCCTTGTGTAACAAACAGCTTGTATAACATAAAATTTATACAACATAAAAAATTCCAGAGATAGGGGAAATTTGCTTAACATAATCGCCTATGGGGGAAATCCGTACAACATAAAATGGGATCACTCCGTTTTCAATGCATTCCTATGGGAAATTTGTATAAAGGAAATTTTGCTTAACATAATTTCATTTGGAACAAATTAATTCCTTTATACAAAGTACCACTGTATTTATTTTTCTTATTTCAATATCCATGTCACCCATTATTTATCATTTATTTATTTATTTGATTTCTGTGTGAAACACTCTCTGGGCAATTCACAATACATTCTATTTTTTGCCAGAAAAGGTAGCAGTATAAAAGAATGTATACTTTAGAGATAATTATATGTTTAATTATATGTTTGTTATTTGTTTTGTTTTGTTTAATTGATATGAATATGATTGTTATAAATCTCCCAGAATTCTGCTATGGAAGACGGGTGGTGTATAAATAAATGAATAAATAAATAAATAAATAAATAAATAAATAAATACTCTATTTCCAAAATAAAGGAAGAAACTCTTTAGAGCATACCATAAGCATCAAACCAAATACCTGATGGCGCAGACAAGTAAGATTTGAAGGAATGGGTCTGAGAGAGATTGACACTGGAGGAGTGGGCAAACCAGTGGCAAATGAGCTTCAACATTAGCAAGTGCACAGTGATGTATGTTGGGGCAAAAAAAAAAACTGATTGGGTCTGCAACAAACCAGGAAATGGACCTTGGTGTCCTGATGGACAGCTCAATGAAGGTGTCGACCCATTTTGCTGTAGCAGTGAAAAAAGCAAACTCTATGCTAGGGATCATTAGGAAGGGTATAGAAAATAAGTCAGCAAGTGTCACTTTGCCTCTTTATAGATCTATGGTAAGACCCCATCTGGAATACTGTGTACAGTTCTGGTCACCATACCTCCAGCAAGGAACAAGCTAGTGTGGACCACTTCGAAATTATTAGATTTCATTAGAATAATTCTGCCTTAAGAACTTAAGCCAGGCATGTCCAAACTTCAGCCCTCCAGATGTTTTGGACTACAGCTCCCATAGTCCTTTGCCATTAGCATTCTAAGCTTAGAATTCTGGGAGTTGCAGTCCAAAACATCAGGAGGGCCGAAGTTTGGACATGCCTGACTTAAGCCAATGGTCTGCAATGAGCACAGCTGCTCTATGCTATGCTAAGCATTAGATATATTAAGAGATCCATCACATCCTGGTCATCACCTCTTCGAGTTGCTGCCATCGGGACGGAGATATAGAGTACTTAGGGCAAGAACAAACCGTCTCAAAAATAGCTTCTTTTTTAGAGCTGCCTTAAATGGAAATCCTGGACTTTGAAGTCAGCTTATTTTATATGTCATATTTTAGTCATTTTATATGTCATATTATGTGTTGTACCTGTTTTTAAGTCTATGTGAAATGTTTTAAATGAGTTTTATATAGCAGCCACAAAATTTCGTTGTTCCTGAAAGGGGGCAATGACAATAAAGATTCCTATTCCTATTCCTATTTGGAATAGCTTTAGATAGAAACCAGTTCAGGCTATTGATTGCCAATGTTCTATGAGGACATGGCACTTGAAGAAGAAGATTAGAATAATCTAATCAAGCCTGACCATTCACATGGGAATGGCTCTTGCCAATATTGTGAAGTGGCTTAATAAATGAGCCACTTCGGGATACAAACATATTAATAATATGCCTTCTCTTAAAAATCTGATTGAAAAACTGACTGTAGCCAAAACCATCAGTGTGCAGATAGTTTCTTGACTGGTCCTTTAAGGCGAGGCAAAGGAATAGGTTTTTAATAATAATAACAATAAGCGATGTAGTCCATCAGCAATAGTATACATACAGTCAATTTTCTCCCACTTACCTTGCCCTCTGCTGAACAAGGAAAGGGATTGATATGTGAATACAGCCTCCTTGCTTATTAAGCCACTTCATGATATTGGTAAATTGAAAGAGGAAGACTTGCTTTGGATCGGTTCCTGCAGTCACATGCTGTGGAACTGATCCAACCCAGTGTGATCCTAAGGTGCAGGTGTATCTGGGGACAGGCTGGTATATTCTAGCAAAGACTTCTGTTTATCATCTTTAAGGGCACACCATCCCATCCTGCACTGCTCCAAACAGCAGGCTGAATAGCCCATGTCATCACCCTTTCAGTCAACAACACTAGGATTAAGCTGGAGTGGTTTAAAATTGCAAAATGATGAATTGGGTTTACTAACTATTGGTTTAGTAACCAAGAATCCCTACTTCCTCATTTCTTAACTCTTAAACTTCTGCAAATTTGTTTTAAACTTTCCCTTGCCTCCTTGGCAAAACAAAAAACAAAGAAAACAAAAAAAAAACAAACAAACAAAAAAAACCTTAAAATTTCATCAAGACTGATTTATTTCTCCTCCTGCACCTTTTTTGAGTGTCAAACAAGTGTGTATTTCGCCAGGTGTTCACCACAGTTATTAACAAAACCATACAGTATTTCCCTTTGCTTTAAGCAATTTTTTTTTAGTACATTAGCATTCACATGGAAAGCTCCTTACTAGCCCTATTCAGAGAATTCTCTCCACTTCTAGTTTCCACAGGAAATCAGCTGTGTTCCACACCAGCTCTTTGAAAAAAATTGTACACTATTGTATAAACAGCCAGACACCTTTAAACACGACCTTCTGTGCCAGGTTTGTTTGTTTATGCATGGATCATCACTAACATCAAAAGCTTCTGTGCCAAGAAGCCATTCCTTCCTGAATGCCACCTGGGTACAAACCAAAACAGAGATAAAAATGATCTCTGAAAGGTAGTTTTTAAGTCCAGGAAACCAAACTTATTGTACCTACCTCTGATGTTCCCGATCTGAGCTCCGCGTCCTAGGAGCGACATGGAAAATATGAATACTGCCCCTATGCAGTGAGTTAGATAGTGGGTTGGTTATTTAGCTGCACAGCCAGAGGTTGGGAATTCAGTTGCCCCACTGTACGTCCCTGACAGGGGGTGGACTCGATGATCCATATGAACCCTTCTAGCCATGCAGTTTTATGATGATCATCATCATCATCATCACTATACAGGGGAACAAAATAAAGTAAGTACAGAAATGGACGCACACTGCGGCAAGCAGAAATAGGGGCCAAAAAGCAGCATGCATGAGCATTGCAAACTGGCTTTAAATTCTTTTATGCCACTGGGAAGCCCACAGCGAGCTAGCTAGACCCGTATTCATGGCACTGGACCGGAGCCACATAAAATTCGAAGGGAAATGGAGGTCAGGAATTTCACTGGATGCCGGCAGCCAGCGACCCACGTTCTGTTTAGCCTGGCGAAACGGGGTGGGGGTGGGGAGTTCCAAGAAATCAAAAAGCATCACCTCTGACAGCAGATTGCCTCAATTCCTGCAGGGCTCCTGGATCTCCTTTTAAGGTCTAAGCAACGGGAATGTCGAACCCGTTGTTTCATCCGAGTTGCACCGTTCTCTTAATGTTTCCAATAAGTAGTTGCAAAATTAGCAGCGAAGGAGCGGCTCTATTGGCATTAACCCGCTGAAACACAGCAGTAACTGCAAAAGTAACGCCAAACTCACCACTTGCTTTTATTTCTTCTCCCAAGTTCGGTTCTTTTTAACAGAGGATGCCTCCCGTTTTATTTTTCCGGCAATGAATGACGTCCACCCTTCTGGGATTTTAGTCAAACAGAGCTGGGAGAATCGTCTCTCCGCGCGCGAAGAAGTTTTCGCCTTTTTCCGGCAATGAAGTTTGCCCCCCTTCTGGGATTTGTAGTCAAATAGAGCTGGGGGAATCGTCTGATGGGTGCGGGTAACGCGACTGTGGTCAAGCGACAACCACAAAATTACATTTTAGGGCGATCATAGGCTACCCTTTCATTTTGGAACAGTCGATAATATCCCTCTGCCATAAGCTAAATACCGCTTTTCACTGGCGGAGGGGCGATAAAAAGTTTATGTGCTATATTGTATAATGATAGGGTGGACATTAGCCCTGTGTTCATAAAATTCAGGGAAAATAGCATTTTTATAGGGAGGTAACAGCTCAGGACCGAATCAGCAGTAACCTCCATTTGAGGAAAAAGGCCACTCTTTCAAAATAGCGACACATACCAGACAAAGAAGAGACGTGGTTTGAGAGAGGTGATAATAGGCTTCCCTTTAGCATTTTGGAACAGAGTCGATAGTCTATCTGCCTTTTCAGGCTGTACTTTCCAAACTACCCAGGCAAATCAAACTTCACCAGCAGGTCACAGCTAACTTTTCATTAGCGAATTGGTACCTTAAGGCCATGGACACTAATGTTCCCTCAGTCCTATTCATGTTCATGCTTATAGCCAATCAGACCAGGGGCAAGAGGTCAAGCTGACTATAATTATAGCTGTATTGACCCCCAAACCACGAAACGTTTCTAGCTCTGTGAAGTCCAGTAGCCATGACTCAGCTAGTTAAAAAAAGAGCATTTTCACAGACATTTACCAATACTAATTTATTCTTTAAGAGTCTACTCTTGCTTTCCTGTACATTTCTCTGCTCTTCTATTTAAAGATTTTGAGACCTGTCTGTTAAGCTTTTCTTGCCAAACAAGAAGTTTCAAAGAGGGTAGCGGACGGTGTTAGTCTTTTCAAGAATTTCAGGCAAAAATCAAAGAAAAAGAAAAGAAACAAAACATGTGGTACCTTAAAGACTTAACTATCTGTGAAGAAGTGGACGTATCCACGAAATGTTACATTGTTTTGTTTTTCTTTGATTTTTTGCCTGAAATTCTTGCCAAACAAAAAGCCTGTCAAGCTTCCTACTACTATGTGTGGAGTGTAAGTGCCTTGAATGGATCTAATTATTTGATTTAATTTAACAAAAGAAGGCTAAGAGGAAAATTATTTGGTAGATTGTGATTTTTTTAAGGAAAAGGTTTTCAAAAATATTGAAACAGAAATAAGGAAAAAGCAGTGGTTACAGTGTGTATACTCTATTTTTCTGGCAGCTGGCCAGCCAGTCAGAAATTCTGGCAACCACACCAGTAAGTTTGTGACTGGCTGGCAACCACAGTTAGACTGTTGACTAAAGGTTGTACTCACCTCTCACCCTGTGTATATTTCATGCTAAGAACAACTCGGGCCCCCTGGGAAAAGGTGACATGTTCCCAGGGGCCGGGTCAGCACCTCATTTAATGGGAAGGCGGCAAGCAGAACCCCCTTTTTCACTACCAGGAGATGGAGCAGAACCTGGCCCACCAACCCTATGTAAACAGAGGATAGGGAATGTGTGTGTTAGTTATATAATTATATAATTGTTTACTTGAATGTCACAACTTGTGAGTGTTGGTGGTTTTACAGGCATTGGAACAGATCCAAGTGGTTAAAGTAGCAGCATAGAACCTGCACCATGAAAAACAACTGACAAGGTCACGTAGAACGAGCCATGGGCTGAATCGGGAGGGGACAGCCAAAAGCCTCTGGAAGGAGTCAGTGACTCAGTCCAACATTGGGGCCTACGCCCCTTGGGGTCCTGTCAACGGAATAATGGACATGGGGTTACCAGGGGAATTCACAATTAAAACCGACGAAAGCATTTCCAAATCTCAGCAGGGAACGCAGCAGCATCAAGGGGCAGGCGGGCTCCTTGATGTATTGGATCTGACCCAATGACTCAGCCAGAGTACTGCTTATGTGCAACCAATAAAGTTGTGGCCAAAATATTTTCCAAAAGAATTAAGGGTCATGTCTGATTATTGCTTACACAAATTGGAGAGGTCAGGTTTAGGCAGCAATGAGGCAGCATCGTATTTCTCTGAAATGTTCTCCTCTGCTGTTCACAGACTCCTCAGGGTTTATTTTGTCCTGCTGATGCTACTTCTCAAAAAAGGAAAGCCAAGAGCCCCTTTACTTGAAATACTGTTTGTATTGCATATCAGGCAAACCTGCTCTGGAGATGATGGAATACCTACACATTTGTAACCTTAACAGACCAGCCAACCATAAGGAAGTACTTAAGCTGCTGAGCTATATATGAAGGAGAAGGCTGTTCTCTTCCTTTTTCGACACCTTGGGAAGATCCTGATCTTCTGAAGGTCTGGCTTTTCCTCTTCCTCCCATCACGTGACTGAAGATGTGGGTAGTAGTTCCCACGTCCAAGGATTTAAAAAAGGGGGGGGAGCTAGCTGAGCAGCACTGGGGGGGGGGGGAGAGAAAAAGGAGGAAAAAAACAGTGCCAGACCAGCCAGAGGACCAGCTGACTGGCACTAGGGGTGGAGGGAAGTTAAAAGAAAAAAAACCCAGCACCAATCGGCCAGCTGGCTGGCACTATGAGGGGGTGTGGGGGAGAAATAAAAATAAATAAATAAAAGTGCCAGACCAGCTGGAGGACCAGCTGACTGGCGCTAGGGGTGGGGGGAAGTTAAAAAAAAACACAGCACTGACTGGCCCCAGGACCAGCTGGTCAGCGCTATGAGAGAGAGAAAATAAAGAAAACCCGGATCATCTACATGGTCCTAGGGGTGGGGGGGAAGTTAAAACTATGTGCTGACCGGCCTCTTTAAACTGTGGATTTTTTAAGCGAGGCAAAAAAAAAATCCTTATCTCTCCGGTAGGTCTTGGAAACCTCGCTTAAGGGGGCATTACATTTTCTTTTTTTTTTGGAGACTACAAATTTAATCTGCATTTAATCTGCATTAATCTGCATTTAAAGGGACGTGGGATAGAGCCCTGACTGTCTTTTGAGGCTAAACATTGGAAAATGGAATCATATATTATCCCCAAAATGTATCCCTTGCTAAAGAAATGGCATCAAGCCGGAAATCAAGCTGACATGTTTTTCCATTATAAACATTCCTCACTTTCAGACTCCATATATAATTAGGGCAGCACCTTAAAGATGGCTGAAAGTTTTCATGCCCCCTTCTGTTTGCACAATGTAACTCTACTTTTTAGATTTATTTATTTATTTATTTATTTATTTATTTATTTGTTTATTTATTTGAGGGAGGGAGGATTCCTCCCCTACTTCCTGGCTCATGTTCCAAGAAATTCAATGAGCCTGAAGCAACTCTTGAATCTTTTGTCTTATTGATCCTTATGCTTTATTTATGTCTGCATAAAAGCTGGTCCATTTGATACATGGGTTGATGTGCTATGTGCCATCAAGTCACATCTGATTTATAGCAGACCCAATAGTGTTTTCAAACAAGCGGGATATTTAAGGAGAGGTTTTATTATTGAATTTCAATGGCTGAGTGGGGATTGAGCCCAGATCTCTAGAGTCCTAGTCTATCATTCTCTCCATTACACTACACTGGATGCTGCATATGGGATGGTAGAATTAAAAAAAAAAACCATTCCAATGATTTATATTTGGGCTTCTGTTATGTACGCAATGTGATAGGGAGCAAAATGCATACTCATGAGATCACAGTGGTGTTTGATCAGGTTATTTTTCTATCTAGCTCAGTATTGTTTACATTAGGGAAGGCCAAAAATATTTTGCCACGTGAAGTAGAGCAGCAAATGCCCCCAAATGGCCAAGTCAAACCATCTACTGTCCAAAGCCAGTCAAATCTAGAAGCAGAAAATCAGTCAAGCACTTCTGGCTCTCTGTTGAAGTAAAAAGATAACAAATTAAGCAACCAGCAATTTGGTGTCCTCTCAAATCAATTGCCTGAGGTATTTGCTTCACTCTGGCTAACGGTAGGGCCAACCCTTGGCTGCAATGATGGGTAGCACCCCTCCAAGGTCTCCAGCAGAGTCCCTTCTGATCACCTGGTGCTGCCTTCTTTTAAGTGTGGACCCCAAGACGGGATGTTGTGTGGACCCCTTGACATGGTTGTTGTTAGGCTGAAGGCTTAACTAACCTCTGGCATGGTTGCTTTTACCTGAAGGCTTAACTAATCTCTCTCTCTCTCTCTCTCTCTCAGCCATGAGTTGCATGAGGGAATTCCTCTGTATACATAAAAGTCCATAAAACAACAGCAGTGCTTATGAAAGAATGAACCCAAAGACGATCACATGAAGGGACATATGATGGCATCGTCAGGGGTATGAATCAAAGCTAAATACTGGATGGGACATTACAAGCCAGTGGTGGTGAACCTTTGGCACTCCAGATGTTTTGGACCACAACTCCCAGAATTTCAAGTCTAGGTTGCCAATGACAAGGGACTGTGGGTGTGGTCTAAAACATCTGGAGTGCTGAAGGCTCGCCACCACTTTTATAAGCATTACACCTCTCTCACTCTTGCTTTACATCTTGATGATTGTGTGGTTATCAGAACAGTTTTGGCTGAGTTGTACTGTCTGCAGTGGAAGCCGCACTGAAGAAAACATCCTGTACTCGGTCTTTCTTGATAATCACTTTCTGTGGCTCCGCTCAGGCTGCCAATTGTTAAAGGGTGTGCCTTGTGCAATGAATATTGTTATTAGAAGTTAATGATTAAAACTTTTTTTTAGAAATAGCCCTGTCTCTGGAATCTGCACAAGAAAAAAAATCAGTGGGAAAGAACCCCCTGTAAAGAGACACATTTGAAAAAGACACTGACAAACTCACCCATTCCACCAATTAACTGATTTATTTAGGGGAAGTATCAACTAAAATCCTGTTATTTAGTGTAGTAAATTAGTCAGCACCTAATTCTTCCCATTAGAATAGGATTTACAGAATAGTTGACTGATTGAATTCCTGCTGATTCAAAGGACCTCCTCTATTTATTACACCCATCAACAGAGTTTCAGCCAATATGTCCAATATCTTGTGATCCATGCATCAATTGTGTTAGAAAATAACTTTTCCAGTAGTCACATGTTAGTACGGATCCTCATACACCTATATTTCTGAATCAGTGAATGAAATGCCAGGTGATGATCTCTATCAAAGCCAGACCAGCTAAGGTAAAATGCCTTGTATAGCATCTGACAGTGGCTGGAATTCTGTTTGTGCAAGCATAGCCCAAAGTTGCACCAGCATAAAATTGCCAGGTGTTAATCCAAGGCAACGGGGAATTGCGCAAATTGATTGGGCAATAGGTCCTGCAATTCCTATTGTGACCATTATACAATGTCCTGGCAGAAATGTATCATGGATAGGACTGTCACCTTGGCACCACTGGAGCTGCCATGGGCATAATGTTGAGTCCCAGTAGCTCTGCAACAGGATTTTAGCCATTGTCTCAGATACAATCCAATATATGGATAGAAACGAAAAACATAAAGAGGCGAAGCTGTTTTCATTTGCATAGTGCCCAGACTGTGGGAGCCTCATGAGCCGCATGCTGCAGTGGTTAAACTGCTGTTGTGCTACAGCCCAAACTGTGCTCACAACCCAGGGATCAATTCCAAGGTAGCTGGCTCATGGTTGACTCATCCTTCTGTGGTTGGTAAAATGAGTACACAGCTTGCTTGGTGGGCAAGGAATAGCCCGCAGAATTATTTGTAAATCACCCAGAAAGTGCTTTAAGTGTTATGAGGCAGTATATAAGCAGCACACTTTGCTTTGCTTTGCTTTGCTTTGCTTATATGGCATATACCATAACATTTTTTTGGGTGGGTGGGTTCTGTGAGCCACTCAGAGGGAAGATTATAAATGATTAGTGGGTGATTTTAGAAGACCCAAGGCTGAACTATAGAAGACTCTGATTTAATCCTGCACAGCTCTTCCCATGTTTCACGTTCTTAGGTGGCTCTGAAGCCTTGGGTCAGCCTAGCCTTCCATTCTAAGATTAATCACACACACACCCTGCATAGGTCAAAGCCAGTGTGATCTAGTTGGATGAGGACTCAGGAGACCTGATTTCAAATCCTGATTCGGTCAAGAAAATGCACTCAGGGGTATCAGTAGTGAAATCACTCCTCAAAACCTCTCACATCCCCCAAGGTTCCCAGGAGAATGAAGAGACCTCACAGCACAAAATAACTATACAGTACCTAATATTCTTCAGGGCAACATGTAGGGCAAAATCCATAACATAAATAACATAACCCAGGTTGGGTGCTGGAAGCATTTAATTGAAAGCCATTGAAAGCTTGTTGTTTCACTTCCTTTTATGTCCCAAGGCTCCTTACGGCTCCTTTAGCCTCAGGACAGGGGGAAAGGGAGCCTTTAATAGTCAAAACAAAACAAAACAACCCACAACAATTCTCCCAGGCCACTTGGAGCAGTCACAATCCCCTGTGGTAGTGAATCAGCGATCAGGCAATGGATTTTTTTTTTCTGTTGAAATCCATCCCTGGTCCCCACCGTCTGGAGGCTTCCAAAGGCTTCCCCAGGTCAGAAAGGAGCAAAATGAAGGGGAAGGATATTTCATCTCGGAATAATGCGGGTGGTGGTTTATTATTAAAATAAAATCCACATCAAATGAAGAGGCTGAGCTTCTCTTCATCCTAGTTAAGTGGATGGTGAGAAGATGATCCACCTCTTAGGTAAAGCTAAAAATGCCCCCACCCACACACACATGTATGCTAGTCATGTCCGACTCTAAGGATGGTGCATATCTCCATTTTCAAGCCAAAGTGCCATTGTTGTGCAAGTCTGTGGCCACGTGGCCGGCATGGCTGAATGCATTTATGCACACAGAACACTGTTTACCTTCCTGCTTTTTATGGTGATGCCTATATATCTACTTGCACTTACATGCTCACTCAGCTGTGTGGCACCCGGGATTCAAACCACCGAGCTGCTGACTTTGCAACTGACCGTTTTCAGCACTCTAGTTCACTGAGTCACGTCTTAGATTTCACTAATTAGGTCCCATTTTAAGAATCTGTCAAAAGTAGAACTGGACATTAAGATTTCACAATTACTTCATTTGCAATAAACAAAAAGTATATTTGACATGTCCTGAGGGGGTGAAAGTGGAAATCAAGGTAGTTTAAAACCTTAAAACCACCCTGAGTTCCCTTTGGTGAAAAATCGGTCTGTGCAGTATATCTATATCTATCTATCTATCTATCTATCTATCTATCTATCTATCTATCTATCTATCTATCTATCTATCTATCTATCTATAAAGCAAAACAAAACAATAGCCTTGTAGCCTTATGAAGATCAATTCATTTTAATGGGATTAAAGTATGTGGGCTGCAGCATTTTTTGTCAGATGCAAGCTGACTAAAGCTTATTATAGCAAATACAACTTGTTTGTATTTAAGGTGCAAAGGGCTAGGTTGATTTTGCAGCAACATGCTAAGCATGACTTCCCATCTGCCAGAAATAAAACTTTAAAATGACGTTGCCCCTCTAGGAGGTCTATGGCATCACAAACACCAACTGGCCTACAGAGGCAAGATGCCCATTGATTGCAGCTGAATTTCTGGGCTGTTTCTGCCACCCATTAGCTATATCCTAGGCTCTGTAGTTCTCTAATAAAAATTAACATATCAGTGGGAGTGCCCGCATAGCTGTGTTTCTTTTTCCCTTTCTGCATAAAGGTACATAGCTTAACCATTGAGGAGGAGCCAACCAGAGCCGTTCTCATCAGTCTGGTTTCTCGGCACAGAAAGAAGAATTTCCGGTTTAGGCTTCTGTTTTACGCAAAGAAGGCAGTCTATTTTGTGCCTCTGGGGACTGAGTCCAGCATGCCCAGCTGAGGGTCACCACCCTCAGCCACAATGTTCATGGAAGAGGGATTGCTTACATCAAGGAAGACACTGTCTGCTAGGACATGATGGAGAGAAACTAAAAGAAGTAAGTGACCTTGTTTCCAATCTCAGTTAATAGCTGGATTTATTTGTTTTTTAAGGCCGCCTGTTTGAACTTATGAGTTGCCATAGACAGGGTTACATAGCACCTTTGATGTATTATGAATTATCGTTTTAAAAGTAAAATGGAAAAAACAGAGCACCCTGATGATCTCAAACGTTCATTTCATGGAACACCCCGTCCCTTTGTTCTAATTCAGAAAGAACGTTCAAACTGACATGGTTTCTGTTTGCCAATGTGCTAGTTCTTCCTCACAAACTCTTGTGCACTTGTTAATTGTTTCATGGGTCACTTCAAAATGTCACCCTCTGAAGAAAACAAAAGAAAACAATTGTCCATGGTGCTGATGGGGTAGGTAATTGGACACTCCTAATTCTTCTGAGATCTTTTCACACCACACAACCCTCCTGTCTTGTGTGGATTTCATCTATGATCAGTATCCAATTTCTGCATTTAAAATTAGAAATACTGATGTGTGAGTGTGCTGGGATTAATCAAACTGACAGAAAGTGAACTCTTGAGGCTCCAAGGCAAATCACACTGGAGAATCTCACAGATTTTTCTTAGTTGGTATTGTGGGATAAGGTAGCCTTGATTGATTTATCCGGTTCTAGCATTGTTGTGATTTGGAATACACTTCTGATAGACAGAGAAGCACCATCACCCCATACCTGTTTCACGTATTCCACAGTAGAGATGGGCATGAAATGCAAAAATGGCATTTCATTTTGTTTTTCGTTTCTGGGTTTTTTGTTTCATTTCATTTCATATGAAATGATTTTTTAAAAAATTGTTTCATTTTTGTTTCATTTCGCTTTTTGTTTTTTATTTATTTTTCATTTTTTGCAACCTTTGGGCCCTGCTGGCTGGTTGGCGCTTTTAATTTTTTTTTAACTAGTACCGACCAGCTGGCTCGTGGGGCCCTGCTGGTCGACACTTTTTTTAAAAAAAAAACTAGCGCCGACCAACTATGCCGGTCGGTGCTTAAAAAAAAAAACTAGCGCCAACCAGCTGGTTTGTGTGGTCCTGCTGGTCGGCACTTTTTTGCCTCCCTAAGCACTGATCAAGCGGGGCTTCGGGTGGCAAAAAAAAGTTTTAAAAGCCTGCAGTTTGCTAGTGCCAACCAGCTGGCTCGTGGGGTGCTGCCGGTTGGTGCATTTAAGAAAAACCTAGCACCAACCAGCTGGCTTGTGGGGCCCTTCCAGTCGGTGCTTTTTTTTTTTTGCTGCCCCAAGTGCCAATCAGCTGGTGCTCAGGGCTTCTGGAGGCAAAAAAAAGTTTTAAAAGCCTGCAGTTTCCCCCATCCGATCAGGCATGTGGGGGTGGGGGGAACCATGGTCTTTCCCCCATAGGAATGCATTCCTTCAATGCATTCATACGAGAAATCAAAAAACAAAACGGAACAGAATGAAAATTTCCATTTCCTTATGTTTTATTTTTCTTTGATGGGTCATTTTGTTTTTCGTTTCATTAGGGAACAAAACGAAAATGAAAAATGAAAAAAAAAATCATTTTGTGTCCATCTCTATTCCACCGTCTTGTTCTGTTGCCCTTGACTGTAACCCAGGGTGTGGCAGCAGTGTTAGTGTTACGTTGCATGGATGTAACTAGTTCTAAGTTATATGGTCAACTGTAACCAGTTACTTTTTGGTGGCTAGGTATACCTAAGTTAACTTTTAAAATGAGTGTAAGAACAAGTTATCAAATTCTCTGGTTTAATGGGCAAAGATTTCTCTTAACTTTCAAAAGGTGCTTGTTAAGGGTGTCACTGGGAGTTGAGTCATGGCTACTGGACTTCTTTTTTGAGAGATAGAAACGTTTCGCTGTTCATCCAAACAGCTTCATCGGTCCGATGAAGCTGTTTGGATGAACAGCGAAACGTTTCTATCTCTCAAAAAAGAAGTCCAGTAGCCATGACTCAACTCCAGTTAAACGAACCTGGATGACTGAGAATCTTCACAGACGTATTGTTAAGGGTGTGTTAGAAGTAACATAATAAGAATTTTCCAGACATCATTCTTTTATGAGTCCTAAATGGCAAGAGGATATTTTTCCTTGTTCTGCCTTTTTGAGGTTGTTGTTGTTGTTGGGGGGTGTTGTTCCGTGTGGGGGTGGATGGGTGGGGCTATTGGCAAGGTGCAATATATGAATTAGCCAAAAGGAGGAACCAGAGAGATTCCTCTGTATTTTACGGAGAGTACTGAGTAACACAACATTTTAGTTAATGGCACACAAGAGCAGTAGTAATGGTTGCATTCAGCAAGCCGTCCACAGAGTGACTAATAAAGCATTGTGTTCTTTCTAAAAATAAGCCTTGGGCCCGCATGCCACAGCATTCCTCTGCTATAAGATGGACATATTGTCCTGTGATTAAGCTGACAGGGGAAACGTGGTTTTAGCTTACAGGAGCCAGTGATAATTCAGATTGGATGTAGGTAGATGGATTGGGTGGGGGTGGTGGAACTCAAGGGGGTTAGGCTGTCAAATATGTGTCTCTCCAGGCCCCCAAGAAATCTCTCTTTTCAGCTAGCTATAAAAAACAACGGTGTGGTATATAAATGAGGGAAATAGATAAATGGTATTCCCATTAGGAGAAGCCAATAAGCAAGGCCCTCTCCCAATAGTTATTCAAACTATCTACCTCTGAAATGGAAGTTTCTTTTATAGTGTGACCTAACCTAACTTACAATGAATAAAATTTTAATATCTGATGTTCCTCCTGTTGGATCTTATTGGAAAAGGTAGATGTTCTGCAGAAGCACATTTTATTAAATTAAAGGAAAATGAACCAGGGTCAGGAGGTGTTGCCTTTATTTTCCTAGCACTTACACTTCCAGATTTTGGTACTCTCTAAATCCTGATGACCCTGCTTTAGTTACAGCCCTGAATAAGAACAAACATTTTTTGCACATTTCATTTCATGGTGGTAGCCCTGAACTCGCCTTTTAGGGTGGTTTCCATGGCCAGGAAACGCTGGGCTCCTGATCCTTCCTGGCAGGAGCTCTTCAGGCATTTTAAATGTGAACAGGACTTGAAGGGAAGTGGGACGGGAGCAGGGCAGTTTCTTGCTTCTTCCAGATGTATGCAAAGATTTCAAAAAGTGCTAGTCAATTGCAATAATTAATGTTTAGTAAGCAAGGCTCACTTGCTGTGTTCCCAAAGGCTTTAAATCTTCATGACGAAGAGGCACTCTCTATTAAGGAAAACATGTGCTTGCTACCATTTCTGGTGGCATTCCTTTATTAAATGCAGGCAAGTTAAAACTCAGCCAGAGTGATGGTGAAGTGGAAGTGAAGATAAATGATGCCTCTGCCACTCTGGTTTGGCAGCTGCTCTTAGTCGTTTCCTGGAAGAGGCATAGTTGTGGGAGGGCAGGAATACTTTCACTGAAATCCCTTTAGGACAGTATCTTAGGGGACACAACCCAGATGCATTGTGTTGTAGCGGCATAATATACTGTACATGCTATGCAAACATAGCACTCCAGTGCTTTGCTCCTGCTCCCCAGACATCGTGTGGCCACCTTTGGGGGGCTTTGGGGGGGGGGTGTAGGATCTACACTAGGTTCTGATTTTAAAAATTGTTAGTCGATAGTGAAAAGAGAAAGGAGCATTATGTTTTCTCTGAGAAAGTCTCACCCATCTTGTGTTTCTAGATTCTCTCTCTCTCTCTCTCTCTCTCTCTCTCTCTCTCTCTCTCTCTCTCTCTCCACCTTCTGCAAAATGGCTCATAAATTGAAAGATACCAATTTTGGATATACTGTATATATTTTTTGACTGGGGCTGCCATTTTGGAGGTCCACCAATGTAGATTTTTCCCCCGTATTGAAACTCGGCATTGCGCTCCTGTTCTTTGTGGATGCTTCAGGAGAGTTACTATCTCGGATTACGTCACCACATGAAAAGTTTGGTTTTCATACTGAAAGCAGATTCTGAGATGTAAAGTCAGCCCTTACTGCAAACTACAACCCACAAGGGTAAGACCTAAAGACTGTAAAACCCCTGTAAATAATTATCACCTTTTGTTTTTCCAGCACAGCTTCTGGGAACCATGGCTAATGGGACAATCACAGAAGCTCCGAGCAGCTTCAGTAACAGCACAACCACCCCTGCTGCAACCACAGCCCAGCCAAACTTCATTGAAAGTCTTATCAACAAAATTCCATGTGAGTCAATTCAAGGATTCATGAAATTAACCCAGAAGTCACATTTGCCTCCCTGTTATGCTCATCTGTCTCTTCTCTGAGCAGTTAGAAGTTGCAGGGTCTCAGGGCATACCCAGATTTGGTATCCTTGGCAAGCTCATTGAAGGTTCCTTGCCATTTTGTAATGTTTTTGTTTCTCTATCGGTTCAGTAGTGTAGATGGAGACACACCTTACTGTAGGTGCTCCATTAAAGCTCCATTCAAATTTGTGTGCCGCTTCATCAGATCTACCTACAGGTCAGCAGCCCAAATCCTGAAATGCTTTCGTTTCCAAAACCTTTATGTGTCTTTCTGGCTATCACTGTACATCTGGCATTGCTGTCTGCACAGTCTGTGTATTCTTAGCTGGTGACTCCAATTTCAGGGGCAATAAATCCACTTCAGGTTGTAGTCAGAAGAACTATACAAGAGTTACCCAAAGTGTGCAGCCTATTCCCCAAACAGGATCATCACCTTTGATAACTCTTGTAAAAATCAGAGTCAAAGCCAGAGTGGATTCACATATGGCCTCCACTGGGGTCTCCTATCATCACAGCTCAGAAATGGTGGTGAACCTTTGCACTCCAGATGTTTTGGATTACAACTCCCACAGTACTTTGTCACTAGGATCTAGGCGTGGAATTCTGGGAGTTGTGGTCCAAAACATATGGAATGCCAAAGGTTCACCACCCAGGGGTAACCCAGATGTGGTGGAAAGAAAACACATTTTGGTAATCAAATTGGCAGTAAAGTGTATGCAGTAGTTGCACTGCTGCAGTCATTCCTTCTAGGGTTTACATCTGGTTTGGCTTGGCCTACAGTATAAATGACAAGTGGGAATTCCCCCCCCCCCAGGTCTCATGATGCTGTTCAATCTTGTGGAAGTCTCCCTGCCAGTGTATGAAGAGCTTCCCTTCAGGTCTCTGCTGCTCACTGCAGAGTTGTGCATTGCTGAGTTGTGCAAGGTTCACACTGAGCTTCTGGCACTTCATTCATTCCCTTCCTTCCTGTCAGTGAACAATCATGCCTAGGTGTGCTTTTAATTTTCCAGTTCTAGTCTACCCCAGCTGCCTCCCCTAATAGCACAACATACATGCAAATACCTCTGCATTGAACCAGTGAACCCTGGTGCTAAGCAAAAATGCATGGAGATGGGTTTCCCTAGACTTTAAAGTCACTTACAGTGGTGTGGCAAAACCCAATCTCATTGTGTTGAAGCCTGGGTACTTTATTATTTTTTTATTTATTCAATTTATAAACTACCCCTCTGATGGGAAGGAATTCTGGGCAGTTTACAAGATAAAACAGACTATTGCAATATGTAAAATACAAAATCATAATAAAAACCAAAAAAACAATGCAAGTAAAAACATAATTAAACCAAATATCACTCACAAAAGTCAGAGACAGATGGGATAGGCCAGTGCTTCTCAACCTGTGGGTCCCCAGATGTTCCTGGACTGCAGCTCCCAGGAACCCCTTCCAGCCCAGTGAGTGGTGGAGGCTTCTGGGAGTTGCAGTCCAGGGTCATCTGGGGACCCACAGGTTAAGAAGCACTTAGATAGGCTATGGGCAGATGAGAACAAGTCAAAACAGTGAAGCAGCGAAACAATCAATAACCAGGGAAAGCAGATTTGAATAATTAAGTTTTTAATCATTTTTTAAGGTCAGCAATGTGGGTCATCTGGCAAATCTCTGAGGGGATTTGATTCCCAAAATCTAGCAGCTGCCACCAAGAAGATCCGATTCGTTGTTGTCTTACAGACCTCCCTTCGGTGTTGGCACCCTCAGACATGCGAGTGACCTTGGCTGTACTCTGGGGGTAGGAGCTATTCTGACAGATAACGAGGTCCCAAACCATTTGGGGCTTTGTATGTTAATATTAGAACCTTGAAATCAATGAGGTAATGGATCGGCAGCCAGTGCAGTACAGCCAGCATCAATTTAATAAGATGGAATCTTTTAGTGCCCAATACTAGTCTGGCCACAGTACCCTGCACCAGCTGGAGCCTCCATATTAACTTCCAAGGCAGCCCCACATACATGGAGAGCACTACACAGAGAACACTACAATAGTCTAACCTCAAGACTACCAGTGCATGGACCAACATAGTGAGAGTGTCGGGGTCCAGGAAGACATGCAGCTGTGCAATCCGACAGAGATGGCAATCAGTAGTACAGACGACTGATGGCACCTGGGCTTCCATTGTGAGTGCTGGGTCCATGATTATGCCAAGACTGCGCATCTCATCCTGCACAGGACCGGTCGCCATGTGAGAAAAAAATAAAAATAAATAAATAAAAATAAAAAACACACCGACCTGGCCCGGGAGCCACATGGTTGGTGCGAGTAAAAGAAAAGGGAAATGAAAAAGGTGGGGGGGATGCGCCGACCTGGCCGGCGCACAGGAAAAATTTTAAAAAATTACAAACACAAATAAAAAAATGAAAAAAATGAAAAAAAAAAGTGCCAGCCCAGCCCAGAAGCTGCATGGTTGGCACGAATGAAAGAAAAGGAAAAAGGAAAGGAAAAAAGTGCTGACCTAGCCGGTGCACGAGAAAAAATTTAAAAATAAAAAATAAAAAATAAAAATTAAAAAAATAAAAAAATGTGCCGACCTGGCCCGGGAGCTGGATGGTCGGCACAAGTAAAAGAAAAGAAATGCACTAGCTGGTGTGTGAGGAAAAATAAATAAAATTAAAACTAAAAATAAATGCTGGCCCCAAGCCAGTGCCTCTCAGGTGTTAAAAAAAGCCCCAACCATGCTAAAAATAAAAAGAGAAATAAATAGAAAAGAGAAAAAGTAAAAAGTAAAAAACCGCAATGAAGCAAACAAAATATGAACCAATTTTTTTTAAAAAAAAAAAACCATTTTGTATTAACTAAAACAAAACGGGGGCGGAGTAACAAATAACGAAATGAAACACCATTTTGGTGTTTTGTGCCCATCTCTAATGTTCATTTTTTTCTGATTGTTTGGCTCTCTCAGCAGCAGTTGTTCTTGGCTATACCCTCTCTCTCTCTCTCTCTCTCTCTCTCTCTCTCTCTCTCACACACCCCACCCACACTCTCACACACACACACAGAGAGAGAGAGAGAGAGAGAGAGACACACAGTAAGACACAGAGATGTCCCAAAGGGCTGCTCCATTCATTCCATGAGGAATTTGAGCTCATGTCTCCTCAGTCAGAATCTAATAGAAATCAGGTGTGGGGAACAGAGAAATGAATACACAGAAAGAACAGATAGGAATCCTTCACAAAACAGATATGGAATGATAACACAGGCAACTTAACATGGTGGGGCTCATTAATCCATGTAGCATGATAAAAAAGGCAAAACAATCTGACTTCACCGTTTACATTTCCTCCACCCAGCCATGTGCATATATAGATAGGTAGGCACTTGCAGTGCAGGATAATACTTCATGATTCTGACACAGTGGGTGTAGTTCACCAAGGCTTACACCACAGTAAATTGTTTTGTCTTTATGGTGCTGCAAAAACTGTTTGCGGGTTTTAGTACAACAAGCTAACATGACACCCCCTCTGAATTGCCTTCTACCAAGGTTATAGATCCCCTCTTGATCAAAGACCCTCTGTGAGATTTTTTGTGATTCAAACTGACCTTCATTTGTTTGACAGAAGCTGTACTTTTAAAAGCATGCTATGGAGAGCTTTTTCAGAGCAGCCAAATGGAGAACCACAAGCAAAATATTGAAGGGTGGAGAAGCGTTAGGGTTAGTGTTCCAGTCAACTTATTTGAAGACAGCACAGTCCTTCGCAGATTGGCTACAGTCAGTTTTTCACGCCTAGTGAGCATTCTTTTCTTGTGGTCAGTGAAAACCACTAAAAATTCAAAGGCTCAGCTGGGTCAATTCTAAGCTAATTTGCCCCCCTTTACACCTAGGATAGGCTACTTTTTGGCTTCAGGGGTTCCTAAATGAGAGATCATCTAGATCATTTTCACTCTCTGGCTTTAGGCCTGGTTATGGGACAGAGACTGCCTTGGTCACCTTAGGGGACAACCTATGCAGGGAACTGGACAGGGGGAGTGTGTTCCTATTGGCAGGGCCGGCGCGTACATTAAGGCGAACTAGGCAGTTGCCTAGAGTGCCAAAATGGACAGAGGGCGCTGGCCAGCCTGCTGACCCCCCGCCCCCCCGCCGCTGGCCACCGCCGTCCGTCCCCCTGCCACCCGTCGCCGTCCACCCGCCACCCCCTGTGCCCATCGCTGCCCACCCCCTGCCCATCGCCGCCCCCCATGCCCGTCGCCGCCCACCCCCCCCACGCCCATCGCCTTCCCCCGCCATCCGCCGCCCCCTGCCAGCCCCGCCCCCTGCCGCCGCCCGCCGCCCTGCCGCCGCCCTGCCCCCGCCACCACCCCCCCACTGCCACCGCCCGTCCGCCCCCTGCCCTGCCCCACCCCTCCACCCCTCGCCTAGGGCGCAAAAAAAAACCTAGCGCAGGCCCTGCCTGTTGGTTCTGCTGAACTTTTCATCAGCTTTCAATACCATCAATCATGGTATCCTTCTGGGTCATCTCTCCTAGATGGGACTTGGAGGCACTGGCTCCAGTCCTTCTTTGAGGTGAGCACTCAGAGGGTGATGCTGTGGGACTCTTGTTTGACATCCTGGACACTGGCATGTAGTGTTCCTCAGAGTTATGTTTTGTCCCCATGCCATTCAACGTCTATGTGGAACCACTTGGAGAAGTTGCCTGATGTTCTGGTGTTCGGTGCCACCAGTATGCTGATGACACACAACTCTAGTTCTCATTTCTATCTTAATCCAAGGAAGCCTTCTTGGTTCTAAATCAATGTCTGTCTCATGAGGACAAATAAACTGAAATTTAATCCAGACAAGACAAAGGTGCTTCTGGTCAGACAAAAAACAGCTCATGGATAGAGTTACAATCTGTGCTGAATGGGGTTAATCTTTCCCTGATAATACAGACACACAGCTTGGGGGTGTTCCTGGATTCATCGCTGAGCCTGGATGCCCAGGTTTCAGTGGTGGCCAGGAGTGCCTTTGCATAGTTAAAACTAGTGTGCCAATTGTGCCTATTTCTTGAGAGGCCTGAATTGGACACGGTGACACTTGCCCCAGTTACATCTTGGCTGGACTACTATAATATGCTCTATGTGATGCTGCCTTTGGAAAGTGTTCAGAAACTCAAAAGGGTCCAAAATGCTGCGGCAAGAGCTCAGGCAAATGAGCACACAATTTGCTTGTTTGAAAGGGGGGTGACGGCATTGTAGTCTGACACACATGTGCCACCATCCTGTACCCTCAAATAAACAAACACACCCTTCAAGGACAAAAGCCCTGCATCTTAACTATGGATGCCCTCTGGTGGTAGTAAGTGGGCTGGTCACAATTAAAATCAAAAGTTCTACAAAGGGAAATTCCAGCAGATGCTTCTTAAAATAGGATTATAAGCACATTAAACTGGCTTCCTTTTCCGGTATTTGTCACGATAAGATAAGATAAGATAAGATAAGATAAATCTTTATTAATCCCACATCAGGAAAATTTACTTTTTACACAGCTCCCAAATATAAAGAACAAGCAAGAAGGGTAGGTGCACAAAAAGTGTTAAGTGAGAAAAAAAAAGATAACAGAGATTAAATAAAGCAAAAAACATCCAAAATACAAATATACACTATAAAATTTGGATATAAAAATTAAATGTGAAAAAGAAAAACTATACTATGATACTACAATACTACTGCAATGCAATACTACAAAACTATGATGGTGCTGGTGAGAAGATGTCTTAGGAAAGAACACAAAGAACATGGTGTGTGTGTGTGTGTGTGTGTGTGTGTGTGTGTGTGTGTGTGTGTGTGTGTGTGTGTGTGTGTGTGTGTGTAGATGTAGAAGTTAAAAAATGACTTTTTAAAAAGTCGCTACAATTCTAATTCTCCCTCCAGCAGAACTGCTGCTACTGTTACAAAACAAATTTTTAAAAGTAAAATCTTTGGTTTCCCATTTCTCAAAAAGGAACGAGATTGAACAAGTTTCCATTGCTTTAACATTTTCTGAAAGATATGAACCTGTGGCCTGTGGTATGCATTCTCCCTCCACCCACCTTGTCACTGCCTGAGCAGCACCCACCACCAAACATGTGGGAACAGCAAAACACTTAGACCACGTTATTTTCCTCCCCTGCCATCTAGTGAGATCATGCCATATTGCTATGCGGATAACTAAACATTGCAGTTAGACCTCAGAAGAAGTAAATGTATCTTGCCACAAGCTACAGTCATGCAGTAGTGTAGATAACTATAACCTTTTTTTGCAGAAAAATGCATTGGTCACTAGAAACTTGTTATTTGCTGTTAGTCATATACTCTTTTCTGCCAAGTTCTTTTCAAAACAACCGCACTTGCCAAGTTCTAACTACATTGGCAAGAAATAAGGAAGGACGCCTCATGTTCTGTCTTTCTTATCCCCCAATGTTGCAACAGTACCAAGATGGGCTCTCATAGCTATTGTCGTGGCTGCGGGCCTAGTTCTTCTCCTCATACTCATTTGCATCATCAAGTGCTGCTGTTGCAGGAAGAAACGCAAGAAGAAGGAAAAAGTCAACTTGACTACCATCAACGGCACGTCCACCACCGCCAGCCTGGTAAGGCCTTCTCTCTCTCTCTCTCTCCTCTCTCTCTCTCTCTCTCTCTCTCTCTCTCTCTCTCTCTCTCTCTCTCTCTCTCTCTCTCTCTGGTCAGAATGGAGCAACTTCTTCTTGAGAGAGGGGATGTCACAAGAGAATATCTTAAGTGTTTGGGAACAGTCAGTGGAGCAGCAGTGAAGCTTCCTTCTCATTTTCAGCAGGAGAGTCGAAAGAATCCTTTATACAGCCCTGATGGCTTCAGCTGGGATTGGCATTGATTGCCTGTTTGGCAGATCCTTGGCTGGCCTTCTCACTCTTCTCTGCTGCTAAGTTAAGGAGGGAAATAAAAGTGACTGAACCTGTCGAACAATAACGTGAGAGACTGTAGTCAGTGGGAATAAGCAAAAGGCTAGATTCTTGATGTAGGCGAACCCCAGTGAAGATGCCTGGAGGCAACGTGGCATAGAAAATTTATTCAGGACTTGGTGACGTTAAAGCTGACGCTGCTGCTGCCCACCCCAAATAAATCTAATCTAGGAAACGGGGGGGGGGGGGGGGGGATCAGGTATCTTCTTGGTGCCTGAGGTCAAGCAACAGGACAAAGCAGCCTACTTCCCAAATCCTTTTTCTTTTGCTGCTGGAGATCCTGAATAGCACTAATTGGATCCTGGGCTGTCCTCCTTCTTCCAAGAGAACAACCTGATCAAGATATTTAGCAAGCTGCCCCCTTTTCTCTCTGAATTGTTTAGATGGCATCATATTTATTTATTTATTTATTTATTTATTTATTATTGCATTTATATCCTGCCCATCTGGCCTAAATGGTCACTCTGGGAGACTATACCATAACACTGACTATACCATGACAACAGGATGCTGCCATCTTGATCTAGGTCCAGCCTGATACCGAAGACATTGAGTGTGGACTGGGTGATGAGAAGCGAGGACGTCTGCAATACGCCCTGGAATATGACTTCCGTAATCAAGAGGTATTTATTTATTTATTTGACTCTTATGCCACCCGTCTAGCCCTAGGGCTACTGTGAACAGTTTACAACATAAAATCTCAACATAGCAATAATAACAGAGTTAAATAACAAAAATAGAAGCAACATAATATAACAAAATATAATCAAGTGAATCAACAACAATAAACTAAAATAAAAGTAGAAATAACCAAATGATTGATCATTTATCAACAAAAGAAAATGTAAAGATAAGCAGTAAAGAGAAGGATAGCGTCTTGCTAAGTGTTTGTTGGTTTGTTTGTTTATCTTATGAGTATTTTACCCTGCTTTTCTCCTTGGAAAAGGACCCAAGGAGGCTTACAGTTTAGGAAATCAGGGAAGACCATTCTGTAAAACCATGTTTTTAGTACTGTATTTTTTAAAAATGTTTGAAGTAAGGGTGCCAGGCAGATTTCTGGTAGTAAAAGATTCCAAAATGGGGAGCAACCACCAAGAAGGCCTGCTCCTTGCTACAGCTTTCTGGGCCTCCCTCGGGGTTGGAACTCCCAAATGTCCTGCCTAGCTAGCATGGGTGATCTGGGCAGTTCTTCTTGGGAGAAGCCTCTCTGTCAGATATAGGTCACAAACCCAAGGATGAAACATTTGTGTTCAACTTTTATTACAAAGCTTTGCTATTCCAACAAGGACCTTTCCCCACCCTGCTCCTGCCAGCCTTTCAGATCCATTGTTTCCATGAAGCCCACTCTGTGCTGTTTCTCCTGTTTCATTGTATTACTTGTCTCAGCGATATCTTGCCTGCTGTTCTCATCTAGCCCATAGTTAGGTCATCCAGCCCTTCCAACTCAATTGTTCTGTGATTCTATGACAGTTATGTTGAATTGCAGTGCAACTTGAGTCTAGGAACAGATGTCTCTCTCTCTCTCTCTCTCTCTCACACACACACACACACACACACACTCTCTCTCTCTCTCTCTCTCTCTCTCTCTCTCTCTCTCTCTCTCTCTCTCTCACACACACACACACACACACACACACACACACACACACACACACACACACACACTTAACTTGTGGAATGTTCATCTGATACCTTGCCATGCTCTGCTGCTCCAAATGGCTTCTACATACTTTTGCATCAGTGGCTTTATTTGCTTCTCCAGTTCTGCACCATAAGGTTATCTAAACTCAATGAAAGCTGCCTTCCCATGATGCTAATATTTTGATACTGATTCTCATTTAGATGAAAGTAGGTGTGAAGCAGGCAGCGGACCTGAAGGCCATGGACAGTGGAGGCACCTCTGATCCTTATGTGACTGTCTATCTTACCTCTGATATAAGGAAGAAGTATGAAACCAAAGTTCACCGCAAGACACTCAACCCTGTTTTCAACGAGTCCTTTGTTTTCCAGGTAGGAGAGGGCAGTCCTGCCTATCAAGGAATTGGTCCAGTTCTCTCTTGTTCACAGTTGTAACAAATATATTCCCTCTTATTATATAGGAAATGATGTCATAAAATGCCATTCTAATGACATGATTTTCAATACCAGCTGGTGTCACATTGTAGGCTTGTTTTTGCTTTTAGTTCATGGAGACCATGTCCATGCACATGACTTGTGAATTGTTATGCTGAGACTAACATATCTATTCTGTTGAAATGAATGAGACAAACATCTATGCCATCTATCTAGTACCGTAGTGAATGCTATGGTTTCTGAAAGGACCTGTTGCCTTGACTTTCCACAAGCAAAAAAAAAGCTCCGTGACCAACTGGGGTGAAACTTTTGTAAAGATGATGATTTCCTACATGTTCATATTATGGGGATTGTTATCTGCTGTGATTACAGGACACCTCTGTGTAGATACAGAAGAAATGTGTCAAGGTTGAAAAATGTCATACCTAATGGCAGCTGGCCACATTACCATAATCACTGCTCTCTCTCTCTTTTGCCCTTTCAGCAGAAGCAGCTTGTCTCATTGTGTGCTGCTATTATGTTACCACCAGCACTTAGAAAATGCCAGGAACTGTGGTTCCCTCTGGTGGTTAATCGTGACATTTTATCTTTCAAATAATATCCAGGGTGGTGTACTGGTCAGAGCAATGTACTGAAACTCTGGAAGCCTGGGTTTAAATCCCACTCAGCCATGGGAAATCACTGGGGGTGTGGCACTGGTAAAACCTTTCCTTAAATATCTCACTTACCTATATAGCTATAGGTCAGTTCTGACAATGGAACAAGAGTGAGTTTTTGAAATTCCAGTTTTTTTTAATAAAAGTGTGAAAGACAGAGCAAGACAATACTTCCTTTGCCACTTAGGACTGAGAAGAGAGTGGTATAAAGCATGAACAGTTTGTGACAAAATGCTTCTAAAATGCATTTAAATTTTTTTTTAAAAGTAGCACTTGAAATGTCTCTGCAACAGCTGATGGGAGACAAAAATCAGGATACCGATGGTTAATGCCTTTTTACTCTGGTTGCTGTAAGCTTTCCTTGTGGAAACTGGTGGAGATCCACCGTTGACCAACATGAATGCTTGCCTGACCCAGTAAGCTCCAGTGTTGGGAACCTTTCTTTGCAGAGCTTCAGTGAGTGCACACACTCCTGGCCTCGACGTGGCATATCTGGAAGGAAGTGACCTTCTATTTTTCCTGACCGTTTGCTCTGAGGCAGGGCCAAAGGGCACCTGATTCCTATTAGAAGCAATGTTTCTCTAAATGCTCCACTGTGAGCTTGTCGGCAATAGATAAGAGAATAAAAGGAAGGCTTCTGAGATGTACACGATGTCAGTCTTTTGTCTCTGTGTCTATTCTCAGCTGGCTGAGAAAAAGGCATCTCTCTCTTTTCTCTGTGTGTGTGTATGTGTTTATTCATCCTTTTGCTGCAATCAGGCCAGCTTGGCCTTAAGAAGTTCTCCAGTGAATTCCAACACTCCTGTGTTGCTATGTTGGAGGCTACGATTCCTATATTACGCAGGACTGCAGGTAGATAGAACTTAGGACTGCATGAAAAGAAGATCTCAAGGAAAATGGCTGGAAATCATCTTGTTTCCTGGTCTTTTTCTTTCTTTCCAGATACCCCAGGCCGAGGTGGATGAAACCAAGCTGGTGATGCAGGTGTATGATTTCAACCGCTTTTCCAAACATGACATCATTGGAGAGATGCGGCTGCCTCTTGGGGATGTGGACCTGCATCATGTCATGGAACAATGGCATGAACTCAGCGCAGCAAGCAAGATTGAGGTGGGTGACAAATGCTGTTGGCTGGACTGGGGCATCCGCTCCTGGAGTTGCCCGCATTTAAAACTCTATCTGGCTCTTTCAGCATTAACCAACCACCACCACCTCCATGTGTCAATTTCCATTTAATCCAGTTTTATCAATTGTGACCTTAAGTAATCACAGTATTTTAAAAGGGTGGGGGATGAACATTATAGAATAATCAAAATAAAGATGGGAGAAAGCCAATGAAACATAGATGGATACGAACCTGACCTACTGGATCACTTAAACCCAGTAGAAACCATTTTCTATTTGAGAACAAAATCCATTTAGGCTATTTTTCCTTAATTAACTAGTTAAGAAGGTACACAAGACTGCAGTCATTCATTCATTCAATCAGAACCTTTTTAGAATATTCTTCAGATTATTGTTCACAAAAAGAGGACAACGATCAACTTATAAATAACCATAATAAGCTGAATCCTGGAACATTATACAAGTGTCACAATGCAGTCATTGGGACTAAAACGGTATATCAAAAGCTATACAGAGAAAAAAAGGGGGCATTGGTCTGATGCAAGGGTCAGGAACTGAACTAGAATGCTATACAGCTGACAGCACCGGGATAGTGTGACCATAAGTCCCAATGATTAGTAATCTCACAATTACATTCTGCACAAATTACAGTCTTCAAGAAACCGTCTTCAAAAGCTGGCCCAGGTACTGCACTGCACACTAGCCTAATGTGACATTTACTAAGGCATGGATCACTGAACTCCGTAGATCCACTGCACAGGCATATTTAAGCTGCGATATAGCACAGAGGCGAGTGCCTCCTTGATGTCCTTCTGGCCCAGTCCTGTGATGCACAGCACTTGCATGCTGAAGGATTGCCACCTTCGTTGCCGTCGCACAGGCTATCACTACTGCTGCACCCAATGATGTGGCACCATGGTGTCTGCATTGGGCAATGGACAGAAAAAGGAGCTTTGGCTCATATCCATGTCAGAATGGCCCCAGACAGCCAGTAGATCTCTGTGTCGGATGAACTTGTCCCCTCCATCAGTAGATCACATTGCAGGAAATGGATGTTGTTATCTTCCAAATCAGGAGTGTAGGAGAATGCCGAATGGATCCAACTAATCACAGTATCAGCTAATCTAGCAATTCAAAAAGTGCTCTGACAGGCTAACTGCACAGGTTGTATCACTGTACCATTATATAAATCTTGACATAAGGAGGCTGCCAAATGGAATGTTATATAAGTTCTGTCTTGCTCACACAGCATGTGTTTCCAAGTTATGTTAGAAATTGTGTAGCTTAGCAGAATAATCCTTTGCTTTTGGGGAACAGGAGAGTTCTTAAAAATAAATAATTGCTAATCTGGGCCCAAATGAGCCCCCCCAGTTGTTTTCTAGGCACACTGGAAACAAATAGGAAGTAATTGCTGCATTCATCTGTGTCAAAATCATGTGAGGAGTTCATGGGACAAAGGAAGAACAGTATCGTAGCCTCCCTTCGTCACTACTTTCATCATGCAAAAGGGTTAGCAAGCACACCTATTTTAGACATCCCGGTTTGGATAAACTTACTGTGCATTGCAGGAGCCCCAACTCCAGTTCTGTCATCCTCCTACAAGATTGAAGAGGGGATGTTCTGCCAAACATGAGTTTGGGGCCCTGATTTTCCCATGGGGAGTTCCATGGATCATGCAGCTCTCCCTGTTCATAGCCGGGGGGGGGGGCATGTGTAGAAGGACACCAGAGGTAATAACAGAAGTCTAGGACTAGAGAGCTCCACTGAAATATATGATAATCATCACTGTCATAGTCTTAGAATAGCAGAGCTGGAAGAGACTTTATGGGTACTAGCGTACAGACCCTCTCAAGAAGGCTTAGTGAGGAACTCCAGACCCCTAAACCCCAGAGCTAACCAGCATCAGTTCACCTGTATTATAACCTCTGAACAGGACTGATCTGAAGAGGGGGGATGCTATTGCATTTGTGTAGACTTTCCATGTGATCTGGAGGTCTAGTTTTGTTTTATGTTTTTAAATGTTTTGCCTCATGTGGCAAGGCTATGCAGATAGACTATCCTCCCCACACGGTCTCTTTCCCATGTTGGAAAGAGCAACACAGGGGAGTGGGGGTGGAGTGGGGCTGCACCCCTTTCACTGTGTGTGTTTGTGCTCTCCATATATTTTTCAAAGGGCTGAATAGTACTCTGAGCAGTAAGACAAACCTAAAAACAAATCAAAATGTAATAAAAGAAACACCACATATAAGCAGACAAACCCACCTAAAAAATATCAATGAAACTCAAAAAAAAGGCAAGCAGGCAATCAAAAATAATCCGGTGTGCAGCTTTGGTGGGGGACAGGAAGAAAGAGAGAGAGGAAGGAAGGAAGGAAGGAAGGAAGGGCAGGCAGGCAGGCAGGCAGGCAGGCAGGCAGGCAGGCAGGCAGGCAGGCAGGTGGGAAAAGTAGTGGGAGATTGGACAATGATTAAAACCATTACCTTCCATCCCAGGAAGATAATGAAATATTTTTTCATTATTTAGACAAATCCAAATAAGTACAAATACTTGAAGATGCTCAGACGTGCATTCTATCAGATGGCTTAAGAATTGGCTTGAAGCAACTTGGTTGCAACCCAACTTCCAGAATGCACCGGCGAGTGAGGCTACAGCCTAGTCCAGCTGGCTTCTGTTCATAGTGTGAGCAGGGCAAACCATCTTGCTCTTCACCTACAGCCCTCAAATGTCTGGAGTCATTTCTGAACCTTGGAAGAGAGCCCTGTTAACTTTAGCAAAAGTTAGCTCAATAAAGTGTGTTACCCAGTCTGACAGGGTGGGCTGAAGGTTAGTTGCTCAGTAGTAAGGTACTCTGTGTCTGGCCACAGACAATCATAATGATGTGACATTTACTCAATCCTGACCTATGGTGACCCTTGGGGTGTGGGTGGGGTTCTAGGTACAAAGTGCTCAAAACTGGGCAGCATGCCTAAGACAAGGGTCTTCTTTAGGGAGGCAGAAGGACCAGATACAGGGGAGTGCTATCAGGAGACAGATATCTAGTTTCGTCCACTCCCAGACACAACTGGTGGGGCCACTGTGAGATACAGGAAGCTGGACTAGATGGGCCTTTGGCCTGGTCCAGCATGGCTCTGGTTATGTTCTTATGTTCTTAATGGGGAATCCAACTCTGAACAGGCAGCTCTGACACATTGAGCTGCCTAGATAGCTTTGGGTTCACAAATGTTTGCTTTCATGGTTTTAAAACCTTGTTTCAGATCTTTCTCTTTAAATAACAGGCTTCTCCTAACAGCTTTCTTTTACTTAATGTCCCTGGAGGGAAGCCAACCTTCAGCTTTTTTTACCTGGCTACTTATTGTCATAAGCCTATTCCATATTCTTATAAGGACTGACAAGAATAAAAATGCTTTTGGATTTAAGCAATTTATCATATGGTTTAAGAATCAGTCCTGATTGGCAGCTAATAGACCCTTCTTCCTTTGTCATCTGGCCAAGGCCATCGCGGAAGAGCTGCTTTCTATGGCAGCAGCTCAGCCTGGACCTGCAGCCATTAGCGGCTTCCCATAAAAGAAAAACGTCTCCCTCCCAGAGGCTTCAATGATGCTTAAGACACCATTTCTTAGGAAATATGAACAGCAAGTGCAGAAGGCTTGAATCCAAAAAGAAAGGCAATGGGAACCAATAATAAGGGGAGGATATGACAAAAAAATTCATTGAGTATAGGCAGAGAGCTGTGAGCACGTCTTATACACCCCATTAATCATTCATACAGTGTCCTCCAATACCGGTGCACATTAAAAGCATAATTTCCAGGCCAGCAGCTTTTAGCCATCCCAGTTCTTCATGTGAATTTTATTTATATGGCATGACTGATTTATTGGTTACATTAACATCCTATTTATACTGGCATGGAAGACATGATTGATTGGTTTTATCTTAAAAACCTGGGGAGGTTACCCAACTGGAGGAAAGGATGACCAGTTTAAAGTCAATGAGTTTTATAGTTCAGTGGAGGCCAAGCCCAGGATTTCCCAGTCCTCTGAACATTATACTGTACTGCTAATATGTATTGAGTGATATTAAGTACAGTGGTACTTCTGTGTCCAGGTATCGGGAGCCACTGATTCACTTATTCACAGTCTGAATATATTAAAAATATTAAAAGAAAAATCCTAGAAAGATAGTGTACATATCTAAAGATGAAGTCCTCATAACTGGCCACTTGAGGGAGCCTGAGACCATGCTATATATATAGCATTCACTATTAAAATAGTGTTCATTATAATCCAGATTTTTCAGCATCTGGGGAGGCAGATGGAACCAACACCACTCCGCCACGGGATATGGGAGTCCAGATGTATTTGCTTTCCAAATACCATGAGGCACTGGCACAATGAAAGTGGATTTCATCAGCTTTCTAGTCAGTGGTCTTTGTTGCTCCTGAAAATTAGTTTTATCAGGACTTAGTTGGCCAAACTGGAGCAGCTAGATTGGACCAAGCAAGGTTGCTTAAGGTCATTTATGGGTGGAAGAATACATAGTGTGGTCTCTAGAAATGCATGTGAACATAACTGTGTTCTGCTGTTTCTTCTTTTTCTTTTTACCATGCTCTCTCTATAATGTTTGCTATAATCCATGGTTGTCAGTACCCACAGGGGCGGATGGGCTTGGAACCAATCCACAGTGGACATGGGGGCCCTACTGTACTTATTTTTTAAAAGGCAGCTGGGAAATAAAGGAGGAAAGAGAATAAGTTAGTGAATCTGCATTCAAGTCACTGACAAATTAACAGGGAAACCATGATAAAGCAGTGGGAGAAGTCAGCAGCAGCAACATGCCAAATGATTGTTAAAATGTGAATTGCTATGTACCCTTAGAATAGAAGCCACCCTTTTCAGCTGTGTCTTAAAGTACTCCCCCAGAACAGTGTTTTGAGCTAATACAAGAGATGGGAGAAATTGGATTTTTAGATCACAATTGGCAAAATGCTTCAGCCACCCTGACCCACACCGGAGCAACTTTCCCATTTTTTTTAAAGAATGTTTCCCACTCTTGCAAATATGGATACAATATAAGAGATGCACAATCTGTTTTCTCACTATATATGTACCCATGTTTTTAAAAAGCTTTACAGATGGGATGCTCTTGTTTTGATCAGAGCAGCAGCACTTTAAGAAGTCAAACTCTATCTTGTGCCCTTTTCCTGGTCTTGCTAGAACATCACAGTACAAGCTTTTCTCACCTCCAGGATTCTGAAAATGGCATTGCTTTGTCTGGGATTGGTCTCTAGGACTTCAACGCTGGATTCCTGTGAAGTCTGATTCCACCTCCCTCATCACTGCACTGGACTTTCAACTCTAACATTGGGCTATCTCTAATATTGGTCTCTAGTTGGGATTCTTGGTGATGCATATTGCCCATCATGTCTGGGTGGTTTTTTTTTTTGGTTGGTTTGGTTTGCTTTTGCTGTTGTTAGGATTGGTCCATTGATATCTGCATATTTTATAACCCTCCTTATAGAGAGGCTATCAAACCCCTTTGGCAGGAGAGCCATGTATGTTGGCTGCACCCTTTGCTCACACTCACCACCTCCCCACTCCTAGTGAGGTCACTGGGGGGAGGTTCTAACCCCAAATGATTGAGCTCTTCTCCTCTTAGCAGCTTGTTAGTGACTTGCATTTATCTTTCTCCCTTCTTCTGCTTTTTCTGCCTGTAATAGCAAGAACACCTTGGAGACATTTGCTTTTCACTCCGATACGTCCCCGCCACCAGCAAATTAACTGTGGTTATTATAGAAGCCAAGAAGCTCAAGCGGATGAATTCACAGGGATTGTCAGGTAACTGGGAAGACAGCAGGAGTGCACTGTTCCAAGTTAAGGAACATGCAGCAAATACTTCTCCAAGGCTGCTATTATTTGTATTACAATGTCTTGGCTACCAGAGCCCGAGTCTCCTTGTGGAGATTCATGCACAAGAGATTTCAGTCTGGCTTTCTCAAACCAAACATGCCCATGGTGGCTTCTCTGCCACCATGGGCAGCTGGCAAAATTCTCTGGCAGGGGGCAAACAAATCTGGCACCTTCCAGAGGTTTCTGACCACACTTCCCATAACTGGTCAGTGGGGGAAAGCGCTGACTGGCCTGCGGGCCAGCTGGTTGGCAGGAGGAGGGGAAGCGTCAATTGGCCCACGGGGTTAGGGTTAGGCCCTCGCTGGGATCCCGCCTCGGGGCGAACACTGTTCCCCGCACACACACACACACACACACCTGCCCGCTCTTCCTGCACCGAAGGCGGGCGGGAGGAACGGGCAGCGCCGCCGCCGTCGCTCCCCCACCTCCCTCCCCCCGTCCTCGCTGGGATCCCGCCTCGGGGCGAACACTGTTCCCCGCACACACACACACACACCTGCCCGCTCTTCCTGCACCGAAGGCGGGCGGGAGGAACGGGCAACGCCGCCGCCGTCGCTCCCCCACCTCCCTCCCCCCCGTCCTCGCTGGGATCCCGCCTCGGGGCGAACACTGTTCCCCGCACACACACACACCACCTGCCCGCTCTTCCTGCACCGAAGGCGGGCGGGAGGAACGGGCAGCGCCGCCGCCGTCGGTCCTCGCTGGGATCCCGCCTCGGGGCGAACACTGTTCCCCGCACACACACACACACACCTGCCCGCTCTTCCTGCACCGAAGGCGGGCGGGAGGAACGGGCAGCGCCGCCGCCGTCGCTCCCCCACCTCCCTCCCCCCGTCCTCGCTGGGATCCCGCCTCGGGGCGAACACTGTTCCCCGCACACACACACACACACCTGCCCGCTCTTCCTGCACCGAAGGCGGGCGGGAGGAACGGGCAGCGCCGCCGCCGTCGCTCCCCCACCTCCCTCCCCCCGTCCTCGCTGGGATCCCGCCTCGGGGCGAACACTGTTCCCCGCACACACACACACACACCTGCCCGCTCTTCCTGCACCGAAGGCGGGTGGGAGGAACGGGCAGCGCCGCCGCCGTCGCTCCCCCGTCGCTCTGGCCCACGGGTGGGTGGGGGTGGGGTGGGCACCGGGGGTTCCTTCCCGGCGCCTCAGTTCGGCCGCGGTCCCACCCCGCCGCCTCCGCTGCCGCTCCTGAGGCACATCCCGCCCGCCCGCCAGCCTCCGCGCTCTCACACCAACGTCTCAGCCGCGAGGGGGCACCCGAACCCGCTCGCTTTGCCCGCTCCCCGCCTCGCCGGCCAATCGCCGCTCCGCTCCCAGGCCCCGCGCCTCCCCTTTGGCTGCCCCGGGGCCGCTATTTGCACACCGGCCAGCCGGCCAGCCCGCCACCTCCCAGAGCCGCGGCAAAGGTCCCAAAGAGTCGCATGCGGCTCCGGAGCCGCGGGTTGCCGACCCCCGGGTTAGGGTTAGGGTTGGGGTCATAATTGCTGTCCTCTGGCCGGGCTGGCTGCAGCAAAAAAGAAACTTGATTCCATGATTACCTGGATGGGGCCAGGCGGCCTCCTCCTGTGGGAGCAACTAGGATGTGCTGTGGAATTCCAAAAGAGAGGCATGTGGTGTTAAGAATCCTTTGTGGTGTTTCAGAGAATGGGTTAGACTTGGAGTGTCTCAGCAAGACTTTCTCCTGAAACCTTGCATCGCCTCCATTACACTGGAGTGCTGTATACATTTCTGGTTTCTCTTCCATCCATTCCAGATCCTTATGTCAAAGTGCAACTGATTCTGAACAAGAAGAAATGGAAGAGAAAGAAGACGAGTGTAAAGAAAAACACACGGAGTCCTTACTTCAATGAAGCATTTGTTTTTGAAGTGCCCTTCAACGTGATCCAGGTGTGTTCTCTGTGCCTAATGGATACACTTTGATGGTAGATGTTCATTGCTAGAGCATGTTCTCTCGATATAGGCATGTTGGTGGGAGAATTCCTCTGGCTCAGATCTGCCATAAAAGCCTCTCTCAATGAATTATGAATTAAACTTGGATATCAAGCTTGGAAATTTACTTGAAACAAATGAATGCTTTGCTCTGGGTATGACTAGTACATGCATCAAGTATGTGGATCAGAGCTAAATGGGATGTTTTAGCTGCATCTGAGGTACCACGAGGGAGTTTCCCTGGATCCAGTGCTGCCTCTGTTGCAATGGGTAAAGGCTGGCTACCCCCATGGAGGGCAGGGACAGCTACATCACTTCTTACCAGGTAGTTGTTGTCTAGCTGGGGTTTGGGTTTGCATTGGGCGATAAGGACTTGGGGTGTCAAGTCAGTCTCAATCAGCCCTACCCAGCACACCCAGTGGAAATCACAGTGCAACAGTTGGGTCTAGGAAGCATTCGTTGTCCTTTCCTACTATCATGATGATGTAGATAATATACCCATTTCAGACATGCTGTGGAAGGAACCTGTAAGAAAGTAGTTGTACTTCCATGTCTGTAGCATCCAAATCTGTCACCATATAAATGGAATCTTGTCAGTGAAGTGGGGGATAGTATTTGTAAATCTTGGAGAAGTTAATTTTTTGGACTATAATTCCTAAAATCCCATTGGCTATACTGATTAGGAATTTGGGGTGTTGTAGTGGAAAAAAGTAACCTTTCTAAGCCTGGAGGGTATAGTATCCCTGTGATGTGAAAACACCTTTCTCTAGGTCTTTGCACTCTCTTATTCCACTAATTTGTGCCTCCCTTCTAGAATGTAGACCTGGTGATTTCCATTTGGCACCATGACAAAGTGACCAAAGATGAACCCATTGGGAAGCTGTTCCTCAGCTGCCGAGCCACAGGCAACCAGCTACGTCACTGGTCTGACATGTTGGCCAACGCCCGTAGGCCTATGGCACAGTGGCACAGCCTACAGCCCATGGAAGAGATTGACAAAACCCTGGGACTAAAGACACGCTTCAAACTGCCCTTGCCCAACAGCTAAAAACCCTTGGAAAGGCTCCTCCTCCTCCTCGTCTTCTCCCGTTTAAGTTGGGAACTTTGCTCTGCCCTTGAATGGAAGAGCAAGTTCACAAAAGAGAAGGAATTGCTGGCAATTCAAGTCACTATGGATTGTGAGGATCAGTTACAGATGGAGCAAGACGTATTCCAAGCAAAATAATGAAACATGCCATTGAATCTCAGGGCTCTTAAAGGTTGGCTTAGGAATTCAAATATTCCGGGATCATGGGTGTCTACAGCCTGCCATTGTGTCCCTGAGTCCCACTTGTGGTGAATAGGTGCGGTATATAAGTGTGAAAATAAAAAAATAAATAAAAATTGTGGAATGAACTTGCCATATCATCTTGAGGAACAGAAATGCATGAAGTAGCACATAAGCATCAAGATGTTCTACACAATTGCATATGAATTGTTCACAACATGATGCAAGGAAGGCAACATACAAACCTGGGATGAACAAGTTTCCCACCTGATCCAAGTAAAAGAGAAGAATTTGAAAATAAACATAATTGACATCCATGCTCAATGTCCAGTGCTACATTTTTTAATGACTTGCCTTTGGGCTAAAAAGGCAACCATTAATAACAATGCGTAAGTTAGTGTTTGAAAAGTACATTCAATTTTAATGATCACTTCTACCAATTCTTGGTATATTTTAAAGATATTTTTGGTATGGGACAAACAGTAATTTATTTTATTTATTTTGAGTATTTTTACCTGACTTTCTCCTTGGAAAAGGACCCAAGCCAGCTTACAGTAATGAGGGACAATATATAGTCCAGTACAATTAAGACATATTAAAGTTTGAGAACAGGGAACTGAGGAGCATCTTAGAGCTTTAAAAGGCAACATTAAAGCTACAAGAGAACGTGAGCAATCAAAGAGTAAGAATTCCATGTAATCATGTACAGTAGACCACCTAAAAGTTATGGTAATGTGCATGTGAAACATAACTGACATTGTTAATGTGCTGTTCCCCAAAGATTAAAAGGAAATGATGCTTCTAAACTTTGTAGGTTAGTTGATGTGTCCATAGATGATAAAGGAACTGGGCCAGCTCTACTTATATAGGTTCTAGTTTAACCAGGCCAACACAGTGGCAGAAGCTCCGCAATGAACTACTAGTGCCTTTTCTGGGAAGTTGCATATAATTGTGCTCTTTTTTGGGGGGTGGGGGGGTCTATTACTGCTACTTTCACTTATCCTAAACTGCATCCACTCTGCTCCTGCTCTCTCTCTCTCTCTCTCTCTCACTCACTCACTCTCTTTCTCTCTCTCCAGAAAACTGTGAAAAGGGTTGCCATAAGTGAACTTTAACTTGATAGCACACCACTGTGTGTATATGCATGCCTTCTCTTCATTTGGATGAGTAATAGCTAAATATCACAACAATCCCAGTAAAACAGAATGAAGAACAAATCAATATTGCCATTAAATGTCCTTGTCTTCTACTGAATGTTTAATGCTTCTAAGCACTCCCAAGAAGTGTTTAAAAAAGGCTTTCCAAAGGTGTTGGACTTCAGCTTTGCCAGCCATCTAAAGGGAGGGAACTTTACACACAGCAGTCGTGGTGGAGACATCCACCAAAAATAACTGCCTGGGTGCTTTTCTTTTGAGAAAGGAGCATTGATCTAATTGAGAGGCTATGAATACAGAAGTCTGTCCATGGCTTCCTGAGGACTTTTACCACCTATGGACGATGATCTTTTTAACTAGAGATGTTCAAGACCTGCAAATGTCAGCGTTTAGAAGTAATTGTATCCTCAAAGGCTTTCACGGCTGGGATCTGATAGTTGTTGTGAGTTTCGGGCTGTTTGGCTGTGTTCCGGAAGTTTTTCTTCCTGATGTTTCGACAGATTCTGTGGCTGGCATCTTCAGAGGGCAAGGAGCTCAGGAAGCTCCTTGCCCTCTGAAGATGCCAGCCACAGAGTCTGGCAAAACGTAAGGAAGAAAAACTTCCGGAACATGGCCAAACAGCCTGAAATACCAACAACTACAGTATTTAGAAGTAATTACTTATAAATAGCTACCTTTTTGCAATGCCTGAGCCATAACTAAGTCATATTGCAATTGTTTAGACTTACGGTACATTTCTAGTTACAGGATGTAACTTCACTAACTAGTGAAGAAGAAGAAGAATGGGCATTACACGGTCCAAGTTGTGTTCTAGGGGGATGGCAAAGTGGCTGAAAGGATGTAACATGCAAAATTTCCCCCCTCTGGAGAATTAGACGGTATACCAATGGATTCTACTGGGAAGGAATTAGTTACTTTTTGAAAATTCTAACTGTGATTGCAGTTAATTGGGGATAGCGTAGAACTGTGACTCATTAATTTGGTAAAAGCAAGTGGTCAAGCTGCTTGTGGAAATCAAGAACATGGTTTCTCTTCATTTGGATGAGTGGCATCCAAATATCATAACCATCCCAGTAAAAGAGAATGAAAACTGCCCAGGGTTGCTGTGGGGCTTGATTGGGTAGTATAAAAATCTAATAAGTAAATAGTAAATAAATATGTCAACCACTGACTATGGCTCCTCCTTCCAAAATGCTAAAGGGAGAGCTCATCTCTTCCTTCTGTGCTTGTAAACCCAGGCAGGTCACCACATTCCTACACAGAGAACGCCCAAGACAAAAGGAAGAGAGAGTAAAACTTGAAAGCATGTTGGGTCTCAAGATTTTTCAGGTTCTAGATGTTAAAACCACTAGAAAGCTACAGTGGTGGGAATCATATTGCCACGGTCCCCCACCACCACCACCACTCGCCACCATGCAGCCAATTTTTGCACCCTGACCGTCTTTACAAAGAGTAAAGGTTGTAGGAGTAGGAAAGCTTTACCTTTGGTATAGTCTGATCTGAAGTTGAGAGGGGGCAATTCTTTAGAACTATGACTGCCAGGCTCCCACACGCCAATAGTTATTTTGATTAAAGAATTCTGGGAGTGGTCGTTCAAAATAACCCAGAGTCTCCTGCCTCTACTCAGAGTCATCACTCATAAGGCCTGAAACACCTTGCATTCTGGGGTGGTCTTTGTAATTAGAGCCCACTCTGATACATCTAGTTTTTTAAAAAAATAATTTTTAATATTTGTTGTTTTATTGTGTTTTATATTGTAAATTGCCCAGAGTCCCCTGTAGGGAGGTTAGTGGTGTCAAATCTAAGTAAGTAAGTAAGTAAGTAAGTAAGTAAGTAAGTAAGTAAGTAAGTAAGTAAGTAAGTAAGTAAGTAAATGGGAAGGGAACAAGGGTTTCCATTGTTATCAAGCAATAACCTTCTATATTTTGAATTTTTATTATTTGGGATCCAGAGACTATTTGTGAGTTAAGACACAAATCTGTGTACTGTATCCTCATCAAAAATCTGCTGCTTAAATTGGTGGAAAGGTGTGTGGATTTCATTTTACTATTGCCTGTTTATTTGTTTTTCATTTTTATCCTACCTCCCACAAAAAGCCTGTGAGAGGGATTTGTCTGAGAGAGAGGGTGACCTGGCCAGGGCCATCCTGGTTTCATGGCTCTGAAGGGACTTCAAATTGTATCTGCCAAGTCCCAGTTCAACAGTCTAAACACAACACCACACACCAGCTCTTTATTGGGACATCAAGTGGATCCAACTCTGGAGCAAGAGAGAAAGGATCTTCTTCCTCCTAACTCCTTCAGAAGACAAGTACAGCTGAGTGTGACACGACACTGCCTTGTCCTTACTTTTCTCACCTTATTTCAGCTTCCCAAGCCAGGTTTGTTGTTCACATATCACTTGGGAAGATACCCAGCACAGCCTCTTCAGTTGCGTCCCAAAGAGCTTCTGTTTCTGGATTGCAAGCTATGACGTGAGAGATTGTATGGAAGAACAGTATCTTGGTTACCCAAAGACAGGAGTGGGCAGCCAATCATAATCAGCTCGGTGGAGGAGTAGACTCTTCATAAATGACTGAGGTTGCTTGCCTTTTTGGTTTATTCAGGCAGCCCAGCCATAAGAGTAAGCTGGCAAGTGTCAGGGGAAAGGCAGCTCATTGGTACAGAACACTCCTCTTTTGAAAACCAGGTAAGTGTCTGTGTATTTTCTTTTCTTGTTTGGATCAATGAACTTCAAGGAATCTGTGAGACCTGCATCACGTTTGTACCCAAATGTTTCCTCACATTTTTTTTAGAATTTGCAACATTCAGTAAGGTAGCGAGCTGATTTGTGCAGCTCAGATGTCAGAGTAGAAGACATGCAACATAACTGTGCAAGTATTTACTGAATGAAATCAGTGGTATTCTAAAACATAGAAGCACTTACTGTACTAAGAAAGGTGGCATGTCTTGTTGTGGTATGTGATGGCATTTTATAATTCAAAAGCAGTAATAACAGCCCACAAAGCCTCAGCATACATCTGATATAAAGTACAGTACTTATGTAATTTGTACACATATTCAGAGAGATAACATTATGTGCTGATGAAATAAGCTCATCTGTTTAGCTTTAGCTTTGTGGTGATTATTTCAGCTATTTATGCCTCCAGTGGGAGTAAAAGTAGGACAATGAAACAGCTAAAACTCAAGGTGTTAGTCACGTTTCAAGCCTTAGCTAATTTGACGCGCAAATATTTGAGGGACCCCCGTTGCCCTCCGCATAGCCCAAGTATTAAGCTCGGAAGAGGGGTTTTTTTTGGGGGGGGGTCCCCACTGCTGGGGGGGGGTGTCTGTTTTTTTCCCAGGAAGTAACACCATGTGGAGCAGCAAGGAATGTCTTACCCAGTCTTGACATCCTCTTTATGGACTGACTGGTTCTGATTTCCTGGATTGCGGGTCTTTATTTTGTTTTACCTTCTGTGGCAACGTATTATTCGGAGCCACATTTGCTCTTTTGAGGGGCGACGGCGGCACATCAGCCCCTATTTCCACTTTCTTATAATAAAATCCCACCCACCCGCCTGCCTTTCCTTTCCAAGCGACACTGAACAGCCCGCATGTAACATTCCCAGAATGAACCCTGATTAGGAAGAGAGACCGAGCTTTGCAAAGCCATTCCCAGTTTGCACACAGCACAAGTGACGCAGAATCGGCGAAGCAGCCCAAACGGAGCAAGCGGAGAGACTTCGCCGGGGGGAGGGGGCGCCTGACTGGCCCCGAATACTACATTTCCCATCTTCCCCCTGCACGGTCCTCACGGCCCCCCTTCCCCTCCCGACGGCTCCCGTTTCTGGGAGGAGAGATGCCTTCGAGCCGCTCTTTGCCCGGCGGCGGGCGGGGAGGAGGCTCGCCAGGGAGCGCGGGCCCAAGGCTCTCCTCGCCACTCCGGGCTGCGCCGGGAACTTTGGCCGAAAGTTTTTCCGAGTTGCACCAGCCGAAGAGCGAATCGCGCGCCTTCCTGAACGGCACCGGCGGGGAAGGAGGCAAGGAGAAGGGAGAACCGTCGCCTCGGCCCCGGTGTGTGCGCGCCGAGCGGGGAGGCAGGCGATGGTGGAAACCCGCAGGTGGGCTTGTCCCGGATGGCGGGGTGGGGTGCCCTGCGGGCTTGCACTCGGCTGCGGGCACGCCTCATTTGGGCTGGGAAGCTGCCTAGGGGGTTGCAAGGAAGGGGGCGGAAGGGTCGGGGCGCCTCTGCTTTCTCTTGGGCGAGGAGCAGGCCGTCGCTGCGCATTCTGCTCCCTTCTCGCCCCCTTTCCTCCCTCGGGTGGTGTGTTTATGGCTGGGATCGGCCCCTTGCAATGCTCCCAGACTTGGAGGCGAGGAAGCAAAGGGAGAGTCCTTGTGCCATTTTCACCAAGGGGGCGGGAAGGTTAGTGCTCCCCCGCTCCTCCCACCCTCGCCGGATGGGTAACACCCAGAATCCCAGGCCAGTAACTTTCCCATGCCCTGATGGGTTTTGCTCTCGCCCTCCCATCTCGAGGTGAAATCTGTTCCAGGCAAAGGGGACTTTAGGAAGTACGTCTGCGTATGGCAGATGAGCTCCTTGCCCGAAGTCCCGGGGCGTTCCCGAATCAGAACAAAAGCCTGCTAGATCGCACGTGGGAGCTGGGATCCTGTCCTTCGACAAGGGATGGGCCCCTCCTTTCGTTCTGTATTTCCAGGGCCCGGTAATCAGAATGGCATGGCTAACTCCTGCCCATGTTCCGGTTGGTGTGGGCTTATGTAAACATCTCTTACAGTGTGGGGCTGATTTGCGTCGATGCGGGTGATTAATATCCTTATAATATTATATCCTGGCCTTAGTACCAGATGGTGGTTAAATATACACCGCAGAAGAGCCTACATTGTGTACAGAGAGTGGGAACACGGGGGAGCGGGAGCGGGGAGGAGGCACTGAGGATTGTTTAAAAAGATTCTGGATTTATGCAGGGTATTCTCTCATTGACGCACATCACCCGCCCCATGCATGCCGCCAGATTTCCTTTGCATGAGCTTTTAATTTCCAAGCATAAGACGAGCCTGCCACATCCACCAGACAAGGCCTGGACAAGCCAGCACTAGCTGTTCAACCTCCTAAGATGGGTGGGAAACCTTTGACCCTCCAGATGTTTTGGACCGCAACTCCTAGTCCTTTATTATTGGCAGTATAGGCTTGTAATTCCGCAACCCCTAGTCTTTTATTATTGGCAGTATAGGCTTGGAATTCCGCAACCCCTAGTCTTTTATTATTGGCAGTATAGGCTTGGAATTCCGCAACTCCTAGTCCTTTATTATTGGCAGTATAGGCTTGGAATTCCGCAACTCCTAGTCTTTTATTATTGGCAGTATAGGCTTGGAATTCCGCAACTCCTAGTCTTATTATTGGCAGTATAGGCTTGAAATTCTGAATGTCCTAGACCTGCCCTGCAGTCCAAAACATCTGGAGGGCCAAAGATTTCCCCATCCTAGTCCTAAAAGAAGGACCGTGTGTGAAGCCGGCAAACAAACAAAACTGCAGGGCAGGCCTAGGACATTTTGCCACTGGGGGCAAAGGTCAAGATAATTCACACCTAGCTCTGAACCAAAGAGGACCGGCTCTCCATCCTAGCATTTGTTGTCAGAGGTGTTTGTAGGGATGGCTGCAGCTACAGTAAAATACTGTAATTCAATAAAAACCTCATCAGTGGACACAGATGGACATATGTTGATCAGTGGTTTTGCTACGTATCTGTACTCCCCTTTGGGGGGCAAGGGGAGACCTACTTTCTGATAGACAGTGGCTCAGGTGGAAGAGGTTCTTCTTGGTCGGGGTCAAGCTTAGGTGGTAAGAGCACTGATTGGCTGGCCCTTGGGACAATCATGGCATCACCTCTTTTTTCTGCAGTGCATTTCAGATTGGCATTAAAACTGTCTGAAGTATTTATTTATTTATTTATTTGTTTGTTTGTTTGTTTATTTATTTATTTATTGGATTTGTATACCATGCAGTCTAGCCCATGCTTCTCAGGGCAGTTTACAATAACAAATACACAATTATAAACAAAGCAATAACCAAGAATAGAGAGCAAGCCCCCCCAAAATACAAATTAATATAAAGATATATTCAAGATATGAAACTCCCTGCTCTAGAATATCTCAATCTTCCTTGCAACACCCACTGAGGACTTGGCTGTTTTAGCATTGCTTTGATTGTGGGTTAGTGTGGTTGGCATAATTGAATGATACCCTTAACATTGATTTCCTGTAGTGTTCTCAAACTTATCTTGTCGCTTATTTTCAGTCAGTGCTGATGTATGCCCTGAATACTCTTTTTATAACAAGCAAAGCTTTCTTCTTCTTCTTCTTCTTCTTCTTCTTCTTCTTCTTCTTCTTCTTCTTCTTCTTCTTCTTCTTCTTCCTTCCTTCCTTCCTTCCTTCCTTCCTTCCTTCCTTCCTTCCTTCCTTCCTTCCTTCCTTCCTTCCTTCCTTCCTTCTTGCTGCACCTATTTACACTTCTCTCATATTCAGAACCAAACATGAGGGAGAACAAGTGCTCACTCTGGAGCAGAAAAGTGAGGATGTTTATTTCAGCAGTTTCTGTAGGAAGTTCCGTGTTGCTATCTACTAAACAAGACTGTCTGAGCACAACTGAATAGGGGAGACTGTGTGCAGGGCTGACCTATTTACCATGTTGCTCATCTTCACAACCTGTTTGTTTAGCCCAGGTTGTTGTATGATGCACAGAGTGATTCATTACCACTTACCCAAGTTGGGTTCTTTTTATGAAGAAAGACTGGTTAAAAATATTTCAAACAAACAAAGATTGCAACGAATTTAGAGCAACAGAGCCCTTAGACACCAGTTTATCAGTTGCTTCTCATCCCCTAAAGACAGTAAAGCACCCAACTTCCAGCCATATTCAGAGTTTTGGCTGTGTCTGCTCATTACTCCATGAGAATGAGTACCAATGACTGCTCATTGAATCCTTACTATGAGTTGGAACATGGCTGATGGGTTGCTGGGTGTTTGTGCTGGAGGTTTAAGAGGGACTTTCACACAATGGATTCATGTGTTTTTCTATTCAAAAGAAGGAAGATCTAATGAGTTTTGGATTCAGTTTTGCTTGAACTCCAAGGTATTTTCTAGGCTGACTTTCCAAAAGGCTTGACATTTGGGAAGCCCATGGGGAACATCCAACCCTTTATCTTTTCATCATGTTCACTTGTGTAATTACAGTTCCCCAATGGCTTTGTGGATTTATTTATTTATTTGTTTATTGCATTTCTATACCATACATCTGGCAGTAAGGCCATTCTGGGCAGTTGACAACAATAATATAGAACAGTGATGGTGCCTACAGAAAGGGTTCCGAGTGCCACCTTTGGCACCCACCCGTGCCATAGGTTCGCCAACACTGATATAGAACATAAACAAGTGGATGAGCTTGTCTCTCTGCTTTCCCCCCACCTCTCCCAACATATTTGATCTTTTGTGAGCTGAGCTGTCATGGTGTATGTTGAGACCATCTATTCACCCTTATTTCATATTTAGATACCATGGAGTCAGTGGCAGGTACAGCGCTGAATAAGAGGTGTGATTCCAGAAGAAATTGTGTTTCAGGTAAGTGAGAGAAGAAAAAGCATTATTCGTAAAGCCCACATGTCAACATCCTGTTTTGCAAAAGTTACTTAGTTTAAAGATTCTGTTTTGTTCCTTCTTTGTTTGCTGCTTTGCCATGGTGGCACAAGATGAACTTGTTGACTGAGACCATTGGCCCACATAGCCAAGGGAAGGCTTTATAGCCCAACAACAAAGAAAAGGCTCTGTAGGCAACAATGGCAAGTGAGATGCTTCCAGATACAGTTTTGCAAACTCTAGAAATGGCTGGCAAAGGTTTGTTCTTGAAGACCTTGGACAGGCACAGGCACTCCAGTATCCATAAAAGTAAACCAGATGCCTCAGTGATTCTACACCAGATATGGCAGTTTCATACATTTTTTAGTATGCTTGCTGCCTGGAGCATTCTGGGAGATGTAGTCCAACCGGAAAGGAACAGTTTCCAGAATCAGACTGGCCCCACTGCTTGTATATGACAGTGGTTTCCTCCTCCTCCCCAGCTTTTTTTGTGGAACTAATTTTTTGGTTCAGGAGTCTTCCAGGGATGGAACCTGGCGCCTTCTGTGTACAAGATATGTGCTTTTTCTCTTTGCCTTCTTCTTTCACCAAATTGATTGTGCATTCTCTGTCTTCCTGGAAACATCGTACCAGTCCTTGTGGTATAGTATAGTAATGTCCTTATCACTGACTGCCTATTAGACATGGGCACGACTCGGCGAAATTGTTGTTTCCGTTTTCGGTTATCGTTTCTGTTATGTAACGGAAACGGTAACGATAATTAAGCCGTCAGAACTCGAACTCGAAACGAAAAAAGAAAAATTTGGTCGGGTTTTTAGTTTCCGTTTGTGGCATCGTGGCGATCGCGCAATGCGAAGCACAGAAAAAGTTTTTTTAAAAGTTTTTTTTTAAAAAAACCCAACTCCCGGCCAAAAAAGCAGGCGAAAATATGCCTGCCTGAGGCTTTGCCACCTACCAGAAGGGTGGTTTCTGGGGGGTCTCCGGCCTTTCCCCCCCTCTTCTCCTCTCCTGGGCTGCTTGCACCAGGCTGGGGGGGAGGTCATCCTCGTCGTCTCACCATGCCATGCGGTGGGGGGGGATCCAAAATGGCGACCACAATTTTTCTTTTGAAATCGTGGTCAAAAAACACACCAAATCACCACAGAAATATGTGAAATTTATTTATTTTAAATGCCTGAATTTTAATAGTAGCAGCAGTGGTTTTTTTTATAGCAATAAAACGTCGTATTGATTTTATTTTATTTTATTTTATTTTTTATTTTTTTAGACCTGCCCATTTGGGCTGGGCATGGGATGGGACCATGCAATTTTTTTGAACCATTCCACCAATGGCATCGCCAGGTTTTTGACTGACACTTCTGGATGTCTCTCGGAGGGCATAAAAAGCCGAGGCACCTTCCAGAAATCGCAGTCGGGTGTATGGATGTGGTTGAGGGAGGAGGGCTGGCTGCTGGTGCTGGTGTGATCCGATCGAGATTGAGGAGGGAGGCTGGAGGCTTTAGGATTTAAGTTAGGAGGGAATTGAATTTAGAAAATAATTTCTTTGATTCCCTGCAGCTTTGTCTGCTGAAGGGAATAGCAGTTTATTCTTTATTTCTTCTCTGGCAGTTTGTGAGGATTTTTTTTTCTGATATTGGATAAAGGAGGAGGTTCGACTGGGAGTGGGAGGTGTGGATTTATTTTAAAAATATATTATATACTGCCATTTATTTTCTCTTTTCCCAACTTCAATTTGCTTGCACACACACACATTTGGGGTGCAAGCCAAGAACAGAACCTCTATCCTAAGTGATATCCTAACTGCCCACTCGCCCGCCCGCCCGCGCCGCCACCCGCCTGCGGCCCGCGCCACCACCTGCCCACTCGCCCACCCGTGGCTGCCCGCCCATGGCCCCCCGCCACAACCGCCTGCCTGCACCTCCCCCCGCCACCCGCCCACCCCACCCCGCCCGCCGCCTAGGGCGCAAAAACACCTAGCGCCGGCCCTAATTGCGGGACGCCCCATGCTCTGGGAAGTCAAATTGCGCTAAATCGCGGTGGAAATGACAAACGACAAACGGAAACGACAAATTTTTGAAAAATTTCGCGACAAACGGAAACGACCCAAAATGGACCCGTTCCGACAAGCGAAAACTCGAAACGTCATTTTTTTCTGGTCGTGCCCATGTCTACTGCCTATGATTTTGGGGAGAGATCTTTAGTTTAGGAATGCTGGCATCTGGATGAAACAAATGGTGTCCATTGGAAGTGAAAATCCAACGCCTTTCCAATGTCAGTAGACTCCTAATTGCCACCAGTCCCAGGCAAGCATGGTTAGACTGGCAGGTTAGACTGGCATCAGTGGCCCTGCAGAAAGGATACTTTCCTAGCCTTCCATAGTACTTGGTGATGGTCTCTCATCTGAGTTTTGGTCTGCCCCAACCCTGCTTAGCTTTAGAATCAGATATGGCCAGTGTGTTAAAGGAGGCATGGGAGTTCTAGTCATAATCAAACGATATCTGGAGGGGCAGATTATTGCACAAGGGGTTTCATAACACAATACCAAACCCCTAGATGACTTCACTGGTGCAACATCTTGCATGTTCTGGTGCCTTACGGCAACACTGTCACTGCATTGCTCTGATGAAATGTTCCTTGTACAGCGGAAGTACAATTGGTCTGCTAGAGTCAACTTCATTTGGACTCACATCATGGAAAGAATGTAGCCCTGAGGATATGGTGTAAACTCCTGGTTCAAAAATGCAGAAGCTGTTTTTGGAGGCGAAAGTTTTACTTGCTCCAGCAAGCTTTTCAAGAGCAGGGGTGGATTTTTATCATTTTTAAAATCTTTGCTTTCTTCTGATGACACTCTTGGCCTGACTGTTTTTATTTATTGCCATTCCAATTCATATGCATGCTAGGTGCATTTAAGGTTGTTTCAATCTCTCTCTCTCTCTCTCTCTCTCTCTCTCTCTCTCTCTCTCTCTCTCTCTCTCTCTCTCTCTCTCTCTCTCTCTGGTGTGGGTGTGTGTGGGTGTGGGCAGGGGACGCGTTACCTATAAAATAGCAATGGTGGGCAGGGGACACATTACCTATAGAATAGCAATGTTTGCTAAACCTGCCAGAAACATCCATGCTAATTTCTTGAGAGCCATCTTGATTAACTGTGCAGGGCACTTCTTGATACAGTAATCCCCTGCCTATTGCAGGGGTTAGGGATCTGACCCAACCCGTGATGACTGAAAATTCGTGATATGCAGATGCTGGGTCAGGTTGGGACCTGGGGGGGGCTGTCTGGGGGCCCCTACACTTACCTGGGGCCTGGTGCTGCCCTGAACGGGCCTCCGATGGGCTTCCTGGGCCTATTGGAGGCCCCAGAACTGTTTTCCGGTGATTAAGAAGTCACTTCCAGCTCACCGGAAAGCACTTCCAAAGCCTCCGGCAGGCCTGTGAAGGCCATCGGAGGCCTCAGAAGTGGTTTTCAGCAATCCGGAAGTGACTTCCAGTTTTCTGGAAAGCACTTCCGGGGCCTCCAACAGGCCTGATATGGCCATTGGAGGCCTGGGGTAAGCAGAGGAGGCCTGAAACAGGCCCATCCAGCTTACCGCGGGGGGGTTGCCTTTCATATACTGCAGTCCCGCAATATACTGGGACCACCGTATATGAACCGTGAAAGTGGGGGAGAACACTGTATGAAGGGATACCTATGTCTGTTTTCCTTCCCACCCACCCCCTTTTGTAAAGGTAGCCATACACTGGACCTCCTTGTGGATAGGACCCTCATTTTATGATTGTGATTTTATTTGTTTTTATCTGATTATATTTTTAACTTACAGATTGTGATATGCTTTTAGCCATTACAATAAACCTGACTGTGTGCTTTAAAATGCTGTAAAATTTTAGTATCAAATGTCTTCGATTTTATAACATGGATTATAAACAAAAGCATGTCATCTCAGCTATATTGAGCCTGCTACCGGGGATTTCTTTGAGCACAGTTTTAAATTAACCACTGATTAAAAATATCAAATGTCTTGGATTTTATGCTGCTTGTGTGGTCAGCTTTATTAAGTTTGATAGCTGGATTTTATGCTGCTTGTGTGGTCATTTATTATAGTTGGAATGTAACCAAATCCTAAGAAATAGCAAGGCGTAAGCCTTTGTGGACTACAACTCGGTATCGTTGGATGCATTTGTAGAGTAAAGGGAAGATGCAGCGTCACTTTGTACCTGCTATTCGCCAAATCTTATGCCAAACAAGACTCGTAAGTCTTTAACTTACTGCAAGGCTTTTTGCTGAAAAATATTATCATAGCTAGCCACCCTGGGTATCGGTTGGTTGGTTGGGTGATATTGCTGAGTTTTGAGTACATTAAGGACCATACATGATGAAATTAGATGAAAGGAATGGAGGCTTACTGACTGTGTGGGGTGTGGATCAGCTTTTGATGTCTGCTTTTTATTTGGCTTGTGATTTGTCGCATCTATTTTTGTCTCTATTTCCAGGCTTGCTCACAAAACACCTTCAGAAGGCCTTGCATCTGTCTTCCCCAGTAACTCTTTCCCAGCGCTGTACAGGTGGGTGATGCATACAAGACACTTTACAAGCCTTTTTTGTATTTGTTTGTCTCAGCCTTTTGGTAAACTTCAAGACGAAAAAATAAGAGAAAAAGAATAGGGCGCAAATTACTTGGGCACGTTAAAGATTAACAGATTTATTTAGTGTGAACTTTGTGCATATATCTGAAGAAGGAGATTTTAACCCGCAAAAGCTACCAACAAAATAAACTTATCTGTCTTTAAAATGCCACAGTAATTTGCTTTTTCCCTCCCGCTTTTATTTCTTCCTCTCCCATTAATTTTGCCCCTCCCCCCCCAAAAAAAAAAATCCCTTTGTACTCCCTTACTTGGAATTCTTCTTCTGTGAAGCTGATTCCCAGCTTAAAGGACGGTTTGGAACCAATGGACAATGTAGTGGTGTCACTTGTCATTAAAAAAATAGAAGGTGTGCTGGAGTCCATCGTGAACAGATTCTCCACAATGAAATTTCTTGCCCACCAAGAGGGCAAAGTGTGGCTCTGGGGCCACAGATGGCCACCACAGCTTTTCCGCAGTACCTGACTTCTTCACACTCCCCTGACAATGCAGGGCATGAGTAATGCAGGACATAAGTAAAGTGGATAGAGGGAAGCTCTTCTCCCTCTCACAAAATACCAGAACTAGGGGACATACACTCAAATTGAGGGCTGGGAGAGTAAGAACAGACAAAAGAAAATATTTTTTCACCCAGCGCGCTGTTAGTCTGTGGAACTCCCTGCCACAGGATGTGGTGATGGCATCTGGCCTGGATGCCTTCAAAAGGGGATTGGACAGATTCCTGGAGGAAAAGTCCATCATAGGTTACAAGCCATGATGGAGATGTGTAATCTCCAGGCTTAAAAACGGGGTACTTCAAGGGCCAGATGCAGGGGAGTGGTATCAGGAGACAGATATCTAGTCTTGTGCGCTCCCAGATGCATTTGGTGGGGCCACTGTGGGATACAGGAAGCTGAACTAGATGGGCCTTTGTCCTGATCCAGCATGGCTCTTCTTATGTTCTTATGACAAACAAATGGGTTTCCTTTTCAATAGGGCATCACCCACACAGTGTTGAACACCAGAACAATCAAAACTAAAGATCAAGTTCTGGCCACTTTTAATTTTCCATTTCCCCCCCTCAACAGTGTTTTGTGATGTGCTCAGTCCCTGGAGATGTGGGTCTTTAGAGATACAAAATGCATGTTTCGTAAGACGTAGCATAAAATATCGGAACCCATCTCATTTTATGGCCTTAATGAGCCTCTGGCTTTTTCAGGTTTTGTATGCAAGAGCCAGGCAGTTTCCTTGGTGCCAGGAGCACTATCAAACACCAGCCCGTAACCTCCCCTTCCCAGCTCTTGCTCCTCTTGTACGTACAGCCTGTGCTCAAGCAAACCAAGGGGAGTCCTGGACGTCTCCTTGGTTCCCAGTATCTGCACTGCTACTGGGTCCCTCCTCGTCTTTGTTGTATTTCTCTTTGTACGTTTAACCACAGGGCAGAGCGTTTGTGGCATACAGAAAGCCCCAGCTTTGGTCCCACCTCCCTCCAGTTCAAAGGAGCAGCTGGGAGGGAGCAGAGTAGACCTCTCAATGTGAGATGCTAGGGAACCACTGCTAGTGAAGAGTAGACATGATTAACTGGTAGGCTGATCTATTGTAAACCAGCCTCATATACTCAACCAATACCTTTACTAATATGTCTGTGAAGATTCTCAGTCATCCAGGTGAGTTTATCTGGAAGTTGAGTCATGGCTACTGGACTTCTTTTTTTTGAGAGATAGAAACGTTTCACTGCTCATCCAAACAGCTTTTTCAGTCTGAATACAGCTAGTGTGAGTCCTCCATCTTATAGTCAGCTTTGACCTTGTGTCACCCTGGTCTGAAATAGGCTCATAAGATGAACAAGAAAAAAAGAAGTCCAGTAGCCATGACTCAACTTCCAGATAATACCTTTACTAGAATCTCTTTCGCTGTCTCCCTCTTTTCACTTTCCATTTTCTTCTTTTAAAAAGTCAATGGTGAAGTGGAGAATCTCTGATCCTTTTTTTCCCCATTCCCTGGGAACATCGCCATTTTTTTTAAAGATCACACGAGGAAAAATGATGCTGATCTTTATACACTGCCTTTCCACCAGAAGATGGTGTTCAAGTCAGACTGCAAACTTTTTTTAAAAGAGTAAAAACAGATAGAACCAGGTGAGGTTATCTGGAAAATGAGTCATGGCAACTGGACTTCTTTCCTTGTGGGATTGAAATGTTTCGATACTCATCGGTGTAACTTCATCAGTGATGAAGCTGCTTAGATGAGTATTGAAACGTTCCGATCTCATGAGAAAAGAAGTCCAGTTGCCATGACTCAACTTCCAGACAGTATGAAAAGTTGTGTGAATAAAGTGCTCCATGTCCCTTTGTTGTTTTTAACTGCAGTTGACTAACACAGTTTTCTCTCTCTGGCAATTTTTCTGGCAATTTTTGGATATCACTGGCTCTTCTTATATTTGTTCAGATCAAAAGTGGGGTAATAGGGCTCAGGGGACATGGATTCAAATTCCCATTCGGACCTGGAAATACACGTAAAACTACTCCTTAAGTACAGTAACTCTCTTACCTTGAAAGGCCTAATAGAGTCTCTGTAAGTTAGCACAGGAAGCGATTAAATAAAAGAGAAGGATGAGGTGATGTTGCTTCATGTGCAAAGGCTGGTCTTCATGTGTAGTTGCACAAGGGCGTGTCTGCGAGAGAACAAAATCTAAAAGAAAAGCAAATCTCTGGGCAGTGGCATCAGAGGAACAGAAGTGCCTGCTGTGAAAGAAAATACTCTGATACCTTTCTGTGTCTGTGTTCAAGGAAAATCCTCCTTCAACGCTATTCATTGGTGGGGATTGTTTGATTTTTCCAGGTTCATGCCCAAACCTGGCAATGAGCAGGAATGATGCGTTGGAGCAAAAGATGAGCAGAGAGGCCTCTTCTGGATCCCAGTCCCTCAAGAAGACTCACAGGGTCCTTTGTTCATCGTTATCCTCAGATGGTGTCAGGTGGTACAATGGCGCCGTGTCTCCAGAGAGTCTTGATGCTCAGGTAAGTGGCAAGCCCAAGTATGCCTGGGGTCAGTCGATATCCGGAAGGGCTCGTGAAGGGTTGGATTAGACCTTGAATTGAAAAGACGTATGGAGAGAGCATGCCATCGTGGCTGGTGTGCCATTGAGCTAGTCTTTGGATTTAGTAATACTTGTTGAATCAAATTGCCAGAAACTTAACTAGTATGTGTGTGTGTGTTTCACCCACAGATGAAGCAAGTCTACATGGGCAGGCCGGCCAGCAGCACAAGTTCCCTGGAACGGATGTTCAAGTTCTGTTCCTCGGCCTCCAGCCCCTTGTACAAATCCCCCTCACCCAAGACCGCGGGGTCCCCATCCAAGCCGAAGTCTTCCGCCCGATCATCTTTATTGTCTCCATTGCTGCGGAGCCACAGTTCTGATCCCAGCCCTGGGTCTGTTTATGCCTCTAAGAAGTGCCAGCCTGGGAGTTTCCACCCTAGGGAAGCCAGTGATGCTGAGCCAGCGGGGCTGCAGGAGCCTCTTAGCTTCTTGGAGCCCGTGATCTGCAGGGTGACAGACGGCATCTACGTGGGGAACCTGAGCGCAGCCTACAGTGGGCAGGTGCTGTGCAAAAACAACATTGACAGCATCATCGACCTGAGTAACTTGCCCAAAGACTGCAATCTGAGCTTCATCCCTTGCACTTGCCGCCGGGGTCCCCAGCACAGCTGGTCCCGCCTGAAGGTGCACCTCCAGGGGCCCTTGCAGGAGGACGACTTCTCTCGGCAGCCGCCCTGCTTCTGGGACATCAACGTGTGCATCGAAGCCTCGCTGGAGAAAAGGAAGCGGGTCCTGATTCACTGCAGGGATGGCTACTCTCTGGCTCCAACCTGCGTCATCCAGTACCTGATGGTGAAGCACCACATGAGGCTCCTGGATGCTTATGAGTTTGTCCGGGCAAAGTATCCCCTTAACATCCAAGAGTGCCACCGTGACTTGCTGGTGCATTTGGAGAAGTCTCTATGGCCAGGGGAAGTGGACCCAGAGTGCTTTAAAGAGGCCATATCAAGGAAGGTGGCATGGACGTAAGGCCAAGCTAGAATGCCAAGGTGGCCGAGGCATGCTTCTCAATAGAAGAGCTGTTTCAGTCGTGTAAGAAGAGTGGGTGTGCAAAGCGCTCATCGCCTGCAGCCTCTCTTCCAGCGCAGTTGTTTGTGCCAAAGAGGCAGAAGGCAGGCAGGGGATGGGGGTGATCCTCCCTGGTTTATCCAGTGCAGAGCTTGGAGACGAGCATCATTGTGTGTAATGCCTCCTTTGGCATGATAATGAACGTGTTGTGAAGTTAAGAGGTCTTACTACTGTATCTCAATGCTCATTTCCAAATGCATAGTTAAAAGTGGGAACACAATCGTTCTCTTGACGTAATGATTAAGTTTTTCATGTTACTGTACTTTGTAAAAGTTATTTTTTTAAAGGACACATTCAGGCATTTTTAGGATCACTCTGGTAGGAATTTTGCATACTACTCTCTTAACAGTCCTACCCTGCCAAGTAACGAATGGCGATCAGAAAAACAAAACAAGTTACTATCACACGCATTAATAACTCATGGCCATGATTTACTTCCCATGCTCTCATTCTGCAAGAAGCTCCATGCTGAAATGCCCAAGAGCACTGCCACTGTATCTTGTCTGGATTTAAGAAAAAAGACAGTCGGCCACAGAAGGCTGTTGGGATTCCAAGTGAGCCTTGAAGCCTTCCACAACGATCTAACTTTCTGCCCTCTTGATGAGATCTCTAGTTTAAAGGAGCTGCCTTGGGTTCACTTTCAGATGGCAGGATCTTGGAGTCTTTCAACACAAAATGCCAAACGTCCTGATACTGTGTCTTTTAGCACAGCACCTTTGGTCAGGGATCTGTGTACCCTATGCTTTAAAAGAGACTTCACAGTGTTTACTCTTCTGTCATTCTTCTTCATCCAGTCAGGGAAAAGGAGCTGAACAGTGAGTTACAAGCAATACCTCTTATTAATGACTGGACATAGCACCACTTTTTCTGCTGCATCCTGACATTCTCAGGGCTAGGTCGCGGGCAGCAATCTGAGAAGATCTGAGAGCTGTAGAAGAAGCTGATAGTCCTGGGCCAAAATCCTGTTGATTGTGGGGGTGGGTGGGTCTGTTTCTGCAATGAAAATAACATCAGCAGTAGCTGCAAATTGCCACTGATTGAAGGATTTGCTTTATGATTTCAGGGTGACTTCATCAGATTGCGTACAAGTGCACATACCCTGGATCACAAAAGGATGCCATGAATCAGTGGCCATTTGCTGTTGCCCTCAGTGATGGAGGTGTGCAACAGGATTTCAGCCAAGAGCAAAGAATATCAGAGACCTTGTTGCTCAAGCAAAACTCAACTCTTGGTACGCCTTCCTGCCTAGCTGGATACAATGACCAGCCTGTATTCAGTTGCAGGGCCTGGTGGTACTTTGATGTGAAGCTATCAGTGGTTCACCACAGGGTGCAAGGGTAACGGAATCAGCAGTCCAAGAAAGGAAGTGATGTGGCAACACCCAGATGCTTTCTGATCTTAATCAATAGGGAGGACTTTGTAAATGGGGTTGAAGTGGTGGGATCTTTAGGTAGAAGTGACCATGCTCTTTTGGAATTTGTTATACAGTGGGAAGTGGAAGCTAAGTATAGTGAGACAAGCATCCTGGATTTGTAAACTTAGGGAATTATTGGCTGTAACTCCATGGACTGGGGCATTGAAAGAGAAGGGAGTCCAAGATGGATGGGAATTCCTTAAAAGTGAGATATCAAAGGCACGATCTAAAACGGTTCCAACAAGAAGAAGAAAATGGGAGGTGTCTAAGGAAACCACATTGGTTGACTAAAGAACTTTCAACTCAGCTAAATATATATTTAAAACAACCATGTAGAGGAAATGGAAAAAACAAGGAATGCACCAAAGAGGAATCTAATCAAATAGCCAGTATATGCAGGGGGAGGGTAAGAAAAGCTAAAGCACAGGATGAACTTAGACTTGCCAGAGGGATTAAAGACAGTAAAAGGGAAAGACCACAAAAGGAAAAATAAGGAAATGATAGGGTCTCTGTGTGGTGATGATAGCGAGCTACTAACAGGAGACAGGGAAAGGCAGAAATATTCAACATCTTTGCCTCCATTTTCTCCAGAAAGGAAAAAAGAGTTCAGTTGGATCGAAGAGTAAATGAGGTAGGTTGGGAATTGCAGCATAGAATAGGTAGGTGACTCGCATAAGGATTGACTTGAATCTGTTTCGGGGGTTTCATTGAGTTGGGAATGACCGCTGAGCTCTGCAGCCACAATTTGCACACTGCTTTTAAGGATCATGACCTAGATCAGGCATGTCCAAACTTCGCCCCATCTGATGTTTTGGACCACAGCTCCCAAGAATTCCAAGCCTGTATTTCCATTGGCAAAGAACTGTGGGAGTTGTGGTCTAAAACATCTGGAGGGCCGAAGTTTAGACCTGCCTGACGTAGATGCTGAGAAGCCAGGGTGATGTAGTAGGCAGATTGTTGGGCTAGGTTTCAGGAAGCCTGGATCCAAATATCTGGACAGCAATGGAAATCCACTCCGGGGTGGCAACTGTGAACCACTTGCTCGGACATCTTATGCACCTTGAAATCCCTCTTCAGGTTGCTCCAAGTGAGATGTGACGTGGCAACACAAGGGAAAAAAAACACCTCTGTGCTGGATATATATACGGTCACCGCTATCCTGTTGAGCTTTTGCTGAGCAGAAAGCCCCCACCTCAGGATAGCCAGGTAGATTTGTGCCACCCATAGTCCATGTAGGATCACATTACGTGTACAAACATTCATGGACAGAATAAGTGGTTCCTGGGTTGATTTCCTGGAAATCACTGCTTGCACAATGACCGTCTTTGCACCAACTGAAGATAGTGAGCAAGCTCTTTTAAGGACCAAGAGGCAAGTAACTCCGGAAACAAGGCCTGTTTCTATATTTCTTGAAATGTGGAGGCTCAGCCCTTGGAAGAGGCTATGGGAGGCAGCCTCTTTTAAATGTATCAGGGAACTCTTGCAGTTAGAACATGTGCAGGGTGAGAATGTTTAAAGCGAAGAATGGCTCTAATGAGAAATGAGCTTGTCAACTCGCATTTGTGTAAAAGGCTCTGTAAATCGGGAGTGTAAACCCTGTTGCCAGTAGTGGGACTTGAATTTGGTGACTACAGATCTCAGGTTCAGTAACTGAAATAAAGTAGGCATTTATTTACTTTTCTGCTCTGGCTAAATTTCTTGTTTTTACAGAAAAGGAAGGTTTTGTTGGGAATGCTGCATGGGCATGTTAGTGGCATACTCAGTCTGGTGATGGGATGCACTTCCCCTTTTGTTTTATAACAAGGGGATATGAAGGACCATATGACCCTCCACATGATGGGCTGCAGTTCCTGTCACACCAGGTCAGTAGAGCTCCTGTGAAGGACACAGGGAGTTATTGGCCCCCCACAGTAAGGCTGTACAGATGGAAGCAGCTTGATGTCTCAAACTGTCATGGCTCCCTCCTGCGGAACCCTGGGATTTGTAGTTTCTTAGGGCGTTCAGAAGTGTCTCTCTATATATCTCCACGCCAATATTCAAGATGCAAGGGGAACAGTAAGTCAGTTCCTCTGTATAAGAATAGTCTCGAAAGGAAGCTATTCTACTAGTTGATGGTTGACAGATAAACACGTTTGCCTGCTTGCAGATTATCTGGATACAATCAATAACAGAATACCTGGATGTTTACTAAACATTTTGCTCTAATTTAAGCTTCAATGTGTTATTTGCTGGCCTGTGCTTTTATAATATCAGAAGTTCTGTCAGGTAGCAATGGCCAGTATAGAAGCACCCAAGAGACATACGATTTAAACTCCCCAGCCAAAATTTGTGGCACAGCCTGAGAAGGCTCAGTGTATATACAGAGAAGTCCTATCAAAATTCACAGAGACTAGTACCTATGGTTTGGTGAGGGACCAAGAACCCCTTCACATTTTGAGTTGAATTCTAAAGCTGTAGACAATATTTCTCCTGTTCTATTTATTTATTTATTTATTTATTTATTTATTTATTTATTTATTTATTTATTTATTTATTTATTGTGCTTGTATCCCGCCCATCTTCCAGAGTGGAACTCTGGGCGGCTAACAAAATTTAAAACAACACTTAAGAAAAACAAGTTTTTTTTTAAAAAAAAAATTAAATTAATTTTTTTTTAAAAAAACAGCGAGGATCAATATCCATCAGATCAGATGAGGCAGGCGGCAAAAAAAAAAAAAATTTAAGTGAAAAGGTCGCCAAATGCCTCCTTAAAAAGGTAGGTTTTCAAAGCCCTTTTGAAGGCGGGCAGGGACTGCTAGGCGCAGCTCACTGGGGAGATGGTTCCACAACGTGGGGCCCACCACAGAGAAGGCGCAGTTACGCGTGAGCAATGTCTGCGCCTCCCTGGGCGTGGCCACCCTCAGTGAGCGCGCCTGCGCCATTCTCATGGGCCTGGTCCCAGTTGATCTCTGAGAGATACACTCCGACAGATACTCTGGTCCCAAGCCGTGGAGGGTTTTGAAAATCAAAACCAGGACCTTGAACCTTATCCGGTGGACAACAGGTAGCCAATGCAGGAGGGCCAGAACTGGGGTGATGTGCTCGAATCTACGAGCACCCACCACCAGTCTGGCCGCCGCATTCTGCCCCCGCTGAAGCCTCCGGACAAGGGTCAACGGCAACCCCACGGATAGGGCATTGCAATTAGAGTATTCTGCACCTCAGGCTTGGAAACCTGCCCTCCAGGTGTTGGTATATATGACATAAGAATTACACTCTGAGAAGATCTGAGGGAGATGACCACTTTTCCACACATTATATAGCCGATCAGTGGATGAATGAATGAAGACTTGTTTTGTCTTTCTTGCTGCTGCAGGAATATGCCTGTGTTTATTTTGGTGCTACTGGGAAACATGAGTCTTCCTCCTGTGCAACAGAGTATGGTCCAATTCCATGCAAGTCTGTGGGGTGGAAGTCCGGTGTGCTGCTCAGTCCTGTCTGTGCTCAGTTGCTTTCAACCATTGACTTGCTGGATGGCGACCTTTGGTTGCTGCTGTGGCTGTTGTTCCACCAGCAGGTGGCAAAAAGAAACTGTCTAACGGGGGATGGAAAAGCCCAGCTCATGCTTCACACTTAGTACTGTTCCATGTTGCTAATATGAATTTTTTTCTTGCCAACAAAACCTCTTCATATCTACTGCCTGCCCACTGTTTGCACTGTAGTTTGGCAACGGTCCCCTGTGACAACATAAGCCTCACTTTGTGCAGCTCCCAGCCTTACACAACAGGAGGGTGACTGTAGTGTTGTATCCAGTTGTGGCTAGGTGGATAGTTACTGATTAACAGGGAGCCCTGAGTTGACTTACGGTACCTTTAAAATCTGATGAGATTGGAGCAGGCCTTGAGTGGACAAATACAGTTTTATATCAGTTAAATTCTGGTAATGAAATATAAGGTCTCTTCTTCATTTTAGAGGCATCTATAAAGCAGCCGCCTCTTCCAGATACATTGCCCTAGAACAGTGGTGGTGAACCTTTGGCACTCCAGATGTTGTGGACTACAACGTCCGCAGTCCTTTGTCATTGGCAATACAGGCTTGGAATTCTGGGAGTTGTCAAAAACATCTGGAGTACTGAAGGCTCACCACCACTTCCCTAGAACCTTGACCACCTGCAACTGTGCTAGTTAGGTGATGGGAATTGTAGTAGAGCACATTTGGAGGGTACCCAAATCAAGGAAGGATGTTTTGCAGAAGATAAAAGCAGGCCCGAACTCTTTGAAGCAGGAAGCAAAGCACCTTTCAATGGCACGTGTTCCGTGGTCCTCTTCTCCGTCAGCATGCAATGCAAGCTGCACAGCACATAATGTGATTCAATATACCTGTCTTCTATGGGCACACTCAAAAAGGAGAGGGTACTGTTGCCTTCCTATTTAAATGTGTACCTTCACAAGGGCAGGCTGCTGGCAAGCTATATATCAGGCGTGATGGTGATCTAAGGGGAAGGGTCTTGGACCAGCACTGAAAGTAGTGCTAAGAACTAAGAAATGACCAGGTCGAGCAGGCAAAAAACCCCAAACCAAGCCCGAAAGCTGTTAATACTCTACCAGCCAAGATTATCTCAAGACATTTTGTTGCCTGAGGCAAAGTACAGGATGGCAGCTCCTCCCCATCTCCATTCCACGGACAGAAGCCACCTTGGCTGGTAGCTGAAAATCTCCCCACAGCTTTGGCAATAGGATGGTGTCCTTCACAGCAGGGTGAGGGTGTAGAGGCAAGCTGTACAGCACACATAGCACAGACAGTTCTGTTCTTTAATAAGAGACTGGCTGGGAGCTTCTGGCAGAACAATCAGGGGCCTGCCATTGCTGTCCTCCACGCTTGCTATCAAGGAGGCTGCTTTATCTGGTTTCAGGGACTGCCCTCATGTCAAGCCATGAGAAGCCAGTGGGTGGCCCGGATGGGAGAAGCCACTCTGGAGCCTGCAAGCACATTGTCATCTCATATGTATCAGCATGGTAAAGTACAACATCCATCAGATTACTGTGAAGCTTTAAAATCCATCTTTCTTGGACGTCAAGCTGAATGCTCAACTTTCAAGGAATTTACAGCTTAAAGATGCATCTGATGGGTATTTGATTATTGTTTTCCTTGTATTGACTTAAAAGTAAATGTTTTCTGCTTATATGCCACCCCATAGCACTGCAAGCACTCTCTGGGTGGTTTACAATTTAATTATGCAGGCTACATATTGCCCCCCCCAACTAGCTGGGTACTCATTTTACCAACCTCGGAAGGATAGAAGGCTGAGTCAGCCATAAACCAGCTACCTGGGACTGAACCCCAGGTCGTGAGCACAGTTTTAGCAGCAGTACAGGCATTTAACCACTGTGCCACAGGGCATGACTTAAAGCCATGCCCACTGTGGCATTACTGTGGGTGTAGTGGGAGGAGGTGTGAATTTGAACCATAAAGTTTGACTTAAATTCCTGCCTAGCTATGAAATCGGATTGCAGAGCATGGGGTAAATGACAATGGAAAGTAGACTGGGAGTTGAATTTAAATGTTATATTTACTGTGTTGCATGCATCAAAGCCTGTACTCTGACTTACTGAAAACTCAGTGTCAAACTCCTAGCATGTGCTTAGAGGGATTGCTCACATAAGTGGTGAACGGCATATCTTTGTTGTAGCATGTTCTTTCCCTTGCCTCTTTTCCATTCAGGGTGCTTTGTTTTGTGATCGCTTGTTAAAAGGTAAATACAGGCTTGCTTTGCAAAGCTGATTCCTCTCTATGGAAATTCTCTTGTGGGGAAGGAAACAGTGGTTGGGATCTTGTTCAATGAGACTGTTCACAAAACAGTCCATGCCATGAATTGATAAACAGTTTTAAGAGCTTACATAAGGAGGTATCCAGTGCCTTTCTGCACAGACAGAACTCCTGCTCATTCAGACAAGCGGTCTCTGTGCAGTGTCAAGCTAGAAGATACAGTGGAACTACACAGACAGAGCCAAATGCTCTGCTCACATCCAAAAGGATTTTAGCCACTAATTGCAGGAAACACACCTTCCATGTAACATCTGAGTACAGTAAAAAATCTGAGTACAGTTAACCCCCCACCCCCAATATGTGGATGCCTACTCGTGGGGGTTAGGGACCCAACCTGTAAACCCACAATAATCCCCGGTGCAAAAGGTTCACTCAGCCTTCCATCCTTCCGAGGTCGGTAAAATGAGTACCCAGCTTGTGGGGGGGGCATGGGTCGGGTTGGGACTGTAGGGGGGCGGTATCTAAGGGAACACTTTTTGTACTTATCCCCAGGCCTGGCACTGCTCTGAATGGTTTGCCGAAAAGCATTTCTGAGGCCTCCGACAGGCCCAGGAAGGCCCTCGGACACCCCAAAAGTGCTTTCCAGCAATTTCCAGCAATCCCAAAGTCATTCTGGTACAGGCTTGGAATTCTGGGAGTTGTCAAAAACATCTGGAGTTGAAGGGGCCTCCGACCACCTGCAAGCTAGTTAGGTGATGGGAATTGGGAGCACAAGGTACCCAAATCGGAAGGATGTTTTGCAGAAGACCGTTCAGGAAGCACTTTTGGGGCCTCCGACAGGCCCGGGAAGGTAACTGTTACAGGAGGCCTGAAACAAGCCTTTCCAGCTTACCCCAGGGGGGCTTTTTTCATATACTGTACTGTGGTCCCGAGACCACAGTATATGGACCGCAAGAGCGCAGGGGGTTACTATATAAACATCGAGGAATTGATTCAGATTGGTATGAATGTTGAGGCAGTTTTTTAAAAAGCTCTATCCCTTGCTCACCTTCTGATTCAGATTGCTGTGTTTATACCCCCACAAAAAATGCTTGCCTATTTTCCTTCCTTTTAAGAAGCTCTTCCTTCATTTAGTAAGTCCTGCAATAAACTTTCCAGGTGGCGCTAGATTATTATTACTTCTCTCTAGAGATGGGCACGAAACGAGCGATTTTTCGTTTTCGTTTTTTCATTTCTTTACGCAACGAAAATGGAATGAATTTTTTTAAAACAACAAAAACAAAAACGAAACGACCAAATTTGCCGTGTTTTTCGTTTTCGTTGCAGCAGATGCATTGAACTAAAAAGAAGCTAACGAAACTGCAATTTTTCAAACTTTCATTTTTTCGTTTCGTTACCTAACGAAACAAAAATGATTTTTTTTGCAAAAAAAAGTCACGAAAACGAAAACGAACTGAAACGGACCCCTAAACGACCAAACGACAAACGAAACACCATTATTTTGAGTCGTGCCCATCTCTCTCTCTCTCTCTCTCTCTCTCTCTCTCTCTCTCTCTCTCTCTCTCTCTCTCTCTCTCTCTCTCTCTGTTCTTGCCTATCCCTCCACCCACTGGAGGGATAACCCACTTTAGGGGGGGAAGGGTCAAGTGAAGACTGGTGTATCGTGAAGGACTTTTGACATGTTGTATAAATGCTAGTTGCTTACCTTAACCTATCACAGATCGTAATTGTGAGGTTAAAACAGGGAAACAGCAAGAAGGACGAGGTACAGATTAGACAAATTTATACAGCACTAGCAGAATCCCCTGCTCAAAAGGCATTAAGGTGCTTAGGTGGCACAACTGTTAATTGCATGAAATAGTAACAAAATCTGGGTGTGGTCTTTTCTGTTGAATGTCAAAATTTTGCTAGGTTTGGGTTACAAGCTGCTCCGTCAAATATACCCATCATTCTTTATGGTTCTTCTACGGTCGCCATAGTGCCTCCCTCCTCCACGACTTCTGCCTTGAAATGCTTCCCAAATTGAGCACATTTGTCGAGGGTGGTGGTGTGGTTTGTATTTCTGGACCCTTGCACACCATTGGTCTGAGGAAGCTTCCATGCCCTTAACGAGAGAAGGGTGTTTTCTTGCAGAGCTGTTTAAGAAACACATTTATATCTCCTCGGTGAGCCAGCAGCTTGCCTGGCCAGTCGATCCTGCCCTCCCACACCAGCGCTGTCTGTTTTTCTCCTTGGGACTTTAGGTGAGCCTTTTGTTGCATGTCTCTTACTGACCCCACTTGCTGTTTAAGGGGGTAAAAGGAAAGAATGGAAACACAGTTGGTAGATTCTAGGAATCACGGTTCCTAGATTATTGAGGCTTGGCTAGGGGGGGAAAGGATCTAAACTCCATCCTTGAAAGGACCCCCAGCATCTGTTAGTCTTTCCTCTTCTTTAACCCTTTCTGTTACAATGATCAGTTTCCACTGATGTTACCCCCCTTCTCCCCCTTCCCCTCATCATCTGTTGATGCTCTCCTTGTATTAAAAAAATGACATTTGCTCTCATAATTCAAGAATAAAAAAGCTATGGTTTACTCTGTCCAGAGATTTAATTTCAAAACAATTGAGTAAAACACTTGGCAAACCCCTGCCAGCTGACTGAAATTAAATGGTGCAAATTCATAAAGTGTAATCCGAGCTGAGAATGTCGGCCAAAATCATCTGGCCTGCTTCTACACAAAATTTCCCCCGGTCAATAGGAATCCTAGCAAAAAGATTCCAATATAGTTCCCCACCCCCCAGGAAGCTGTTTGGGCTTAAGTTGTTTAATAAAACGCAGCTCAGTTCAGTAAGGAATTGGTCGCTTATATAAGAGAGAATACTAAAACTGCTTATTAAAAGAAGGGAGGGAGAAAGTGTTAAGACTGGCTCCCTGACTCTCTCTGCTTTTGCTGGGAAAGAAGAGATGGAAACAGAAGCATTTTGATGCTCTGGAGAGTGAGTGGAGGTTCTTTTCCACAGGTGACGCACAGACATTTTTTGCATGTCAAACTTGGTGTCACTTTTACCTTGGCCACTTGTGGCTTCCAGAAAGATTCTCTCCTGAGTCAATCCAGGCCAGACAAGTGGTGCAAAGAGACAGCTGCAGTTCCTTGCAAGCCCATTTTTAGAAGCACTTTCTCCTCAGTTACTTGATAGCCCTCTCTACACATTTCTCAGGATATAGTTTCTTTTGAGACTTCAGCTCCCCCTCCCTGCCTTCTGGACGTCCTTTCTGGCCATGGGTTAACCCCTTCTTGACCCACCCAAAAGCTAACAAATATTTGAAGGCCAGCAAGGAGATGGTAGCTTTTGTGGATTTGCCAACGAAAGGGACAATAAAACACCTCCCTTCATTTGAGATGCAGCCTAAAAACATCTAAGCTCTGAGCTTCAACTAAGAAACTGCCTGGCATTTTTCTTCTACCTTGCCAATGACTTTACATCTAAGAAATAACTCCTGGCAAATCCATCTTTTGCCATGTTTTAACCTATTTGTACAGCTTTGATGAAGGAGGTTTCACCCTCGAAATATTAGCAATGTTTTTGTTAATTTTCTAATAGCCTCAAGGTATCACCTGTTCCACTTTTGCCAATGAAAGAAAATGACATATGCATTTTGATTAGTACATAGGAGCCAACGGCAGCTATACCCTACACTAAGAGTGCAGCTACTCTTCAATAAGCCAGCAAGTGTAATATCCACCATTATGCCAATAATTATACATATACATCTTCTGGGGATGTGCCTTTGACTAAGAATGCTTACAATAAAATGCATATGTCTAACTATGTCCTAAAGCACTGCTGCTCTCCTGCTTCGAGATGTGGTAAGGGTTCCTTGCACATGTTTGGGTATATAGTATAGTACATTGCTTCTTGTTTCTGTTAAAACATGCTGACTTGGTATACCAGTTGAAGACCTATTAGAAAGCTCTCTGTATGTGTGACAACTACTTCCCCATTCAGCAGAAGGGAACCATTAGAGAAGTAAGGACTTGCTTGCTTGTGGTTAGAATAGTGGCTAATTTTGTTCACATCAAAACAATTCATGTATACTAAATATGCATTTCTTTTGGTTTATTTCAGGGGCTCATCAACAACACCAAGATGTCTTCAGAGTAAGTTGCTATTGTGTTTGACATATGTATATTAAAAAAAAGATTAAAATTTCAAATATTTTCCTCACATGGTCTCTGGATTCTTACAGGAAACAGGGGGGTTGGAGTTGGGGATGGGCATGAAATGAAAAAATTATGTTTCATTTTGTTTCGTTTACTCCCCCCACATTTTTTGTTTTCATTTCATACGATTATTTAAAACAAATTGTACGAAATGAACCACTAACAAAATGGTTCATGTGGGGGGGGGACGGGAAATTCCCCCCACCCCAAGCCCCAACTGCCAGCTGATGAGCGCTGGGGTGGGGAAAAGGGTTCCCCCCCTACCCTAGAGCCGATCAGCTGGCGGGCGAGGCTTGGGGGAGGAAAAAAGTTTTTTTTAAAAAAAAGCCTGGAGCTTTTACAATTTCCCCCCCTCCCTCAAGCGGCTTACAGATGGAACGAAATGGTTCTTTTCAACAACAACAACAAAAACACCCCACCATTTCGTTTCATCTGTAACAAAATGCTGCTTCCTTGTGTCATTTCGTTTCATTTCGTTATGTAACAACACGCCGAAACAGCATTTCGTTTTTCATTTTGTGCCCATCCCTAGTTGGTCTCAATGGCTGTACAGGCCTTTTCCAACTCAATTATTATATGAATCCATTTTTCTTATGAAGAAAAGAGCAATTTTTCTGCATAACAGCCCACCCAGAGAAGATGCCTGTGCTGGACAGCTTTTGTATAAATTATCTTGTTCTTCAGTAAGGTGGGGTGTTCGGTGTGCTAGTGGATGTTGCACAGAGTTTGTAAATGCGACTTGTTGGCAACTCCTGGAAACTGGGAGCCATAAAAAAACCCATATTTTTTCTCAGCACTGGTTCCACTGATTGGTGGGTTTTTAATCTTCTCAAACTAGATCACCTGAGCACATCATGGTCCTCTGAGCTTCCTGTTTGTGTCAATATGTCTATCTTTTAAACCTATAAACTAATGGTTTTTTTTTCTTTTTTTTCCACCCTTTTTTCTTCCTGTGATCATCTCTTTCTCTTCAACCAGAGAAGAAGTAAGTTACTTTCCTTAACTTTTGGAAGTTTTCATGGGTAGAATTTCAAATTAAAATAGTAGTGATAGAGCAATACTGTATTACTGGCCATCATGACCACACAATTTTAGGGCAAGGGGTGACCAAATGGCATGCCAAGAAATGTTTGCAACACCCCTGGGCATTTGCATATCCTCTGGATGTCCTTTTAAATGTGTAATTTCAATCCTAGAAGACCCTAGAAATTGTGGGGTTGCAATGAAATGGTATGCAGCTTCTACACACCGCTGAAACTCAAAGAAAGAAAGAAAGAAAGAAAGAAAGAAAGAAAGAAAGAAAGAAAGAAAGAAAGAAAGAAAAAAGCCGATTACAACTTCCAGAAAAAAATCATTTTGAATTTGTTCCTTTGTTTTTGATGATATATGGGATGGTGCATTCCCTATGAATTTTGGGAATGAAATATTAACAGTCTAAACCAGTGTTGGAGAACCTATGGCATGGGTACGAAAGGTGGCACTCAGAGGAGTCCTTTCTGTGGGCACCCGACATCGCCCCTTCACAGCCACCTGTATTCAGGTTAAATTGCTGTATTGGCACTTTGTGAAAAATAAGTGGGTTTTTGAATCGCAGTTTGGGCACTCAGTCTCTAAAAGGTTCGCCATCACTGGCCTAGACCATACAAAGATGCCCACTCACCCCATCTTAGTCAATGACAGTTGAAAATGAAAAAACTCATCTACATACTGCTTAGTTCTTTTAGAAAGTTTCATATGCTACTTTGCTGCATTTGTGGCCCTATTGGTTACATTTCGGAGTGGATCTGGACATCTGCTCATAATACCTTCCGAGATTAGTGCTATTGCACCCAGCATCCCACCACTGGGAGTATTTATTGGTAGGGTTATGTACCTATGGCACGGGTGCCATAGAGCTACAACAACTGATGAGTCCCTTTTTTGTTGGGCAACCTGTTAGTTTCATATTAATTCCTAACCACCAAGATCATCTTAGAACTGCAGAGCAGAGGCCCTATGGCAGTGTTGGCGAACCTATGGCACGGGTGCCATAGGTGGTACCTGGAGCCCTTTTTTCTGGGCACCTGACGGCACTCCTTCACAGCCACTTGCATTCAGGTAAAATGGATGTATTGGCATGTTGCAAAAAAAAAAATTAGTGGGTTTTGAATCACATTTGGGGCACTTGGTCTCTAAAAGTTTGGCCATCACTGCCCTATGGATCATCCAGGCCTGACCCTTTCAAGGAGGCATAGAGGGGAATTGAACTTTCAACTACTGGTTCTGCAGCCAAATACCTACTGTAAAGCTCTGAGCTATTTAGCAAGGTGGGCATTTGTTTGTGCTGGAGAATGTTAAGTCTTACACTTAGAAACAGTGTCATGGTCAAAAGCCTACACCTCTATGTCTGATACTTGATAGCTTGGCTTGTTTTGCCAAGACTCTGCAAAACATTCAACATTTCTTACCCCAATGTCTTCTCAATGCACCTGCTGCCTTTTCAGAACATGTTATTAAGCCTAACCTTAGGCATTTCAGGGTAGTAAAATAAGAAATCAGTCAAAGAGAACTTGATCCCAAAGCTTCATTCTGTCCTGATTACCATCATTGTCACTGTGGCAAGGGAACTTCATAAGCAGTGTTTGTCATCTCTGTGGACATTCATAAGAGGCTATAGTTCCTGATGACATCCTAGCTAAAGAGCTTTTGGGATAGAGTTGCCAGGCCAATCCCAATATATCTGTCTTCAAGGAACATGGTTAATTTACTACTGAAGGAGAGCAATGAAAGACAAGATGCAGACAGGAGAAATTAGCACCCAGGATCTCATTTGCATCCTACAAGGTCTAAGACATTAATCAGCACCTTGTTTCAGCAGAGTACAAACAAGGACAACCCCACAGATAGCAGAGCAATGGGTAGATTCACTGTGCTCTGTCCAAATTCAGTAAAAAGAGTGTGGCATCCAAAATCCACTTCAGACACTTTTAATAAAGCTTACTGTAAGCTGGATATGTCTTGCCACAGACCAAGCTTGGATGTAATTTGTGTTATTCATGACATCGCTTGATCCCTCCTGTCACAAAAGACCAGAGGCCTGGTGTGAATCAGAGGCAATGGTCTTACTGATTCCTTGCTATTCTAGCGATCTCTAAGTGTGTATGACATGGATTTGTCTTGCCACGACACATGTTGCATGCCAGTTCCAGAAATGGACTAAGAAGCTTCTGGGATATAGCATGCTCCTCTCCTAATTCCAAAACCCATCCTTCTAGAAAAACATTCAGGCTAAAATTTGTTTCTGGCAGGATTTGCTTTATCTCTGCCTTTATTCATTCATGATCTGTGGGTGCCTTCCAGCAGATATTTTAATTGGAAGGCACTCCTTCTGATACATAGGCTATTGTCAAGTGCCCTATTGACATAGCACTTGGAAGTGTGCAGGGAATTATGCCCGGGCAATTAGCCTTGTGTGCGTGAATGTGCAATTGGTTGTGTAGTTCTTTGTGTAGCTCCTTTGCAACACACTTTTAGAGCTGCTCATTCGATATGACTTCTGCCTTGGCACAAAATTCACTGCCACCTACGCAACTTCATGTTATGCAGGTATAGTTTATCCAGTAAGATTTCTGTAATTCCCTTATATTTTCCCACTCTGCTTCATCCACCAGTTGCAAAATGTTTGGTACTGTAGGATGATGTCTACCTGAAACCACCCTATATATCTGAAAAACTCCACGATGAAACTTTTTTCCCCCTTTTTTACATTTTAAGAGGTTTTTTTTTTTTAATTTCTTCAAGGGAGTATTTGCACTACTATGAAGAATCTTTTTGCCAGATTCATATAACTCATTTAGGCTGCCATACATCCATAAATCCCCATGGCAAATAGTTGGCAGTGAGGAAGTCAACACTTATATTTCTTGGCACACACAGTCTCAATGATGGGTGGGCAACCAGAAATACAAGTGTTAAGTTCTTTAACTAGCAGCAGTTTGCCCATAGAGATTTATGCTGGTATTTAAGAGTTTCTCCAAGGCAGCTTGGTTAAAATAGCAAAATGGATTAATATCTGTTTAAACCTATTCAATATAACCAAATTGGCAAACAGACAGCATTATTTTTTTTGGAATAGCAGTTAAGCTGCCAGCTCAGCTTTTATGGTGGCAAATGTTTTTTTTACCAGTCACTTTGTTGTCCAGATAGAGGTGTGATAGTTTGCACAGACCCTTTCAAAGTGAAGGGAAAAAAATCACACTGCATGGGCCCTGAAGAAGGACTCCATAAACTGATCTCAAGTATACATGTAGCATGGTATCAGTCTTTTTAAAAATTATTAATATTATTGCCCTTGTGTTGCTTTTGATGTATTTGGTTTATTTTCATTTCATAATGTTTTAATCACTTGGAAGCAGATCCCCCCCTTTTAATTAGCCCACTTGTGCAATGAACTGATCCCCCCTAAATAGAAATTAATTGCCAATAAAAGTTACACAGTGGATTCCTGGGACAATCACCCATAGTGTGCATACAGACACCAATGACAGATCTGAGCAAAGCATCTTATATGTAAGCCAAGTCCTTCCATTGCCTTTAGAAGATGATGTAAAGGCCAGGTTCTGGTCCAGGGCTGTCCTTGTACTCTGGTGACCTTCTCAGATTTCTTGAACGTGCGTGACTTGGATGGAAATTTCCCCCAAGGAAAACACAGCAAGCAGCACATGAGGTTATACAATACCTGAATACCTATTCCCTTTGCACCAGAGCATCAGAATGCTCCACTGTTCCAGGAAGCCAATGGACAGAAATGAAAGCTGCAATTAGCATCATTTCAAGCTAGCCCTGATGTCTGTATTTAGCTGTATGTTGGAATGATGTCAAAAGACCAGGAAACTGCCATAGGTTTGAGCCTGGAACAAACATTTATGGAAATCAAGTTTAGGCTGGAAGATTTCCTGTAAACCCCCAGTATGTATGTATTCTGTATTCTGAAGCTCAGAGGATAACCTTATGCTGCTTGCAAACACTTAATAACAGAAGACGTGGAAGAACTAAGGGAAGACAAGTTAGTGCACCAAGCTTCAGGGAGGAAGAATGAAGGGGCTTATCCTTCTGCAACCTTTTTTCCACCACTCCAAAAAGGGAGCCTCTGTGGGTCTCTGAATATGTGGTCTCTGTGCAGATGGAAGGGAAGTGTCCGCATATTGCATGAACCTGATCGTAATTCAGCAGGCTCCTGTTGTTGGGAATTTGTGATCATTCCATTGTGGAAGAGAAGCTGTGCCTTCTTCTAAAAGCATAGAGCTCGTGTTTTTGACAAGGACTTTAAGCATTTATAAAAGTAGGGTTTCCCAACAAAAGCACCATCACAGGAAGGCAGTATCTCTTTGAAAAACCACATGACCTTTTAAAATAGAATTTCTGAGTTGGGTTCTGGGACCACACAGACCCATATCTGGGCCTGAGAGAGTGGCATCCACACTTGTGACCCTCATCCCATTTTTTTAAATAATAAAAACAAATGTTTTTAATGCCCTCTCCTGTGGCAAAACTGTGTGTGTGTGGGGGGGGAGTTCAGCCCTCTTGGTTCCTGGGGAACTTTAAACAAATCAAAATTCCCCTCCACACCTTGTGTAGAGCACAAGAGGACTGAGAGAGAGAGAGAGAGAGAGAGAGAGAGAGACAGACAGACAGACAGACAGACAGACAGATTGGAGTGTGCTGTAGGGTGCATTTATGCCCAGGGGGAGGCTACATAGCCCAACCATGCATGAGAATGATCATATCATTACGTATGAGCCTTCACAGCCTTTAAAACCTTCCGAGGAATCCCTTCTCTCCATTTTGTCACCTTTCCAAGCTTGATTGGTGAAAACTTAAGAGAGGGCCTTCTCAGGGGCTGCTCCCTAATGTGCTGCCCTGGGAAGCCATGTCCCCCCCCCCCCCCGGTCCTTCTGTTTTCAGGCAAAGGCCTTCCTTTTCAGGGCGACTTTTCAGCAAAAAGTGGGATTCTAAATTCTGCTGTATTTATTAATATAATGTTAAACCATTAGATGAATAAAATGAATAAATTAGAAGATGTTGGCATCAGGGGGGTTTATTATCACTACTAGCCCTTCTTCAGCCACAGTCACTTTATAATTCCCTTCTCATTAACTACCTCTCCTTCAGCACATGGTGGCGTTCTGCACAGGTCCTTGTTCCCCAGGCTATGTATTTCATGGCTTATAAATGCAACACTGGGGAGATGCCTCTTTCCATTTGCTTTCATTCAGTGGCCTTTGATGGTACTGAGAGTAAAACAGATTTTCTCTTAACCTTCAGAGTGTTTGGGTGGATTGGAGTGGGAAGATAAATTGTTCAGATTATGGCAAGGTAACCTTTTCTAGGACTACGACTTTAAGCGACTTCCAGCCAGCAAGGCCAGCAGCGATTTTGGTTTAGGATTCCCAGCAGAATTGCTCAATACAGTAAATGTGCAACCAGTAAGGCGAACATAGATACTAACTTTCCGACCTCCACTCCTGCTACACATCCCCTGGAGTGTTTTATGAGCTGGCTGTCATAGACTAGTTGTTACAAGAAATCATTGGTCGGACTCTCCCAACACCTGATTCCTTGCGTCTCTGGTGACCGAGCAAGCAGGGGTCCAATTCAAGCCAAATCCAAGAGTCTGGATTATTATTGCTCTCTATGTATCTCTGCCCTTTTCTGGCAAGCCCCGTGGCTGGCCACTACTCCATGTGGAGGATCACTTGTACTCCACGGAAGGGGGGGGGGATATTGGTCAGAGCGGCTTCTTTGAAACAAAATGGCCCGGATCACTTGCTCTTCCCAAGCTGGGCATCTGAGGGCACCTACTTTGAAGGAGGCCCATAAAACATCTATCAGAAATAGGGTCTTCTCGGAGATAGCCCCTGGGCTGTGAAATAAACTCCCTACACTGCCCAAGATTGGCTCCCACACTCGATAGTTTTAAATGCCTATTAAAAACATGGCTATATAGAGCAGATTTCCTGGATACTTGATTCTTTTTTATTTTATTTTATTTTATTTTATTTTATTTTTTGCATTTCTCTGCTGCCCGATTTCCTAAATAGGGACTCAGGGCAGTTTACACGAAAGCAAATAAATCAACAATTGAAAGCAAACAACAATAATCAACAAATACAAATAACCTATAATATCTGGGAATTTGTAACCTATAATATCTAGGAATTTCTTCCTCTGCCTCTTGTCATGTGTCTTTGATTTTCTTGGCTGGTGTAGCTTAACTGTTAATTTTCTTGATTTTTATTATGATTACCTTGACTATGGTTTTTTTTGTTATTTTATATTTTATTTCGTACAGCATTTGATTTGCATATATTTACTGTATGTTAGCCTTTGGGCTAGATGAATGAATGAATGAATGAATGAATGAATGAATGAATATTTATAGAAAAGACAGCAAGACAGGAAAACATTAGAGGTTATCTTCAGCTGGGGATGCTGCTGGTTTGCTTCTATTCCACTGAAGGGCCAGCTCGCATCTATGGAAAGATGCATGCAAAAATGTAGCTTATGGAAAGATTGCTGGAAGCACAAAATAACCCACTTGTTTCTGTTTTTTCTTTCCTTTCTTTCAATTTTAGAAAAAGAAGAGGGCCATGACTGCCCGCCGGCAGCAACTCAAGGTATATCCTCTCCCTGGTACTTTGTGACAAAGAACGTGATGCTTTGCTCTGTATTCTCTTGGCCTTGGAGGAGAATAATGGACTGAGGGGGGGGGACTCTAAACCACACTGTATTCCCTTTTTGACAAAGTCTGACCAAGGGTGCTCCTTTTTTTATCCCTAAGGGCTTCTTCATTGCTAGGAAGAAAGGGCGGGGGAGAGAATGATTTATGATAACCATTGATCTGCAGAGCTGGAAGGGAGTCCATGGATCATCAAGTTCATCCCTAGTCAAGGGCTCCCAGTGGGGGAGTTGAACTCCCAACACCTGGCTCCACAGCCAGAGACCTCAACCCCTGACCTATCCAGATTGTTCTGAATAAGAACGTGTAAGAACATAAGAACAGCCTTGTTGGAACAGGCCGCAGCCCATCCAGTCCAGCCTTCTGTCTCACACAATGGCTGACCATTTGCTTCAGGGTATTCCCAAGCAGATGTCTTCACCTGCTTACCATTCCCTGCAAATGGCATTGAGAGGCATCCTGCCTATCTCTCCATCCCGGAGGTTGTCCTTAGGCATCCATAATGATAGCCACTGAGACCCTGGTTCTTCATGGTCCAATCCTTTCTTAAAGATGTCAAGGCTGACAGCTGTCACCACTTCTTCTGGCAGGGAGTTCCACGGACCAGTGACCCTCTGGGTGAAAAAAGTACTCTCTCTTATTTGTTCGAAGTCTAGCACTCAAAAGTTTCATGGAGTGCCCCCACTCTATTCAACTCTATTATCCGTTTCTTTTGCTGTTACTCATTTGTAAAAACTTCCTGTGTGGTCTTGGACAAGCTGAAGCGTCTGAGACTTTCCTCAGAGGAAAGGAATGGTAAACTATTTCTTAGTGCTCCATGCCTTAGAGAACACCATTTCTTTAAGTCAGAAATGACTCCATGTCATGCAATTACAAATATTATAAAAATATTCCAAATGCTTTACTTGTTACTTTTGGGTCCCACCTTTCTCGCCAGACGTTCATGATCTGATTCTCTTCCTCCTTTTTCATTTTATCCTCACAACAACCCTGCAAAGTAGAGCAGTCTGTGAACATGCCTTGATCAAGGTAACCCAGTGGGTTTCCTCTTTAATGGCTGAGTAGGGATTGGAACCCACTTGTTGTATCTCCTAATCACTCTAATCCAGCATTTCTCAACCTTGCTTTTGGACTAAAAATCTCCCAGAAGCCTTCACCAATAGTCATGCTGGTCAGAACATCTGGAAGTTGTAGTCCATGAAATCTGGAGACCCACTTTGGGAACCACTGCACCATATTGCCTTATCGTCGCTAGAGATTTAGCACAACCGGTTCCGACAGCATTTTGGATCCAGGGCTGCTCCAGTCAAAAGATAACAGTAAAAGAGGTGCATGGGTGAGGTTGCCCAATCTCCCTTATATTACCTCGACAGCCTTGTTTCTCAGAGTGGTTTTAGCTGAGCTTATCCCATTTCCAGCTTTAGAGCTGAGAGAAGTGCTTGGGAGAGTCACAGGACAGAGGCGAGATAGAGATGGGTTTGTTGAAGGGCAGGGTTCTGCACGCGCTTACTGTTTTTGTAGTTAAAAGTGGAACACTGCTTTCCCCACCTTTCTACATGATGTGGACAATGGTGTTTTTAAAGCCATGGGGCTTGGGTCCCAGTGCCAGCCTATCAATAGGCCATAGGAGTCAAGGAGACACTGGCTGTAATCTAGCAGCCTAATTTAACACTGCATAAGGCTGATGATCTCATCAGCTGCTGCATTTTTTTGTTTTGTTTTGTTTTGTTTTGTTTTTGGAAGTTAAATATTCCCGATTTCCCCCTCTGAAGATCCCATGGCTTGCTTGGGATCTCTTCTGTTGTAGGGAAGATATTGGGGGCTGTGGAGTTGGAGGCCAAAAAATAGCGCTTTACATACAGGCACACCCTCTGCTCTCATCCAGCAGGAATAAACTTGCCGAAATATTTTTGTGTCAACTGCAAGAAGGGATTGTGAATGATTCACCCAGGCGCTTCAGGGGCCAAAAGTACACGCTCTGGGGGGGGGGAAATGGATGGAAGCCACAGTCACTTCCTGCAGTATCCACACTATGTCAAGTCATACTGTGATTCAGATGGTCCTAAAACGATGCCCTTTGTCCTGTTTTTTACAGATGCCCCACAATTTGGGGCCGTACAGGACCACCCCTTCCCTCCTGCCACCAGTTGCCTGTCTGCTCCTTCCCTATCTCCCCTCTTTCCCAACTTGTCCCTCCCTTGATCACTGCCATGTCTCCCATTTGTTTTCCTTTTCACTTTCATTCACATGCAGCCTATGCACAATTCACTTTTCTTTAACCTGTGATAAAATTGCATATGCAAGCAACTTCTTCAAAAGTTTTTTTTTAAAAAAGTAGGTGGGAACAGGTTATGACATTCTCATCACTTGACTTTGTGCCCAGACCCCAGTAGGCCCACGGAAACACAGTGCGCGCCGGATGGACACAAAGAACAAAACCCTGCAATTTGGTTGTATGTTACTATTGGGATGTGCCTGTTTGTACCCAACCTGGGGCAAAGCGGCAAAGACCTGTTCTCCGGTTTATTTGAAATGTTTATCATTGTTTCCTCCCGAGGCAGCGTTATGAATCTCATGATGCCCCCTCGGACACACTGTTTTGCCCTGTGACTTCTCGTTCTCTCTCCGTCTCTCTTCCTCTCCTTGGCAAAGGCTCCCCTTGTAACGGTGCTTCTTCCCCCATGCTGTCTTCTAGAGTGTTATGCTCCAAATTGCTGCTACTGAGCTGGAAAAAGAAGCTGCAGCTAAAGAGCAAGAGAAAGCCGACTACCTGGCAGAGCACTGCCCACCGCTGCACCTTCCAAGTTCCATGCAGGAGCTCCAGGTGATCCCCTTTCAACGCCTCCGCCTCCTCCTTCTCCTCATGACTGCATCACCCAAAACCACCGATGGGCGACTGAAATTCTAATTCCAGCTATGAAGCCATTCCAAGAGCTTGGAAATGTTAAATCTTGAGAGTACAGTTTCTAGGAGCCCTGACCCAGCAAAGGCACTGAGAGCTGTGGTCAAAAGAGAGAGAGAGTTTGGGAGGGGGGACTTTTCCAAGCTCTGGGGCTTTCTCCTCAGCCCATAACCCCAGCCCACCTGCCTTTCTTCAGCTGCAGGAGTCTGGTCATGGCTATTGCAGGTGGCAGATCCCACACTGGATTTGGCCGCGTGGGCCCAGGACCTGACTTTTGTAAAGCGACAGTCTGTGCTTAATGTCTTGTACTCAAGAAGGCATCAACGTCGGCACCAGGCGGGTCTCGCTTGGGAGGGCATTCCATAATTTGGCAGCAGCTGCTGAAAAGGCCCTGTTCCCACAAGCCATCCCTTTCACCTCCTTGAGGGATGGCTCTTTCAGAAGGGCTCCCTGGCTAGATCTTAATTGACGGGTAGGTTCATATGGTAGGAGGCGGTCCTTCAGGTATTTAGGTCCTAAGCCGTTTAGGGCATGCAACTATATGTCAGATGAAATGATCAAACATCACAGTTTAGGCAGTATTCTTAAGTATTGCTTTAAAAGATGATGGATGCATCATTGTGCTCTGGTCTAGGTTTCTACCTATGTCCAATAAGTTTAAAGGGTTCCCCCGCCCCCTTATATTGTTTGTGAATCTGGAATGCTGCTTAAGGAATGGAAGGCTACGCTCATCCGTCCCCACATAACCCCCCGGCTATACTGATATCACAAGCAATTACATATGCATAATATGCTATCTGTACTTCCAAAAGCATAGTCCTTTGCTGTAAAACATGTATGTGTTTGATTATGATCTACAGGGGTTGATAGCATCCTTATGCACAAATTTAACCAGAACAAATGTTCTTAACCTACATTGCTTCCCTCGCCCGTTTTTAAATTTGTTTCCAAATTTTGTAATCTTAGAACTGCAGATACTTGTGGCAAGGGGGAATCCACCATATTACAAGAAACTTTTTGTGGTGGCTTTCTTAAGAAACTACTGATGAAAACTATTCACTTCCTTCCAGAATCCAGCATTTTGAAAATAATTTTAGAAGCAGGAAGGCACACACAACTAGACATTATTGTACCTAGCCACGTTAAGGGTTTTTCAGTCTGTAATGGGGTTCTGCCAGGTTTAGTGATGGCTAATATTTCAAAGCACATATTTCTCTTGGAACATTTCTCTTGGATGGAAAAAAATGTGATGCTTATATACCACCCCACAGTGCTTACAGCACTCTCTGGGCACTTTACAATTTAGTTATTCAGGCTACACATTGCCCCCGCTCCCCCACGAACTGGGTGCTCACAAGGCTCACAGGTTGCTCTTAAGGGCTTATCTTCATGGCACCTATTCCTTTCCTCTGCCAAGCAGCAGCTTGGTATAAATCTCTGATGTAAACAAACAAACCCAGACAAATCCCAAGAAAGAATCAGTGACACAAGATAAGGCAGGGGTGTCCAAACTTTTTGTAAGGAGGGCCAGATTTGATGAGGGCCGAATATTTACCCAGATTTGGCCCTTGGGCTGGACTTTGGTCATGCAAGGAAGTGGGGAGGATGCCGCAGCAATGGGGCCGAGGGGCAGGTATGCTGGCTGAGTGGCTGGGGCGGTGGACAGAGGCAGGGAGCGCAGGCAAACCATAAAACTGCAAGCTGACCCTTCCATCCGGTATGGGGAAGGGCCAGCTGGCAGGGATGCGTGACAGGCTGAGACAGTGGGGAGAAGAGGCTGCGGGCAATTCAAAATTTGAAAACGGGTCACATTTGGCCCCTGGGCCTGACTTTGGACATGCCTGAGATAAGGCCACTTCTTATTCTAGATATATCCTTCTTTCCTTCCAAAGAGTTGAGAGGAGCTCATATGTGGTTTCCCTGCTGAAGTGTATCCTAAGAACGCTGAGGAGCAGACTCCTTTGCACAGGGCTGAAGCATTCCAGATGCTGATGAACTACCGTGTTTTCCCAAAAATAAGACACTGTCTTATATTTATTTTTTCTCAAGAATACACACTAGGGCTTATTTTCAGGGGATGTCTTGCTCATATTGTTATCAGGGTAGGGCTTACATTTAACAAATGCATATGGTAGAAATCCCGCTAGGGCTTATTTTTGGAGGTGGTCTTATTTTCGGGGAATCAGGGTACTCTTCCCGTCCTCTCCAACTGTTGATAAGGCTGTTGGGTCTGATGGGAATAGAAGCCTTCCAACACCCAGTAGGTTGGTCCTGCTACAGTAATTGAATCATATCATGATGCTTCAGGGTCCTTGCTGGTCATGCCAAGACTCTATTTTAGGCTAAGTGCTTCTGTAGGTCTCATCTGCCTTACCGCAGAAACTGAAGCTCCCCAGAAACCCTCGTGTTGCTGGAACCAAAGTGGACAGGACTTGGGCTTGTGGAATCTACCTTATTCTTCACTTGTTATGTGCCGTCAAGTCAGAAATGACTTTGCAGCAACTGTAACGGCGCTTTCAAGGCAAGTAAGATAGTTTCACCAGCTCCACACCCTCGGTTTCCATGGCTGAGCAAGGATGCAAACCCAGGGCTCCTGAGTCCTAGTTCATCACTATATCCATCACACCACATGGGCCAACAGGAACTACCTGCAGACTAGCAGAAGCTCAAGGAAACAGATGCAGAACAAGGACCTTTGAGCAGGTGCTCAGCCCAATAATTCGTTTTTAATAGTAGAACTAGAGACTGCGTGCAAACATTTACACACCAACCCATTTGTCCAGTTTAGGAACGTAGAAATCCTTGGAAACCTGCCCACAGATCCTGACCATTACCTTCTATCTGTTTTGCCCTAAGAGTGCTGAACCATGCATGGCTCATTCAGAGGTCATGTTGTAGTTCCATCTCTGCTTGAATGACTAAACCCTCCCCTTGATTTGGGTTCTCAGGTTTCCCTTAATGCAACTGGACCACCAAAGACCTTACTGTGAAAATGCCTGACCTTTGTACTGAAGTCACAGCTTACAGAGGTTTTCCTGTGAAAATCTAGGAAAGGTATCAAGGAATTGTCCGTGTTCTGAGCAACCTTCATTAATCATTTCTCCATCTTTCTCAACAGGAACTGTGCAAGAAGCTTCATACCAAGATAGAAGAGGTTGATGAAGAAAGATATGATACAGAAATGAAATTACAGAAAACTACTAAGGAGGTGAGTTGACCTGAAGCAGAAGTTGGGAGTTCAATTCCCCTCTGTGCATCCCAAAGAAGGCAGGTTGTATAACCTTGGGCAAGCTGAAAACTTCCAGAAGAAGGGACTTGTAAACCACTTATGAATATTTTCCACCTAGGAAACTTTGAAGAGGGTCACCAAAAAGTCCAAATGGACTTAATGACTTTATTATTATTATTATTATTATTATTATTATTATTATTATTATTATTATTATTATTATTATTATTATTATTATTATTATTATTATTATTATTATTATTATTATTATTATTTTAAAAAGCACATGCATATGTTGGATTCCATGTCTATCCAGCTTCTGGTTGTCATTGTCATACAATATTTGTTCTTAAAATGGGTTAGGTGCGCCACCTACCAGTTCAATATAAGAACCTTCTGAGCTGATTAGCAGCATACTCCCATTAGATGGTGGCGTATAAATGGTCTTCTAAAGCTTGATTTTATGTCAGGAAAAACTTAGGGTGGTAGAACCAGGTTGGATTGGGTGGAGAATGACTGGAGGTAGAATATTTGGAAGTCCACATTAGAGCATCATGCACCGACTTGAAAAGTGATCCCAAATTGTGCATGATGTCTTATGTAGTTCAGTCCTCAATGAAATTTCACGTCACACTTTTAGCGGTACTTTCCCTTTGCATGCATATTTGATTCTTTCCAAAATTTTGACTGTACTGACTTTGGAAGTACTGTACGTGTTCTACCACACCTCATTATTTTCTTGGTTGGTCTTTCTCAATGGTCTGTCTTTTTCCTCCTTCCTCCCCCTCCTATTCCCCCCCTCTCTAGCTGGAAGATTTGAACCAGAAACTATTTGATCTGAGAGGCAAGTTCAAAAGGCCACCCCTGCGTAGAGTCCGCATGTCTGCTGACGCTATGCTGAGGGCCCTTCTGGGCTCCAAGCACAAAGTCTGCATGGATCTTAGAGCCAACCTGAAGCAAGTCAAGAAGGAAGACACTGAAAAGGTATATAGAGAGTTTAGAGGAGGCATCTTGCATGGATTATCGAGCAGAACCGTCTGGCAAATGTTTCACTTTCTCTCAAACAAACCAGTATACTGTATTAAAGACTTGGATACATTGGGTCGAATCAAGTATTGTATAAATGGACTTGCTTCTCTGCGACTCAATTCGCCCCTATCTCAGGATTGTTCCTTCAATTATCTGGAGCAGATCTGAGGGTAGGTAGGAGGATATGGTGGAGAGAAGAGAAGCAACTTGTACCTGATTACGCAGAGGGAAAGTTTTCCTGAGTAGCGCCATCACGTAATGGTGACAATGAACAAAAAAGAAAAAGAAAAAGAAAAAAAGTTATAGTTACTGAATAATCTAAAATTGCTGCCTTATTTTGCCATTTTTAAATCTCAAAGATAACAGAAAGTTTTAGATAACAGTAAATCTTGCCTACCTTTGCAGGTAACAGCAGGTTTTTAGAAAATACAGTAGGATTATAAATTAACAGTAACATCATAGCTTGTAAAGTTACTTTAATGCAGGCATGTCCAAACTTTGGCCCTCCAGATGTTTTGGACCACACCTCCCACAGTCCTTTGCCATTGGAAATATAGGCTAAGAATTCTGGGAGTTGTGGTCCAAAACATCAGGAGGGCTGAAGTTTGGACATGCCTGCTTTAATTGCAAACACCTTCATATACCTCCATAATTTAGGATTAGTAGGATGATCAGAAGAGCATCATCTTATCCAAAGCACAATCCTACCACTGTTGAATGAATGAATATTTTATTACAATCAATGACCAAATCCAAAATACATATACATAAATTCCAAATCCAAAATACATATACATAAATTCCCCTCCCTTGTTCTTGTTTTGCTGTAATTGGTACTAGAGATGGGCACGAAACAAACAATTTTTCATTTCCGTTTCCATTTTTTCATTTTGTTATGCAACGAAACGACAAACAAATTTTGTCTCTAAAATGAAACGAAACGAACAGAAACACCGGAAATTTTGTCGTGCATTTCGTTTTCGTTACTGCAATACAGTGAACTACTTTAAATGCTAAAAAAAAATCACAAAAAATTGAAATAAATGGTAACGGAACGGTAACGAAACGAACGAAAACGAAAATGATTTTTTTGCAAAACATGCGAAAAACGGAAACGAACCGAAACGGACCCTCTAAACGACAAACAAAATGCCATTTTTTTTATTCATGCCCATCTCTAATTGGTACTATTTATGTATATATATATATTTTGGATTTGGTCATTGACTGTAATAAAGTATTCATTCATTCATTCATTCCACTGTGAAGTTATGGATGGCTTCATTATGTCATTTTATTCATTCTCTTTCAAAGTAACACCCACATCTCTGCAAAGATAACAAGAAAAAGATAAAGGATTTGCCTTTCTCAAGAAGTAAGACATGGCAAAGAATGGTAAACTGGGATGATCTCTAGACATTTCTGGTCATGGTTCCCAAGGACCTTAATTGCTTCCTCAAGTCCACCCGTTTTTTCTTTCCTTCTACTGCACTTCCTTTGGACTAGTATGCCTTTATGGAGTTTGTTGTTACTCCCTATCTTGAAAAGAGCATTTGAACTTTTATAGAACAAAAATGGCACACCTTTCAGTCTTACACCAGTGACTGTAGCCTTTTCTCTGGTCAAGCAAGGTTCTGTTTAAGATAAAGCAAAGCACCCCAACACTACTAGGAGTCCCATTGACTAAGAACGAGCATTTCTTCCTTCCTTCCTTCCACAGGAGAAGGATCTGCGTGATGTGGGTGACTGGAGGAAGAACATAGAGGAGAAGTCTGGAATGGAGGGCAGGAAGAAGATGTTTGAAGGTGGTGGTGGGGAGTAAGAACAACACCTCAGCAATGTGGCTGGATCCTTGGCCCTTTCCATGTCCCCAATGCTGCTCTGCCAACCCAGCTGTCATGTCATGTTCTGCCAATCCTTTTTACAGCACTGTTTGTGGGATGACTTTCCTCTGGCCTCAGCTGTACTTCACAGAGCAATGTCTCCTACAGAACCTACCTGCAGCCTGCCCCCCTCCTACCTTCTTTGCTGGGCGGGCAATTGTCTTTTGAGCTGCAAAATGTCTTAAAATACCTTTTTTGTGACAAATGGTAGTTGCATGAGCTTAAAGGAGCCAGCCCCCCTCGGTAGGATCTGTTGTTGCAATATGAACGAAGCGGATGTAAATAAAGCTTTGAAAGTATGGCTGCATTTTTAAGCCCCGAGATGGCCAGGCCTGGAGTGGCTTTGTGTTGTGTGGCTCTTTATTTTTCTTCCCCTTGTAGGAGGGAAACAAGCCGGCAGTTGTGCTCTATATCTCTACCTCATTTTATGTCTTCAAAAGCAAAAGTGTTCTGCTTATATACCACCCCATAGTGCTCTGAGTGGTATACAATTTAATTATGCAGGTTACACATTGCCCCCCTCCCTCAGCGAACTGGGTACTCATTTTACTGACCTTCGAAGGATGGAAGGCTGAGTGAACCCTGAGCCTGCTACCTGGGATTGAACCCTAGGTCATGAGCACAGTTACAGCTGCAGTACAGTTTAATCACTTCACCACGAGGCTCTGATCAGTTATTTCAAGAGCATTAGGGGAATAGGGGAGTATTCTTGGAGGCACTGATACAATCACAAAAAAATGCAATTGGGGTTCACAAATGCATGCACTCAAGTACATCCTCACAACAATTATTGCTTTTGAGTCCATGTTGACTTACGGCAACACTTTCCATGGATTTCTAGATACAGATGCTCAGAAGTGGTTTACTGCTCCCTTCTTCTGAGGGCACCTTGGGACTGTGCAGCTTGCCCACAGGCTGGCTGTTCCCCTGAACGGCAGTGGGAAAGGGAGCTGTACTTCTCTGGTTCTCCAGCCAGATACCCCACTCACTGAGCCAATCAGGTGAATATTTTGGATTAAATAAACCTTAGCTCCCACTTGGAAGCAATACACTGGGGATATACAATAGTTGGCTGATCTTAGGACCTCACAGTCACCCAATATAGTCTACACTACAGCTTTTGGTCTGAAATATAATGTTAACATGCTTACTGGCAAACAAGCTTCCTTTGGATCTACAGTACTTATAGAATTTATACTGTAGTACTGGGGAGAATGGGGTCTTTGGATGGAGACTAGGATGGTGATGACTTCTCCATGCTCCCGGTAGATTGCACATTGCACTGGGATTCTCACACATCCCTTCCAGCTTTTTCTTCTTCTTCAAATATTTACAACCAAATAGAACCAGATTCATGTGCATGCAGTTGGACTGGCAGCCCATCCAACTTCCCAGTACAGAGGGCTGGGAGATGATAGTGAATAGTGTGAGCTGTGCTGGGTGCAGAGAGGGATCATTCAAAACTGAGCAAAGTCATCTTTTCCTTACTCCAAGTGAAAATAAGTACTAACATACACACAAGAGAAGACTAAAGGAAGTGACACCAAGCTCCATGCCATTTTGTCATCAGAAAGATGCCAAAAACAACCCTTCTGGACAGTTTTTAATGGCCGTACATCTGAAAACTCACAAGAACTTGTCATAACATCTTCCATATTTGTTATTGATGCATGAGAAGGCAACCAATATATTGTGCTCACATCATGATTCAGCATTCTGTAAGCCAACTCAAAAACAGGGGTGCCACACAAAAATTACAAGCATGAAACTGGACCTTGAATCAGTACCAAATTTGGCAAAGATGGAACAGAACATCTGCTCTTCTTCTCAGGGGATGTTTGGCAAAGGGTTTTGAAGTTATTGTGTTTTTTTAAGCAACACTATTGCACAATGGAAGGCAGAAGCTGTTGTGAATAATAACTTTGGAGAAGTAAGGGCTATTAACCTTGAGGGAACTTTGCTCTCCACACAGAGAAAGATAATTTAATGCATCCATCCAAACAAATACTTCTATTTTAGACTTATTCCTAGTGCTTGTTTTGACAACTTTTAATTATTTTTTTGGAGGGGGGAGGAGAATGTTTGCTGATATAATTAGAGATAAGGATTGAGAAAGAAAACTGTTATAAACAATGTGTAAATATTTTATAGAATGGGAGAATATGCAAGTAAAATTCACAATTTGGCCTCAATGGGTTTCCAAAAAGCAACTTAGATAACCACCCTAATTTTCTCTTTAGCTTTGCTGATATAAAATTTTTCATATTTCTCTATGCTTCTTCTCTGTGCCCCGTTCATTGCCTCCTCATCCCAGCGTGCATTGACTGCAAATGCATAATGAGTTTAGATATAGTCCTGAGAGCCACAATTCATAGCCTAGTTCTAGGCTCTTATATTTTTTTCTCCTATGCTATAAATTTTAGTACCACCTTGCCTGTTGAAATGTTCCAGTAAAATCTCAAAAGCTCGCACGCTTTTTCAGCATTTTGAATAGCCTGAAGAGAGGTAACTTTCTCTTTTGCTACCTTTTATTTCTTTTGGGAAAGACATCCTTCAAATGATGGAAGGGGAGCTGTACATATATTACACTTAGATATAGTAATACCTTGATTTATGAGCACAATTTGTTCCAGAAAACATGGTTGTAAACCAAAACACTTATATGAAAGCAAATTTTCCCATAAAAAAAATGGAAACTCAGATGATTTGCTCTGGGGCCCCATAGACCACATAATGTACACACAAAATGCCCAAACTCACAAAAGAGTTGGCTGGAAGTCCACGTCCACACCATTGTTTACGCACCTGGCTGTGGAATCTGCTCAGGACTAACAACTGGATTTTACTGTTTTTAATGTGACAATAATAAAGTGCAATTTGTAGCCCTGTACACACTTGACCAGCTCCCCCATGACTAGAAATGGTTTGAAAACATAAGAATGCTTAAAACAAATTAAATAAAAATATGAATATAAAGACAAATAAAAACCTAACCTGCACTCCCCTTTGAAAACATTCCTGGCTGGTGCAACGGAGATCTCTGTTCCTCTCTCCTCCCTCTGCTTTGGAAGCTGCCAGAGACAGAATGTTCCAGACAATCCCCCACAATCCAGCAGGGAGAGGGAAGGAGAGCCACCATTGGATCACTTGTGATCATGTGACCTGCTCCCATGCTTGTATATCAAGATACTGCTTGTTGATCAAGGCAAAATTTAGAAGAAATGTTTGCTTGTCTTGCAAAATGCTTTTAAATCAAGTTACCCTTAAAGCAAGGTATTACTGTACTGACAGGCATCATACCAGATCCATGCTCCACATGTGTATTACGCTATTATTTTGGAGGAAATAGTCTATATCAAAAAAATATATCCATGAATTATACTTCCATTGCATGTTCATTCCACACTGAAACTCTGGTTATAGGAAAATAGTACCAGCACATGTTATAAATATTTTTGTGTACATAACACACACACACACACACACACACACACACACACACACACACACACACACACACACAGAGAGAGAGAGAGAGAGAGAGAGAGAGAGAGAGAGAGAGAGAGAGAGAGAGAGATCCTTGGAACCTTTCTTATTTGTTTGTTTGTTTGTTTGTTTACATTTATTATTTTACTAAAATTTGAAGCAAAAAGGAAATTAGATTGAAAACACATATCTGCTGTTGCAATCCCCTGGGGATCTCTTTGCTTCTTCTTGTTGGTGGTACTATCACCCTCTCTCTCAGTTTACAATCAGAAGCAGCTGCTTTTTCCTGGCTTTGAAAGCCTGCACTGGGTAATAAAACGAGAGCGAAAAGTGCATGGTGGGCCTCTTCTCCAAGGTTTTAGAAGAACACACATCTTTCTGTCTAATGTACACCCATGTGTCCTCCGCCTGTCTTCTACTGGGTCACTTCCATGAATGTGTCTAGATTTTGATTGGGATACGAGGTGACATGCAAGTGTCACACATTAAAGACCCCCTCTCCACCCCAAGGTCCCCTTAGACTAAAGAGTCCCAGAGCCTGGGTTGGTGGGTGTTGGATGCATCTTCTAATTAGTGATAAAAGGCCACTGCTGATGACATCACTCACCTACCTTGCCTGCATGGAGCTGTGCCAACAGGCCTTCAGCCAATATGTGCCGTTCTGCTTATGATAGTATAAGCAAGCAATAGAACAAATGCTGGTACAGTATTGTGTAGGTGACCACCTGCACATTTGTTGTTAAATGGATGAGCATGACTCTTCTCCAACAGAAATCCTGAGGTACTGTACAAAACATTAAAACAACTCAAAGAGTGAACCTTTTTCTTTTGTTTGAGCTGCTTTGGATAGATTGCTTCATGCACGAACAGGGCTTAGAAGCATCAGTGAAGTGTTAACACAGAGGAAAAGAGGACAGAGAGAGGAAGTGGTGGACTGCTTAGTCAAGTTGCACCATGTTCTCTCACTTCCTCATCTCTGGTAGAGGCTGATCCATGTACAAGCCTCTTCATGAAACTCTTTCTCACCCGTCTCAGATCTTGAGTAGAATACTGTGGGTGAAAACACATTTACAATGCCTTGGGGCCACAGATAAAAGTTTATTGCACTTTTCATTTATATTCAACAAAAGAATTTATCTGTACAATACAAAAACCACTTTTCTGTAGATTAAGAAGACAGATTTTTAATAGGAATGTATTCAAATTGATTTTTCCATTTCTCTCACTATGGCATGCAAGGAAAACAAAATAAGTTGTTACTTTTCAAAATATATGGGACTATTACCTGACATTAGAAACAACGGCCAGAGTTGTATTAGTTTGTTCAAAGTTTGTGTGTCATGTGTGTTAAATTTTGTGTAACTGCAGCTAACTGATGAAGGGTATCCTCGGCCATGCAACTCATCACACACCCAGTTGTACAACAAAGACACAACACACGTCCTCATCTATCTATCTATCTATCTATCTATCTATCTATTTGATTTTTGTACTGCACCATCTATCCCGAAAGTTACTCTGGGTAGTTTACAACATTAAGAAAATCCAAAAAATATAAACAGTAAACAATAACAAATAAATGCAACACTAAGATCAAATTATATAAAACATAATACAAAAATAACTACAATGAAATATAATTATAACAAAAGTAGAGTTAAACTAGCAAATTTAATCAAAATCAAACAATCAGAAATCAAATAAATATAGCAAGAGGTGGAGAAAGACATTTCTGGCAATTATAGTATCTAAAGATCAAAATTTTGGGAAAGCTGACCTAAGCAGCCATGTTTTCAGTTAGCTTTTCAAAATTTTAAGGGTAGGAGCCAAATGTATTTCAGGGGGCAGTTTGTTCCATAAATGAGGGACAATCAGAGAGAAGGCCCAGTTTCTAGTTGTTTTATGGCCATCTCAAGTGCCCAGATGAAGAGGAACAGGTGGTATGGACAGTTCTATTTGGGAGAAGCCACTCTGACAGATAAGAACATAAGAACAGCCTTCCTGGAACAGGCCACAGCCTATCCAGTCCAGCATTCTGTCTCACACAGTGTCTCACTATTTGCTTTAGTGTATTCCCAAGCAGATGTCTTTACCTGCTTAAGATTCCCTGCAAATGGCATTGAGAGATATCCTGTTTGTCTCTCCAACCCAGAGGTTGTCCTTAGGCATCCATAATAATAGCCATTGATACCCTTGTTCTCCATTAACTTGTCCAATCATTTCTTAAAGCTGTCAAGGCTGACAGCTGCCACCACTTCTTCTGTCAGGGAGTTCCACAGACCACTGATCCTCTGGGTGAAAAAGTACTTTCTCGTATTTGTTTGAGATCTAGCACCTAAAGGTTTCATGGAGTGCCCCCTAGGTCTAGTGCTGTGCGATAGGGAAAACAATTTTTCCTTATCTATATTGTCCAGACCATATATGATTTTATAAACTTCAATCAGGTCACCTCTTAATGAGGTCCCAAACTGTTTAGGGCTTTGTATATGTAGCTTCCACACCAACCTCAAAGGCTGTCCCATGTAGAGTGCACTGCAGTAGTCTAATCTTGAACTGTTGCCACAATTACCAGCAAGAAGTTGCCCAAACTTTATAGGAACACCAAAGTTCTTGGGCGAATGCATATTTTAATTGGTTGATCCATTGGCAAGTTGGTGAAAGAATCAAGGTGATTAATGATAGGATAAAAACATGCAGGTACTGCATATGATCAATAAGGCAAGGCCCTTGTGGCAGACAGGGTGAGGTGCCCAGCTGAGACAGCCAGAGTACGAGGAGTGGAAAAATATGCACACCCTCTGGGTCCAATTTGGAGTGCCTTGCTGACTGTTTTCTGGCTGTGGCAAATGCCACTGTTGGAAAACAAGAGGACAGGCTCTCCATGACTCTGAGATGGGACCCAGCAGTAAGCAGCATTAGTGCTATAGAAATTCCTTAGCTGAGTGCAGTTACAGCATGACTGTCTACCCCCGGAAGAAGGATTCCTTGCATCCCCTGTGAAAGACTTATAGTACATAAATAGAGGATATTGCAACCAATGTGTGCAACTAAATACTGCATCACCCTTATTTCCTGGCAACTACTATATTTATGGTGTGGGTTCCCTTATCTACAATCCTGCAGAGCCAAAGTATTTGGATTTAAGTTGGCTGCTTCATCCTCTGGCTCTTACGTTTGGCCAGAAATGCATTTACTTGGAATCAAATCCACTATACATGGCCAAAGAGATGAGTGTCATGCATCCACCTAATTTGTTCTGGCACAGTAGTTTACAAAAGACCACAGCGCAGCCTACTGAGAGCCATCAAGGGTTCCCCTCCCACTTTTGGGAGCAGCACTGTGACAGAGAAGATGCACTGTGGTGATAGTATTGAAGGTTGCTCTCCCACTTAAAATGAATTCTCGGCATTTATACATGGGAGTCCCAGAACATATGACTGTTTCATGGTACTCTGAATGGCTCCAGATGAGACTGCGAACCATGCCATTATCTTGCCTCCTTCACAGAGCTTTATGAAGTCTCCCTCAGCCAGCTGTCCTTTATTTTCCCACTGCTTCTTTTGTCAGGGTTTTGTTTTGTTATTTTAAGGAAGAGAAACTTGTTTTGGGTGGGTCAATATGGAATAGATGCTCAGTATCTTTCTACTGTTGGTATAAGGAGGCCCTCCATCTATAAGTACTGTTGGTGGGTTGGTGGATGGGGGAGTGCTCGGGGATTTTTTATGTGTGTGTGTGTGTTGAGGGGACTTTTTAATGTGTGTGAGAGTGCTTGGGGATGTGTGTGTGTGTGTGTGTGTGTGTGTGTGTGTGTGTGTGTGTGTGTGTGTGTGTGTGTGTGTGTGTGTGTGTGTGTGTATTGAATCTGGTCTCTGGGTGTCTGAATTTCGTTGTATGTGTATACTGTGCATATACACACAATGACAATAAATTATTATTATTATTATTATTATTATTATTATTATTATTATTATTATTATTATTATTATTATTATTATTATTATTATTATTATTAAAGTACTGTGGGCTAGGCAGGCAGTTCTCTTCTCCTGAGTACATTAATATACCATGACATCATGTACAATGAATATGCTCACAGAGAAAATTTCTGGCATGAAGCTTAAGCGCTAAGAATTCAGATGCAGGCAATGATAAACGACTGTACTGCAACTTAAACAGTGCTCATGACCTGGGGTTCAATCCTGGGTAGCAGGCTCATGGTTGACTCAGCCTTCTATCTTTCCGAGTACCCAGCTTGCTTGAGGGGCGATGTGTAGCCTCCATAATTAAATTGTAAACTGCCCAGAGAGGGCTTGAAACACTATGGGGCAGTATACAATCAGAACACTGTGTTATAAAGGTTTAAAAGATGCAAACCGAGACAGAACAAACTTCAGAAAACAAAGCAGATGTTCTAATTCAAAGTAAAACTGAGGGCTTGAGCAGTTCCAAGCCCAGACTATGAGGTAAAGAGAGTTGTCCTGCATTGGAATGCAACAGCTTGGCTGAAAATTTAGCAAAGCGGAAGGCTATCAGGGAGGTTGCCACCACCACCCCTTTACTAAAACTGAAGGACATGAAGAAAAAGTTCTAGAGGGTGGTTGCTAAGCCATGAACTCTTGAGGCACTGAGGTATTTAGATCAAGAGGACATAGGTGGCATGCGTGGATGCACCGGTGGATTACGAGCTACTCTGTGGTAGTGGGCAAAACTGCTGCCAATCTGGTTCAAAGATGATGCCTTTCCCACAACCATTGTTACACTGTAGTTATGGTTGTATTAGTCTGGGAGCACATGTTCTCTGTGCATTTGAAGATATGATGATGAGGGGAGCAGTGCAGTGTAGCACCACAAACATTATCTTATGGATCTCTGGAGGGAGAGAAGCAACTAAACTGCGAAAGAGTCCTCTCTCAAAAGACCAAAGTGTTCTAGCAACCTAGAATCCCCGATGTGCAGTGTGTGAGTGTGGCGTGGTGCTGGGGAGACTTTAATTATGGTGACAAAGCTTGCCTAGGAATTCTCTCTGTTGTCGTGTGGCTATAACTTTAGAAGGAGACTTGGAATGGTGAGTGTAATTCGGGATCAGTTGTGGAACTGGTCAAGTAAAACTTCACTTGTTCTCATAAACTGGATCACTGACATTTCTAGCAAGTGAAGTAGGTGGAAGAGGCTGCAAAGCTATGTGTCTAACCAAAGACAGCTTGGGACATTGTAGTACCTGAGAAAGCATCATAAATCCCCACCCTGCACCACACCATACATCATTCTGGCATCTGAGGCAGAAAATCCCATACACATATCACACTGGGATTAAAAATACAACATTTTAAAAAAACAACCAATAATTTCCTATTTTCATGGGGTACAAAACTAACGGTCTACACAACAACTGCCTTGCGTTGCCTAATACTTGCTTACAATCTGTTGTGTGTGGTGTTTGCTCTTTCCCCCACACTCTCCCTGCCCTGTACAACCCCACTGATATATGCTTAGGTCTTTTCTTTTTGGCCCAGCAATGTGGACTTTGACCCTCCTTCCATCCCTCTAGATACACGACTTGTAAGTACTTGCTGAGTTGGTGTTGCAATTGACCCTTCTCCTAGCCCTGTTATTTGTCCTGAAGACTCACAGAGACAAAACATAGATAAGGGTAAAAAGGAGAATGGGAGGTATCTGTATGTACAAGTATTGATGTACAGATGCACGACTCTGAGATAAAGCTTGACTTCAAGACCGAGATTCCTTCACAAACTCCTTCTCCTCTTCCTTGTTCTCCTTGTGGTCTCAAGTTTCTACTTGTTTTCTAAGAGGAGATTAGTTCACTTCTTACAGATCCCCCCCTCTTTTCGATTCCTTCTGAGTAAAAAGCAAACCCCTACCCTCAGTTCTTTATGGTTTCCGGTGCAGTTGGCTTGAAAGTCAATACAGGAAGAGCAGGGAGAGAGCATATTTCGTGTTCTTACAAAACAGTTTGCAAAGAACACAGAAGTCGACCACATCCTTCAGAAGCAAAGAACATGGCTGACGGACAGGAGTACGTGACACTCCTTGACAGTGAGATCTGTGTACAGGAAGGTGACCAAGGCGAGACTGAAAGGTAAGGAGACACCTTTATGATTGGTTTACTTGGCTCCACCATGGTTAAGCTTCTGAGCCTCAACTTCACAGATGCTCTTGAAACAGCTGTAATTCCTGTAACAGTTTAAAAAGATGATGATGGAGAAAAGAGCATAGGCTTTTCAATAAAAAAGTTCTAGCCGTGGAATATCTGGAGGCCGAGTCCTTTCACTGTTTTAATCCATTTGTGTGTCTCACAAATAAGACTGCTGTGACTATGACAAGGTTAATTTTGCTCTACCAGTATTCTTGGTACTATTTTCGGACAGGGAGCTGCTGAATGAGAAACTACTTCTCTTTATCGTAGACCTCTTCTCCCCTTCCAACAACAGGATTTGTTAAACTGAAATAATAATTAATGTTATATGAAAAGTTATTTGAATGCTCATAAAATGTTGCATAAAGGCTGAAAATGAGGAGGAGTCAAAGCAAGACACACATAGTCCCTAAGCTTTGTCACGTTGTGTGTGTGTGTGTGTGTGTGTGTGTGTGTGTGTGTGTGTGTGTGTGTGTGTGTGTGTGTGTGTGTGTGTGTGTGTGTGTGTGTGTACGGTACACTTGAAATGCTCCTTGTAAGATCCCTATAACCCTATAACTTACTTGGATTATATACTGTACAGCTTTTAGAGATAAATGTTTCAGCAACAGCAAAATGTTCTTTAGCTTTCAGTGTTGCTGACCTTCCTGTTGTCTGCAGTGCCAGCCCATAACACAAATTACCTCCCCCATTCTAGGCCTAGCTCAAATGAAAAGGACTCACTGCATGTTTTGGATACCAAATTCTGCATTCATTTCCACCACCACTATTGCATCAACAATCACTCATGGCTCTTCTGCTTAGTAGGGGTGGTCCTTAAACATATGCCCCCAGCATTTTTCCCCTTGCAAGGGAGATCTGCAGAGAGGTCCGCTATTGTGGGAAAGGCTCTCTAGAGATGTTGTAGAGAAGGAGGAAGGTTTTTCCCCCCTCACTCTTTACTGGTTTGAAAAGAATATGCAAAGAAGTCCTTATTCTCATTGATTTAGGCAGGACAAGATGAGAAACCTCACCAAGGGATTTTAAAGCCCAGTGGAATTCCCTACCTTTTGCTGATGCAAAGAGCTCATTTTCTCCCCTCTAAAAGTCTCTGTAATTTGCATAACATGTCTGTAGTGACCTTCACTACTGAGAAGCAAAGCACGTATGTGTGTCACACACACAAACACTACAGAGAGAGAGAGAGAGAGAGAGAGAGAGCAAGAGGGAGATTAGCCATTTATTGAGAATGAGGCTAGGGAACAATGTGGTTTTTCAAATTCTTAAAAACAAAAAACAAAAAGTGCTTTATAATACGATTAATGCAATTTCCTCAGTTTTACATATTTTACAATTATGTGCAAAAATAGGCAACACTGTACAAAAGCTAGAATGTTGCACCGCACAGTACAGAATTTTGGGTATGGAAGATTGTTCTTGCTAATAAGAGATGCACTAAGATTGTGAGGAAATTCTTCACCCTCCTAACTGGGCAAGGGATCATCAATTATACAACAATTACTAGAAATTACTAGATGAAAACGGAAAGCTTCTTTATATAAACCTTGGGCATACTATCAACTCAACTTTTTAACCAAGTGGCCATTTTCAGTCAGCCTTGGCTCTGGACTGCCTTTGTCCTTCTAATGTTGCTGGCACAATTTCATGACTCAGGAAAACATCTTTTTTGGAAAGACACTTAGCAGTCAGCCTTGGCTGCGTACTGTGAATTCTGCTTCTAATATTACAGTTCCTTCTGCCCCTTCCTCCAATGTACCCTTTCAAAACCACAGTCAGTGAATGGGACAAAGGAGGGTGCCTTACAAACAAAATTACAGTTGCCTTTAGGTAGGCCTGAGAACTCTACAGAACTTAGCTTCCTCGGCTGAAGACTCACAGCTATGTTCTGGTTGTACTCATTTCTCTTCCCTGCATTTCCGAGATGCCAGCTATGGAAGTATAAAGATGAAAATGGCTGTTTGTTCTTGAAACCAAATCTCTGAACAGTATATTTGCTCTCAGGGTAACGCAAGGCCTGCTTGGCATGGTTCCTCTTTCCCTTTCACAAGTTCCTGATGTTTCATAATGTTTTATTGCCATGCAACTATTTTCTACTCCTTTTGGGTTTTATCATGGATTTCCTCTTGATGGGTTGAAATGGTTCAGCACAACTTCCAGAATCCCCGAGGGACAGTTCTAACTGGGGGATTCTGGGAACTATAGTTGAAGAAACACATTTCCAAGCTGAGTTCAAGGATAAGTCGGTTTTACCTGTATCCACAGACAGTGTTGCCAGCTGGTAGAGATGGGCACGACTTAGCGGTATTTCCGTTTCCGTTTCCATTACTCGGTTCCGTTACTCTACGGAAACGGTAACGGGAATTACTCCCCCAGACTTCGAGCTCGAACCGACGAACGAACAATTTTGGTTTGATTTGTCGTGCTCGTTCCTTGCATCGCGAGATCGCGCGATGCCACACGCGGCACAGAAAAAAAGTTTTTAAAAGTTAAAAAAACCCGGTTCCCGGCCAAAAAGCAGGCGGGAAAATGCCTGCCGTGCCTCAGGGCACCTACCAGAGGGGTTGTTTCTGGAGGTCCCCGGCCTCCCCCCTCATCCCCCGTCCTGGGCTGCTCTGGTGGGACTCGCCGCAGGCTCGAAGCCAGCAAAAAGCCCAGTCTCGCCGCCGGCCGCCGCAATTAAAGCGCAAGCAAGCGGCACGGACGGCACAGGAAAAAACTTTTAAACTCTCCCCCCACCCATTCCCGGGCCAAAAAAGCAGGCGCAAAAATGCCTGCTTGACTAAGGGCGCAGGGCACCTACCGGAGGGGTGGTTTCTGGAGGGGGGGTCCCGCCTCCCCCCCGTCCTGGGCAGCCGGACTCGCGAGTCGCCATCGCCATGCCATGCGGTGCGGGCGGGGGATCCAAAATGGGGCGGCAAACGCAATATTGTTTTTGAAATCGTGGTCCAAAAACACACAAGCACTACAGAAACACGCGAAAATTTATAAACTGCCAGATTTTTCACAGTAGCAGTGGGTTTTTTCTTGCAACAAAATGTCTCTCCTCTCCTCCTCTGTCCTCCATTGATTTTATTTTATTTTATTTTATTTACACCTGCGCAATGATGGGCTGGCCGAGCGGCCAGCCATGTGGGAGTGGACAACCATGCAAATTTTTGGAGCCATCCCACCAGTCGCATGGACACTTGGCCATGGAGACTTCTGGGATGTGCCAAAAAGCCCCCTAAAACCTGCCCTAGCCCTAACCCTAACCCTTGACTCCATACCCATACTTCACAGACTGTCTTCTTAGTGGGTCAGAGAGGCACCCAGAGGTGCAACCCACTAGCCCACCGTAACCTTACCCGTCACTAGCCTAACCCTAGCTCTTGCACTAAGCCACCTTAAAGCCAGATCTACTTGCTTGCATTGCACTACACGCAGCAAGTACAATTCCCTTCTGTGTGAGACATGGTGGTGCGGGAGCCTTGTGAAGGGCGGGCATGACGCTATCACTCTCACACTGGTCTCACTGTCTGCACATTATGTTATGCAATATCCATATGGCTATTGCATAGCATTTTGCAGCAGCAGCAGGTGAGGAGGGGAGACCCCCATGTAGAGGGGTCTCTCTTGGAGCCTGCTTCCCCTTCCTAGTGGCAGGAGGCACCCACGGGTGCCTCCAGGAGCCCACTTTCCCTTTATAGCGGGCCAGAGGAGGCACCCACCCCACAGAGGTGCCTCCAGGAGCCCGCTCCCCCCCAAAAAAACCAGTACTAACGACAACGAAAAAACGAAAAAAACGAACCGACTAATTTTTGCGAATTTTCGCGAAAACCGGAAACGACCCGAAATGGGACTGGCCCGACTAACGACAACTCGAAAAATTTTTTTTTTCAAGTCGTGCCCATCTCTACCAGCTGGACATTGTAACTGATCCTGTCAGTACAATCGCATCCTGAAAGGGAGCTGGCACCAGGAGCCTGAAAGCCACAGACTCAGAACTGGCTACAATATTGTCCCTTTCCCTGACTAATCAGATTGTCCCATAACTCTTATCCTGTGGAAGCTAGGGGGGCCATATTTTAAATCGAAAGTTATCACTAACTGTCACAGCAAGGTAAAAATAGTTCCACTGACTCTTCTTTTGCCATATGATTTTTATTGTAAGATTGGTCCAGCATGAGTGAAAAAAGATCATTATTTATTCATTCTTACACGACCACTAAAATTCACTGCAAAGTGCTTGCAGATGTGGAGCAAAAATCATTTTCCCAGAAGCAGCGGACTTAAAAAAAAAAGTAAAGTGCGACCACGCCCTCTTAAGAGCGACCCAGCACATTTTACAAGTATCTGTTCTCTAGGGGCCTTTTTACACGACCCCTAAGATCTGCTGGCCACTTAAATTCGGACCAGAGATCTTAGGGGTTCGTCGCTCTTCCTCTGTCCCCACCCCCCTCCGCACTTCCTGGTTGCTGGCTGCGTGAGGGAGGGAGAAAAAGAGAAAGAAAAGCATGCCGCTCACCTCGTTCTGCCTCTGTCTCTGTAAGGCCATCAAGTCCAACCCCCTTGTCTCTGTAAAAGTAGCTCTTAAAGGGGCGGGAGCCAAAAAGCAGCAAACAGAAGCGAGGAGAGCCCCGCACTCACTATCGTTGTTGTTGTTGTTGTTGTTCAGTCGTTCAGTCGTGTCCGACTCTTCGTGACCCCATGGACCAGAGCTCGCCAGGCCTTCCTATCCTCCACTGCCTCCCGGAGTCTTGTCAAATTCATCTTGGTTGCATCGATGACACCGTCCAACCATCTCATTCTCTGTCGTCCTCTTTTCCTTTTGCCTTCGATTTTTCCCAGCATCAGGGCCTTTTCCAGGGAATCCTCTCTTCTCATGAGGTGGCCAAAGTACTGGAGCCTCAGCTTCAAAATCTGTCCTTCCAGTGAGCATTCGGGGTTGATTTCTTTCAGAATGGATAGGTTTGATCTCCTTGCAGTCCAGGGGATTCTCAAGACTCTCCTCCAGCACCACAGCTCAAAAGCATCAATTCTGCGGCGATCAGCCTTCTTTATAGTCCAGCTCTCACTTCCATACATCACTACTGGAAAAACCATAGCTTTAACCATCCTGACCTTAGTTGGCAAAGTGATGTCTCTGCTCTTTAGGATGCTATCTAGGTTTGCCATTGCTTTCCTCCCAAGAAGCAGGCGTCTTTTTATTTCGTTGCTGCAGTCGCCATCTGCAGTGATCAAGGAGCCCAAGAAAATAAACTCTGTCATTGCCTCCATTTCTTCCCCTTCTATTTGCCAGGAGGTGATGGGACCAGTGGCCATGATCTTAGTTTTTTTGATGTTGAGCTTCAGCCCATTTTTTTCACTCTCCTCTTTCACCCTCATTAAGAGGTTCTTTAATTCTTCCTCACTATCGTTGCACCGCATCAAAGATTTTTCACCTCCAAAGAGAAGGTACAAGAAAAGTGCGCTGGGTTGCGCTAAAGTGGGCGGGGTCGCACTTAATTGTCTGCAAACTCCGGAGCTGGTGGGGAAACATTTTTAAGCTCCGGAGCTTGCAGCCATTTGCAGCGGAGCTTAGGGGTCGTGTATAAACGCCCATGGAGGTAAAATCCTTGTCACTGTTTTGAGGTGAATTTTAAACAGTTACTCGAGTCCATGGGAACATGGAAAATCTGCACCAAAGCCTTTTCACCCCCATTGTGGTGTTTTTGCTGCAGTTCTCAGTTGTGGGATCAGAATGGTTGCGGATTTTCAAATGCGACCATGGGAACATCCAATGCGTTACATCAACCACATGACCGCTGGGTGTGTGTGTGATCTGGATCAAAGTTTACTGCAGACTTTAGTGGTTCTATGACAGCAACCTTAGTGTGCAGCTGTATTTGCACACATCTTTGTTGTGTCCTCAATTCTGACTTTTTATTTCATGTGTGGTGAATGCAGTCTGGACCATATATGTTCATGTACACTTTTGGAACGCCAGGCAAGATCAAAGGAAAACCAAACAAAAGACACAAAACGTGTGGCACCTTAAAGACCAACTTCCATATTTTAATGTAATGTTTTAATGAAACGTTACACTAAAATATGAAAGTTAGTCTTTAAGGTGCCACATGTGTTGTGTCATTTGTTTTGTTTTGTTTTTCTTTGATCTTGCCTGGAATTCTTGAAAAGACTAATATGGCTACCCTCTCCAGAACTTTTGGGACACCATGTGTCATATGTATTGGGGAGAAGTCACTCACAGAAGACTTTTCCAATTGTAAAAAGTAGTTCATTTTGCTTTTAATTTTAGAGCTGCGGAGCTGGAAGTACCTCTATGGATCCCCAAGTACAGCCCCTGCCAATGGGGAATCGAACCCCCAACCTTTGGCTCTTCAGGCAGATATCTAAACCATTGAGCAGTTTCTGCATAAGAATGCTAACCACCAAAACCCACTGAGTACCCATGTTTCTCAGATTTTATTTTCCCATTTGCTCTGGGTCAGGGAACCCTCACTTCTCTAAGATCTCGATGAACAAAAATTCCCATAATTTCTCACCATGGGCCAGTCTGGCTGAGACCAGCGGCAGTGGGTAGGAAATGGCTGCAGGTTCAGGCTATGGCCATTGAGGCCATTGTCTCCTTAACCATGGGGATGGGCTTCAGGGCCCCACCCTCATTCCTGTCCAGCTGAATGACTGGCCTCACGAAACGCTGTGAGTGGACGGAAGCGTCAGTGTATAGCTGTCACCCATGGCTCCATCTATACCAGCTGCTGCTCACAACCCAAAGTGTGCCCCAGCTGCCACAGTTGGAGTCTAAGAATAGAAGAAGGGCCACATGTTCCCCAGCCAGGGTTAACCCCTTCAGATCTCTGGGTTAAAAATGCTGAGGTTCTGCTACATAAGCACATCGCTTTCAAATTTTTTAAGGAATGTCCTGATGAATAAATGGAGAAAAGTACATTTCAAGTCAAACTGCGGTTTGCTTTCAGTTATGCTATTATTATCATTTTTGATAAAACTAACAAACATTAAAAGTTTTGCTGAGTAAGGAGTTTCATATTCCAGTTTTTCAACCATTATAAAACTTGTGCTTTTAAATTTAAAATTCCTCTGCAGCCAGCCAAATTTCTGGAACGAAAATAGTTTTCACTGCACATTGAATTTTGGGCTTGGATTAAGCTTTTCACACTGGCCAAAACTAAAATACAACGTGATGTGTCTAAACGTGAATGCAGGAAGACAGACTGCTGTGAAAAGCTTGAACTACAATCCTGTAAATGTCTACTCACATGTATGCCATGCTGAATACTGTATGATTTGCCCCCCATGTAAGCGGATATAGGGTTGTAGCCTGAGAAGGTTTCACTGAAGATCATATGGTTCTTTTTCTAATTAAACTTGCTCAGGATCAGACTTTAAAATGGGGGATGGACTGGCAACACAGTACTTGCTAATGTTTCTTTTCATGTTTCCTGTATAATTATCCTGGGTATTGGTGTCTGTGGCAGACAACAGGACCAAAGCAAGGGCAGGGGTGAAAGTTCAAGGTAGCACAAGTTTTGAGGTTCACACGTTCATCTGAGGCCATGTTAGCGCTGATCGGACTGTAACAAGAGCAGAATATAATAGGTAGCTAAAGCATCAATGTGGCTAAGTCTGATATATGGAGAATGAGAAAGACTTGCAAGAAACCGTATTTCTGTTCAGGGTTCCCGTCAACCAGCCATCCCCTTTATCGCAGGATGCGTCGTTCTATACCTACTCCATCTCACAACAGTGTCAAGCCTCCTCTGCCCCATGAACATCCTCTATTCTCTCTGGGACTGCTCTGCTTTTGTTTCCTGTCTGGGTAGCTCAGTGGGTTAGGACACCTGGAGGAGGAATCAGGAATTGGGAGTTTGACTTCCCACTGATTCTCCTGGGAGAAGAGCCAGGGAAGTTATTTGGTCCTGGATGCACCCACCATCAGAAGGAATGACTCATTAAAGTACTTATGCTTCGAAAATACCAGGTATCTCCACAACTAGTAATCTGTCTGATGGGACATTGTTTTAAGTCTTCTGGTCGAGGGATAGTTGGATGTGTAGCTTTCCAAATACTCATCATCTCTCACTATTGTCTGTTGCAGCTAGGACTGCTGTTCAACAACATCTGGTGGGCCATATGTTTCCCACCTCTGCCCTAGAAGACTGGAGACTATCTCACTCCGAATATTTCACTTCCTGGACAGAGATAAGAAGGGTTACTCTTTTTCTTTTGGACTACAGGGCCCGGAGTGTTGCTGCCCCCTAGCCATGCAAGCTGGAGTATTCTGAGGGCTGTGGTCTTTAAAAGGGACAATTTACTCCTGGGCTCACTGATAATACCTTCACTTTCTGTTTTATCTAAATGCCCGCCCTTAGATGGCACTTAAATCTGCTGGGCCACAATCATTTTGCAAATGCCAGGCATTTCTGACTGTGACTGGCATCATTTGGGAAAGACATGTGCTTAGCATCATATGATCCTAGAATAACAGAGTGTCAAGGGGACTATATATATATATCCATCAAGGCCACCCCTTTGCTCAGTGCAGGGGTCCAAACCAAGGTATATCTGACAGATTTTTCTCTAACTTTCCTTGAATGCTCCCAAGATAAAAGTGCTCACAACTTCCTGATGTAATTGATTTCATCGTTGTACTGCTGAAACAGCTAGGAAACTTTTCCTGATAATCAGTCAACTATTAAGAAGAAAAATAGCAACCCTTCCTTCCTTCCTTCCTTCCTTCCTTCCTTCCTTCCTTCCTTCCTTCCTTCCTTCCTTCCTTCCTTCCTTCCTTCCACACAAGCTTTCTCTTTCTTTTGTGGGGCAACATCACATTCCCTTCTCTTTATTCATGGGGGTTCATGCAGATGCCTGCCCCAGGTGCCAGGTAAAGGTTCCCCCCACATATGCATGCTAGTCATGTCCGACTCTAGGGGCGGCGCTCATCTCTGTATTCAAGCTGGAAGAGCCAGTGCTGTGCAAGTCCATGGCCACATGACCGGCGTGGCTGCAAGGAAACACTGTTTTACCTTCCCGCTTTTAATGGTGGTACCTATTTATCTACTTGCATTTACATGCTTTCAAACTGCTAGGTTGGGAGGAGCTGGGGTTACCAGCGGGAGCTCGCTCCGCTGCGTGGCACCCGGGATTCGAACCGCTGAGCTGCCAACTTTGCAGCCTTTGCACTACCCAAAGGTTTTCAAAGGTAAAGCTCACCCCAGTGGAAAGTTTTGAGAACTGCTACCCCTCAAGATAATTTCCCATTTCCCACACTTTGTAGGGAAATGAATAGGTGAGGTGGGGTGGGGGGGAGGAGAGATTTCAGGCTTGAGTGCAAACTGGAAATCTAGAGGAGCTGCCTCAAGACCTCCCAGTGCCTATCAGTTGTAAGGTAAATGTAAAGGTTTCCCCCACACATGCATGCTAGTCATATCCGACTCTAGGGGTCATGCTCATCTCTGTAGTCAAGCCAAAGAGCCAGTGTTGTGCAAGTCCATGGCTACGTGGCGAGCATGGCTGCAAAGAAACACTGTTTTACCTTCCCGCTTTTAATGGTGGTACCTATTTATCTACTTGCATTTACATGCTTTCAAACTGCTAGGTTGGGAGGAGCTGGGGTTAACAGCGGGAGCTCGCTCCGCTACGTGGCACCCGGGATTCGAACCGCTGAGCTGCCGACTTTGCAGCCAACAGTTTTCAGAGCCTTAGTCCACTGAGTCACCATGCCCCAGTTGTAGTCCATATCAGTTGTATCAGTTGTAGTCACTAGCCAAATGCCGCTCCAGTTCACACCAGTCAAACCTGGCATTGTGTCAGGGAATACACATGACCCTGCCATATATACAGGTGAATAAGTGGTGAGGAAGGCGGACACCTCTCCTGTTGCGAAGCAATGAGGTCCTTGATTAGAAAATAGTGTCTTACAGATGGCTCAAACTATCCATGCAAACCTTCAAGGTTGCCTGCCTACCCTAGCTTCTTGTTTCCTGCCCTCTACAAAGGGTCTAAGGCTGCCCATGTATGGCCATTGCTTAAGCCTGGCTTTGCTGTGCCAGCGGGGCTCCGTCCCTTGCCTTTGCCACGTTCATCCGCAGCTGTCCTGAATTCTCGAGATCCCTTCGCAGAGACCTGGAGAGTCCGAAGGAAGATTACAGCAATGGCTAAGAATATCTAGCACTAGAAGGAGCTTGTCTAGGGAAACTGATAGCTGGTGAAGTATTTCTGGACCCTTTGGAGCTGCATTCCAGCGGATGGGGTAGAAGAGCCACCGCTCTATGTATAACTCAAACTTGCATGACTGTATTATTTAAAAAAAACTGGGAAAAAAACCTCCATCATGTTCCTCTTTAATGAATAAAAGAAGGAAGTGGAAGGTCTCTTGGCTCTTGCAATGAGGCACAGTGAAAGATAACAAGTTCCAAGAAACTCAGCTACCTATTTCGTTAATACGCGAGGTTTCTCATCTTTTGTTTGCTTCCAACACCTGGAAATGTTGGAGGTTTTCTTGCATTTTTGCAAAAAACCTTTCTTTGCGCAATCAAAATTCCATCCAGGCCTCTGGTGAGAATTAGTTGGATAGTAGTGATGTTGTCGGCAGTGCCGAACAAAGGAATGCGGCAGCTCGAGAGTCAGTCTCCGCCTCTTTGTAAAAACTCCTCAGCGATCGCTGTGAGCATGTTGTGCTTCCTTTGATGAATATTCAGAAGCCTTGCTACTTAAGTCAGAAAGAAAAGAAAAAAGAACTCACAGCTATCAAAAACTTTAGGAAAAAAATTGTGTGTATGTAGTTCAGGTCCTTGGAGAAACACTCCGTGATAAGTGGTGTTTTGCTAAGCTTGATGTCTTTTCTGGGGAAAGGCTGAGATATTCAGCCAGACTGCTAGCTGATAATAGCTGCCATTGAGAATGGCAATGTTGCTCTACGTCTCTTGCTTCACATAAATCTGGTTACTAGGGAGGGAGTCCCATTGGACCTACTTTGATAAACCTGCTAAGACATGGGCTATGTGTAGCGTTGCGTGTTCTGCACACTATAAAGCCTGGTGCTCGTGAAAGAGACAAGGCATGGTGAAGTTCTTCAACATTAAAATGAAATATTTGCCTAAGATACATAACTCAAGGGAAAAGCTGTTCAGGACTGTCAATAGTTTTCCACCCTTCAGGAAAGAGGTGTTTTAGAGAGAGTCGTTGAAATCACCGGACACTGAGGTGCACTGAATGGAAATCAAATAATAGAAACATATGATGGAGCCAACATATATCGAAGTTGTGAGGGTGACAGGTGAAGGCATTTATTCAAAAGGTCCAGGATACAATTCATACCACTCGATCTAGACTAGTGGTCTTGGGTGCTCAGATATTCTTGGACAACAACTTCCAGAAATCCTGCCCAGCATAGCTAGTGATAAAGGCTTCTGGGATTCTTATTCCAAAAACATCTGGGGAGCCAAGATTAGGAACCAATTGTCTACATGTGGGGACGAATGGGCTTGTGAGTGAGTAGACTCAGAGGCATGCCACGAATGGTCCATAGTTTCCTTCAGTCATGTGGGACCTAGCCTAAATAATTTCCCTCTTGGCTATAATGTGTAAGAGAGTGTTTGAAGAACACCCACCCACTTAGGAATATGAAGCATTTCTTGTCTTTGGAAAGTTACTTATCAGGAATGTTACCTTCAAAACCTCCGAACTTGTATGACCAGTGGGAGTGATTGTGAGAGCTGTAATAACAAAAAGTAACTTTTCCAAACTCCATGACTTAACAGAACAGAACTGTTCTACCATGGTGACTGAGCAGGTATTTGGAGGCTGGGGTGGGTGCTCTAACTACATTCCAATGGGTGAAGCCCACATTATAAATGTGGCAATGAGTCCACATTTATAAACAACCAGTATTTGACATGTAATGTCCACTGTAAGAAGGAAACTAGGGATCAGAAAATGTATGGTTTTTTTTAGTTTCTCATTTGTTCTTTTTTTGGCTCATTATCACCTGTTCCTGTATATATGTCTAAAGTCCCCCAGGAAATTCACATACCTTTTTTGTGAACTTGTACCCATTTGATACATATTTTTTCTGGTGTTGCTCTTGTACAACACTTTTGCAGGAAGAAGGGTGTATTTCTTTCACTAAATCCCACATTTTTGTGCACAGGTCTCCCTAACAGCCACACCTTTTTGTTTGTAGAATTTCATTGGAAAGTCCAGAGAACATGAACACTAAAGAACAACTGTGTTTGTGTACTGGTTCAGGAAGTGCATGCTGCATACATTCATATCAAATGCAAAGGAAAATAGTATCTTCCATACCTACAGTAAATTATCCACACTTACAGGAGACAACTCCATCTGTGTTCTATTGATGTTCTGCTTGCTACTCATTGTTCCACCATTGTATGGTAGTTCTCCAAGTTGACGCTCTGCATTTTTATGGCCAGTTCTGTAGCATTTACACAATACTTTCCTTTCATTAATTAAACACCAGTTTTGAGGCCAAACAAATGGCTTTTGGGACGTGTTGTACACAGTTCAAATGTGTAATAATTCTTTGCTTAAGGTAGAGTTTGGAAGAAAGTAGACATATAATGAGTAATCACCAATCCATCCGTTGTCACAGTAACTTTAGTATAACTAAGCTTATTGCAATTGTAATGCACTGAGGGATGGCTTCACTTTTTTACAGTACAACATTTTCTAGCCAACTAATAATTAAATGCCATCAAGTCAATTGCAATCTGTCTTCCCTTTCTAGAGTTTTCTTGTACTCTATACTTGGAATTCCTAAGTTGGAATCAACCTGATGGCACATAAGCATTAGTTAGCTAATTAACTCAGGTCCTTTTCACACGATCCCTAAGATCCGCTGGCCACTTAAATTCGGACCAGGGATCTTGGGGGTTCGTTGCTCTTTCTGCGTCCCCACCCCTCCGCACTTCCTTGCTCCTGTCTGCGTGAGGGGAGGGAGGAAAAAGGAGAGGGAAAAATGCAGGCTCACCTCCGAAGCTGCCCAGAGCCCCGTCGTTGTCCTGATTCCTTCTCTTCTGTTTGTTTGTTTTTGCCTCTCGCCCCTTCTCTTAAAGGGGCAGGAGGCAAAAAAAAAAAAAACAACAGAAGCGAGGATTGCCCCGCACTCACCAGATTAAATCCGGACCTGGGAATTTTCACCCTCCTAGAGCAGGTACAAGAAAAGTGCGCTGGGACGCGCTTAGGTGGGCGTGGTCGCACTTAATTTCCTGCAAACTCCGGAGCTGGTGGGGAAACAATTGTAAGCTCCGGAGCTGGGAGCCATTTGCGGCGGAGTTTAGGGGTCGTGTACAAAGGATCTCAGTGTGTTGGGTTGAGGTCAGGAGTTCAATTCCCCACTTGGAATTGTGTCCTAGAAGAACCAGACTTTCCGAAACCCTAGTTGCCTGGTGTACAGAAATTATAGCCTGTTTAGACTAGCAGTGATCCTGTTTCGTCTGACTGGCAAAGACTCTCCAAGGTCTTACCCTAATTTTTTTTCTCAGCCTGCTTCATGTGTTAGGTTTAGCTAGAGATGCAGGAGTCTTGGATCTAATACATGCAATGCCTGCATTTTTGTGTTGCTTCAGGTAAGGGACCGGTAGCTGGATTCAGTGATTGGTGTAGCTGGTTAGTTAATGATACATTACTATCAAAACATTTAACCCCAAATCACCTCTCAAGGAGGAAAACAAGAGGTAAAACACACACTAACACCAGTTGTATAGAAAGAGCACAAAAGGGACAAAAGGGACCAGGTTGTCTCCATCAGATGTGCTTGAACTCCTGACAGAGAGTAAATTTTGAGAGCAGTCTTGGTCTAAATGTATAAGCTATGTTTCTGCCCACATCCTCAGATCAAAAGGAAAGAAAAAAGCAAACTACAATCCAATTTTAGTCTCAGCAAAAGAAGATTCACTGAAATCAATAGAACATAGGTTAGTGAAGAGTAACATGGTCCATTCATTTTTAGTAGATCTATTCTTGTTGGGAATAAAATTAGAGGTAACCCTGATGCCAGTCTGTTAGCCATTCTTTTTATTTAATGGTTGTCACCATTCTTATGCCTGAACTTTCAAGTAGTTAGCCTTTGACTTACTGAAATTAAGCAAGTCTCCCACTTTGTTTTTTTATTGCCTACATACATGAAATTTGTATTTGCAGCATTATATAGGCTGCCCATACACCAGAGCAATCTGTACTTCACAGGCTCTTTGAGTTTTCCAAAGTGATAATGTTGGTAGCTGTGTCAATCACTTCAACACCCATCCTTGTGGTACTTCAAACACAGCTGTGTATCACTTATTGTAAGCTTTTGTAGTTTACTGTCCACCTCAATAGGCATAAATGGGCTGATGAAGTGGGCTTTAGGCCACAAAAACCTATACTAAACAAAATGTGTTCATTTTGAAGCTGTGCAAGACTCCTCCTCACGACAAAAGTCATCAGAAATCTGGTGTATATTCATGCCAGCCCTCAAGGGGGCAGGCTCTACTTTGTCATTTTCTAAATGTGACAGAAAAAGAAACAAATCTGAGGAAGAGTTCATAGGACTAACACAAATGACTAATTGATGTGGAAAGGCTTGATGTTCCTTTCTGGAAATAACTTAGTTCTCTTAGCTGCTGTAATAAAGAAGAGAAAACTAAGTATTCCTTTGGCTTGGAACAAAAGGAAGAAGAAAATGGTTAAGCCACTTCAGATTTGCGAGATTTGAAATCCAAGTGTAGTAAATTCATACATTGTAATACATTCCAGTACAGATGACTGTCTGAAATTGTGAATGGCCTTATATCACTAGAAAAACTATGCAATGCAAACAATCTGGAACAGTCAGATTTGAACTCTAAGAGACTTTGGCTGGGCTCTTACTCTCATGCTTGATTAGAAACACATCATGGTCAACATTATATATTCTGATAATTCTGTTCTCGTGGAACAATTTTCTAAATCCACCCTGATAGGCAAAGTGAAGGATGTTGGGAGCATTTATTTATTTATTTATTTATTTATTTATTTATTTATTTATACAGCTTATATGCCACCCCCTACCTTAAGGTCTCTGGGCAGTTTACAGTTCAAAATTAAAATGGACAATTAAAAGAATTTTAAACATTAAAATGCAGTACTGTATAATATAATATAATACAATTAAAATATGCTAAAATGCAAGCTCCGCTTTGTAAAATCCCTATTATACTGACATTTTTACTGGGTGGCTGCACACTTAAAAATATGATGGCTAGAGTCCCCCCTAGACCAAATGGTTACATCTCGGAAGATATTTAGAAACCTGTCTGAGTCCATGACTTACATTGGCAGCAATGTGATTGGCAGCCTTTATCACAGCTGAATTCATAGTCAGTGGTGATGCAGCGGCTGCAGATTGATTCAGGAATTCAATGTTCGATGCAATGCAATTCACAATTCAGCCCACAGCCTCCCACCATTCTTTGCTTCCTCTGGTCCCACCTCTGCTGATCCTTTCATGGTTCACTGTCAAGCCGCTTGGTTTCAAAAGTGTTGTATAAAATTCTGTGGAAAGTGGCAGCACTCCAAGTTCTTTTTAACACGTACAGAAATACTGCATACCACAGGAATGTGTTTTATTTTGACTGGTTGATACTGATTTGTTCAATTTTTTTTTAAAATCTCATTTAAAGTTGATCTGGAGCTAAACTGTAATATCATTACTAGTGATGATGAGTGATATGGTGATTTGTCCTAATCTCATATATGCAAAAAATTATATTTATGTTAAATATATATTAAAATGAATGGACTGATTATAGTGGGAAGATCCATTCAAATCAATCCAGCTTTTAAAAAGTAAAAGTCCCCACCACCCCGGTGGCAGAGAAAAAAGACCCATTAGAAGCAAAAAGTGGAGGATAGGAAGGCCTGGCGAGCTCTGGTCCATGGGGTCACGAAGAGTCGGACACGACTGAACGACTGAACAACAACAACAGAAGCAAAAAGGGTTTGACCAATTCAAACTGGCATTTGTGTCGTGTGATCAGAAAAAAATACTTAAAATTGGCTCATGTTATAATTGCAGCAAATCCTGTGGTATCTGATTGTGTAATCACAGCCTCACTCAGTGATGCTGTCAGTGATTATACAGTATACCTGAATGAACCAGTATGCTTTTAGAGCTGACTCTAAAGGCAATGGAGATGTAAATGTACACCCTCTAAAATTTCATTTGAGCTACTCCTGCCCTTTTTCAGATCTACCTGAAATGAGAATAAAAGGTAGGCAGAGAACATAGTAGGACCTGCCAGGTATCCTGAAAGAAAAGGGAGTTTTAAATTATTATTGCAACCAAATATAGAGACAAAGACCTTCTCTGATGATTATCAGATAAATTATAATTCTGGCCCACTTAAAACCACCTGCTGACTAAATAAACCGAAGCACCAAATAACCGGGGGGGGGCAATAACCTGCCATTGGGCAACATGACAAGCATCATGCAAAGAAACATTGGATTTTATTAAAATGTATCTGTCTATTGTGTTTCAGTACGCAAAACCTATATATTGTCTATCGTCTGGTTTGCTGTTCCACTGATTTTGTGATATGCCCTTAGCCCATCTTATTCACTTTTGATTTTTATGAATGGTGTTGACTTAATTATGTTTTTATTTGTACTACTTCTTATTTCATATTATGCTCTCATATTATTTTATATTATAACAGTCTGCTCTATGTTGTGAACCACCCAGAGCGGCCTTTGGTTAGATGGGCGGTATAAAAAATGAATGAATGAATGAATGAATGAATGAATGAATGAATGAATGAAACATATCTTATTGCAAAATATTGAAGCAAATCAAGAACACTGGGATACTCACTGTGAATTGATGGTACCTTTTCTGAAACATCTGAGATGTGTGAAAACTCGGTCTCTCTGAATTTCCACTTTCCACGTGGGTATCTTTTGTTCATATTTAGTCCTATAAAAATACAAATCTAGGACTGCCACTTAAGACCTGCCTTTCCTGTGAAATGTGAAGTTGCCATAAGCATTTTTAGATAACACGGACTTTTCAGATTACTGAAGTTCTGTATTCAGTGAAAATTCCTACTGCAATGAAACTCATCCACATTTTTTGTTGTTGTTGTTGTTTCTATGAAAGGCCCTTTTTGTTCGTGATTGTTTTCAGTTCCAGATTGTGTCTAGCCAATTGGCAGGACAGCTGGAACTTGAACCCTGGTTTTCCTCCTCCCCTGTCCACGGCTTTCACCACAAGGGCGTGATTGTTCCCTCTGACAGGCCGTCGCCAATCCAGGGACGAAGGGGTTAACCCCTTTGCCTCTTCAGATTGGAGTATATTTTCTTTGTCAGTGTATCCATCTTAATAAGCTCCAGATGTGCAAGGCAGTGGCTTGAGCATCTTAATCCCTGGCTTTGGCAGTTGGAGTGGTCTTCCTCAGAAGGGTTAGGAGGGGCTGGAGATAGTCTAGGGATTTGATTTGATGAAATATTGGGTCAGGGAAGTAAGCAAACGGGCCTCCTACCTGCCCTCCCTTTCCACACAGGAAAAGCTGGTTAAGACCTCATTCTACTAAAAGCAGAGTGTTTTTTAAAACATCCCTTTGTCTCTTGTCGACTATTAAAACCTGTGAGGAGGGCTTGGCTTCACACAAAGGGCCATCCTCTTCTAATTTGAGCTGCTAATTGCACATGATGATCAGCACAACGGGTATTTCATTTTCATTTCGGGTTCTCCACATCGAGCTGGCAGGCGTTGTGGCAGGCCTCTCGTATCACTCCTCATTAACCCATCTCGCAAACAATGTTCAATAGATGCTTGGGAAAACTGAACAATCGGCTACATTCTGCACAGAATCCCCAGGCTGTGTCGGGGGAGATACTGCCATTTGCTCAGTGGCAAGACCTTAAAAGGACAATGCCTTCGTGAGGCGCCACCTTGAAGGCGATGAGAGGGCATCACAGATCGAGAGGGGAAAGGTACAGCAAAGGTTCATTAAGCAAAAATGATACAAACAACCACCAGCAGCATAGCAGTGCTTGGCTGTTGGTGATTGTTTTTATCATCTGCTTTCACAAAAAATGAAAGCAAATGATTAGCCGCTTCTGTGGAAGCTACCAGCACCTTGGACAAGTTATTATTTTGGACTTCAACTCCCAGAATTCTCCATCATGATGGTCATTATGTTGGGTTAGAGAGGTTCTGAAGCTGGCATTCAAAGAATAAACTTTTCTGAAACACTCCAGAAACAAACACAGAGATTATTCCCTTGGCAACACACAACTAATTGTTTCCTTTGCCATAAAAGAAAGCAGGTTAAGACATTATGTCAGGAGTGACTTGACAGCCCTTAATAATGTCAAGGACCTAAGGCAGTCCACACTTTATTGAAAACACACACACACTAAAACCATTACGTTATAACACTGAAGAACAGTTAAATATATGCCGTTATTTGAAAGATTACTTATTAAAAAACACTTTTGAAAGTTCATACAAAAAACCCCAGCCCATTGTGCTGCATTTAACAGTACAAGTCCTGCTTATGTTGTTTGCCCAAATGGCAGAACAATAAGGACAGGGCTAGCCTGACCCCCTCAAGGAAGAGCATTTCACAACCCAGGCAGCACCAGATGGGGAAGTGTGTGTGTGTGTTGTGTCGTTACAGTTGTTACCGACTCTTCGTGACTCCATATCTATGGAGTTTTCTTGGCAGGAATACTGGAGTGGTTTGCCAGTTCCAAGGTCTCCCTTTAAAACAGTAGCAGCAACTGCAAGATGTACTTCGTATTAATATTAATTGGGTATGTATGCAAGAAGTTAAGAACCCAGTTTGGTGTAGTAGATACAGGGAAAGACAGGGCAGGGAACCTTTGATGTTCCAGGTGTTTTAGACTGCAAATCCCAGAAATCCAAGCCTATATTGTCAATGAGAAATAGAATGTGGCTGTTGTGGTCCAAAACATCTGGAGACCAGAAGGTTTCCTGCCCCTGGACTAGGATCCTGGAGACTAGGGGTTCAAATCTCTGCCCAGCCATGGAAGTTCACTGCAGGTGTGGAAATGGTAAAACCCCTCCCATAACATCTCCAGATCGCCACCCCCTGGGAGGCGCGTAAAACCTCTACCAGGAACCGCACCTTCTCTGTGGCTGGTCCCACATTGTGGAACCATCTCCCAAGTGACGTTAGGAGTGCGGAGTCCCTCCCAGCAGTTAAGAAGTTGCTAAAAACCTGGCTTTACATGGCTGCATTTGGCAATCAAGGGGTATGTGTGATTTATTATTTTGATTTATTATTTGAGTAGGGATTATGAGTTTTATTTCCGCCCTTTTTCCTTTTTGCCATCTTCCTTTAGTACTACTATTATTATTCTGAGTTTTGCTAGTTTTTCCTTTTAACTTTGGGTTCCGTTGTTTGCTGTTCATTCTTTTTATGTACATTCTCTGGAACCGATTATTTCTTTGAATTTTGAATTGTGATATCTTATATTTGTTAACCTCACTTTGAAAGCTTGCTAAGGTTTCTATAAGTTGGGTTCTGATTTGTCAGCACATAGCATCAATAAGTGTGCAAGGAATAACAATATTATGACAAGAGCATGACCCTGTTGGAATAAGTGAGGTAAAGTGTTAGAAACTTTACTGTTATTTGCAGAAAGATGGTGTTGGCAGTTTTAAAGTATTTGTTCCACAATAGCCTCAAGGAGAAAAAGGATTATCTACTGCAAACTCTCTGAATTTTAAGATGCTACATTTGTGTTGCAGCTCCAGGGTTTTTTGTGCACATTTCTGTCAAGCTTGGTGGCGATCATCAAGTGTAATGCTAGCATTGTCTTTCTGTGTGTATCTGTCTCCTCCTATATAGCTGAATGTCACTGCAGCCCTGAAAGCATCACTTGGGACGTTGCTTTGACATCACCAGCTGCTGGGGCCAGGACAAGATATTAGCTTTTTGTTAAATGCCAGTTGGTTGTTGTTGATGTTGTTTGGTTAAACATATGCCAGTTTTGACCAGCTGCACACGTAAACTTCATAGAAGTCAATGTGACACTCTGGTCCTGTTTGTGGGCAATGGGGTTGTCACAGCGCAACCAGAACGCTGGACTAGATAAACCTTTTGTCCCACACAGCACAAGGTTTCTCAGGCTCTCATATAACCATTCTTAGATCATTAGCATTTTCTTTGACACATAATGCATTTGGCCTCCTTTTCTGGAACACCTGGGATGTATGAGTTCCTTTATCACATTTGAGACAAAATAGAAAATATTATTATTTCATTTCTCCATGCATGGACTGGGAGACAGAAAGGAAGGTAGATATTTTATTCTCCAGTGGGGTAGCTGTTTTGGGTCTCTGGAAAAATCACTGCTTGCTGACTGTCTACACCTCTACAGTTGTTTGTCATTTCTTGCCATTTTGGAAATGGAGAATCACATTTTAAGAGAACATTACCTCGGCAGACACTGCTAGATATCTGCTAATAAGCTTCTGTTTGTTGAAAATATTTTGCTATCCTCTATATTGTTTTCACACTCTAGTTCTTGGTCCCTGGAGGCCTTGCTGGTGAGACCATTTAAAACTGATTAGATTACAACTGTTTTCAAACACTGTTTTGTTGAAAACAGCCAAACCATGATAAAATGTGGATAATTTCCCTTGTGCTTTTTCCAGATTGTTATACTGTATGCATGAAATTGTTCTTACAAACTTTTGGCTGCGATTTTCTTCCTTTCTTCCCAGATGGGTTGACCTGGAAGATTCTGGCAGTTAAGAGTGTGGATAAGAATCCTGCTGGGCTCCTACATATGGAAAGGTCTGCTCTTTTCCACACACGAATCACCTGGAAATGCAGATAAGGATTCATCAGTGCAAAGGGCAACTGGTGGGAGATGCTTAAAAGCTTTCACTGTGCTGGCTGTACCACAACCAACCATGGGAGATCAGTCTCACCTTCTCCAGATGATCTTAGCTAGAAGTCAGGAAGAGAAACTTCTAGAACACGGCCAAACAGCCCGAAAAACTCACAACAACGATCTTAGCTGGCTCTTCTCCCAGAAGATGCTGTGGGGGGGGGGGTTCAACCTTGTGGGTCCTTGTGTTGCATTTAGGGGATCCAGACCGCCAAGCTGTGCTGGCCCTAGGAGACAGTTATATAGCTTTAGATTAAAAAAAAAAGCTGGATTTGAGTAAACCTCATGTGTCCTTTCCTATTGATGCATGGTTGTTCTGCACAGTGTTCCTTGTTTCGGGTTCACAAGATCAAGAACAGATGCTTTGTTTCCAAATAATCAGTAAATGTTTACCTAATCAAAATGAAAATTACAAAGCCAGCATGAATATTATCAGCCTATAAGCAGGGAAACGTTCTCAGGTTTCCTGGCATATGAGTCGGATGCCGTTATGTCAACAGTAAAAACTTTCTTTCTTCATTAGATTGCATTCTCTTTCTGTCCTTCTTCTGAAGACCTCTGTCTGGGATGTGTGGTTTTGTGCCACCTCGTTTTTATCCTCAGAACCACCTTGAGAGACAGATGGAGCCACAAGATGGTGACTGTTCCAAAGTCACATAGCAAGATTTGTGGATAAATGAGATTTGAATTTGGGGTGTCACCAGTCCTAGCCCTCTATTCCAGTTACTACATGTTGAACAACATCATTCATTTCCACTGGGGGGGGGAACCATACACACACACAAAAAGTACTAGAGTCCTTTTCATTGAGGCATTAATGTAGATGTAAATGGATTGTGTGTTGTGGAAGAGGAACATGTCAATTGTGCAACTGGTCGCATGGTTCCTGTTTCAACCAATTGTGCAATGTGTTGGCAGAAATACTTCATGCATAATACTCCTACCCCAGGTATAATGTCTGCATAGTGACTCAGCAGGATTTCAGCTACTGAATGACACTTTGATAAAGAATGTAAAGTCTTCAGGTAGGATGAAGTTTAAGTACTGAAGAAGAAGTAATTAAAAAATACAGATTGTTTAATTCCTATAGTAATTCCAAATTTAAAAAAGGGAAATGTGAATCATATTTATAATATTATTAAATATTATAATTAATATTAATATTAATATATAATATTATAATATAGAATTAATATTATGAATAATATATCCTGAATACCTGTCGGAGCGTATCTCCCAGAGGTCAACTGAGGCTAGGCCCACTCGAATGTCGCAGGCGCTTTCTCTTAGGGTGGTCACTCCTAAAGAGGCGCAGAGGTCAGTTACGCGCGTCCACGCCTTCTCTGTTGTGGGCCCCTCACTGTGGAACCACCTTCCAAGTGAGCTGCGCCTTGCACAGTCCCTGCCCGCCTTCAAAAAGGCTTTGAAAGCCTTGCTTTTTAAGGAGGCATATGGCGACCTTTAATTTTAATTTTAAATTTGATTTCATGTATTCCGCTCCGCTCTCCCCCCCCCGTTAGTATGTCCTGCTGTATCTTGCCGAGGGTATTCCCCCTCTTTCCTGTTTATATTGTTATTTTTAACTTGTTTTTAATCTTTTTATTCTGTAAACTGCCTAGAGTTCCTGAAGGAAAATGGTGCGGTATATAAATGAAACAATAAATACATATAAATAAATATATGTGGATTGCCACAAGGATTTAAATTTTAAAGACTCCCTCCCCTTCTAAGGCAAATAATCTCTGTGTTTTTCTTTATTTCATGTCAATTAAGAATACTGTTTATTGATCAGGTTCACAAAGAAAGGGTTTTTGTAACATACTGTATGTTCATGGTGGCCAGTATTTGGACCCATGTGCTTCAGGCCAACCACCATACAGTAGGATGCTAATGCATGCTGCTATACCGATGCCATTTGATTGTTCCTTGCACTGTTTCGACTGTTCCAGTGAGTTCAGGAGCAGGCCATTCAGGAGCAGTAACACTGTGAAGAAGTAAGTTACAGCAATCTCCTTACACAACAAGACAGAGATTGCCATCAGGTTCTAGATGAACAATGATGACAACAGGAAGGATTATAAGCATGACAAGTATAAAAGCATTCAGCTTAAATTGGATGCACCTGTGTCTGTCTGTCTGTCTGTCTGTCTGTCTGTCTGTCTGTCTGTCTGTCATCCTGACAAGATGGAAGGAGTGACAATTACTACAGCGTGGAACAGAGAAAGAGAAGAACATGGTGGAAAAAGCACCAAAAAATATGAATACTTGGGATGTTTGTCTTCACCAGGCACTAGCAGGGCAAGTCGAAGATATGATTAGGAGACGTGAGAGCTTGGAGGAAAGCGGGAATGGTGGGCAGTCAGATTACTTTGAATCCATTGGTGTCATGGCCGCCCGTATCTCACCCTTAAAATATGTTTTTGTTCTAGTGATTTTTCTCCCACCACGCATTCTCCAAAGCCAACATCCCTTCCGAGAGGGTTTAAAGGAGAGGGGAAAAAACACTTGTGCAATTAATAACCTGTCAGGAATTAAACATAACACATTGCCTCATGAGTTGACTGAAGAGAATGGCCTCATAACACTAGGATGTTTATTCTAGCATTCCAAAGATGGATAGGTTGGGGCTTGGGGGGGGGGGAATGGGTTGGCCGGGTGAAAGGGGATGGAAACGGGGAAGGAAATGTCTGAGGGGGTGAGGGATCTGTACGCTCCGAAATCAGAATGCTCCGCTCCTGTTAGGAGAGGGTCTGTAACAGAGCTGTGGGGAACAAAATGATTCCCATCACTTTGGCCCCACAAAGCTGCTCAGACTTGCAATGAAAATATTTACACTGAGCTTTCCTGACTGCCTGGGCAGTGGCCACAAATATGCATTTTTCTCCCTTTACCTCAATTTGTCACAGGCCCTATACAATTCCTATGGCTCGGCCTAGACAAGCTCTGCAAGGGTTGTCCAGCAAGCCTGCCAGTACCCTTTTGCAAAGGTTTGCTATCTTTCCTTCCTTCTCTCCCTCCCTCTGCTTCTGTTTGCATTTTCCAGGCTTTTTCCAGAACTGAGCTGCTATATAGCTGAAGGCAGGATGCTAGCACATGCTTCATACTTAGTTAGCACTGCAGATATGCACGGGGACAATCTGCTCACACCAATTTTATCTGCAAAACCTAAGCTCTTAGCAGAATGTTTGCGTGCTCAAATGCTGGCACTTGGGGAAGACACACAGGCATGCACATGATATCTGTGTATGTAGATTGTCATGGCATATACATGGGCATCTTAGTTAAAATGGCCATGCCATCCATCACTGCAACCAAAGGTACTGGGATAGGAAGATAAGCAAGTTGTCCGTTCATGGATCGACTGTCCATCCATAGCTATTATTTCCAATATCCGACAACAACAGCACAGACATAAGTCTTCATATTGTTCTCCACCTCACAGTGGCATAGTTTACCCTTTCCATGCGGATTCTTTTGCCAGGGGAGTGCAGAAACAGACCTACCAGTGGACTGAGAAGTCACTGGTGTGTGTGATCTAACAAAGATATCACCTACTCTTTTCTTCAGATGCTGGCTTAGAAGTGTTGTGGAAATTACAATATCAAAAATGAACATTTTAAAGTTCAGACCACTCTTAAAGTTATGGGAGATCCAGTATACTTCAACTCCTGCTATTCAACATAGCCAAAGATGAGCAAAACATTATGCAGTGTGTCATAATATATTTCTTAGTATACTTAGTATACTTTTGGTTATATGCTAAGGAAACAAGCAAGACTGGCAGGAGAATCTCAGCAACATAACAGAACAAACACCATCTAATATGGAATGTATAGAGGGAGTGGGCTTCAGGAAAATAAATACAGTTGGACCCCCATATCCACTTATTCATTATCCACTGATTCAGTTATCCACGGTTGGCAGAGGAAAAAAATTAAATAATTCAGCAGCCGCAAAGCAAGCTATTGTCACAAATAGCATCTGTAAAGCAAGCTACTGTCACAAACAGCAGTCATAAAGCAAGCTAATGTCTCAAAACGGCAGTCATAAAGCAAGCTACTGTCAGGAAACAGCAGTTTGGGGGTGGATGGGCAGGCATTCTCTCTTATCTACAGTTTTCATTATCCACGGGAAGGCCTGGAACCAATCTCCAGCGGATACTAGGGTCCTGCTGTAACCACCCATGTGAAACTATTTCATCACAACTGTGCTCCAAGGGTACCTACACAAATTTTTTAGAGGTAAAACTGCAGGTTTTACACACATTGTATCCGCTATGATAGGACTCTGTGTGAAATCTCAGGTAGCATCGGTGGTCCGCTCTGCCCACCACCATCTGCGGCAGATTGCTCAACTGCGTCCCTATCTGGCCGCCGCATCACTGCTGACTCATGTTCAATTTGTGGTCCACCAATACTCCCAGATCCCTTTCACAGGTACTATCCTCCAGCCAAGATGGGGGATACTTGGCTGGAGGATAGTACCTGTGAAAGGGATCTGGGAGTCTTGGTGGACCACAAATTGAACATGAGTCAGCAGTGTGATGCGGCGGCCAGGAAAGCCAATTCGATTCTTGGTTGTATCAACAGAACCATAGTGTCTAGATCAAGGGAAGTGATAGTACCACTCTATTCTGCTCTTGTCAGACCCCACCTGGAGTACTGTGTCCAGTTCTGTGCGCCTCAATTTAAAAAGGATGTTGACAACCTCAAGCGGGTGCAGAGGAGGGCTACCAGGATGGTTGAGGCTCTGGAGGAAATGTCTTATGAGGAACGGCTTAGGGAACTGGGAATGTTTAGCCTCTCTAAAAGAAGACTGAGAGGGGATATGATATTTGAAAGGATGTCATATTGAGGAGGGAACAGGTTTGTTTTCCATGGCTTCAGAGACTAGGACTAGGGGCAATGGTTTCAAACTACAGGAAAAGAGATTCCATTTGAACATTAGGAAGAACTTCATGACAGTTAGAGCTATTCGGCAGTGGAATATGCTGCCATGGAGGGTTGTTGAGTCTCCTTCTTTGGAGGTTTTTAAGCAGAGGCTGGATGGCCATCTGTCGGAAATTTTGTGATGGGGGTTCCTGCATGGCAGGGGGTTGGACTAGATGGCCCTTGAGGTCTCTTCCAACTCTATGATTCTATGATTCTATGATTCTATGATTCTATCTGGACATGGGGGCTCTCACCACGCTGGTCCATGCATTGGTAGTCTCAAGACTGGACTATTGCAATGCTCTCTATGTGGGGCTGCCCTTGAGACTGATGCGGAGACTCCAGCTGACCCAGAACACAGCGGCCAGATTGCTGACTGGGACTAGAAAATACGATCATATATCCCCAGCGCTGGCTGCCCTGCACTGGCTTCCAGTTCAGTTCCGCATCAAGTTCAAGGTTTTAACTATGACATACAAAGCCCTAAACCAGGGCTGTTCAACTTTGAACAGGCCAAGGTCTACTTTTTCTGGCCCAAAGTGCCTGAGGGTTACTTCGCTAAAACCTCTACTTATGAATTTTATCCGTTCCGAGCACATGCTCATAAGTAAAAAAATTTGTAAGTACAGCAGTGGTTTCCCATAGGAATGCATTGAACAGATTTCAATGCGCCATGGCCCTTGAACTGTCCCACTCGGCTGAGACAGTGGGCTGGCAGACCCAGAACTTTGCTGGGGCAGTGGTAGTCCTTGGGATGGGGGAAGAAGGGGTGGAGAACTTGTCCCCTCACTTTTTTATTGATGGCTGGCGGGCTACTTTGAACCCTTTGCGGACTACCAGTAGCCCGCAGTTTACCTGTTGGGCAGGCCTGCCCTAAACGGTTTAGGACCTCGCTACTTGTCAGAGCGCTTTCTCCCTTTGAAAACCCCCCATAATACCCGATCCTCCCAGGCTAGGCATCTGAGGCAACTAACACCACGAGAGGCCCGAAAGGAAAAAACAAGAATTAGGGCCTTTTCTGCCATTGCCCCTCGCCTGTGGAATAACCTTCCACCAGACATCTGCCTGGCCCCTTCTTTGGCTGCCTTTAAAAAACTTTTTAAAACTTGGTTATTTAAGCAGGCATTCCCCCAAATATAATTCCAACTCAGTGTTCACCCATTAAATCTTGATTTTAACTGATTAGCCTGCCAATAATAATATATTGTTTTATTGTTTTATGTCTCTTTAATATTATTTTTATTTTATTTTTGTTTTATTGTCTTACTATGGTTTTATTGTATAAATTGTTTGAATGTATTAATTGTTGTAAACCACCCAAAGTGACCTTGCTGCCAGATGGGCGGTATAAAAATCCAATAAATAAATAAATAAATAAATAAATAAATAAATAAATAAATAAATAAATAAATTTTACTTATTTATTTATATATATATTTATTTATTATTTAAAGATATAAAGAAATTTATTTATTATGGCTGGTTAAAATCACTTTACTAAAAACACCATTATTTAGTCAGCTGGCCTAGAGTGCCAACCAAGCACACAGCAGGCATTCCCTCTTTGGACAGTGATTGAGAGCTGTTGCCTCAGGCACATAGGTGCTCGGTCGTCTTGAGACATAATGGCTATCCTGCGACCTATTTCCTGGACTAGGCTCAAGGCTGATTCTCCCCAGACTCCAGATGTTTTGATGGCTACAGGGACAAAGTCAATTCCTGTTGCCATATCTTTGTATTTTTGTCTTTTTAATTGTTCAGCCGTTGCTGCTGCGGATCCGGCTTCAATGCTGGTGTTTTGTACGTGGGACGTAGCAAATGTATTTGGACATGTGGCGGCCCATGTTAAGCATCGGCCTTTGCTGCAGGGGATCAGGGTAGTCCCATCTGGTCTTTTGTTACTTCCAGCACACAAATGTAAAGGCTCTTGGGCAGCTGGAAAACCGGCTCTGTTAAGGGCACGACATAGATGTCATTGATCATGTTGTGTCTGACATGTTTGCCCGAACCAAGTCGGCAAGAGAGGCCATGGTGGCCCTGCGGGGTGACAGTTGTACCACAGGGACACACGTGATGGCGAACAATTGGTGCTCCCAAACGGAGACCGACTGCTATTTGAAGAGAGTTGTCATCAAGCTTCAATCCTATATTGGAGAGTGGGAGAGCATGAAGCCAATCTCCTGAGCCATTCAACTGAGCTGCCAGCACGCGTGCATGATCTATTGGGTTGTTGGCTGAGGCCTTAAGTTTTTCCGCTAGGGCTTTGCAGCATGGGTCGTCCCAGGAGCTTTGGGTAGCTCCTGTAGGTGGAAGAGGAGGAGCTGTTGGAGGGTCCAATGAAGATAAGGAGGCTAGGGCTGACCACTTTGAAAGTGCTAGATGGATAAAATTATCTTTCTGGAGGCAGAGGTGCCCAGGGAGGAGAGTGAAAATGAGGTCTGCAGTACTCGCAGCAGAAGCCAAATAGGTTGAAGGTGCCAACGAAAGTACATTGCGGATACCCAAGCCTCCCCACCTGACTGGAAGTGACGCCTGAAGCCATCTCTCTTCATATATAGATGGCTTTATTTATTTAATATATAGATGGCTTCATATATAGATGGCTTTATTTTTAAAATTTATATAAATAAATAAATAAATAAATAAATAAATAAATAAATAAATAAATAAATAAATAAATTTGGGATTGCCAGAGCTCATTCAAGAACGATGGGTTTTTTCCCAGTCTTCCAGGCTAATAATATTTCTCTGCCGCTCACGCTCAACTCTAATCCCTACCTCCTGCACAATTTAAAATGGAACCAACTCATGATGACAGCATACCATTAGGGAGTCCCCCCCCCTTTTGGGGGGGGCATGGGTAGCCTTAGAGCCAGCTCTGTCATTAGGTATGCTAAAGTGATCCTCTTAGTTGTTCATTGTAATTGCATTTTTAACGCCAGGAAGAGTGAGATGAACTAATGGTTGTTTTTACCCTGCTGTTCCTTAATCGCTTATATTGTCCAGGTGGCCTTTGTCTTTTGGGCAGGAGTCTGCTTCAGGCAGTAAGCTTCCTTGGGGCAGCTCCAGGGTGCATTCAAATATTTGTAGTAGTCATGTAAGGGTATAGTTCAGAAGGAGAAATATATCATGTCATAGAGTCATAGAATCATAGAGTTGGAAGAAACCTCAAGGGCCACCCAGTTCATCCCCGTGCCATGCAGGAACCCCCATCCAAGTACTCCCAGCAGATAGCCATCCAGTCTCTGCTTAAAAAACGCCCAAAGAAGCAGACTCCACCACTCACCGTGAATGTCCTATTTCTGCACATTTATATTTTCCTTATACATTTTGTGCACAAAACAGTTGTTTGCTGGCACATCTGGTGTGCTTTTTCTGCAGTTTTTCTTTCCTTCTCTCCCTTTTGGTATGAATTGGGGATGTAAATCCTTGCTTTTCACATGAGAAGACGAAATCACAATAGTTTTTCTCTAGCATAAAGCAAGTGGTTTTATGTTGATCTGAATGGAATTTTTTGAACAAATCCTATGGCCAAACTGTAACAAATGCTGCTTTTTTGGCAGGGGCTTTTAAAAAACTGAAGCATTGGATGGGTTGTTTGCAACCTTCTGATCAAAGAACCAGTCCCACTGTGTTTGTGATGTATATGTGCTCTGCATCACAATTTATTTTCAGTAGAACAATACTGCACAAATCAGGATCATCTTGTCAAAGATAAAAGTGCTCATTTTCTTGTCCCTGTACTGGAAGTGAAAAAATTTTTTTTGGGGGGGGGAATGTAAATGAAAGCTAGACAAGCAATCCCAACAGGAGAAGACAGCGTCTTTTGGTAAAAGGCAAAACAGCCAGAATTTTGTATGCTCAACTGAGTCAACTTTGGAAGAATTCTGAAATACCCTCAAAAGACGCTCTGAAAGGGAAATTATACTTGGCTATTGAAATGGACAGACTTTCCGACCACCTGAAAGGAGAAGATGAAGATGTTTTGTCAAGAAAATGGCAAGAGTTAATAATTGTGTTAAAAACCTTTTAAATGATGTTTGCGTTCTGTGATTGTTATCAATGTAAAACGATCCCACTTTCTTTATAAAATAATAAAATTATAATTTAAAAAAACAGCGTATTTTGGAATAAAATGATTGCTTCATATCCATACAAAGAACTAACCAACCAGAGTTTGTTTTCTTAAGCTATTTTGATCTTTGCATCTGGTACCTTTAAATGGTCTAGTTATGGATCCTAATTTCTGGGGATTACTGGATATCAGAACCTGTGTAGAGCAGCAAATGGGAAGATAGCTTTGTACAATCCCAAGACGGTGTGAATTTGTTTATGTGGATATGTCCTTGGTTAGTATCAGTCTCTGGAATTGCAACAGTATTTGCAGGCACAATTGTAATGAAATCAGGGCACAACATGGATTTTAAAACTGGTTTAATGGGGATTATCGTTAAAGCACTAAATCCTTTAACCCAACTCCCTAGTTAAATGAAAGGGATTGCCTCTGGGCAATAGACACCTAGTTAATAAATGTCTGTTTTGTTGCCTAGACCTGGTCAAACATGTTACATGAGTAGTATTTGCAGCACATTTTTCATTATACTGAGGTCATGTCCATCCACATTTGGTATAAAGATTCTCCCTGCACATCCGTGCTAGTCGTGTCCAACTCCAGTGGTGATGCTCATCTCCGTTTTCAAGCCGAAGAACCATTGTTGTGCAAGTCCATGGCCACGTGGCCGGCATGGCTGCAAGGAAACACTGTTTTACCTTTCCCACTTTTTACGGTGGTACCTATTTATCTACTTGCATTGACATGCTTTTTTCTTCTGGTAGGTCAGGTTGCCTTCCACCAATGGCAAACCTGTGAATGAGCGCTCTCTAAAATGTCCTGTCCTCAGTAGCCTTGCTCAGGTCTTTGAGACTCCTTTATGGAGTCAATCCATCACACTTGATCTTCCTCTTTTTATGCTCCCTTCCACCTCATCTAGCATTATTGTTCTTTTCAGAGAATCATGCCATCTCAATAATGTGCCTCACTTTCGTCATTTTGTCAGGTGTTAGATCAGGCTTAATCTGATGTAGAACCCTTGTGTCCATCTTTCTGGCAGCCCAGGGTATCTGCAAAGCTCTTCACCGGCACCATATTTCAAAGAAATCATCCCCCCCCCACGTCAGTGACTAAGGGCATTTATACACGACCCCTAAGCTCCGCCGCAAATGGCTGCAAAGTCCGGACCTTAAAAATGTTTACCCACCAGCTCCGGACTTTGCAGACAATTAAGTGCGACCCCGCCCACTTAGCGCGATCAAACTGCACTTTTCTTGTACCTGCTTTTTGGATGAGACAAATATTTGATCTGGTGCAAGGATAGTGAGTGCGGGGCTCTCCTGGCTTCCGTTTGTTCTTTTTTTGCGCCCCGCCCCTTTAAGAGATCAGTATTATGCTGCCGGGAACAAAACGGAGGTAAGGGCATTCTTTTCTTTCTTTTTTCTCCCTCCCTCAGGCAGCCAGCAACCAGGAAGTGCGGAGGGGGGTGGGGACAGAGAAGAGCGAGGAACCCCTAAGATCTCTGGTCCGAATTTAAGTGGCCAGCAGATCTTAGGGGTCGTGTAAAAAGGGTCTAGTTGATGTTACAGATAACACACTAGTTGACAATGGCAGAGATTCTGTACTTTAGAAACTTGAATAGGCCTACTGAATCAGTGAAGATTAGGTAATTCAATTTCTTTGTAACTTCCATTGATTTGATTGAGCATACTAGAGTATAGTGGCTTATTATGCTAAAATAAGTTGCAATTAGAGGAGGCCCATTTTAATCCATGAAATGTACAGAGATGTTGATTCATCATATTCCCACTCACTCAATGGACTACTCTGGGACAATGTACTACAATAAGCAACAGGATTTCAGCTATTGGCTTGTCAACAGAGAAATGGGATATTAAGCTTGAGGTTGCTGGCCCTAGCTGGTTGATAACCTGAGTGCCAGGTGCACCTGGCTGTCTCAGAAATGCTGAGAGATGTTTTAGGGATGGAGTACAGAACCATTTAGGACAGGCAATTATTTTATACCCATAAGATATTACAGAATGCTTTGTTAGTAATACAGTATATATAATGTGCTAGGAAAATATATAATGTGCTAGGAAGCCCTGATCTTTATTGAGGCCCTTAGTGATGCACTGGAACTTGTCTATGTAGCAAATTTCTCTACCTGCCTCTTGAGTCACCCATTTCTATTTTTCTACGATAGCCATTCAAAGATCCATAGCAGAGTGTCCTGGGAAGTTAATGTACCCCACTGCCTTGCCATTCCTGATGTTAGATTTGTGTTCTCTCCTTCTGATGTGCACAGATAATCCTCTGTGCCCTATGCAGAATGCTATCAGAGGTTTTAGACCTGTTGCAGGCAGCATCTTATAAAACCCACCTTTATGACGCTTCAGCTGCTCATGCAAGGCATCATGGAAATCTAGGAAATCATTACTGTGGGTGGTATGATTTCAATTTCTTCTGCTTGTACCAAAACAAAATGGTAGGCACCTGATCAAAGTGATTCAGTTAAAAAGTAAGCAGGCCTTTTGCTCATATTCAGTATCTGCTACTCCTGAACATTCACCTTCCTTTCTTGCCTGCTTCATTGTTGAAGCTAAGGACTAGGAGACTTCTGGCTGTTCCACTGAGGCTCCTCTGCAAAGCACCAGGTACACTTGCTGGTCGTAGACAAGGAAAATGAAAGGGAAGAGAGGCAGTATTGACCAGAGGCTAGAGATAGTTAGCAGAACTGCAAACAGAGAACTGATTATCACACAAAGCAGGGTAGAAAATGCCCTTGAAAAAAAGTAAACAAATGCAGAAAACCTCAAAAAGTTAAATATTAGCCAGAAGAATGTGGTCATTTTAAAAGTGTATCTAAAAAGGGTCCTCACATAGGTGGAAGAAATCATGGATCAGAAATCTTGTACTTGCAGGAAAAAAAATGTAAAAACAACAACAGAAACTTGGCAGCAGATCACACTTCAAGGCAAAGTCATATTCTCCCCCCCCCCATATAATGTTATCCTTCCAGGCATGCAACTCTTTCAGTGCTGCTTGCTTGAAGTTTCAGACAAGCATACAAAGCATGCTAACATTTAACTGATAAATTAGAAGACAAAAGCAAATCAAGTGGCCCAAATGCAAATGGAAACAAATTCACATTCAAATAAAGTCTCTTTCAAACACACTGATTCCAGAGATGAACTTGAGACTCATTTTGTAACCCCTAATTTATGATATTGAGATTTTGAAATGAATGCTGGTCTTGCCCTGTTTACCGATTTATGTTGCAATTCTATGTCTATGTACCTGAGTTTAAGTTACTCCTGAATGGGCATATGTAGAATGAAACTATTTTTCTTTTTATCACTCTATCACGTACACTGATGCAATGGCTGAAGTTATGCTAAATGCACAAGGAGCAAGTGCTTTTACTTTAATTTCCTAAGGTTCATGCAGAAAATCCATCCCTTGCCAACATTTTAAAAGCATATGAAATTTGTTACATTCCAGCCTATATACAGAACACAGATAAATCTTTTTCACTGCTCATGTTTGTATGTCTTAATTCCCTAAATATGTGACACATTCTTAAATTATTATGGCTTAAGACCATATGTGGAATTTCAAAACCTATTGAATTCATCTGATTCAAGGGACTGGTTGAAGAGGATCTTGTCATGGAGACTACCAGTTCTTGCAACTAAAATTCTTCTAATTTTGTCCTGAAAAGTTCATGTGAGAGCCATTGTGATAAAGGAGATAGATTGTTAGAATAAGACATCTGGCGTCAAATCTTTCTGTGACCCTGCAAATTCACTGGGGGGGGGGGATAGTAAACCATTACATCAAAATCTCACATACCTTAAAACCCCAATTAGAGTCAGCATATGTTGGAGGCCTCCAACATTTTTGTATCAGGAAAGGCCAGATGTTTTTGATGACTGTTTCCTTCATAGTACCTGGGGTTAAAAGGAGTTGTAGTCCACATCTGGAAAACTATCAGTTGCCAACCCCTAAATTACAAATGGATCCTAGATCAAATGAAGACTGAACTATCTCTGGAGGCAAAAACACTGAGACTGTCCTACTTTGGGCACATCAAGAGAAGGCAGGATTCTTTGGAAAAGACAATAAGTCAATAGGACTTGTAAGTCTTAAAAGGCATCTGATTATAACCTGAGGGGATATTCTGATCACCTCTAGCTGTTTGCCATCAGGAGTCAAGCATTGGCTTAGCTTGTCTTTGCTCAGGCAATGAAAGAAAGAGAGAGGATTCCTCTCTCTGTCTCTCTCTCTCTCTCTCTCTCTCTCTCTCTCTCTCTGTGTGTGTGTGTGTGTGTGTGTGTGTGTGTGTGTGTGTTAGATTGTGTTAGATTGTCCTAATATGATTTCAGCTGATCATTCAGATATTCACTGTCGCTTTTTAAATGGTTTATTGCCTTGGGGATTCTTGTGTGTGTGTGTGTGTGTGTGTGTGTGTGTGTGTGTGTGTGTGTGTGTGTGTGTGTGTGTGAGAGAGAGAGAGAGAGAGAGAGAGAGAGAGAGAGAGAGAGAGGAAAAATCCATTTTACTAATGAATAATAATTGAAATTCCTCCTTCTTTACCCCCAGAATAATTTATCAGTTCAGTTTGGAGGACATTCCCAGATGACACACAGACACTTTTATTTTGTATTAATTATCTTACAGTAATCACCCTCTTTGTTTCATCCTCACCATCATGAGTTCAAATAAGAAGTTTCATTCCACCTATGAGGAGGCATTAAAAGAATGGGTAGAAACCAACTATTCTCCCCCCTCCCCCAATTACAGAATTAAACGGACTTAAAACCAATCTGCTTCATCCAGGCTTCACATAGGGGCAGATACCCATAACATCCTTAAGCTAGTTATACCATACGTATAGAGTTCCTTTAAGTACAAAAATATAGTCATCTGTCTTCATTAAGCATTTAACCAAAACTCGGACACATAGGACACAACAGGGAAATGAGGAGTAATGGGACATATATACGTATACACACGTATCTGGAAGTTGAGTCATGGCTACTGGACTTCTTTTTTTTTTTGAGAGATAGAAACGTTTTGCTGCTCATCCAAACGGCTTCATCAGTCTGTTTCCAGATAAACTCACCTGCATGACTGAGAATCTTCACAGATATACACATGTGGTTGTATTATTTACTCATACAGTGTACATGTTGAGTGTCATGTTGCGTTGGAGGGGCCATGAGCAGTGGCAGGAAGGTCTGGCATGCTCATGGGTTGTGGCTGGAGACTCCGGAACAGATCTTCCCTGAAAAAAATATATTTTGAATTTGCCCTTATCATTTGCTGAGATTCTGTAGCTCACTCCTCATTCTGAGTAAGAAGGCTTGATTAAAGAATTAAAGAGTGAGCTGGAATAACTGATGATCTCAAAATGATAATAACTCTTGTCTATTCCTGGAAAAGAAGAGACAAGTGCACAGAGAAGCATTTCATCAGAGCCGGGAGCATTGCCTCCTTCATCTGCCCTTCATAAAAATATTTTGCCTCGGTGGAACGTCTCTCTCTCTCTTGTTTCATTAGGCAATGCCTTCCTCGTTCTTTTCTCTGTGCCTGAGGCAACCCTGTCCCTCTTTATAAGTGACAGCAGAACAGCCCCCTGTCTGTTTTTCTAGAGGATTCCCCTCGAACTGGGACAGACAAGTGTGCAGGGACCATCCCTTAGAAAAACTTCAGTAACTTGCACTGCCCCCCCCCTTTTACAACCTTCCATCCTTCTTGTCAAACATATTTTGGCTTTCTGGTGATTTTGCAACCACCACCACATAGCAAAAGGATTGTGTCATTTATTATGAAGGCTGGTTTGTCTTTCACTTGCTCCGCAAAAACTGATTCACTTCCTCTCTGGACATTTTCCTTCCCTCTTCCTTTTTTGCCCCAAACTGATGAATGCCTCCGAGCTTTATGGTCATTTTGAATGGCACTGCTTGAAGAGCCCCCTGCTCCCTGGAAAGTCCCTCCCCTCGTGCAGTTCAAAGGTTAACAAGAGAGAGTCCCTCTCCTTGTTAAAAAGGCTTCAGTGTGGCAACGCATTTGGCAAAATCTTGAGGCTCTACCCCTGTTGCTTGTCCTAAGCAGAGAGGGTGATGGGATGCCCAGAAAAGAATAGGGGAGCAGGAACACAACGAGGAGGGGACAGGGGCGTATGGGCCCCTGGTGCTATGCAATGGGGGGGGGCACGCAAAAATGACTAAATAGTATTTGCACTCTTTACTATTCCCCCCCTCTCACACACACACTGCTGCCTCGTTCATGTGGAATTTATGTTTGCCCCAGGTGGCACAGACGTACAGTACTTGTGGGCCCCCGCTGAGACTCCTGAGAGAAAAGCCACTTTGTGCAGTCTTTTGTGCAAGCAACGCACGAGCCTCCCCAGAGGAAGGGGCTTGTAAACCACTCCTGAGTCCTTTTTATTCCTAGGAAATGCTGGGAAGGGTTGCCAGGAGTCAAAATAGACTTGTGCATACTTTTTTAAACGTGAGAGGAGGGCAGGAGAAAGTTATCTGGCTGGCTTTGCAGTAGGGAAGGAAAATGGCCCCCAGTCCTTCTTGACGATCATACTTCACTGTAGAGATGATGATGAGAGTAAAACCCACCTTTCACCTTTCTTTTTGGTTGAGGGCCCAGAGTGTTCAACTATGGAAGCAGGGGCCCAAATCCCTACTTGACCGTGAGGCCCCTTGATTGACCAGTGGACACTCAAACACTCATAGCTTGAACTGCAACACAGGGTTGTTGTGAAGGTAAAGAGGAGGAATCACATACATGCTGCCTTGAGTTCCCTGAAGAAAGATATTACTATGGTTTATCAAGTTGATTTGGGTAACTCTCCCAGCATTTTCTAGGTGTAAAATTCTCAAATAAGGTTTATCAGCCTCTCTTTCTGATAAAAAAAGTTGGGAGCATATGCAACATATTAAAGTTCACAGAAGTGGCAGGGAAACTAATCCCACATATTCCAAAGGGTCTCAGCTGGTATCTCTCCCAACCTTTACGCCAAGGGTTCCAACCCACTGAGCTATGGGTATATCTGTATCCTTGGCATCCTTGCCATTCCAAAAGAGGAAAGGGAGAATGTACTTTCTGAGTCTTGATTTTCACCCAGGTGTCAACTACAAAGGCTGAACCAGTACAGCCATTTACAGACCACATCAATGCGGTGGACTCAAATATTAAGCTCATTAGGGGGAATACCCACAAGAGGCTGGCATTCCTGGATTGTGCTGTCATCATCAGACCCGACGATGGCCTGGGAATAGAAGTTTACAGGAAACCCACCCACACAGATCAGTACTTAGTGTTTGACTCCCACAGTCCATTACAAAACAAATTAGGAGTCACCAGGACTTTAAACCATAGAGCAGAGAGCATCCCTACCCCCACAGAGGCCAAGAAGTGGGATGACAGGCTTAAAAAGAAAGTGCTTAAGGCCTGTGGATATCCAAAGTGGGCCTTCAACAAAGCAGTGTCCTGACCCAGAAGAACAAGGGATCACCCTGAGACCCAGACCCAACGGAAGAACCTTGTCATCCCTTACATGGCTGGACTGTCTGAAAAGCTTTAAAGGGTTTTTGCCAAACACCACATCCCTGTTTACTTGAAACCCACAAACACACGAAGGCAGAGGCTCATCCACCCAAAGGACCCAACACCACAACACACGAGGAGCAATATAGTATATGCGGTCTAACACAGTGAAGAGTGTGCAGATCTCTACATTGGAGAAACTAAACAGCCAGGAGGATGGCCCAACACAGGAGGGGCAACAGCTCAGGAGGACCAGAATCAGCAGTATGTCTCCATTTGAAGGACAAAGGGCACTCATTCAAAGGTGAGGATGTACACATATTACACAGAGAAAAGAGGTGGTTTGAGAGACGGGTCAGGGAAACTATTCATGTGTGTATTGAAACCCTTCTTTCAACAGAGGTGGGGGGCTCAGACACAATCTGTCTGCTACTTATCAAGAGGTATTTTAATCAATTCCCTGACAAATCATAAGCACCTCACACCTCCACCACTAATGCCATAGCTAATGACCCATACTTTATGCTTGTTGGGAAAGGTTGCATAGGTGGGACCTTCACGCACCCTAGGCCTTTGTCCACCTAACAAGCCTGTTCAGATCATGGTCCTCCTATGAACCTATTCAAGCTATTGTGCACCTAATGAACCTATACAGGCCTTTTCCCAACTTATGAGCCGATTCGGACTAGAGTGATATGAAATCAAGGTGAACTATAAAATGGAGGACTCACCACTAACTTTCCTCAGACTGACAAAGCTGCTTGGATGAGTAGTGAAATGTTTCAGTCTCTCAAGAAAAGAAGTCCAGTTGGCTCAACTTCCAGATAAACTCACCGGGATGACTGAGAATCTTCACATACATCATATCTGATATTGATGTGCACCCAGTTCCAATATTATATGCATGCAGTGAACTCACAGCATGCTGACTGCACATGGGTGTGTACCTAATTGCATATTTCGATCACACAATCGGGCATAGGACCATGCCTGAGCAGCACCTTATACCAGTATCACTCCCACTTTCATAGGGGGAAAGCCACTTGGTTATACTGTTATAAACCACTAGGCTTTGGAGCAAAGTTGAGGGGAGGCAGGTGTTGTTGTTGTTGTTGTTGTTGTTGTTGTTGTTGTTGTTGTTGTTGTTGTTGTTGTTGGTAGTTGTCGTCCTTGTCGTGAGAGTTGTGTTTTTGGGTTGTGGGATGAGGGCAGAGTTGACAAGACTGTTTTCTCCTTCTCCAGGGTTGCCCCAAAATATTTTGCAACCTGAGACAGAGGATAAGATGACAAAAGTGCTTCTTGCACTCCGTGTACAAAGCTGTATCTTACTCAGACATTTGTATCAAGGTATACCCTCTGCTGCAGATGAGAATAGTAAGCTAGTATAAGAGGTAGAGGGCAAACTGCAGGACTAACCTGATTGGATTTGTTCTTAGGCTTCTGCAGGCATTTCTCTATATGTGTACCTTTCCAGAAGCTTGGAAAAGAGACACAATACAGCATCATCTCCTTTTTGGATAGTGTGGACATTATGTGGATTGACCCCAGGGGTCAATGTGAATCCTCCCCAGTGCTCAGCAATAGTAGTTTCCAGGAGAAGCTTTGATCTTCATTGGGGCTTCAGCTGTCAATCCTCTGCTTCTCATAAATAATATAAGTTCCCTGACCTCTTTGTCCTCTGAAGATGCCGGCCACAGAGTCTGGCTAAACGCCAGGAAGAAAAAATTCCAGAACACAGCCAAACAGCCCAAAAAACTCAGAACAGCTAAAAGAATATTAAGTTCTAAACTACCAATCCTGCCAATCTTCATAGTGGAGCCATGGCTGTTAAAGTGGGATCAAAATGCTACAATTGTACGGTCTAGTGCAAATACACTTTTTGGAATCAGCCAGCCAGGATTTGATGATTATAGTCTTTTGTGCTGCTTTATCTATTTCATGCCCTTTAATACAGAAATGTACAAAACAATGGGGGGGGGAGTTTGCAGAGGGGTACTTTTTGTAATTATAGGTGAAATAGAGAATGAGAATTAAGAAGGGAGAAGAGTTTGTATGCATGGCGTGTGTGCTTGTAAGAGAGAAAGAGGGAGAGAGACAGAAATAATTTCTAGCTAGGGTGGAGCATTCCTCACCAAATTTGAACTAAAATGATTCCATAGATTGCATCATGTATTTACCTAAATACTGTAAGCTTAAATCACCCCCTCTTAATTTTGAAAATTTCTTAACTTTTTTCTTCCCCCATTTGCCTTGAACTCCTCCCGTTACCTCTTCCTTCCCATCTTATGGTAATCATCCAAATGCCCTTGGGTGTTTCAGGTTTTATAAGGGGTATGTGTATGTGTGGGCTTGAACTGCAGAGACAGTTGCAACCCAACAACACAAATTTGCACAACACAAATTCTGGCTTGCCTACTGCCTGAACGTAGAAGGGAAAGGTGGGAATGGATGCCTGATGGACCAAGACATGGGTGGTGGTGTCTCACTTCAGCATTTTGGAGAAAGATGCCCCCAACCTAGCCATGAGCCAAGGTCTAAGGTGGGGTGGATTGAATGGAATCATTGAGAAAGGGTCTCTCCATGAAAAATGCACCTGTAGTTTGCCTGTGTGGATCTTGATGTGCTCTGGCAAGCCCAGTGACCTTAGAAGTCCATGTGAGGCAACGAATTAAGCACATAGCCCTATCTCTATTGTTTCACCCACCCACATCATGGAGACAACTGGGATATCTACAGAGGCAGAGCAGTCTGTTGTGTGCAGGCAACTGGGGTGAGTGGTCTTCTCCTGCATCATGGCCACCTTGTTCCCTATGACACCCCTATGTGTCCCATCTCCTTGTGTCACCATACCCAGCTTTCCCCATTTCTTTGTGTCCCTCCTTAGTTTGCTATGGCTTGTGCTGCATACCAGGCTATAATAAGAGTGTGGTGGTTGCAGACGGCAGTTCCCTTTAATTTCAGTCATTGCTGGTGATGCAGTGGCTCCTTGGTCCTTGCATTACTAACCAAAGACTCCAGAGTAATCCTCTCAGAGCCTCTGGGGTTGCTTTAGGGGACTGAAGACTTTAGGCATAGATGTATGAAGGCACGCCCATATAACCATCATGGTGTCTCTTCAGTAATGCTTGGAATTTGTGGAGGAGGAAGCTGGAACTGTTGAACTCTTGAGTCCTTTCCCAATTATTCCCTAGGGAAAAGAAAATTATTTATTTATTTATTTATTTACCAACCACACCATATGGTGTAAAAGCCACTCTGGGCAGTTTGCAGAATTTTAAGCTAAATAATAAACTATAACAACAGATATAGATCATAATTAAAATCAAAAACATCAGAATAATTGTTAAAAAATCAATATTACAATCCAAGATGCCCTAACAGAGGTAAAGATTTCAAAAACAGATCAGCAACAATGATAGTCAATAGCCAAGGAAAACCATTTTGAAAAGCCAGATCTTCAGGAGTTATTTTTTTTAAAAGACCTTCAGCATGGGTGCCAGGCAGATCTTTGTGGGGAGTTGATTCCAAAGACGAAGTGCTGCCACAGAGAAAGCCAGATTCCTGGTAATTGTTTTACGGGCTTCCCTTGGCGTCGGCAACCTCAGATGACCCACCTGGGAAGAGTGTGTGTTCCGGGCAGTATTTTGAGGTAGGAGCTGTTCTAACAGATAGCAAGGTCCTAAACTATTTATTTATTTATTTATTTATTTATTTATTTATTTATTTATTTATTTATTTGATTTTTATGCCAAAGGGCTACTCTGGATCCCCCCCCCAAATATAACACAATAGAATTTATAAACAACAAACAGCAAGAAATAAAACACAAATTAATCAACTTTAAATTAAGCATACAACCGTAAAGGAGGTGAACTCCATACTCTTCCAGTCTGGATAGCACAATTTTTCTGTACTGTTTCCGAGAGTAGCCAATTTGAGGCTTCTAGGGAAGTGATCATAGTAGGGCATGAATACCCTTGGATTCCCTTGTCATGTGACCATTGTGTGTGCATGCGCATGTATGTGCAAGTGTGCTCATGCAGGGGAGGGAATGATGGCATAGAGCAGTGGTTCCCACAACCTTGGGTAACCCAGGTGTTCTTGGACTGCAGCTCCCAGAAGCCTTCACCACTAGCTATGCTGGTCATGGTTTCTGGGAATTGCAGTTCAAGAACACTTGGGTGACCCAAGGCTGGGCAGCCATAGGTGTCTGAGATCTGATGTAACATCTTTCCTAACCTATGTGGAAGCTTTTAACATATGGCTGACTTTCATGATCCCACTTTTGCTAGGTGTTTTTTTGCTCAGTCTAGGTTTATGCAGCCAATGTGGGCATACATTGGGTGAAACAAATTGAGAAGTAGAAGCACTTTCTCTTTCACTCCAGTCCCAGTAAAAGGACTTGCAAAGGGTTCTGTAAAGATTTTTGCTCTTTCTTTGCTACTGCCCGCCTCATTCAGGGGATTTTACAGCAGATCCAGGCATACAGCGTGGTCTGGATTCTCCGAGCAGAGTAGTTTTCTCATTACTGCTTCAGCTGTTTTTCTTTCCCTTCCATTCCCTGTTAAGAACTCTTCATTGGTAGCTCTAGGAGTCCTACTAGCACTTCTCTTTGGTCAGTCACACATTTTACAAGAAAGATTTCTCTCTCTCTCTCTCTCTCTCTCTCTCTCTCTCTCTCTCTCTCTCTCTCTCCCCCTCCCCCCCAATATCTATGCACAGTACAGTGGTACCTTGTATAAAGGAATTAATTCGTTCCAAATGAATTTCTGTTAAGCAAAATTTCCTTTATACAAATTTCCCATAGGAACGCATTGAAAACAGAGTAATCCCTAATCACGACCATTTTTATGTTGTATGGATTCGCCCCATAGACGATTCGGTTAAGCAGATTTCCCCTATCTCGGGATTTTTTTATGTTGTACAGATTTTATGTTATACAAACCGTTTGTTATAGAGTGTCCACTGTATCTCACTTTTTCCCCATATCATAAACTGGCAACTCACTTGCATTTTGCCACAAGTCACAAGTGCACACTTGGTTCCATCACTACACGCCCATGCGCTCAACAGTGCAGGAAAAAGTGGACTGATATCTAGGAAAGGTCAGATTGAAACAAACAAGTCTTGACCCAGTTTTTGTTATACATGTTGGCAACGGCTTCCTAGCAAAGCACACACTGTTGAGCAAAATATCTTGCGCCTTCTCATTTGCATAATAGGCTCTGCGATAAATCCTACATGGAGGTGCCCTTGGGTGGAGAAATTAGGAAACAGCATCACATGCTCCCTGTTTCAAGGGGATTGTGTGGGACAACCTTGCTAGGTCAGTCCCGGGTGGAAACTTGGCCAAATCTCCACTGTTATTTAGTGGTGGAAGCAGGGGTGGGGACACAATGGAAATACAATGATGTGTTTTAATAGCAACCCAACTAGTCTCTTTGTAAGTGGCGGTGGCTTTGAGTTTGGGGCACCCTTGGGCACCCTCACCCCAATATATCCGGTGATGCTCTTGTTCAGACCACAGACTGGCAGTGGTTACCAAGTACTTCCAGCCTGGCTTTCCCTTCTTTGTGTGTGTGTGTGTGTGTGTGTGTGTGTGTGTGTGTGTGTGTGTGTGTGTGTGTGTGTGTGTGTGTGTGTGTGTGTGTGTGTGTGTGTGTGTGTGTTGTGTGTTTCTGTGTAATGAGGAAACAATTGCGAGGGAAGACTTGACCGAGAAGGGAAGGCAGAGGAGGAGGAGAGCAGGCGAGAAAAGCAAAGCAAAGCAAAACTGAGAGGTGAAAGAACGGCATTTCATGGAATTTTTCTGAACCGAGGAGACTGACCAGCTCGGCTCCACGAGGGGAGACCCGTTGTAGCAGTCGGATGAGACGCGGCTCCCTCACCAGATTTTCCCCTCTCCTGTCTCGGACATTTCCACCAGGCAGAGAAGAAGGAGGACGTCGAGGTGGAAGAGACGGGCGGAGAGGGTGGGTGGGTGGTGGGTGGGGAGGGGTCGGGGGGGGGGCTTCCAGAAACAAAAGGAAACCAGCTGCAGAACTTCCTGAAGAGAGCGAGCGAGCGAGTGAGCGGGCAAGGCAGCACTAACTAGAAGGGATTACTAGCGAGGAGGGCGAGAGCCAAGGAGGGAGAAGGCGGAGGAGGCTTCGCTCGCAGGAGTTGCGAGCCTGCTTCGGGTGCCTTTCCTCCCCCCCCCGCCCCCACCCTAACCATCTCCCACCATGACCAGCGCGATCCTGAGGCGGAATTCCAGTAAGCAGGGCTTGCAGAATCTCATAAGGTAAGGCATTTACCTGCGCGCCAGCAAAGCCGTTCCTTTGTCTATATGGGGAGCCAAGCGGCGGATGGGTCGAATGGCTCACTTCGTTCCAGAGGGATCTTTCCCCGACCCACGAGAGTTGAGGCACTTTGGTGGGAGGGAGATTATTTATTCTTCACCTCCCCCCCCATCCACAAGGGGAAAATGGTTTTTAAGCAGTTACTGCCATGTGGAAGCTGGGGACCTCAGACCGCGAGATGTGCAGTGATTCCGGGAGGAGAGGAAGGTGGGCATGCGATCTGGGTTTATTGGATCTGGTGGATCTGGGCTTATTGATAGCTTTTCCAGAAGCTGACCGCGAAAGCCGGTCCTGCATAATGATTTTGTCCCTTCATGCTTTGCTGGAACCTTAGAAGGGTTTCTCTCGGCGGTGGGTAGGAGCATCTCGATCCAAGAGACGAGATCGCCTGTACGGACGGACGGACGGACGGACGGACACACACACACACACACACACACACACACACACACACACACACACACACACACACACACACACACACACACACATTGTCCGTCCGCCAAAATCGGATTGCGTATGTGAGTCAACATTGTGATGATGATGGTGGTACTGTACTTTGTAGCCCGCATCATTTGCCGTGCAGTTCGCTTGGAGACAAACGTGTAAGGGGCGAGTAATTAATACGCTTCGGTTGATTAAATGAGGAGGAGCTTTGGACTTCATGAGCACCCTCTGGGGATCCTCTCGGTACAACGAAAAGTTGCTTTCTTTGTAACAATGGACGAGTCCCTTCTGGTGTCTGCAGGCAATCTTAGCCACCTCTAACTGTGGGAGTAGGTGCTCCGAAGGTAATGGGACAATTCGGAGTAAACCATAGATGGGTACGATTGCAACGCAGCTCTCTTGAGGAAGGGGGTGGTGCTGAAAGAAAGGTGACACTCATTCTCTTTATATGAAAGCTAACTTCAGACTGTAAGCAGATAGGGATCCTGGGACAACCTGGTCTGCTGAGCCATAAGTTGGCCATTAAGGATGGTCCTCCAGAGGAACAGGTGTGTGTGTGTGTGTGTGTGTGTGTGTGTGTGTGTGTGTGTGTGTGTGTGTGAGAGAGAGAGAGAGAGAGAGAGAGAGAGAGAGAGAGAGAGAGAGAGAGTGGTGGTGGTGGTGGTGGTGGTGGTGTGATGATGATGATGATGATGATGATGATGATGATGATGATGATGACGACGACAATGAGACACCTTCCTGGGCAATTGGTGTTCATTTCCTAATGTTAGTTTGTGGGTTTCTCTGCAAACTATTTTAAGCATTCCGTTATCTAAAACTTGAGAATGGATGAAGAAACTTAACCTAAGCTGGCAGCCTGGCTGCATCTATCAAGATATGTTTGGACAGATTTAATAGGGGACTTTCCACTCCAGTGTGCTCCTACCCCAAGAGGGTCTGCACATTTCTGAATCACTGCTGTCAGGTCAGACTAATCCAGCAGTAATCATAATTACTGCAGAAGAAGACTTGCATGAATGTTTTAGTAGTTGTACAGACAAGAATAACTTTGATCACCAAGTCCCTTCCAGCTTCAAACAACCTGTTAAGAACACAGAAGCCCAACAAGGAGGACAACAGATGGCTGCATAGATGGGCTCATTTCTTAAAAATGTTGCACCACTACATATTAGTGGGATGATGACAAAACCAAGTCCTGCAAGAAATTAGCACGTTGGTATAATTAGGACAACTGCCTTAGATGGTTTTAAGAAGTGACTGTAAGTTATCCACACCTTGTTCCGCTTTGGTCTACAATGCCCAGACTTCCTCCAGTTGGTTTGGCCCAAGGCCACATTCCCTGTGGGATTTTGTAACTTCCAGCTCATCAGTGTAGTTCCAAGCACAACAGTTAGTAAGCCTCTGCACTGTATTGACTAATAACGGTTATGGCATTACACAATGGTCAGCGATACAACATCACGGCACAGATCAAAGTGCAAGTGAGATCATGTCTGTGCAATGAGAAAAATTAACACTGCACTGAAATGGCACAGAGGAAGGCAAGCTGGAATCACCCATGTTAGCGCTGTAAGAAATTGTCTTCTCTTTTTCAGAACATATTCAGACTAGCACCTATATATTGGCTATGAAGTGGTACTGTACAGCTATTAACTCCTTCATAGAAACAATCCTTAACAGGGCCATAAAAATCTGCTGGGCCACCCACAGTGCGTGAAGATGGAGGTTGACATTCGCCAGGCCATAGAGGACTTGGAAGATGAGGTCTTTCACTGGCCATATTTAGTTTCGATTTCCGTTCCTACTTCCACTTCCACAAGGCCTTCTGTCTCTTTTAAGTGCAAAAGGACTCCTGTACCTCTGACTTGCCCAGGTCTGAATAGGGATGTCTTGTAGAACATTGTCTAGAAGATCAGTGACTAACTGCAATGGAAACTCTAAAGCTCACTTGATCCTTGCATGAAATGAATACTTGACCTACTGACCCATTCATTTATATTTCTCAAATGGTTCTTAATCTTGGCTGAGTTAGTTTCAGTGTTTTAAAAACATTGGGTGGAGTTGAAGGAAAAAAAGTTAGTAGGATTCAATCACATCAAAACCAGTGGGTTTTATGCTCCAGTCCTGTTTACTTATCAAGTGCAATTTTATAGCCCAGTCTCCTACAGATCCACTAAGAATACCCCATTGAGTTCAAAGGTTAGCCCTAGGTAAAGCACTATAGGGTTACGGTATACCATTAAGCACCTAAACATATGCTTAAGAGTGGAATCCTTTGCACATTTAATCAGATGTGCGTCTTACATTGTTGATTTGTATTTATTCCCACGTAAGTGTGTGTAGGACTTTTAAAAATCACCATTTTTTAAAAATCACCATTTTACTTCCTTTTCTTGGGATTGTATCTTGATTACATTTTTGAAGAGGTATTTGAAATGTATTTGACAGTTGAAAAGAACCTGAAATGAAAAAAGTGGGCTCCATTTCCTCAGCATGGTGCACAAGAAGCTGCGAGATCATGTGGATTCTCATGTTCGGATAACATATTGTGCGGTTAGCTTTCTAGGATATGTAAATAACGTCGAATGTCATAGAATTGCCCATTTCAGTTCCCATTCTCTTAAAAATGCAGACCATTCTGTTTGCAGAAAAAGAAGCATGGCTGGCTGAGTGGCATGGAAAGCAATCAAAGACTAGCTTTAAAAAAGTGAGCTCCCCAGTTCTTAGTGGACTGCAAGGCTGAACAGAAATGCGTTCTCTGTGTGTGTGGAGGAGAGCAGAGACTTCACAAATAAATGATAAATCATGGGTCTGGAAAGTGCCAGAAAAGCATCTTAATTAAATCATTTACCAGCAATGAAACAATTCCCTTCACTTTCAGAAAGTAGGAGGAATTAAGGCAGCTGACGGATTGGCCATAATAAAACTGGATTACTCAAACAGTACTTGCAAAGAAGCCTCAGAATCATCCATTCTTGGCGTGGTGGTGGGTTCTTTTTTGTTTTTGTTTTGTTTTGTTTTGATTTTCTCAATTGGTCAGAACTTTTTTAAGATGACAGGAACATTTTTTCTTTAAATTATAAAAGCACCACATGACATTCTTGGTTATTGCAGTTCCCAGAAGTTACTTTTCCAAGCATTTTCTGACTTTTGAAGTGGGAAAATACTTTACCACTCCCAACAAAAATGTGCTTGCTAGCTTGCATGTGAGCCTTAATCTGTCCTTCCTGTAAATTCCTTTGAGGTGTGGGTGTGTATGTGAGGAATTAGGCATTAAATACCAGCAGTGGCATAATAAATTTTGAAGTGCTAAGGTGATCCTCATATCCAAACTCACAAAGAGAACCCCTAAGTTCAGGCAGCTGTTTTGAACCATATTTAACAGAAAAACCAGTTCTAGCAGTTTACATCTTAACCAAGGCAAGTCTTTTGTCAAGCCAATGAGTTTCAACTGCCCATTCAAGACAAACCCACCCCTAAATATTTTTGTATGATAAGGGAGGCTGCTCACAGGAGAAACTACTCCTGAGACTACAACACATTAGACCAGGGTTCAACAAATGTAACCTTCAGACAACCACAGGCTCCAGGCACCAGCTGAAATATTTTAAAATCCAGACAATGTCTATGTTTATCAGCCTTTTAAAAAACCTTTGGATAAAGTTCTTCCTCACTCCCCCTACACACTGACATTCCATTGTGCAAGATACCAAAGCACAGCCTAAAATCACTTTAGCACCAGTATGTCCCGTCCAGTACCCTCCTCCTTGCTATTGAGACAATTGCTAATGTTCTAGAAAAAGAAGGTGAATTATATTTAGAGATTCAGGTACATTTTTGACCTGCATTGCCATTGCATTGAATTCTGTAGCCCCTGGCTCTTTCTTCCTATTGGGTTAACCAGCTGAGTGACACACAGACACATACTCTCTGATTTTTTAAATTCCACCTGTTCAGGTAACTTCAGTGTTTGAATCCCTTCCAAACCAGAGCCTGGAATGTGAATACAAAAGGCTTCATTTATTAGGAATCTAGTGAGAAGATGCATAAAAGGATTCAGCTTAAAATAACACCATGTGGTCAAGTTTGTAATTCATCCAGTTAAGCATTATTTGTTTATTTTAAATAAACAAATAATTTTTGGTTTGCACCTGTCCTGCACTTTGTGAAGGTACAATGAACACCTTGTTTGTCTTGTGGGAAATGAAACTGAAACAAAGATGTGTCCTTTCCCTCTGTGTGGGGCACAAGAAGCTGCTATATCTGTGTCTTTGGGAACAAGTCATTCTTCTGAATCGAAAAAATGTAAGCAGAAAGGCTAGATCATGGGAAATGGTATCACTGCACCCTACAATATGGGCAGGACAGAAGGGTTCTGACCAGCACACTAGAAGTCTGGGCATTCTGTTTGGTGGTTCCCTTTTCCTCTTAACAGCAAGTCCTGATTGCACGAATGAGCAAGAAAGCCTCCTAAGGCAGCCACAAGGAAGTGAGCAAGTGAGGGACTTTCGGAAGGCAACAACATACTCCTCTTCGACTCCTTCTTAAAAGGGCACTGCAAAAAGACTTCATTCTCTCCCTTTTCAGTCTCACTGCTGCCATTCATCAGCATCGCACTCAAGAAAAACAAAGTTTTATTTCTGTTGAAAAGAGAATGGGATTAAAAAAAAAAACCCTTCTAGGCCTATCTCAACACCTTCCACCCTTTCTCTCTCCCAGCCTCCCATTCCTTGACATTGCAATTAGTGGTGCGTTGTCCCCTTCTTGGTGTAGTTCTGTGACTGCTAGGGCAGAGGATGTTGGATGTCTGCAGAGACAGGTATTCAAACAGTTTAGATGTTAGTGACGCACCCAATTACTTTGCAGTGGGAAAGGAAAGGGAGATTCATTTCTGAAATAAAGACCATGCTCTCCTTCCCTACCGGTGTTCTGGGAGTTGAGTCATGGCTACTGGACTTCTTTTTTGATAGATAGAAACGTTTCGCTGTTCATCCAAACAGCTTCATCGGTCTGAATGACTCAACTCCCAGATAAACGCACCTGGATGACTGAGAATCTTCACAGACGTATTCCCTACCGGTGCTTCTTTCTTGGTTTGTGTTGTAACTAATCCAGTCGTGCTTCCAGAGTGAAAGGGTACTGTCACTGCCCAGGGGTTATACGGTCCTCATATTATTTGGGGAGGCTCCTTCCTTGTCTCCTTCTACTATATATACAGTAGTGTCTTTTCCAAGTTTTGCTTTCCCTTTCCCCACTTGGACTTGCTTTTTAAAATGTTTTACAGTTTTTATTCTGACAAATATCAGATTTAATTTGAGAAATGCACAGAGGTGCCATTCCCCACTCTGAGCATTTCTGGGCTATTTGCTCTACCTTGTGGGCAACCCGGAAATGCACTATTATTCAGTATAGATGGTGTTTGCACATTTGTCTGAATTTAATGTTCCAGTACAATGTATTTTCCTCTTTTTTCTCCTTTTTTCCTTCAAAGAGACTTCCTTCATAGCTTAAGTTGGCACCCCCAGCCTGGCATTTTTCTCCTGCTTTGGACTACAAATACCCGCTGTTCAGTAGCTGCTGGGAGTGATAGGGCTTGCTGTTCAGCCCATGCAAACAAGCTGGGATGTGCTGGCTCTAAAAAACTGTTCAGCTAAGCTTTCATACTACGCTCTGCCCTTCTTTACCTCCTCAGCAATACTTGTATTGTCCACTCACCTTTCAAACACAAAGGTGTTCATCTGGCCTGAAAAAATTTTAATGATGAATAATGTCTTCCCTCTCCTTACAGGACCTTGATCCAATAGAAATCAAATGTCAAACAATAAGTGCTACAAAGACCAGTTGGTAAATTGAAGGGGGAAAATTCTTGGGCAGGCATGTGTCTAGTGTCTCTAAGTACATTACTGTATATGAAAAACCTAACATCCTCTGCCTCCTTAATGATATAATGCATGCCATCAAGTCAATAGTGACTTAGAGTGATTGTTTTCAAGATTTTCTAGGTAGAGAGTACTCAGAAGTGGTTTAACATTCCTTTCATGCTCACCAACCTGGAACCAGAAGTGTGATTAAAGGTGGGAATCTAATGTCATTGTTCAGAGAGAGAGGGAAAGAGGCAAGGAAGAAGAGAGGGGCTCTTAAACTTTCTTGTATTAGCACAGCTCTGATGGTAAAAGCAGACTGCTAACTTCTTCAGATCCCTAGACTTGCTTTCAAGCCACCAGCCCTGAGCTTTAACAAATGAAGTGTGTCTGCTGTTTTCTCATTCCTTATCTCTCCCTCGCCTTGCCATTTTTGTAAAGGTGACTCCAGTGATGCATCTAATTGCAACACTCTTTACATGGGGCTTCCCTTGAACCATGCTTGGTGACTGCAGTGGGTGGAGAATGCTGTGGCCAGATTGGTGGTTGGTGTGGGCAGATATGACCGCATCACCCCAATTCTGGCCTGGCTGCATTGGCTACCCAGTGCCTCCCGAATAAGGTTCAAGGTGTTGGTTTTGGTTTACAAAACCCTCCATGGGCTTGGGACTTGAATATCTGACAGAGCGTATCTCCCAAAAGTCAGAACTGGCCAGACCCTCCAGCCTCACTGGCCTTGCTTTGGGTGGCCACCCCAAGGGAGGCCCGTAAGGTTGCAACATGCAACCGGGCCTTCTCAGTGGTAGGCCCAACTAAATGGTACAAACTGCCCAGTGAGAGCCGCTTGGCTCAATCCCTTATAGCCTTCAGGAAAGCTTTGAAGACCTGGCTCTTTAAAGAAGCTTACGGCGATGGCTAATGATTGTCTCGTGCTTTTTGTGATTTGTTGTTTATTGTTACTATCTGTTCTGTGCCTCTTGGTTCTGCATTCTGTAGTCTAAAAACATTCTGCATTCTGTAGTCTTGTAAATTACAGGTCCTGGTTTTGATTTTCAAAGCCCTCCATGGCTTGGGACCAGAGTACCTGTCGGAGCGTATCTCTCAGAGGTCAACTGGGACCAGGCCCACGAGGATGGCACAGGCGCACTCACTTAGGGTGGCCACACCCAGAGAGGCGCAGAAATCGCTCACGCATAACCGCACCTTCTCTGTGGTGGGCCCTATGCTGTGGAATCAGCTCCCAAGTGAGTTGCGCCTAGCAGCATCCCTGCCCACCTTGAAAAAAGCCTTGAAAACACATCTCTTCAAGGAGGCATTTGGCGACCTTTCTACTTAATTTCTATTTAATTTCCTTTTCTTTTTTTTTTTTTGTCTGGTTGCCGCCCACGTAATCCTTTGTGGAGGGTATTGTACCCCCCCCCCTTATTTTTATTGGTAGTTTGCCTTTGATTTTCTTGCCTGTTCTCTGTTGTTTGTTTTTAATTTTAAACTGCCCAGAGTTCCTCTTCGGAAGATGGGCGGTATATACATGTAATAAATAAATAAATAAATAAATAAATAAATAAATAAATAAATAAATAACCTTTCCAAGCTCTGGTAAGGCAGCTTTTTCTAGTAAATCTAATTCTACCTGAATGGAGGTTATTACAGGTGCCTAGAAAGGCATCAATGTATTGTGCTGGCACTAGGAATCAGCATTCCACAAAACAAATGAAAAAATAAGGATTCCCCAAACAAGAAATAATAACTATGAAACTATCAGACCACAAAATTCTGGACAGCCTCTTTCATGTTTTTCATGTATATGTGAAATAGTATGGGTAATCCACAGATCAAGGTGTTGGGACAGGAGTCCCCCAGAACCATTACCATTCACAAAGTGACACCACGCAAGGGAAAATCCCAGGAGGTGGCTCCTTTTTTTCATCAATTCACCACTTCTCATCCAAACACAAAGCAATTTTCAGGCCTATTTTTCAACAAGTGTGAATGGTAGTGAGCTGACAAAGGTATCCTGTACACCATCCTGACTGCTGCCATTGGTGTTTTTAGCATTTAGGCTGCCCTTTGCTATGTAAAGTTTGGCATCCTTTTTAATACCAGCAATGCATGCATGATGTTTTGCTGTAATATTGGGCCATCTCCTGGCTTTTTGAATAGTGGGTCCAGAAACACAATGGCCCACATTCATAAACCAGAGGTTTTATTTGTTTGCTTGTTTTAAGAATTGAATTATATACAGTGGTACCTTGTATAAAGGAATTTATTCATTCCAAATGAAATTATGCTAAGCAATTTTTCCTTTATACAAATTTCCCATAGGAATGAATTGAAAACAGAGTAATCCCTAATTGTGACAATTTTATGTTTTACAGATTCGCCCCATAGACAATTCTGTGAAGCAAATTTCCCCTATGTCTGGAATTTACAGATTTTATGTTATACAAACCATTTGTTATACAAGGGTCCACTGTATTTGTTTGCTTACTATGTTTCAGTTATAGTTATATTTATATAAGCAGGAGGTATATAAATGGTAAATAAAGTTCCACCAGTCTCTCATAAGGTGGGTGGCTTAATTGGTGGATGCACTTAAGGTACTAAACATGTTTTATCAGGCAGAAGTTTTCATGGATTGCAAGTATCTGCCCAATAAGACTTGTCAGTCTTGCTGCAAGTCTCTTCGTTGTTTCTGTTGCAGCTGACTAACACAGCTACTCCACCAATTACAATGTGGTGTGGCATATATATGAATCAGTCTGCTGTCTAAGCTAATTGAGTATGTTGTGGGTTTGGTCTAAAATCCAGCATATGCAAAGATGGCAAAAACCGTAGCTCAGATGGCTAAAGTCGCTTTTTTGGGCAATCTCAGAATCATCCATTTAGCAGAAACTCAGCATAAATGACAAGAATAACTGACTGGTGGGGAAAGAATCTTATTTGAATGAATGTTATCTAAAATCATTTATCCAGGAATTCAGGCTTCAGGCCTCTCTGGGACACATATGTAGTTCTCTTTATCTGAAATCATGGAGACTACTTAGGAATAAGTACTTCAGGTCAGTGAAAGTTGGTGGCTCTGGAGTTGTGGCAGGAAGGGTTTGAGTGCACTCTGGGTTTTAGTCTGCACTTTAAAGAAAAGGTTAAGGTGCTAGCCTAAGAGTTCAGCATCTTGAATAGTTCCCAGACCGTCTAGAGCAGGCATTGCCCAAACTTCAGCCCTCCAGATGTTTTGGACCAAAACTCCCACAGTCCTTTGTCATTGGAAATCTAAGTTTAGAATTCTGAGAGTTGTGGTCCAAAACACCAGGAGTTTGGTCTAGAGTCAAATCTGGAGCTGATTCACCCCTTTCTGTGATACCAGAGACATCCCCCTTCAGTGGTTTAGTAGGGACTGCCACCTTGATAGACACTTACCTAGACTGAAGAATACTGGAGTTCAAGTGATGGTAGTGGGAAGAAAAAGATCAGCAGAATGATTGTGTTGTGCAAAATGCACGCTAATGTCAGCTGGACAGGAGAGAATTTAAAGGGAAGTTTAGGCAGTGTTGAGAATTGCCAGTCATTGTTGTCATTGTTTACTTATATATTGTGGGATAAAGCAACCCGAAGCAATTTAGCATCTAACAAAGGCTCTGTTTAAAAACTCTGGCAGAGACTGGGAGAAAAGGCGAGAGTTCTAAAAAATGGCAATTGTCCATTCTCTCCCAATGTAATTTCTAGTTAATTACACAGTCCTTGGCAAGAAGGTCTCCAGGCCAGTATCAAAGCACATCTTTTCCCCTGATAGGCACTTCCCAAATGCCAGCTTCTTTTCAGATGCAAATTGGATCACTCCTAGTAAGAGTTTCCATGGAAAGCTGTGCTGGTTGCCTCTTTTCAAAGATCCTCCTGTTAGAATGCTTCATAAATTCTTTGTGGGTGGTGGGTCCACCCCAGTTACTCCAATGGTAGGCAGATATTCCCCCATTTGCATCCAGTATGTGTAAGGCAGACATGTTTTCAAACCCAGGAAGGCACCATGTACTTGGTCAGATCGTTGGTCCATACAGCCTGGTGTTGTCAACATTGACTGGCAGTGGCTTTCCAAAGTTTTAGGCAGAAATCTTTCCAAGATGCACCTGGCAGTTCCTAGTATTCCTTGGTAGTCTCCCATCCAATTGCTATGTAGGCCTCATCCCCCTTTAGCTTCTGAAACCAGACAAGATCAGAGGGTTCAGGGCAAGATGGTAACCTTTTCACCAGGCAATGTTGTCCAGTCATACATGGCTCCTGACTGCATGCCCACTGTGTAAGGATGATGCCAACTCTAGTTTCCCACAATGGCTGATAAGATAATTTTTGGAAAGTTCACCATCAGAATGTGAAGGAAATTAGGATTAATTCCTCCCTCCCACCAAGGAGCTAATATTTTGAGATTAGTGTTTAGGCAACCGGAGGCAAAATGCAACACACTCTACATGGGGCAACCTTTGGAAAGTACTGTATTTTGAAACATCAGCTGATACAAAATGTTGCAGCCAAAGCATTAACTGGAGCTGGTTACAGGAATCACATAATAAGCTCACCTCCCTCTACTCCCCATTATAGCTGATCCATTTCTGAGCCCATTTCAAAATGCTGGCTCTAATCTATAAAGCCTTCAACAATCTGAATCCAATCGATCTTAAAACTGTGCCTCCGTGTATGAGGCAGCTTGGATGTTAAGGTCATCAGGGGAGGCCTTTCTTTCAGTTCAGCCACCTTCCCAGGTGCCTTTGGTGGGGACACTGGAGCGGACCCGCTGTTCCCTGTTGCTGTTCCCTGACTCTGCAACTCCCTCCCACTGGAGGCCAGGCTGGTACCATCTCTGCTGTCCTTCTGCAAGAAGACAAAGAACTTTCTCCTCAGGCAGGCTTCTCCCAAGTGACTGGCTGCCTCAGAGGTTTTTTTTTTTTAAATGGATTATGATTCTCTCTTGCTTTTCTTTTTTTAAACCACTTTTCTTCTCTCCCCCCCCCCCGTTTTATCAATCTCCTGTCATTTTTATGTTCATTTTAGTTTTTTTTGTTGATTTATGTATACTTTATTTTATTATGTACCTTGTAGTTTGGTTTTTAAAATGTATTCCTTTGTTTATTGTCATGTAACTACATGTTGTAAACCGCCCAGAGTAGCCCTAGGTCTACATGGGCGGTATAAAAGTCAAATAGATAGATAGATAGATAGATAGATAGATAGATAGATAGATAGATAGATAGATAGATAGTGCTTTTGCTGTTGATTTTGTTTACCTTTTTAGTGTGGTGTTCGATTGATTCTCTTAAAATATTTGTATGTGTACTCTTTTCCGCTTTTACATTTTTTATGATGTACTGCCAGCTCAGGTTTCTTTTTAAGAAGGAAAGCAGGGTAGTTTTTAACATAAATAAATACGATAAATTTCAGTTTGGTCATTTTAGCATTTTTATTGATGGGAATAAGAAAAATCATTTGTGGGATATTTGGATACACCAACCAAATAACCTGACTGGCTGAGACACTATGCGCCTAGGTGGATAAGTGAAGAGCCCCCCACAGTTTTCTGCTGTGTATCAGGCAGTGAGATGTCTTAGTTTGGTCCTGTGGGAGGTTCTCAGCCTCTGAAGAAAGCATCACAGACAGTTATAGCTAACGTGTTTTCAAATGTTCGAAACTTTGCCTGAGAGCCCAGTAAGAAAGTTTCTTCAAAAATTAAGTGAATGTCAGGTGATACCTCTTTAACATAATGTAGGCTCCCAGGGCAGCACAGTCCACTGGCCTGAGTAACTGTAGAGATGTTGAGAAAAATGTTTGCCTTGTTTTGCCTGTGTTTTGCCAAACTCAGCTTCCTGGCCTGAAAGCAGCCGCAGGTGAGAAGAAAATTAGCTGCTGCATCAAAGTCATGGGGCCTGGATCTTCCTTCTGTTGGCCAACAGAGGCACAGCAAACATAACTGATTGCAAACTGTGATGTGTCTGTTACAGTTTTTGCCACACAGGATGTTTTCTGGCTCCATGGGTTTGATGCAACAGCTACTTTTCTTCTCAGACCTGACAGCTGTCAGTTAGGTCAAACACAAGCAAAACAAAGCAAAAGTGGTAGTTCTTCTCAGCCTCTCTGCAGTTGTTCAGACCAGAGAACCCTTCTGCTTTGGGGACTTGCATAATGTTCAAAGGCTATCACCTGACATCCACTTCCTCTTTGAAGTACTGCAGCTTTCTTTCTGGTCCCCTTCAGGCTAGATTCCAGTTTCAAATACCAGTTTGGGTTCAGATCTGGAGGTTCATGCAGATGTGTCAAATTTCTGTGTCAAATGTACCAACATGGCACATCAGTCCCAAGTTCAATGAAAGCATTTACAGTTACCCAGCTCACCAGGAGGGATTTTAGATGGCTTATGGAAGTGACATTTCAGTACTAAGTGGGGACATTCTGCAACAGGCAATAGACAATTTTGCAGGCAATGTTAGCAATCTCTATTCCCCATTTAGCCTAAGATCATGTTGGTGAACTTTTGGCTCTCCAGATGTTTTGGACCACTGTTCCCAGAATTCCGAGCCTAGATTGCCATTGACAAAGGATTGTGGGAGTTGTGGTCCAAAACATCTGGAGTGCCGAAGGTTCACCCTCACTGGCCTAGGAGCTGTTTTCCCTTTTATGCATCAAATAGATAGTGCAGATGTAGAGGTACAGCCCATTAAACTCTTCTGGCAAAAGTAATCTCTCTGGGATATTGCCTCAGATATTTTATAAGGATGTGAGGATGGTGGCTCAGCAGACTAGAGTGCTGAAACGGTCAGCTGCAAAGTAGGCAGCATGGTAGTTTAAAGCCTGGGTACCACACAGCAGAGCGAGCTCCTGTTGATAACCCCAGCTCCTGCCAACCTAGCAGTTTGAAAGCATATAAATGCAAGTAAATAACAGTGTTTCATGCAGCCATGCTGGCCTCATGGCCATAGACTTGCACAACACTGGCTTTTTGGCTTGGATACGGAGATGAGCACTGCCCCTAGAGTTGGACATGACTAGCACGCATGTGTGGGGGGGAACCTTTACCTGTTCTTAAGGGTAAAGCAGAAGACAGTACTTGATGCAATTAAATTTCTGTACATGTAACACACAGGGAAATCAAAAGTAACATTGCTGTCACCGGATACACTTCATGCCCCCTTGCCCTTTTTTTTCATTGGGAAACGTGTGTGGGGGACAGTGAATTTGGCTGCTGTTGCAAACTTGTTGCACAAGCCTAGGAGTGCTCCTTCACCTAGGGGGTTGATTGGAGACCACCATTTATGATTGGAACTGCAGCCTTCATCTGCCCTAGGTAGTAATGAATGCTGGGGGATACTTCCTCACTTGGGGGCTGCATTCTCTGCCTCCCAACCCTTTGACTTGGGGGCTTACTCTGTTGCATCTGAGTAAACTCTGAATAAAAAAAAACCATAGGGATCAGGCACCTTTAAAACAATAGTCGACCAAGGTCAGGCTGCAGTTCTCAATGTTTCTTACCATTAGCTATGCTGGCTTGCACTGAGAGGGATGGCAGTCCAGCAAAAGCTGTGTGTGTGTGTGTGTGTGTGTGTGTGTGTGTGTGTGTGTGTGTGTGTGTGTGTGTGTGTGTGTGTGTGTGTGTGTGTGCTTCTGTCACCCAAAGTTTTACGTTAAAGCAGGCATGTCCAAACTTTGGCCCTCCAGATGTTTTGGACCACAACTCCCACAACCCTTTGCCATTGGAAATACAGACCTGGAATTCTGGGAGTTGTGGTCCAAAACATCAGGAGGACCGAAGTTTGGACATGCTTGAGTTAAAGCAATTGCCGAGGGCTCAGTTTAGCTCAGAAGAGCTCAGCTCTACCCATTCACAGAGGACAACACTGAGACACAGGGCGGTTGGGACTTTGCAGGCCACGTCTGTACTGCAATGTTACATGGGTTTTATATGAATTTAGTTACTGTGATGTCCCCCAAAGAATACTTGCCACTGTAATGCAGTGAGCCCGTTAAGCAGACCTTGTTAGAGGTCCCTAATCATGTTTCATGACTCTTATTTGCCAGTGTCTAGGCTATTAAACCAGTTAGAAATCTCTAGTGTGTAGATATGCATTCATGAAATATGATGCAGCAAATAAGAGTGGAAATGCCAAGAACAGAACAAGCTGTCCCGACCATTGTGCACAAGGCGCTCTTTCACATATGAAAAGGATAGTAAATAACAGGAACTCAGAAGGGTGCTGCTGATACATAAGTTGAGTAGCATGTGCAGAACGACAGGACATGGGTGGAAAACACCCTTGCAGATACACTACGTCTTCTAGAATCCTCCTGCCAGCATGGCTACTGGAGGAATCTGGACATCATTGCTCAAAAGGGTATCTTTTGCAAGGTTTTGCATCCATTGTGAGATCACCTGCCTATAGGAGGCAAAGTTACCGTATGCCAAGCTTAGCTCAAGCTAGATTATAAGTGTCTCGATTCTTCTTCAATTCGGCATTCATAAGATACCCCGGTTCCACTTTTAATGCCCACCTGTCCCTTGAAAGTCTGATGGCAAGTTTTCCTTTTTATGGTGTGAGAATATGAGCTGACCCCCTCTCTGATTACTGGGTGCGTCAATTCCCAGGATTTCCAAACACTGTGGGTTGCTGCGTCAGAAGCACTGCAGCTGCCTTCTAGTCAGCCATTTGCTGTATGTCACAGCTTTAACTATGTGTACAGTATAAGAACTCATCCTGCTATGTCTGGGTGTTGCTGAACTGCAGTATGCTCAGATTAATTTGTCTAGATAGAAGCCTTTGTGAGTCTAAGCAGAGGTTGGTAAAGTTACCAGCCTCTTATGTCATGTTCCCAAAACCAGTTGTCATCCTACTTGAGGAATTCTGGAACTTGAAAGAAAGCTCCAGTGATTCCCAGCCTTGGGTCCCCAAATATTCATGGCCTACAACTCCCAGAAATCTTGGCCAACACAGCTAGTGTTGAAGGCTTCTGGGCGTTTTAGTCCAAGAAAATATGGGACCCAAAGTTGTGAACTACTGGTCTAGGCTGTGGTGGTGAGACGTCTTGCCTTCAAAGTCAATGTCGATTCAGATCAAGTGCTTATATATGAATGAAGGTTAGAAGCACATATGTGAATATCAGTCTGGGTTACTGGGAACACAGAGAACCACTGGTGTAGTGGTTAGAGAGCTGGATTAGGATGGAAGAGATCCAGGGGAAGCCCAGATTCAAGTCCTCCATGGCCAGTGACAATTTTTGACTGGGGGGGATCTCTCTCTCTCTCTCTCTCTCTCTCTCTCTCTCTCTCACACACACACACACACACACACACACACACACACACACACACACACACACACACACACACACACACACACACCACCCATTCTGGTCCCTGATCCATCCACATATGAGTTTCTCAAAATGACCTTGGACCTATCTCACAGGGCTGGCCCGTGCAACTGATTTTGCAGAATCATTTCAAGGAGCTCTTTAGGCTTTATTCTGGAACTGCTTTTAAGGTTTGCTGCTCTTATGGCTGGTGCCAATTTTGTTTTCATTACTGGTGTATGTGTGTAGACAGACAGACAGACAGACAGACAGACAGGCAGGCAGGCAGGCAGGCAGGCAGGTAGGTAGGCAGACATCTTAGATATAGATGCACATTTATTCATCATGTGATACTGAAGGAGAGCCTTTCTAACTTCCAAAAAGATGACCACATGGGACTTAGATCAAATGAATCCTGAGCTATCTCTGAAGGCAAGCAAATGTTGAAACTGAGACTCTCCTATGGGCATATCATGAAAAGGCAGGTTTGCTATCAGGATTTCCCGGGAAACACAATAATGCTGGGAAAGCCTGAAGTCAGCAGGAAAAAGAGGAAGGCCAGATATGAGATGGATTGATTTCTTAAAAGAAGACTCGGGGTTGAGGTTTGCAAGAGCTGAGCAGAGCCATTGAGGACAGGACATTTTGGAGGGGTCACTCATTCATTGCTGTAAGTCAGAGGTGACTCAAGCGCTACTGCTATTACTATGTATGTGTGGGTATGTGTGTGTTAGGGCAGATTTCAACTGCTAATGCTAAACTAAAGTAATCAGACTGAATCAATTGATGGCTTGTGAATCTATGCATATGAAAATCTTGTTGACTGAACAGGTATACTCTAAAAAGGAGTACGAGTTGGATTCAGGCCCAGGACAATTAAAAAGAAAAAAAATCCTGCCTGGAAAGGAGGCTCATAATTTTGTAAGATAAATTAAAAATAGCATTCTCTCTCACACATACATATACACACACCTGTCAACGTTCAATATATAGATCTTCATACATGCTGTGAACGGTTGTCAAGGAACTGTAGCTAATCATGACTCCCCAGTGGATGTCTCTGCCATGTGTTTCTGAGTGTTCAGAGATGGATGTCTTTTTCTTTCAAGAGGTATGGAGAGGAGCAGAGATTTGCCATTATATATGCGAAAAGCATGACCACGGTCTCTTACTTGCTGCTATAATTCTTTATCAGCAGGTCCATAAGGCCCCTACTCTCCCAACTGCCCTCAGATTTTATTGCTATAAAAAGGCAGCACACCATTAAGTCATTTATTTAATATCAGAGATAGAGAGAGGAGGTTGACTTGTGTGTGTGTGTGTGTGTGTGTGTGTGTGTCAAAATAGCCTTTTTGTCTTTCGATATTGTGCATTTTTGCCATAGAATAGATGATGACTATAGAAATCAGGTAAAAAATACCTGTCAGCTGACTGGAAAGAAAGAGACCAGAAAAACACAAACATTAAACAGCTGGGAAAATGCAGGATGTGAGTATTTTTAAAAGGGTTTGTTTTTCCCCCTTTCCACCCCAGACAACCTAGTTATTACCTTTAATGGCTTTGATACAGTCGAGGAAGTTCCTGCCATGGTGTTTTCTGTGTCATGTTCCTTTTATTCCCATATTTGCAAATATAGAAAAGATATTAATGTTGTTCTACAAATTAGGAAAGAGGGGGAAATGCTAGGAGACACAGGAATGTTTGGTTGTCAGATGTGTGGCAGAGGTTGGGATGGGAAAGACCTCTGGTTCCCAGTTAGCTGTGAGGCACAAAATTTTCCTCAGTTTTGGTTGTGAGGAAAACCTGGTGGAGGATGGGAATGGAATGATTATGGGGACCTGAGTTTCTGAGAGGTAAGGCAGGATATGAATGTGACAAATAAATGTGTGCTGTCTTCTCCTAATAGACCAGTATTGTTTTGAACAAAGGTGGAAAAAAGTGTGTCCAATGTCCATAGTCCAGCATTGAGCCCCTAAGGCTGTTTTTACAGATTACAACCCTTTTCTGAACCTCCTTGGATTGCTGAGGGAAAGGAGTGAATAGTTGTTCATATAAAATATCTGAGGCCCTTTGTACACGACCCCTAAACTCCACTGCAAATGGCTCCCAGCTCCGGAGCTTAAAATTGTTTCCCCACCAGCTCCAGAGTTTACAGATAATTAAGTGCGACCACACCCACCTAAGCACGTCCCAGCGCACTTTTCAGGTACCTGCTCTCTGGAGGTGAAAATTCCTGATGCGGATATAACAGTAGTGACTGCCGGGCTCTCCTTGCTTCTGTTTGTTCTTTTCTTGCCCCCCGCCCCTTTAAGAGATCTGAATGCTGCCGGGAACAGAGGTAAGCTGGCATTCTTCCTTTTTTTCTCCCTCCCCTCATGCAGCCAGCAGCCAGGAGTGCGGAGGGGGTGGGAACGCAGGAACAGCGACAAACCCCTAAGATCTCTGGTCCGAATTTAAGTGGCCAGCGGATCTTAGGGGTCGTGTGAAAAGGCCCTGAGAGTCACGGCTTACATTTTAAATGGGTTGCAGAGTCCTCTTGCATCATTGGGCACTGAAACCCCCCACCCCATCCCCCACCCCCACCCTGCTAACTGGAGGTGGATGTTCAGCCCCTTCTGGTTTCTTTCTTCTCTGTAAATTTGGGGATGTTAGTGAAGTGTGGAATCCCTGGGTAGGATGGTTCCTGGAGTCGCCTAAGCCACTCAGCCCAGGTTTAGAGTGTGGATAGATTGAGGTTGCAAGCCATCAACTGCAGTCCCAGAGCTCCTTAAAAACCTGCATTCTTTGGCTGATGCCCATGCCAACGTCTACACTAGTGAAAGCATTGGATCACAGATTCCTAAGAATTATCTACATGACACTCTGTATTTTGCTAACAAAGTAGACCAAAATGCAGTCAATGTTGTAGGTCTGGTGGCTATACTAAATGTCTTGCTACTTTTTTGTTAAGTTATTTTGTTTCTACAGAGGCAGACCTAAGTCTTTGAACTCGGGGATCTGGGAATAATGTCAACTGGACTGATCTAATATCTGTTCCTCAAGTAGAAGAGATTATTTTAAAAACTAATAGCAGTCTTGAGCAAGTCTGTTAATGATAAGTCCCTCTGAAGACATTAATTGATTTGGTAATGTGATGGCACATCACCACACTATTTTGTATAGTGGCCTTTACATGAGGGCTAGCTCTATCTTTTAACTTCAGATACACCAATACTAGACTTTTGGGCAAACTTCATTTTGCATACCTTTGAATTGGCCCTTGATTGCCCCACGGTAGGTATGAAAGCAAAGAACCAGCCGGCTTTGATCCTCGAAGTGTTCCATTGTCAGTGTGTGGCCTGTTTTTATCAAGAAGCCTGTTCATCTGAGAAGGCTCCCCAGGGGTCTTTCCTCTGAGCATAGTTTTATAGTTCATATTTCACATTCTGAAAGATGTTTTCTCTGGCCTCTCTTGCCTGCACAGCTTCTAAATCAACCGATCCAGTCTGTCACGGCCCATCATGCTGCAAAGTGACAGCTTTGTTTTTTTAGAAGAACCTAAACATTCTGGCACCGTTGTGCTTTTTTTTTAAAAAAAATCTGGACCTCCTGTTGATGTTGCTGGTTTTTGCTGTGTGTGAATGAATGAATCTAGTGGCCACCAGTCCCAGGCTGTGGGCTGTTGAGCGTACAGAGGCTGAATCGTACATGAGAAAGGTTCTGATTTTGGTACAGAGCAGTTTGGCAGATCGCTAGTGCTTCAAACAACAACAGAAGGGGCAAATGATTGATGGTAAGAAAACATTAAGGTGGTTTAAGAGAGATGGCGCTGGAGATAAAACATGGAAAAACAAGGTGAAAAATGGCATCCCAGCAGCTGGTTCATAGAAGATTGTCACCGACCAGAAGCCAGTTCTTATTCCTCTAGAATTTGACTGAATTTAGGAGTTCATTTGATGAAGACTGTCTGTACAAGCCTTCCCCAACCTGGTGCCATCCACTGGTGAGTTCCCTGATAGAGGAAGAAACAGGGCACCCCGACCTTCGCTAAACAAACCACAGTACTTGGGATTCTGCAAATCTGTAAGATGCCAGGTTGAGGAGGACCGGCAAAACTTTCCTTTTCCTGCTCTGAATATGAAATGAAACACATTTATACCAGATACTGTACTGTATTCAGTTTGGAAAAGGAGAGAGGTGGAGTGCAGTAAAACTGAAACAGGGATGTTAGTAACAAGCACCAGTGTCTGAAAACCCAACGGCAACCAACCTCTGGATCCACTGGGCTCAGCTGTGATGTATCGCTCCCAACAGACACTGCTCCTGTGGGGCTTATTCCTGACTTGCATCTTCCTCTGGCCCTACTATCACATGGTATTTCCAGTGTGAATAAATTAATTCATTAAAATATTTTTACCCTTCTCTGTCTCCTTAAACAGGGGCATGGTGGCTCAGATGATTACGGCTCCAAAAACTGTTGGCTGCAAAGTAGGCAGCTCGGCGGTTCGAATCCCGGGTGCCACACAGTGGAGTGAGCTCCTGCTGATAACCCCAGCTCCTGCCAACCTAGCAGTTTGAAAGCATGTAAATGCGAGTAGATAAATAGGCAGGGCCGTAAAAAGCGGGAAGCTAAAACAGTGTTTCCTTGCAGCCATGACAGCCACGTGGCCACAAACTTGCACAACACTGGCTCTTTGGCTTGAATACGGAGATGAGCCCCACCCCTAGAGTTGGACATGACTAGCACGCATGTGTGTGGGGAACCATTACCTTTTTTTACCTCCTTAAAAAAAGTCCCAAAGCAGCTGACAAATAAAAAGGTAATTTTAAAAGCTAAAAAGAGCAAGTATAAAGAACATTTTAAAAGGCTCAAACCAGTATTGCAGTAAAATAGTAAATAAATTCATACAAAAATTAAAATTAAATTAAAATTAAAAGCAACAGAGTGCAAATAATCTATTAAAAACACCATCACACAACCAGTTAGGAACAGTTTTAGTTAGAACTGCTTCAGCAAATTCTAGCCTGTATCCGTTTTCCCTTCAGTCAGTCACTCTTTCTCTCTGTAAAGATAAAGGTAATGGTTTTCCCCTGCACTTGCATGCTAGTCGTGTCCATTTTTAAGCCAAAGAGCCAGTGTTGTGCAAGTCCGTGGCCATGTGGCTTGCATGGCTGCATGTAGTTTCTGCGCATGGAACACTGTTTATATTCCTGCTTTTCACAGTGGTACCTATTTATCTACTTGCATTTACATGCTTTCAAACTGCTAGGTTGGCAGGAGTTGGGGTTAACAGCGGGAGCTCACTCTGCTGCGTGAAACCCAGGATTCAAACCGCTGAGCCGATGACTTGGTAGCCGACAGTTTTCAGTGCTCTAGCCCACTGAGCCACCATGCCCCATCCACATTTGAGGAAAATGTAATTTCTGAAGTTCAGCTCCTGGTCCACTTTAGGGATATATAGATCTCTAAAATAGGATGGCCGAGTGTAGATGGAAGAGAAAAACGACCCGGGATTCAAACTGCCGAGCTGCCAACTTTGAAGCCAACAGTTTCAGCGCTCTAGCCTGCTGAGCCACCACTCACCACTTAACCCATTAAATGCAGCACCTCCAAGATCCAAGGACTCTACTGATGCACAGGTTGATTCTACTATCTGATCCATCCAAGAAGGCATAGGGAAGAGAGACAGGGTATGCTTTCAGTTTATCTCCAATAATCTTAATTGTTGTTTTGTCCTTTCCTGTGAAAGCCGTGAGACAGGCTAGGACGTGGGGGGGGGGGAGAATGGGGTCACCAGACCTACAACACTGACTGCATTTTGGTCTACTTTGTTAGCAAAATACAGAGTGTCATGTAGATAATTCTTAGGAATCTGTGATCCAATGCTTTCACTAGTGTAGACGTTGGCATGGGCATCAGCCAAAGAATGCAGGTTTTTAAGGAGCTCTGGGACTACAGTTGATGGCTTGCAACCTCAATAATCTATCCACACTCTAAACCTGGGCTGAGTGGCTTAGGGGGCGACTCCAGGAACCATCCTACCCAGGGATTCCACACTTCACTAACATCCCCAAATTTACAGGCTGGTTTTTGTGGTTCAGGCTGGTTTTTGTGGTTCAATTCGCAACCCAGATCAGGGATTCTGACCTGCTGGAGCAAAACATAGCTCTGGACATATTTCCTCTCGGTGCTTTGTTTTGTTTTGGCAAGACAGGCGCTCACCTACTCCCCACCACCACACCTTCTCACTGCCCCCCAATCACCTTCCTACCTGAACTTGCCACCTTCTCCACTGCTGCCATCATTGTTGAGATGGCTTCACTTTCAGGATCCTGGCCTGCTCCCTTTGCACATGTGCCTGCTGCCCAGCTGAGTGGCAGGCATGTGGAAAGGCAGTGGCTGACCCTAGGAAGGGAAGCTGATCTGTCCTCCCAGTGCACTTGCCCACCTCTCAGCTGGCACATGCACAGAGCTTCTCTTTCTGGAGCCAAGCCCATGCGTTGAGAGAGTAGATCTAACTCCTGGGAAAGAATCTGGACCGTTGCCTTTGATGGTGGTGGTGGTAATGGAGGGGGAGGCGTCTGGACCAGATAGGAAGGCAACTGAGGTGGTACGAACGGGGTAGGCAGGTGGGCCTTCCCATCCAGGGCCAACCTTAAAAAGGAACCACAAACTGGTTCATTATTTGGAAAGTTTGTCATGGTCTCGGTTCATGGTTCATGAGTAGCCATGAACCATCACAAACCACTGGTTTTCCAGCACGTAGTCATCTCTACTTCTGAAACATTCACAGTGTTACCCTTTAATGTGACACATGGACAGATTTTCAGATCAGAAACAGTTTTTTTCCCCAGGATTCTGCATCCATGTGTGGCAGATGCTTTACTTTTCAAATGATTGATCCCCATTTGACCACCCTGCCCCCTTTTCTCTTGTGTTCAGACTAACCCTATCTTAATGCCTGTGCCAGCTGGATGAGATGGATAGAGGTTGTGAGTTTGGTTTGCCCCACTGTGCCTCCTAGGTGAAGCCTGTGCAGTCTTGGGAAAACTGTATAATCACAGACGTGTACTGGATAACAAGGGAAAGTTAGACTACAGTAGGACCCCCATATCCACTGATTTGTTATCCACTGATTCAGTTATCCACGGTTGGCAGTGGGAAAAATTAAATAAACAATTCAGCAGCCGCAAAGCAAGCTACTGTCACAAAACAGAAGTTTTGGGGCTTTTGGTGTTCTCTCTTATCCACGGTTTTCATTATCCACAGGAAGGCCTGGAACCAGTCCCCAGCGAATGTACTTCTAAATATTGTACACCTGGAAAACCGAGGAAAGGGCTATTGTAAGCTGGAACTGGTGCCATGTGATTATGTTTAGAGTCTTAAAAAAGCTGTGACAGCATTCCCACTTCTTGAAATCTTTTTGTTTGTTTGTTTCAAATTGTCCCTGAGAGCATCATACCAGAACTCAGGTGCACAGGGTCAATGTACAGAGACATTCTGACCGATAGAGACTATTATGTTCCCTCAGACTTCTATGACTCTTCTTAGCTGCAATCTGCACAGTGCCTGGGGAAGGGAGTAGATTTTCACAGGAAAAAATATACAGTATATTTGTGAGCTATCCTAGTTGTAATGCAAAGCATTTTGGAGTATCACCGATATAACTATGGATTACAGCAGCTGCTTCCATTTTTAACTCTCCTTCTCGGGTGTGTGGCTGTGGGATTGTCATGATGAGTGTCTTCACTCTGAAACTTTACCACTATGCTACTCTACTGGCTGTAGCAATACATTCTTGGTATGCCTTATTTTAACTGTGCGCATGTGTTTTGTTTTAATTACATCTCTTTAAAATATACTCGAGAGATAATTAAGAGCAGACCATCTTTTTAGGCAACCACACACATGTAAAAGAGGCAGTTCAGTTTACAATATTCAGATGTGAAGTTCACATTTCACACAAGTGGTGCCCTTGCCTATTTCATATTATGGTGTCAAATCAGAGTAGTAAAAATAAGCCAACAAATATTACTCATTCAAAGTAGCCAATGTAGTTGACATACGCAGCAGGGTGGCCTGGTAGAAACGCCTTAGCATCCCCTTAGTCTTGTAAATAAATAGGGAGTGTTCCAAGATTAAAGAATCTCTGAATCTTTGTTTATAAATGTAAACAAATTTCAGAATTCATCAGGTGCTTTATTTGTACTTGCAGTTTTGATGCATTGGCTCGTTCTTACTTTAGTATGTCTGCAAATACACAAAAGTTATCAATATACAAGATACATAAAAGTGAACACCTTAAGACTGTTTTACCAACCATGCTGAGAACAAGCTCCCTTTTGTTCTACATTCAGTTGAACAAGAATAATTGCTCTCTGAATAATTGAACAGGACTAATTTAAATCCCAAATGCATGCGTTTTGCATTGTATGTAAATAGCTCTCTTTCCTGATTCAGTTGTTCAAATAAAAGAGAGTAGACTTGTGGGGAAAGAACCGTGCTGCCCTCACCCCCCAATCTCACAAGCTCCCTGTATGAAGAGGACTGCAATCCGTGGAGATGATTCCCGGGGGGAGGAGCCTACTTTGCACATGTTGGGCTTTCTGAAGACTTGCACAAAGTTTGAAAAACCTAAGGTTTCTTACGGTGCATAAATGCTTCAATGTGTACAGGATGCTGTCATTTTCAGCCTTCTGCTCCTGGAGAGCAACAAGGGAGGGACCTAGGCTAGCGTTGTTCCTTCCCCAACAATTTAGTGTCAGCTTTTGAACAAATGCTTGAATAGAGCTTGTGCATAGACAGATAAGCAATCTGTGTACAGTCTACATGTGTTGAATGTTATGTGTACAGTTTGATGGTCTGTACCCTTATTTAGGTGATCCAGTCTGACCGCATGGTGGACTCTAATTAGGGTGGCCATGTGTGTATGCCCTGCTCTCAGTGCGCTCCTAATCAGTCAGCACTTAAGACAGTGTTTGACCTTGCACCAAGTCTGAAAAGGAGGTTCTAAGGGCACTTGACTGAATGGTCCTTATAAAGCAGCTGTGAATGGGGGTCCTGAGAAGGCAGGGATTTCCACGACAGAGGTTTTGTAGCTGCATTTGGATGAACATGTCTACAAGCTCTTCTTTAGACCTTCATGCTCATTTGCACAAAGATCTGCGTCACGGCTGAGGAAAGAGACACAATTTGCATGCCTGCCACCATCTCCTCCATGACTGGAACCCTCCTTGTGGTCAGGGCATAGCATCTGAATAGGACGAGTGATATGTCCACATGTAGAAAGCTCTGCGGCATTAAGAAAGCCATCCAGTTTCAAATGCCACAAAACCCTTTGCTGGCTTTGTTGCCACAGACCCACATGGCTAAGCCTGCAGAAACAATATGTAAGTTAAGGTTACTAAAAACCAAAATGACCCCATTTTCCTTCTTCCATCTCCACATGCTGTATTATTGCAGTGACTTTTCCCCCAGTTGAGTTCCCATATCAGAAGAGACCAAAAAAGGAACTGAGCAGAACTGATAGTTGCGCAGCAGATGTGGAAAAATAATTGGAAGTAACAGGGCTTACTTCCCCGTAGCCATGTTTTGTTACAGCAACACCAGATCATCGGAGCAGAAACTGCCACTTTATATGTGAGCAAGGCAGTCCAAACTAACTTGGCTGCCCTGGCTCACCAAGGTGGGCTCCAAGCCTCCCAGTTACTCAGCAGGTGCCTTTGCATAGAAGCGATAACAACTTTGCTATCCTTTCCATTATTGTTCATTTATCACAGTGATCATGGAAAGGACCAGTGCAATTTTTCATTTGTGCACTGGCCATTGTTTATTGATTTGATTTATTTGTTGCCCCATTGCGCAGTATACCATGCTGGAATGAATGAATGAATGTCCATCCACCCACATGGGTGAGTTCAGGAAAAAAACCCTCATCGTTAAAATGATCAATAAGAAAACATGGATAGCACTGGAGTATAAGAGCTGATGGTGAGGGAAAGGTGCAGGTTTTAAAAACTGATAAAGTATTAACAGTTATGCCAATGGTAATATGTTGGACATGGACTGTATGTCCACAAAAGCCAATAGCATAATAATTTTGTCTTGAAGATGCCCCCAAACACTTTGTTTGTTTGTTTGTTTGTTTGTTCATTTGTGCATTCATTCATTTGTTCATAAATAAATAAATAAATAAATAAATAAATAAATAAATAAATAAATAAATGTAGCTTTCATAGCCTAAATACTCCTAAGGCTGAACGAACGCCTTTCAGAAGATACTGTGAGTTCTGTACCTCTAAATATGTTAAGTGGGGGGGAAAACCTACGCAATGCAACATTGTCGTGATTATTTGAAAACCAGAGATGGCTTTGTGTCCAACAACATAAAAACAGACTCTACATAAAAGGCATATTGCTGGGAATGGACAAATTGGAAGCAAAATTATTTTCCTGTGAATAAAAAGGGGCTAGGGGTGTCTGTTTTTTAAAGTGGAACCTGAAACTATTGAGACTAAAATAACATTCAAATAAATCCACAGGGAAAACCAAATTCCTGCCCACCTGTTATTTACAGTATAATGAATCATGGTGGAACACCCCATCTCTAATAACAATTAAGGACAATCACTATCCAAATGGCATAACATTTTAGACTTCAAGTCAGGTTCAGCAACCCATATCTGCACAGAAAAAAATCTCTTCTGTTTTGCTGTCAGGTAGTGCTGCTTGAATTGCTGGAATGGCATTTTATGATGGAAAAGACAAAGTTATGATGGAAAAGACAAAAGAGCACCATTAAACCGCTTGTCGGGCTATATAAATAATGCAGCCATGAGTACATCTGCCTTCCACTTGTGATGTTGAACTAAAAGGGGAAAAAATGACCAAAGGGGGCAGAAACCTGGAAGACAGACAGATGGCAACCGTATCATAGAGCTTGTCGCTGGGAAGCCAGGCCGGTCAGAAGAGGACAATAGCAGCCTGTGTGTTCATCATATGCGACGATCTTTCACATATTTCCAGTGACTTTTGGAATTGTTGTTGTTGCTGCTGTGTCCTATTGTTTCTCTAGAAGTAACCGCCCTTTAGATACATGCTAAGCAGCCAAGGCAAAAGAAGTAACAGCAGCTTGTGAGCTTGTGAGGTCATAGGGAGAAAATGAGTCAAGTCCCACTAAGGTCTACAATGGCCACTCGGAACGCCTGTCACCACATTTCAGACAGATTCCCAATGAAGTATCCAGGACCAGATTTAGGACAGGGGGTTGTAATTCATTCTTCATATTATTGGCTGGAAAATTTTGATGGGCAAAGAGAGCAAAGTCAAAACTAGAATTTCAAAGAGTTCTAGCAAAAACAAGGTCATTTCATCATCCCCTTTCATATAAGAAAAATGCAAGCTGGAAGAAGTTGGTTTGAGAGCATTTCTGAATCAGACCAGATAACAGCATTGTTGCATACATATGGGGTAGAGGTCATGATGGAGGGTAATGAATTACTTCATTTAAGGATTATTTTTTAAAAGAGCACACAGCACTTCGGCTTCTTGCCAGGACCCAGACAACTATTTCCATGGGAACCGTGAAAGAAAACAGCAACTATGAGCCCAGAATGAATCCAGAAAGGGGTTTCTCAGGTCTCTTTTCTGATAGTTTAGTTTTTTATTGTATAGTATTGGATTGGATTGGATTTTTGATCTTGTTAATGCCCCCTGTTTCCTAGAAACAAGATGAAAGAGGAAGGTACTAGGTACTGGTTTATCCATAGAGTGGGTGGGGGGAAGGTTTTATTGAGAAAACACATACACCCACCCACCCTTCTTACTAGAGCCTCATGGTGTTGTGGTTAAATGCCTGTACTGCAGGTAAAACTGTGCTCACGACCTGGGATTCAATCCCAGGTAGCAGGCTCATCGTTGACTCAGGCTTCCATCCTTCTGAGGTCGGTAGAATGAGTAACCAGCTTACTGTGGGGGTGCAATGTATAGCCTGCATTCTGTAATTAATATTGTAAACCGCCCAGAGACTACATGAAGTGGTATGGGGTGGTATATAAGCAGAACACTTTGCTTTTTATTTTCATTTTTGGAATGACAGCCATTTCATTGATAAACTCCACAATGAATGAAAGAAAGAAAAATCATAGCCTCACTTTAGTTCTTCACCATCCTAATAAATCCCATGTTTGCACTTTTAAACTTACCTTGCCAGTTCTAATGTCTTCTTGCAGTGCTAGTGTCTGGATTTCACTGGGAAGGATACTGGTGGCTTAGATTTGGGTGGGGTGGGGAGGTGGACGATGCAGCCCTTAACCAAAATTCAAATAATTCAAATAAGGGGTTTTATGTTTCATTATGTATCTGTATTTTCTGGTATTAGACTTTCTGGGGGATACCAGGATATTACCTTCTGGCATGGTCATACCACCTTGTTGGTTTTTATAGAGGTTCACGTAGGCTGCTTTTTATATATATATAAAAAGAGGGGAGTAGTACTCCTGGCACTAAAATGTCTGTTATCCCCCATACTGGAATGTTACAGAAACCTTATCATTTCCTCTGGGATCAGAGAAGTAATTCTGTTGACAGAAAATTTATTATCTGGTGACTATGAGGCTCTGGGACGAATCATGTCAGTATTTTAATCTTATGCTGGGGAGGAAAGAAAACAGAGCAAAGCCAAGAAATGGTGGTGGAGGTGGTCTCATTTTGAAGCATGTTAGGAGGGCCCAGTGCCCTCCTCCAACCATTCCGGGGCACTAGGACAGCGTGACTCAAGAATTCTGATTAAAATATAATGTGTCTAAGATGTCATGTCAGGCATTCAGAATTCTCTCTCCTGGTAGCTGACGGAAGCCCTAAGCTTATTGGTTGTTTTCCCAGTCTCTTACTGTCTAGCTCTCTCTAAGACTTCTTAATTTCTCTTAAGCAACGTGCTGTTTTAGTCCCACTAGAATAGATACACAGAAATGGAAAGGACTTGTTAGTCTCACAGATTTCACTGCACCTGTGCAAATTGGGACTGAACCTGGAATGAGACTTCCATGTTTATAGCACTATATTCTTACCTGTAGCGATTTAACACCTTCTCTAGGAAATGTTGTCAACTGTTACTTTCCCCCATGCAGTTTGCTGCTGATATTTATGTAAGTTGCTAGTAAAGCTGATATTCCTTTCCATAATCTTTCACTGCTTATGATGCTTTTCTAGATAGTCTCCCCACTTGGAAGTTATATTTCTAGACTACATTTCTGGAATCCTCAGCCACCATTCTGTGGATCCTGGGAATCGCAGTCCACTCTGAATTATTTCCTCCCATGTCAGTTAGACTGAGGGTCACTACCAAGCTTGAGCTATGTAGTTAGTTGAGCTAGTAGGAATGCTATGCTTGGGCCGTAGGAATGCTATGCTCCCACACATCTGGTGTGATTGTGTTCAAACAACCACTATTAGCTATCATTTTGTCACACCAATAGCTCCTTCCTTCTTTCCTCCCTCCCTCCCGCCTTCCTTCCTTCAGGTTGGCTGCTATGGATAGCAATGACTTTGCCTTCTGGAAGAATGGAGTTGAATGCGTAGCCTGTTCCACATTGGATGCCCTGCAATGCTTGGCATCAGGCATGAATGGGCCCTAGGCCTCAATAAGAATGGAGTGGCTTACCTGACTCCTTCCTTCCAACTGATCGCTGCATGCTGCCATTGTGGCTGCTGTGCCTCCCTACCTGTCCAATGTGAGGCAGTAGTGACATTGAGACTCACCAATATGTCAGTAGATTCAACCGTCTGCCAGTCCATTTCAGAGAATGGGGAAACTGGTGGCTGTAGTAGAACCAGTGGGTCTCCTTGGGGGCTCTGACTTTTGGAAACAAACCCCCATCATTCTGATCTGTGGCACTGAGCATGAGTAATTTTGCGTCTTTAAAAAAAAGGTATGTCTTCTCTTTGTGTGTAAGGAGGATCAGATGTCTCTAGAAACACCACAGCTTTTTCTGTCATAGCACCCCAATTCTGGAATGTCCTCCCCTTGCAGGCTCGATTGGCATGGACACCTTTCCAATGTCTAATTTCTTAAAGCCTTTGGGGGTTGAGAATAGTGGCCTGCACAGTTTCTAGTGTCACATTTGCCTTTAAAACAACAAAGCTCAAGAAAAGTGTATGAACTTAGAGATGGACCAAGAAATTATGGTATCTGAAGGGGTGGGGGAAAGACAAATATATTTCCTTTCACTGTGTAAACATAAGAGGCACACCTGTAACTCCAAGGTCTGGGCTTCAGAGCCTGGAAGGTTTCAATCAAGTTAATGTAGACTTTGAAAGTAAAATATCAGCAGTCTGTACAATGTACAGCTTCAGAGGAGTATTAGAGTGTATCTTAGACCACATGTTTGTGTAATAAAGGGAAATGGTAAGTTTCAGCAAGTCTGGCCAGTGTCCCAAATGAAATGAGCAGGAGTTCTATGAAGGTGGGGAATTAATCCCTGAATTTTTTTTAAAAATGACAGTTTATATTAAATAGCTGTATCTGGCATGATTGCATTTTCTCTATGATTGGCAGGCTGACAGCACAATGGAGCGTGGAGGATGAGGAGGAAGCAGCCAGAGAGCGGCGGCGAAGGGAACGGGAGAGGCAACTGAGATTTCAGGCAGAAGAAGGCCTTAATAGTACAAGCACTTCAGAAAATGGAGTGGCAGTACAAGAAAGCCGGTAAGAAGTGACATAGGGGAAGATGCAGAACCTGTCTCCATTTCTTAGCTGGGCAGTTCTTTGCATCCTAGGTGCTAATGGACATCAGCTCACAAACTCCCTCAGTGCTGGCAACGCTGGCTAGGACCAATAGGTGTTGCATAGGCCAATAGTTATCAACCCCACTACTAGTATTTCCTGGTAAGTCACATGAAAGTCTAGTCAAGTCTTAGTTTATCTAACAAAGAGCTACTTTGCACAGAATATCTTGCTATTGACCAATAGGAGTTGCCATAGGCCTATAGCAGTGATGGCGAACCCTTTAGAGACCGAGTGCCAAAACTTCAGTTCAGAACCCACTAATTCTTTGCAAAGTGCCAATACAGTCTTTTAACCTGAATCCAGGTGGCTGTGAAGGGGTGATGTCAGGTACCCACAGAAAGGGCTCTGAGTGCCACCTTTGGCACCCGTGCCATAGGTTCACCAACACTGGCCTATAGTTATCAACCCCATTAGTAGTATTTCCCGGTAAGTCATATGGAAGTCTAATCAAGTCTTAGTTTATCTAACAAAGAGCTACTTTGCACAGAATATTTTGCTATTGAATTGGATATGCCCATCTTTTCTTTTTTTCCTTTGAACAGGAAAACATATGGGACTGCAGATGTTTCACTTCTAAGGCCAATGTGCGGGGTGGATAAGAGAAATTTTACAGAGGGAAGTCGGTGTGCATCTTTACTTACTGTTAACTGTATTCTCCCACCGCAAATGTTTTCCTGTCCATTTACAACAGTGCCACTCCCCTCAACCTTTGGTCTCCAGATATTTTTGGACTACATCACCCAGAAATCCTGGCCAGCACAACTATTGGGGAAGACTTCTGGGAATTTTAGTCCAAGAACATCTGGGGAACCAAGGTTGGGAACCACTGGTCTACAATAATAGCTGGTTAGGTTGGTGGTGTTTGGAAGCAATTGTGTGTGTGTGTGTGTGTGTGTGTGTGTGTGTGTGTGTGTGTGTGTGTGTGTGTAGGACAGGTGTAGGTATGGCTAAGCACCTCTTCTTCTCACTTCCCTCTCCATCGCTACAAGTACTCCTGACCCTCATATTTTCAAGGGACAGTGTGTGTGTGTGTGTGTGTGTGTGTGTGTGTGTGTGTGTGTGTGTGTGTGTGTGTGTGTGTGTTTCCGAAGGCAACATTCAACTAGAAAATGAAACCTTGATGATGATGATGATGCATGAACAGTGCATCTACAGAGATGCTGCAAAGCAAACCTAAGGGCTGCATCATGGAGGAAATGCACACAGTTTCCCTTCCGCCTCCTTTTCAGGAAGGCTTGATGAGTTCATTCTGCTCCCCAGCCTATTCTGCAGCTGTTGATGAGGCTATGAAGAAGGTCAGCATGTTAGTGCTGGCTTTCTCTTTTGTAAACTCAGCTCCCTCTTATGGTGACTCATCCTTTTCCTGCTGCACAAGGTCTATGAGTGCCTTGAACGAAGCATCTAACAAACAGCTGTGATAACTCTCCTGTAGGTCCTGATTTATTTGTGGAACATCCTTTGTTTCATTCTGCACCAGAACACCATGGAACATAATGAGTCCTCTATGTGCAGAGGTCCCACACTTTTGAGCAACTAGCTGTGGGGGCAGTGGCCCACATCATGCATTTGACATAGTATGCATGTGCCTCAATGCCACATCATGGATTTGTGAAGCTGCAATAATTTTGGTCATGATCGCTGTTGTGAGTTTTTGGGGCCGTTTGGCCGTATTCTGGAACACATGTTTCCAGGAACACGTGTTTTCAGAACACAGCCAAACAGCCCAAGAAACTCACAACAGCTATCAGATCCCGGCCGTGAAAGCCTTCGAGAATACAATTTTGGTCATGCTTTCCTTCTAGTTCATGCTGTTGTCCAATGTTCAATGTGTGTATGGGGGGGGGACACTGATTTTTTTCCTTTACCTTTTGGTATATTATACTGCACATTCTGAAGAACTGTGCTTCTCTGATGTCAGAAATTATCTTCAGTGCAAGTCACCATACATCCCCTTCTGTTCCAACTGCACAATGAATGTTGTATGCATTGGTTATGTACATTTTTAGACTGCTCTGTCCTGAAAGCTAAAGGTGACCTGTGCACTGTCGGACTGAAATCAACATCGTCCCAAGACTGCTTCAGAGCAAAAATGCAATGCAGCTGCCATACAGAATTGTTCCTTGCTGTCACACGTTTCTCTTTTGTCGTGAAGGCACTTGGATGCAGATACTGAAGGAAGCCTAGGAAAGAGAAAGCGAGACGTAGAATGGGAAGGGATCCAAACAACCCCCACCCCCTTGCCACAAATGCAGACACTTGAGATTTTCTTTCTTTCTTTTTTGGTTCACTCTGGTCTGGAAATTTGTGCATCTTTGTATTCAGCTGAAACCGCAGTGTTCGATCATCACTTTGGAATGCAGTCTATATACTCTGAAGGCCAAACGATAGACAGCCTCATGCTAGTTGGGTGGAAGGGCTCCTCCATCCCCCTTCCTTTCTTCATTACTAGTGGTACAGAGAGCCTCCCGTGCTTTCTGTCTTCCTCTTTTGCTCTTTCTCACACTGAAGCCGGGAAAGTTACTTTAAAAACAATCAGTCGGTTACAGTTGCATGGCCTTCAGAAAGGCTGAGTTATCACGCTACAGATGCGTTATGTAGAACACAGATACGTTCTTTTAGGTTTTTCCTCTAGTCAAAGATAACTAAAGCGTATTCTTTTCAGTGGCTAAAAACTTCAACAGAACACAAATTATTAGCAGGCACAGCTAAGTAGTGAGACCACACACCCAGCCGAATGAAAAAAGTAACTACAATGCTGTCACTGCAAAGGGTAGAAAGTTATCCCTCCTGAAGCTGCTGCCAGAATGGAATTTTATTACCATTTCTGGCAAAAGGGGGCTAAATCACAAATGGTTTCTTGTGTGTCATGAACTGCTTCCCAGTTGTCACTCACAGGCTAGATCTTTGGTAAGTTTTAAATGTGCATTACTTATTTATTTGCATTTTTAATAAATAAATAAATAAACAAATAAATCAAAAATATTAAAAACCGAGCAACTATCTAAATTGTGACCTCCCCCTCCCATGTGCACTCCACCTTAATTGCTTCTGAGTTAATTCAGGGTATGAATTACTTCATACTTGTTGATGAGTGGGGCAGAGCAAACTTTGTGCACTGGTCCACTGGGGACCATTTCGAAACAACAATCTGGAACATATCTGAATGACATCATTCTGATATATTTACTGTCTTGGGGACCGCATCCTTCTCACTCCGAGCCAACAGCAAACTGCCATTGCTGTGGTTTTGTTTTGTTTTGTTTTAATTCTCATTGTTTTTATTTCCAATGAGGTCTAGATTTGGTTTGCTGGTAAGCTGTATTTCCTGAACTGCTCCCAGTACTGAAGACGTTATAAGCTTCCCAAAGAGTACAGCAAGATTAAAATCTTGTGAACACCATAAACAGCTGTTGTGACCAACAATTACATGAGAATGCTAGGAGACCAAGTTACATAGTTTGACACTAGACTGGTTTCAATTAGATAAGTTTGCATATGACAAACGACTTACTGCTGTGTCAATGGGGTTGATAAATGGCAACAATAACCAGCATTTCAGGGTTATTGCAAAGGAAAGGTGATCAGAGTCTATGAGTGAGATATGAGAACCTTGAGGAACTTCTATTTTATTTTATTTGGCCAAGATATTGGCTGCACATATTGTATCAGCACCAGAAGATTTGTGCCAGAAGAAATATAACAGCCATAAGGTTCTCTCTGTGTTATTCTTCTAGACCTAAGTGGCACTCAACAGTTGTCTTTCTTGTCCCTTTCAGGATCGATTGTAAGCCTTCTGGGACTTCAGAACTGGAAGAAGATGAGGGCTTTAGCGACTGGTCCCAAAAACTTGAGCAGCGCAGGCAGAAGTGGGCAGAAATGGGAGAAGGGATGCAAGAAGGAGAGCAAACTTCTCATGGTGAATGGAAAGAAGCCCAGCAGGTGGAACCTGCAGAGCGGGAAGGAAGGTAGAGACTCTTTCTCTATGCTCCAAAAAAGTGCGTGGGCAACCTTTGATCCATAAAGCAGGAGAAGTGCTGCTGATCTGCTAGAAGAAATATTACCTTACAGCACGGAAAAAATTCAGAAAGTTAGTTCTTTGGATTGCCAGAATCCTCCAGAAGGCATATCGAGCAACCAGCCGGATTCTGGGAGTTACAGTCCCTGAAAAGTAACTTCTCTAAGTTTTGCCCCCAGATCAGGGGTCCTCAAAGTTTTCAAACAGTGGGCTGATCCACACACACCCCGACACCACTGGGGGCCGGACCACAGTCCAAAAAGAAAAGAAAAAGGCCAACATGGAATAAAAGGGAGAGGGATGGGCAAGTGGGCAGAGCTCCACACAATCAGCCCATGATCAGTGCATCTCTGGGGCTCCAGCAATGCTTCCTGCTCCAGATCACTGCCCTGAGGTGCTGCCGCTGGGATCTCTCTGCTGCGCCTCTTCCTCCTCCTCCTCCTCCAGTGGCAGTGGCTGGAGTGGCTCTCCTTCCTTCCTTCCTTCCTTCCTTCCTTCCTTTCCTTCGGGAAGGAGGCAGCAGCCCAGGCAAACTCAGCCCCCTCATCACCTTCTGTCTGGCCACTCAGGATGAGAGGCAGCAGCTACGGAAAGGGCAGCAAGGCTGGTGCCACGGCACATGGATCCAGCCATGTGCCCTGGCCACCAAGGCCTTGCTGCACCCTGGAGGGAACGCTGCTTCCTCTCTTGGCTTGGCCCAGCCCGGCCCAGCCTGGTGCGCTGCAAGTGAGGGAGGGAGGGAGCAAGGGCTGGGAAGGAGGGAGAGGAAGCAGGAAGGCCTGCCCAAAGCCACCCGCAGCCGGCTCACTGGCCAAGCCCAACCAGGCTGCGGTGCTCTGTTGGCTCGTCAATCCGCCCATCACCAACCGGGGACAAATGCAGCCCCCGCCAGCCTCCCAGGAACCAGGCCCCATCCCACCGATGGCCTTCCCTTCCCTTCTCTTCTTTCTCTGCCACCTCCTTGCTGGTCTCTAACCTGGTGGTGGCGGCAGTGGCCTCAGTCTCCGGCCATGGCTGGGCTTCCTCCTCCCCTCTCTCGCTCCACGGAGCAAAGCAGCAACTCGGAGGGGGCTGGGTGCGTAGGAAGTACCTCTGTTTCCCCCTCATTTGCCTGCTGTCCATCCCTCCGTTGGTTCACTGCCATGGCTGCTCCGGCTTGGAAGGCTAGCTGGTGCTGTCTCCGCTTGCCCCCTTCCTTCCTCACAGCCACACTACCACACAAGGAAGGCAGGTGGGTGGGGTGGAGGGGGAGCAGGGGCGGGGCCGCAGGGCCATGGAGGGAGTGGGAGACCTTGCAGCAGCCCTCCCCTATTAAATTGACCCACTCAGCTGCAGCCGGTGCCCCAGCTGGGCGGCAGGTGAGGGAGCGGGGGACCTTGCTGTGGCCCTCCCACTTTGAACTGCCCCACTAGCCAGCATGCTTATCATACGGTAGTTGGGTGAGGGGAATGGGGGAAGCGATGTAGCTCACCGCTTTGAACTGCCTCAGCAATAGAAGCAGCTGCGGACGATGGCGTGCTCGCGAAACAGGGGGTAGGTGGTGTGTGTGTGTCTACAATTGGTCCCGGGGTCCAGATTCAGGACCCTGGGGGCCCACATCCGGTCCCCGGGCCATAGTTTGAGGACCCTTGCTCTAGATTATGGTGTGGCAACATGGCCACTCACAGGTATTTGCTCCAAGGTTTTTCTATTTTAATCTCCTTCAGCCCCAGTCCCAGCTCTAACTAGTCATTTTAGCACCTGGGGCCAGTGGCACCATCTCCCACCTACACTGCTTTGTAGCATGGGCACAAGTTCCCCTGTACAAAAAGGAGGAGGATAATATCAACCCCCACCCCATTCCCCAACCAAGCAAAAAGCAAAAGAAAGAAAATGTATGCTTTCAAAAAAAATGAAAAGGGCTGGAAGGTGTTAGTGTTTATTTTCTAACACTTGCCAGTAAAAATTCCCTTACAGATTTCAGCACCCTTGCAAAGTTTCAGTTGCTCAGCCACAATCTGTCTGTTAGAGCAATTAATATAGGGCTACCCTTGCCGCACCACACCCAACCCCTGTGCCCATGAGCCTGCCCTATTTAGTCATTGTTGCATTAGGTTGCCTTTTATATAAGAAGAGCCCTGATGAATCCATCAAAAGGCCCTTTGAGTCCAGATCCCTTCATATCACAGTGGCCTCACCAGATGCCTCTGAGAGCCACAGGAGACAGCTAGATACCTACTGTATCCTGGTGCCATTCCCCTGCATCTAGCATTTTGAGGCACCCTCCCTTTAAGCCTGAAGATAACACGTATCCCCATCATGGTTCTAAATGGTGGCTGTGGGGGGGATAAAGGGAAATTAGATAATGGCACATTTTAAAATTTAGGTCATAATTAGTGATGTTAAATTTCCAGAAATGTTGTGTGGAAAATGGGGGAGGGGGATCCCGCTCCTCCCCCAATTTTCCCATTTCCTTCAAAGTTTTTTTTACCCCATGCCTTCAAAATTTCCAGAGATGTTGCATCTCTAGATATAATAGGATTGGTATCTGTTTCTTCATATAAGTTGTTTGTCTTTAATGTCTACATAACTGGCAAAAACTCACAGGCCCGGTGTGCCTCTGTGGGTTGCTGCCTTTGCAGTTGGTAAAGGCTGAGTGGACCCTTCAGGAAAAATGAAGGTGCCTGTTCTAGTCAGGGAACAAAGCAAAAGCCACTGGCACTGATACAGCAGTTTCCTTTGCCCCTCCACCATTAGCTGCAGCTTTGAGGATGCTTTCTCTTGTGGCTACCCATGTGAATTAGAAGGGATGGTTGGAGCTCAAAAGTGATGCCTCATGGTTACTTTCATAAAGCATTTCAGACTAAACATGAGGAGGTATCGCCCGCATCTCTCTCCTGTGCTGTATATTCAGTGTCTCATAACCTTAGTGAGCCACTTCCAGGCAGCTAGATAGGAAAGTGTCTGCAAGCAGCAAGAAAACAGATGGCTTTGCATCCTTTGCTTTCAGTCTGTGAGGCTTCCTTATATGTCTGGCATAGGTATACATGGTTGACAGATAATATGATTGTTCATTTATTTGCAGCCCTGGTACCTTTGTCTGTGCTGAGGGAATGTGGTGCATATTCCATTTCTAGAATGACAATAGAATGGGTTTCTATCCTGGAGGATGTGTTGGAGAGAGAACTGATCTGAAGCTGTCTGTTTCAGCTGAGAAATGTTGAAATGTAGAACACCTGCCATAGCTCAGGGCAAAGAAAGGGGAAGGGCCATTACCTAATGACCTTAACTAGAGGAACTCATTTAGGTATGGCAGTTCTGAGATGCTTTCTGTCCTCTTGGAGGTGGAGGGTGGGAATGCACAGCTGGAAGTGTAAGTAGTTACCTCGATATAAGGACTTGCCAAGGCTTTGTGGGTCATTTAATGTGATGCTAAATCACTTCTAGTGAAACCTCTTTCCTCCTTCATTGAGTTTCCCCTTCCTAACCCCAATCTTCAGGGGCTCTTTAAAGGGATTGCTCTGTACTCAGAGACAGTGATAGCAAGACTGTTTAATCTCCACGGCAGGTATTTTATGTATGCAGGGAAAACATTTCTGCTTGAAAGCGGAGAACTGTAACATTTGGTTCCTGACACACTGGTGCCTCACCCTACCCTACCCTAAACTAAATTGTTGGCCTTGCATAGAGAGTTAGGAGCCTTCTAATCCTTTCTCCTGCCTTAATCCCCTTCAGAGGTCCCAGTGTGTCCAATTTCTGGCAATGTAAATTGCAAGCATGGGAGAAGCAGTGAAGTGGGTAGAAATGATGGCTTTCAAGTCTAGAATGTCTCCTTCACTTTAAGGTCCATAGTGAATGCTCTGGCCTTACTTTTGAGCAAGAAGAGTGTGGAATGTAGTACCCTTCTAGTAACTTTTGTCATGCTGCTTTCTGTAATTGTTCTATGCATGACAAGTGCAACTGTTCCCTTCATTCTGGTTTCTACAAGGCACATGTTGGGCATAAACAAACCAACCAACCTGAGGTCCTCCAAATGTTGGATTCAAATTTCCTTCAGCCTGCCATCCTGCCCAGTGGTGAGAAAGGATAAAAAGAGTCATCAGATGATATTTAGAAGTCCACAGGTTTGTCCACTCTGGAATAGTTTATCCATGGTGGTGTGGTGGTCCCCAACCCTTACAGGCATGTATCTTTTATTTCCCGTGGAATGAAGGGAGGAGGTGATGGAGCCAATTTGCCCAACAGACAACCAGCATTTATTAGGTTAACTGGGAAAGTGTTATCTCCATCTTGCATGTTTGTACCTTGTTCTGCTTTAGTAGGAACATCTGCTGCTCTTCAGAGCAGTGCAAGGGAACTGAATAAACACAACTTCTTGTGGTGCCTACACACATTCCCAGATGTTTTTGGTATGGACATTGTGGGTCAATTACAGGCTAAATCAACTTCAGCTTGGCATTTGTGTGCAAAAAGTTATAATATAGACAAGCTGGCCATAAAAGTCCTTCAGTTCAGGAGATGGAGAGGGAGGAAAAAGCACATGAGGCAGAGCTCTTGATTTTTTGTGTTCTTGAGAAATGTTGATTCTGCTAGTGTTTCATTACCCCCTCCTAATACCATGAAATCTGCAGTCCTCTGAGCCTGAAGACCTCCTGCCACCCAAGGTAGAAAAGTGATAACCCTGTACGCAGCCCCCTTCTTAAAACAGGTCATTCTGAGATGCATTGCCAGTTCTCTACCAATTCTGATTTTGTTAAATTCTGGTTATTTTAAATGCACTCATCTATTATGCTCTGGGATTTTGTTACAGTTTTTGTATCAAATAATAGTTCCTCGCCAAGCACAGAGGTGTTTATGAAGCTATTTCTGCCAGGTTCTGCTCCTGAAGCATCTTTCTGCTGATTGGTTCTTAAATTGTAGCTACTGCATGTGGACTATATAAGTGTGTAAGAGATTTTGTTCATCACTGTACCTAAGTGTGTGCACAGGTAGGAGGAACATGTCAGGGTGTTCATCTGGAACGTTAAGCTGCTCTATGAAGCTGCATGGTTTGCAGCCACCATTTTTGAAGAAAATGCTATTACCCAAATACTAAGGGGTGTCTGTATGTGGAAAATAGAATTAATAAGGAAATCCCATCCTTCCAGGTACTGTATTCTGTTCAGTGCAGGTAGCGGTGAAGGCTTCTGGGAGTTTTAGTCCGAGAACATCAGGAAACCCAAGATTGGGAACCACTGATTTAGACACACTCTTGTCTTGTCTTCTCTTCTCTTCTTTTCCATTGTGCCCATGAAAAAGGTCTTGTTGAGCCACATGTGGTCTTCAGATTGCACAGCTCTGCCGTTGCCCCTCAATACTGGGGCAGCTACTTCCTTTACAAATTTGTTGTTGTTGTTGTTGTTGTTGTTGTTGTTGTTGTTGTTGTTGTTGCTGCTGCTGCTGTTGTTGCTGTTGCTGTTGCTGTTGCTGTTGCTGTTGCTGTTGCTGTTGTTTGTGTTTAGCAGAGTTATATCAGCCCAAAAACCTGGAGATGGTGCTGGGGTGAATCCAGGCCATCATTTTGAAGTGCAATATAGCCTTTAAAATTTCAGAAATCTGTTTTGAAAGGAAATGTATTGCTAATATGTATTCCATGATGTAGATGCTCTCTGAAATCCACTGTAGTGTAATACTTGTGCTCATCCAACAAGGGCAAAAAAAGTGTGCAAGCTTTCGAAACCACCAGACCTCTTCATCAGGCACAATATTACAAAGGCAGTTGGGTGTAGCAACCCAACGATGCAGAGGTCATGGCGCATGTGTAGGATATCCTGAGATGTGTTCATATGGGGTTGCAAATATCCAAATGAGGCTCGGGCCATTCATGTTCACTCTTCTCTGGTTCTTCTGATTTTCCTTTTGGTTCCTGTGGCCCAAATCCTCTCTTCTGATTCCTATGATGTCTTATGTTTTTGATAAAGCTAGATTAGATATTTGTGAAGTCAGACCATCCCTTCAGCAACAGCAAGCAACTTCATCAGGCAGCCATCACTGAATACTTGTAGCAAAAACCTTTATATCAGTATTTAATGGCCATAAAGTCTTGCTAACCCCTATGCTTAAATCTCAGTCCTAGGTCACCCAGGCATTCCTATGAAGAAGAGGACAGCAATCTGAGGGAAGCAGAAGACAAACTGGAGCAGGTCCATCTGGGTCAGGACTCTCCCATCTTTGTCCAGTTTGTGCCGGGGCCTTCAAACTTCCTCAAGTTTGTTTCAACTTCTGTCTCAGAAGATCAGCCTGAAGCAGAGCTGGAGGAGCAGCAGAACCTCCGCGGAACAGCAGATGTTGGCGAGGAGAACGAGGATGTTGCAGAGGAGAATGAAGATGTTGCTGAGGAGATCCAGGATATTCCAGAAGAGAAGAAGCATGGAGAAGTGCAAGAAAAGCTGGAGGTCAGAATGGTTTGTTTCCTTTCTCCCCCATCTCGTGTGATCAGCTTCTGCCACAAACAAAAAGAGGCTATACGATGAAAACACTGTGTGTTTTCCAGCCACTTTACAAGTGATTAGAAAGAAGCCAAGCTTGGGGGGGGGGAGCTGGTGATGAAGTCCTCTCACCTTACGTCTGGGAATCCTTCCAGACAAAACTAAAACAGAACCAAAAGGATTGTGTGGTAGATGGACCGAAGAGGGTCATAAAGAGCAGAGAGGGAACAGGAGAGAGGGAGAGATGTGTGGAGCATCTAGAAAATATGCACAGTGTTGCTCAGGTAGTGCAACTCCAGACTTTGGACCTTGAACAAGAGGGATACTTTAGAACCTACTGCAGCCCACAGAGTCTGTGAGAAGCTGAGCCTAAATGTATAGAGCATCATAGCCTCTGTGAGGCATAGTGACCATATTTGCTCCGCATTTCCTACTCACGCTTGCTTTGCAGAGGGGTGGAATACAAATATTTTTAAAAGATCCATCCATCAGGCTCTTCTCAGCTACCTTTGAGATTTAACAGGAAGGCTGCTATTATATGCAGAGTCGCATCCTATTAGATATGCAAGTGATCATTCTCTAGATGCCATTCAGCAAACAGACTAAGACAAGAAACAGGACAGTTGTGGTTCTGAGTCTTCCTAAGCCTTGAACTCACCAACTGGCCTTTGTTCAGCCATTCTGCCTTAGCTTCGCCCACCCAACCAGTACAGACCACAGCTCTCACCAGCCTTCGTTGACCTAAGCGAGGAACACTGGGAGTTGCAGCCTCACCAATGCCTGGGTGAGGCCTTCACTTTGCCCACCTCTGCCTTATTAAGAACTAGGATAATCCTCAAATCAATGTGTACATGTGGCCCCACAGGTGTACATTGCCTCCCCCACCCCCACCCAGCTTATCCATTCAGAACCTGGCATATCCACCAGGGTCTTCCTTTTCCAGCACTCCTCCAGCCTGGCCAGGAGCTTGGGCTGCCCTTCCCTGTCTCCTCCAGCAGCTGACCACTCATCACTGCATGAGAAGAATCCCTAACCTAACTCCTTGACTACTCAGTTGGCTGTCCAAGGAGGTGGAAAAAAGGGCAGCCCAAGCACTTGCCCAGACTTGAGCCACTAGAGAAGGAAGATCCTGGTGCAGCACAGCGGACTACGACTGGGGTAACTAGCCGGGTGGTTGAGGGGATTTCTTGTTTTTTTTAAATATCAAAACAGAAAGCTTGGTTTTAGGTTATAGACCTTCACAGATCTTTGCTGCTTAGCTTAAAATCCAAAGTCATAGGCTTATCTACCCACTCATCTGTTTTGCTGTGTCAGTCCAGAGAAGGAAAATACTGTTTAGAAGTTAATTTACACAGCCATAATCTCTTGCCTCCTGATATGTGTGCTCTTTCTCATAAACAGAATGTCCCCAAGGGTGTATGTTTACAAACACTTGCATACAGGGTCTTCAGGCAGATGCTAGCCAGCTGTCTGTTGGGGGTGCTGTAATTATAGATTCCCTGCATCACATATGGCGATGGTCTAAGATGCTCCCCTTCAACTCTGGTTCTGCATCTGCAGGTACACAGAATCACTTTCCCTTCTGATTTCATCCAACATTTTGTACTGAAAAACCAGAACATTTGCTGTTTCCTCCAAAAAGTTCCTGAACAACAGTGATACAGTTAGCGATGGGCGAGAAACTGGTCACGTTTCCATTTTAAGACAAACACAATCAAGTTTTGCCTCCTGAACCAGACATTAGTTATACAGTAATATTGGCCAGGATTGTATCGGTAGTTACATAAAGTGTGCTTCTTTTGTTGCAGCTAATGGACCAGGTACCAAAGAAAATCTTGCTTGCGTGGTTGGGCATGTGACCAGGCATATGATTGAAATGCATCCAGGCACCTTGTCAATGAGCTACAGTTAGCAACAGCATGTTGCACTGTGTGATCTGCAGGAGAGATCAGCATAAATAGAAATCATAATCACAGGATTATATTTGGAAGGGATGCTGGTGGACATCTAGCTCAACCCCTTGCTCCATGAAGGGCCCACACAACAGGAGGCATCTCTGGTCTCTAGGATTCTGGTCAGTGGCACTTTCCAGGATTTTGCAATGCAGTTTTCTAATTAGAAAACATGCTTAGAATGAAAAAGGGGAAACAAAAGTGTATGGTGTGGATTTTTCCTGAAGGAAATCCATCCTAATGTGTGGACAAGGCAAACTAGGTACAAAAGTGCACCCATTAGGAGAAGCATGCCTACATTCCCTTGTGGAGCTTTGGCAGGGAAAATTTTACACTATTGGAGACAAACCTAATGGTAGAAAACTGAGACTGTGCAGAATCTCACCCAACCGATTTGTCCATCCTTAGGCTGCTATGGGCTGATTTGTCTCTGTGTGCTGCTTTTAGGCTTATGGCCAGACCTGCTGCTACAGTACTTTGTCACTGGTGACACACTCAGTGTTATTCGACAGGCATGGTTGTGTTGGCAGGAAGTGAAGGATGAGAACCTAGGCATCCTCATATACCAGCTGTGTCTGCTGAACTGACACCCATTTAATTCTTCAGGAGAAGAAAAGAAGATGGATGAGGAGGATGTGGCACCAGAGAAACGGCAAAGAGCGCCAAGCACTTCCAGCAATGAGGAAGAGTATCAGCCTCCTTTAAGCCCTACAATAAAGGTAGGTGCCATACTGCTTAGAAAGAGGATGCTGAAAAGTGCATTTAACAAATGCAAGTGTTGTTCATTGGGGAGGAACAGAGAAAAATTAGGAGGATATAGGACTGTGTGAAAGAGCAGCATGTATAGAATTTTTCTCTCCTGGCCTCATAATGCTGAAAGCTTAACCTGATGCTGTTGATTTAGGATTCTAGAAATCTTCTGATTTTATTGTCCTCAACAGAAAACAACCTCTCAGTACTAGAGATGGAGTTGAACTGAAAAATAAATCATGTTTTCTGATGAATTTAGTTCAGTGGTTCTCAACCTGTGGGTCCCCAGATGTTCCTGGACTGCAACTCCCAGAAGCCTCCACGCTGGAGGGGGTTCCTGGGAGTTGCAGTCCAGGAACATCTGGGGACACACAGGTTGAGAACCACTGATATAGATGATTAGTCAAAATTCATTGATTCATGTTTGTCATTAATCAAGTCCCCGATGAATATGAATGGATCAATTTTAACTTATTTGCATCCATTAATTTGTTGAGCTATAAAATGGCTCCCGAGGCACTAGACACACTGAAATTGGAGCAAAGCATCCCTGACACTCCTCCATAATCCCCTTGAGTTTTCTGGAGATAGGAGTTTGAATGTCTGAGTTATGCACCCCCCCAATAGCTCTCCCCCAGGAAAGTTCTCCCTAGGCGTGTAGAGACACCAAATTTGATGCGAAGCTTCTAGTTCTCTACAGCCCCTCCAGGCTTGGTGAAATTTGGTGAATGTTTACCAGTTGCTTAAAGGGCACTTTACGGGGGTGGTGGTGGTACTTTGTGGATGTATAACCCAGATACCTGAAACCTAATCGTTACCATCCCGATCTCTACTCAGTATAGCAAGATATCCTACCAGAAAGACAGAAAGGGGCTACTTTACAGCAATTTTTCTCTCATGCATGAGAGCACACTTTTTTCATGAGCAGACATATCTGCAGAAAACGTATTTTGTCTGATTGTTTATCTTGATTTTAAAGCCTCACACAAAAGTCAGGAATTTCTGGACAAACTAGTTTTTTTTTTGCAGGAGGTGTGAAAATGCAGAGAAGGGACAATACCTCATAACCTCACCAGCAATTTAAATAACATTTTTGAAGCTTTTTACCTTGTGAACATAAAATAACTGAAATGTATATCCCCTTCTCCTAATACAGTGGTTCCCAACCTGGGGGTCGGGACCCCTTTGGGGGTCGAACGGCCATTTCACAGGGGTCCCCATGAGCCAGTGAATAAAAAGGCACAAACAGCTTGGGTCTGGAGGAGAGGGGGGGAGGAATGGGGAGGGGAAGAGTGAATTACAGCTTGATATGTTGGAGAGGATGTCAATCAATGGCACGAGAGGCTGCAATTGGCTGAGGGTGCCTGTAGAGGGAAGTTCTCTATGACAGCTGCAGCAGTGGCCTGCCAAAGGGGGCTTGTGGCCTCTTTGAAGCAGGACAAGGGGTCACCACCACATGAGGAACTGTATTAAAGGGTCGCGGCATTAGGAAGGTTGAGAACCACTGTCCTAATAGAAGCTGGGAAGATGTATCTGCATTTTGATCCTCTAACCCAGGGGTTTCGAAACTTTTCACAAGGAGGGCCAGATTGGGTGAGGTGAAAATGTGTGGGGGCCGACCATTCGGCCTCATTTGGTCCCCAGGCTGGACTTTGGACAGATCTCTATAACATGCAAGAAGGCGGGGAGGACGCTGCAGCAACAGAGCTGGGGCAGGTTGGCTGGGCAGGTGGCTGGGGTGGTGGTGGACAGAAGCAGGGAGGGCAGGCAAAACATAAAAGTGCAAGCTGATGGCTCCATCTGGTATGGGGAGAGGCCAGCTGACGGGGATGCGTAACATGCTAAGGTGGTGGGGAGAAGAGGTTGTGGGCCGCTTGAAATTTGAAAACGGGCCTCATTTGGCCCCTGGGCCTGACTTTGGACATGCCTGCTCCAACCAAACTGCTTAAACTATTGTATCTGTTCTTTAGATCACAGACAGAACTGAATCTCTGAACCGCTCTGTACAAAAAAGGTACCCTTATTCAGTATTTTCTCACAGCTTTGACATATTGGTCTTTCTGTTAGTTCATTGCAACCATACTGAGATTTCAGTTGTTTTCATTATTTACATACCAGAAAGGATAATATCTTTCCAAGTGGGTTATATAAACAATAAAACATATAAAGCCAAGATCCGTTTAATTCAGTTACAAAATTAAAAGCAAGAATTCAAAAACAGTAATAAATCCAGTTTAACACTTCAGATAGAAAATAGTGACATAAGATGTTGAGCCCCCTTTTAGAAGCAAATAACAGAGCCACATGTATCTCACTTGGCTATTTTACGTGAGAAGAAGTTCCAGAATTTTAGAGTCATGACTGGAAAGTCCGTCCAATAGATGGCAGTCCTCTGAGCAGGGCCCCTGGAACCAATCTTAAGATACAGGTAGCTTCAAAGCAGTGTAAGTGGTTTTTCAGAAAACCTGCTGCCCAAACAATTATGGTATCTGTGCATCTTATGGATCTTGAGCATATACATTGGGCTGTGTTTCTTCTTTCCCTGGATGTAGTCAGTGATATTTAACCATTAAGGTACATTACCTCTGAATAGGACTAAACACTGAACACAACCTCAGATGTCTCACCTTGGTTTCTCTGGACCTATGTAGAACACTATGTTTAGTGAACAGATTGTTTGTCTAAGGGCCTTTTCACATGACCCCTAAGATCCGCTGGCCACTTAAATTCGGACCAGGGATCTTGGGGGTTCGTTGCTCTTTCTGCGTCCCCACCCCTCCGCACTTCCTGGCTGCTGGCTGCGTGAGGGGAGGGAGGAAAAAAGAGAGGGGAAAATGCAGGCTCACCTCTGAAGCTGCCTGGAGACCCGTTGTTGTCCTGATTCCTTCTCTTCTGTTTGTTTGTTTTGCCTCTCTTAAAGGGGCGGGAGGCAAAAAAACCCAAACAGAAGCGAGGAGAGCCCCGCACTCATCAGATTAAATCCGGACCTGGGGATTTTCACCCTCCTAGAGCAGGTACAAGAAAAGTGCGCTGGGATGCGCTTAGGTGGGCGTGTTCGCACTTAATTTCCTGCAAACTCCGGAGCTGGTGGGGAAACAATTTTAAGCTCCGGAGCTGGCAGCCATTTGCTGCGGAGTTTAGGGGTCGTGTACAAATACCCATACTCACGTTTCTCTGCTTACAAGATGACAAGGTCTCTCTCATGTTTCTTCTACACCCTGCTCTGATGGGGCCAAAATTTAATAGGCATTCTGAACCTTGGTTTCACCAAACATCCAGGATCTTAACCAGAGTGAAGACAGCACAGGCTGAAGCATGTGCCTATTTGTTTGAAAAACTGTGGTGTGATAAACCAATCCACAGCTGCATCATTTGTAAATTTAAAACACATGGATGCCAGTATAAGAAACACATGCCTGATGAAAAGTGGTCTTCCCAAGAACCTTTGGACTTTTATGTTCTCACTCTTACATTGCCTGATGAAATGGTCCTGATCCATGCAAGCTCCTATATTGTATGATAGTTTTCTTAGTAGTCTCTAAAGGGACCACCTACTCTTATATTTCTAGTTGGCAAATAATGGGGGAAACAGATTTGTCATCATACCTCTTTTCTGTTTTTCCTTCCAGCAACAGTGTGAAGAAGATACAATCCCCGCTCCCTGTTTCAAAGATAGATGACAAGCTTGAGCAGTATACTCATGCCATTGAGGTGAGCAAGTTGTGTGAAAATGCTTTGCAAAGCAGTGTTGAGGTTGCCTGCTTTCTTCCTTTCCGTAGGCTTTGCTAGCATTTCAAGCTCACGATCGGCTGAGAATCAAACTGTGCATGTGATCTCCTCCCCCATCTTGAGTCCAGTAGCTGCACAAGTACTCCTCTGGAGTTTGCCAAAGTGTGTTGCAGTTACAGCCCCCCCCCCTCACAAAAAACAGAGCTTTCTATTCCTTGAACCCTCAAGGGGTAGTGTTTGTTCTGCATAGGAATAGGATGCTGCCTCTCCAAACCTGCAGTTACTACCAGAATGAAAATCAGTTGATACCATCTCACTTCCAGTTTTGATGTTCTTCCCCTTTTACCTTCTTTTGGCAAGGCCTATTGCAATCCCTAGTTGGTCCTTACTGGGAGGTGGAAACTGCATCTCTGGGGTCTCTTAGGTTTTCCCACCCCGAGCATCACCAATGGAATAATGTTGGGCTATCCCCAGAGCAAACCAATCCATTCTTTCATTATCTATGTCTCTACTTTTCAGTCTTCCAGCAAGACTCCCAAACCAGTGCGCCAGCTTTCCATTGACCTTCCCACCAACAGTGCAGCTGTGGCCAGTACAAAAACTCTGTGGGAAACTGGTGAAGTGGCTCAGTCCCCTCTGAAGACATCCTGTAAGGTAGGGCCTCCACTCTGTGTTGTGTATTTCCAAATCGCTGGTGCTGGGACAGATTCTGCCTCTTGTGAGGGTTGAATGATATATACGACTTCAAGTGAAAATCTCTTTAATGCTCTCAATTATATAGATTCAAAATATGGGATATTAATATTTTTGTGTGATCTGCTGGGTAAAGGCTTGAAAGCCCATTCACTGTGTCTGTATTTCTCTTAGGACATTGTGCCTGGAGACATTGTGAATAAGAGGAGCATTTGGGAACAGATGGAGAGTCCAAGGGCTGATGGGACTCCTAAGGTGAGAGAGGCATTTTTCTTGAGTGGAACCTAGGTTAAAATCTGGGCCACTTTGTGGGTTGGGTGATAATAGGGGGTACAGGCGCATACTGGGTCCTGGGCTAGTAGATTGCTTTGGTTGAGGCCCTGCCTTCACTTCTCTTGAGCCTTCCCTGCATGGAAAGGGAGGAAAACCACTTCCATCTGGCACTTGAGGAGGTGGCTGAGTCATGAAGGCCATACAGCGATACCTTGTATAAAGGAATTAATTCGTTCCAAATGAAATTATGTTAAGCAAATTTTCCTTTACACCAATTTCCCATAGGAATGCATTGAAAACAGAGTAATCCCTAATCGTGACCATTTTTATGTTGTGCGGATTCACCCCATAGACAATTGTGTTAAGCAAGTTTCCCCTATCTCCAGAATTTTTTATGTTGTACAGATTTTATGTAATACAAACCGTTTGTTATACAAGGGTCCACTGTAGTTATAGAATTGTCTGAGTAATGCACCCAAATTGCTCCTTCCCCATCTTCCTTCCATGGGCAAGATGGAGGAAGGTGCAAAGCCCACCCTCTGGGTGGTTCAGAAGATGTCCCATGTCCGAGTCCCCATCAACCACAGTCCACTATCTCTTCAAGAAGTAGTTAGGCATGTTAAGCTTTGTTTAGGAACAAAATGAAGCTCCTCAAAGCTGTAGCTTGGCTCCCCTCCCGTTCCCTTCTTCCTTGGTATGGGGAAGGTGTAGCCCATGCTTTCCCCGAGGCTCCATGGGGTGGGTTGGTCATATTTGAAGATGAAGGTATGGCAAGAGAGGCAGGGGCATCAAGTCTCCACCTCTTGACTGCACTGGTACTGCTTTCCTCACATTTAGGTTAAACTTCCTGGCAAGAAGTACAAGTATGTGGCAATTGGACATGGCCAATACAAAAAGGTATTGGTAGAAGATAATGGAGAAAAAGAAAAGTAGCCTGCTTTGGTATTCAGCACCTACAGGTAGGTAGAGCAAAGTGGCTTAGTCTCACAATTGGGTCCTTTAGTGATCTCTCTTATTGCTACAATTGCCCAAATGTGTAAGCAGAGACATTGTGCTCATGTTTATTTGTGGTGGCAGGAGCTGAGGAATCTAGGTTATCCACAGGGTATGTTGAATGTATACTTTCTTGGACAAGTATGGATAGTTTTAAATATGCACCATTGCTCACTAATTATACTAGCCTTCATCACAATTCAAACCAAAATGAAAGCACTGTGGTTAGGGTTAGGGTTGTGGTTTTCCCTTGTAGCTTGAATGCCATTCTTAAGACGCCCTTGGCTCCAGCTGTTGTCTTTGCAATGTGTAAGGAGTGGCAATGTTGGTTGTATACAGACCCCAGGGACAAAAGTGGCAGAAACAGTAGAGGTGTAAGCTGTCTGTCAGCGGGGTCCGGCCCCTCTATTCATGAACAAACCTTTTTTCCATAGAAATATTTTATTCAGTCTATATTTACAATGTTTAGATATACTGTAGATATAGATATTTTGAAGATGATAGCTGTTGTGAACTTTTCGGGCTGATTTTTGAAGATGCTGTTATTGCTCTAGGCAGCTGGGTTTTCTGGGAGATGCATCTTGAGGGCATAGACCTTGTGTGGCTGCAGAAGGAAATCTCTAAAAGCTGCTGCAGGGAGCCCTGTGGCACAGTGGTTAAATGCCTGTAGTCCAGGGAAAACTGTGCTCACGACATGGGGTTCAATCCCAGGTAGCCGGCTCATGGTTGACTCAGCCTTCCATCCTTCTGAGGTTGGTAACATGAGTACCCAGCTTGCTGGGGTGGGGGGGGCAATGTGTAGCCTGCATAATTAAACTGTAAATGGCCCAGAGACTACTTGAAGTGGTATGGGGCAGTATATAAGCAGAACACTTTGCTTTAGTGGAATATTCTAGCCCCTGGCCCTTAAAAACTCAGATAGAAGCCCATAGGCACCGTTCTGTCACATCACTTTCCCCTTTTTCGTGACATCTTAGCTCACACCTTTCCATTACTTAACACACATTTTCTTTTTCTGCATCCCATGTTATTGCCTCTGAATATTGGCACTGTCTTATCTTCTACCAAACTTTTGAAGTCCCAGCTGAACTTGCGTATCCTTTCTTACTTGCGTGTTCACTCCCTCCCATCCAGCTGTCACTACATAAAGAACATATGTGAAAACTTACTGAAAAAAAACCCTGAACTTTGGTTTACACCCCTGCCTTTAGAGAGGAACATATCACTGATTCTTCAGAGGTCTCCAGACATATTTATGTGATAATCTATCACCCTGTGATCCTTAAAGCTGAAAGATTTTCACGATTTACATCTCAGAAGCTGGATATACTTCTCAATTACATAACAAAGAGCCTTTTCACACGACCCCTAAACTCCGCAGCAAATGGCTGCCAGCTCCGGAGCTTAAAATTGTTTCCCCACCAGCTCCAGAGTTTACAGAAAATTCAGTGCGACCACGCCCACCTAAGCGCGTCCCAGCGCACTTTTCAGGTACCTGCTCTCCGGGAGTGAAAAATCCCTGATGCGAATCTAACGTAGAAAGTGCCGGGCTCTCCTGGCTTCTGTTTGTTCTTTTTTTGCCCCCCGCCCCTTTAAGAGATCTGAATGCTGCCAGGAACAGAGCGAGACCGGCAGAACGGAGGTGAATCGGCATTATTTTCTCCTTTTTTTTCTCCCTCCCCTCACGCAGCCAGCAGCCAGGAGTGCGGAGGGGGTGGGGACACAGAAACAGGGACAAACCCCCAAGATCTGGTCCGAATTTAAGTGGCCAGCGGATCTCAGGGGTCGTGTGAAAAGGCTCAAAGTGCACAATGCTCCCAAATCTTATCTGGTTGATTTTAAATGACTGCTGGTATGAACTGATATAGGAGGGCCCAAATACCCGCCCAATGAATATTAGCTCTGAAACGGAGTAGGTATGGGGAAAAGTCCTTCTGTTCTGTAGGATTCCGTCTCTTAAGCCTCCGCCTTTACCTTCTGCAGAAAACTGGGAGAAGATGGAAAGTACACATTCCATGCATTCAGACTAAGATTAAGTTGGAGGGGGTACGGTTCCTACATGCAGGGCCTGTAACCTCTTAAAGCAGTTGCTTGCTGACAGGTCTGCTTTAGATAAAAACTTTTAAGAAGCCTGCCTGCTCTGTGGAACAGTAGGGTTGAGAAGATGGTCCCCCAACATGGTCTCATTTGTCTTAAGGCTATCTGTTTGTATTGTCGTTCCATGTACATTTTGATTGCATTCACAGTCTTAATCAAACTTCTCCAGTTCCACTGTTAAGTGATCCAAACTATTGGGCAGTTGCTTTCATGAGGAGAAAACCTGGCTATTGCTAGTGGAATAATCCGCCGTTATTATTTCTGTTGTGGGGAGGTACCTATATAGGTGGCTATATTTGCCCAAATATCTGCCTCACATATATTATGAAGAAGGCTGCTTCTCAGAAAAAAATCCTTATGACCAAACTACATATGATGGCACAGTCATAGGTAATTTGTCTCCAACATTTTGCATTGCATAAAATGCACCCATGAGGGTGTTTGCCCCCACTTACTTCTTGTTGTTCTTCCACACAAAGCTGCTTTCCCCCAATCTACTTCCTTTAGCATAGGGAAAATATATGGGAGCCTAGAGATCTGCTCATGCTGCACAAAGGGAAAAGTTTAAGAACTTTCATGTCTTTTCCCCACCCCTTGGCTTTCTGCACCCTCTGTGCTACGATTCTGGAAAATGAGAGGTGAGGATAAGCTGTACAAGGCAGAACCATGCCTTTCGGCCCTTATTCTTTGCCCCTGAAAAGGAAAAGAATGAAGGGGCCTCATTTTTCTTCTTCTCTGATAAATACAAGAGGGACATAGAAGATCTAGAAGAGATTAGAAAACACAATTCACTCCACACTCATCAAAGAATCAGCAGAGGGACAAAAGCTTGGGACTGCAACTGTGTCGCTCTCAAATGGATACGTAGCTCGCGCATGGTCATTTTTCAAGCAACTGTCCTACACAAGCCGAATTGGAGGCCATCTAAAGAGAACTGGGCCTGAGTATTTGTGAAAAGTGGGAGCATTTGAGCTGCTCTCCTCATTGCTGCTTTGGGGCACATTCACTCTGTAAGCCGTAGAGGCAGGGAACAAGGCTGCAGTGGTGATCCGCACTGGTGATGCTACTATACGGACAGAGTTGCCTTGCTTCACTGAGTGGCACCATTAAACCGTGTGATGGGTTCTTTTGAAAAACAGCAGGAATTTGTTTTGTATAACAATGCTGGTAGAGAACACAATTTTTTAAAAAGGCTCCAATGTAGCAAAACATACTGACCTGAGCATAATGCTAGAACCTCTTTAAAAACTTTCAGTGAGCTCAAGGCTAGGACAGGAAAAGACCAAACCCAAGATATGAACAACATGGCATTGCACATAAAGCAACTATCCCTGTTTCAAACAGCAATGTTAGCAACTTGCTTCTAATACATCAATATGTTATGTGAAGTAGCCCTTGATTGTTCTTTGAGACAGTGCTGGGATTTATCAAGCAAAACCCCAGGCATATTAACAATGTGATCTATCACCCACACTTGCTGTTAACCAGCTCACTTTGTTCTCCATGCAAACAGTTCACTCCCAAACAAATAAGGCAATATATACATATATACAGTAGTATACAACAGGAGGCATTTTGGTGATGGCAGTAATGGGGACAAAGAGTGTTGTGCTCATGACCTGGGGTTCAATCCCAGGTGGCTGGCTCATGGTTGACTCAGCTTTCTATCCTTCCGAGATAAGTAAAATGAGTACCCAGCTTGCTGGGGCAGGGGGCAATATGTAGCATGCATAATTAAATTGTAAATCACCCAGAGAGTGTATATAAGCAGAATACTATTAATACCAGAAATTACTATGCAGACTTGTGGCTAATGGTAGTTGGGTTTTAAACATGACTAAAAATTCACTCTCTGAATTGCCTGAGCCTACTATATCTTTGAGTTTTGAAGACAGTTGCCTGCCTATCTTTACTTCTGATAGATGGTATTTACCTTTTGCAAATACCTATACGAGACATGACTAGAAAAAAAGAGGAAAAATCTATGCTCTTCCTGTTACAGTGCTCAAGCTTTTTCATTAATGAAAAGCACGAATCCTTGTTTATTTTCTTGCCGCGTCTGTTGCCATGCTTGTCTCAAATGTTTAAAAGAGTACAAACTTGGAAGCAAGTCATGCCAACTGGTTAGTTAACTTGCTCTTGAGTTTCCATAACTGGATCATAGGTGGGTTGTTTTCAATTTTCATTTGGTTGTGAGCGGAGGGACAATGAGGGCTGCTGTCTAAAAAGACCCAAATTGTATAGCCCTGCTTTAAACTGAACTAGGGACCTGCTTGTTTAAAGAGTGGAGGAGTCTGGCCTGACAAGGTGATACAATTTTTGCACAATGAACAGCCAATTCCATCCTAAAAAATACAACCTGCATGTCTCCGTATAGGATAGGTTTGGTAAAACTGACTTAAAGGTAATTTTTTCAAAATACATTTACTATGGACAATGTGGCGTTTCCCACAAGATCTTTGCTATACAGTTGGGTTAACTCAGTGGTTCTCAACCTGTGGGTCCCCAGATGTTCCTGAACTGCAACTCCCAGAAATCCCTTCCAGCACAGCGAGTGGTAGAGGCTTCTGGGAGTTGCAGTCCAGGATCATCTGGGGACCCACAGGTTGAGAACCACTGGGTGAACTGTATAAGATTGTTTTGAATGAGATTCAGTGACTGATGTTAACCATTTTGTTTCACATCGTTTCTATTATGTTTAAAAGCAAGACTTCAGTCTATCCCTCTTAAGTCCTGTCCCACTGAGGGATGGTTACTAAATGCATGTGCATCTCTAGATACGCAAACAGCAACTCTGTGAAGTGTTTTTTTTTATTATTAGCACCATTAGAATTAATGTTGGCCTGGCAAGTGATTTTACCTTGAGGAAGATTTTGCATTTGTTTCAGAACCTCCCAGCTTGGTACACAACCTTCAAAAAGAAAACAAAAGTGGAAAAAACCCCCACAACCCATGCCCTTTATTCACCACTTCCTTTCACCTGCCACCCAGACGCAGTCCTATTAAAACTCGTCAGTGTTTCCTCAGGGGGCTTGCTTTGGATTCGACGTACCTCAAACAGAGTGGTGATCTTTGTCATGGGTTTGGAAGCCAGCTCCTTAAGCTTCCGTGCATCAAAGCGTGGGCGGTGGAGGACAAGGGGTAAACGTCGCCGGAATGAGAATATTCCCTCTCTTCTTGTTTCCTTTTCCTCTACTCGCTCTTCTTTTGCCTTTCGAGTTGTCATCTGGTATAAGATGGCATCCCACATCTTGATAGCTCTTGACTTGGTGGCTCCTTTCTCCAGACCAGGGGCAGCTTGAGATTCTTCTTTGGTCTTTTTTTCTTCCACATGCTCTGCTTTAGCTGGCTCAGACGACTCCGGGACAGGAAACTGTGGGTCTTCAGATTCTATGATCAAGTGCTTCTTGAGGCGAGACCAGCCGCTGAACTTAGTTTTAGGAGGCACTGGTGGTTTTGGCTTTGGTAAGGAGCTTGTGGTACTCTGGGAAGTAGCTGGTGGCTGTGGTGGCGTAGCCTGCTTGCCATTCCCAGTTTCTGGTGAAGGGACATGTATGCTGACAACCAGTGGTCCAGGTGTAGCTCCCTCTGCTGCCATGGGCTTCTGATAAACGATGGGACTTGGCTGTCTCTGGGCCTCATTGTGGGGCTCTAGGCTTCTGCTGTTTTCCGGAGTCGTGGGTCTATGCAGCTGAGGAACTGGGGATGTGACTACTGTATGCTGCCTAGGCACGTGAACTATTTCAGTTTTCACTGTCCTAGCAGGAGGTTCAGGGGACAAAGTCACATCTAACGTAGGAGACCTGGCCAGGCTAACAAAGTGTGTTGCTCTTGTCTCACCAGTTGGTGGGTGTGAATGATCTGTCTGTGAATGGATAACCATGGGGCTGTCTTTGTAATGAGGAAGTTCTGCTGGCTGCCCCAGCAGTTGAGCTTTAGCCCTTGGCGCTTGGACGCTATGAATATAAGCATGGGTTTCAGCAACGTGGGTCACTGGCACTGGGGTGCCTTGCACCGGTGGAGGGGGAGCGGGGTGTTCAGGGAGGGCACTCAGAGGAGGTGGCTCTGTGTGTGTCTCTGGAGGGTGGCCTCTGAGCTGCCAGGAAGGCTCTGGCGTGCTCTGCCTCTGGAGTGGTGAGACCGCGGGTGAGGTGGCCATTTTGAGGTGCTCAGAAAGGCTCCTTTGCTCCGAGACAGTGAACATGAAAGGCTTTCCTTTAGGAAAGGGAGATGAAACATGATGGGCAAGAGGCTTGATGGAGAAGCGGGGAGGGAGGTGGACGGTGATCTGGGTTTTGATTTCCTCAGGCTTGAGTGGGGAGGATCGGTTGTTGTGCTCCAAGTCCGGGCTGGCTTCACTCACAGGGGACAAGCTGGACCGGAAGGTGGTGCCTTGCTGGGCTGATAATGTTGCTTTCTTCTTTGCTGCTTTCTTCAAGAGTCTCTGTAATTTAAGATTGTCCATTCCAGGCTTAGGGGGGAGAGGAGGGGGTGGAGCCTGCGGGTGGAGGGAAGCTGACCCATGGGCAGATGTTACGGTGATCAGCATGGTAGCCCCCTGAAACAAAGAAACACACTAATAAAAACAGTTTTCTTATACGTTTGCTGACACAACACACAGTCTCCGGCTGTTACAAGTGACAGCAGACCCACCAATGGACAATATATCCAAAACTTTTTAAGATAAATTAATAAATCTGAGAGCAGCTAATTCATGTTTGACATCTATCTTTCACCCCCTTCTCTTTCTTAGCTTGCTTGACAGTTTGGGGGACATGCCTGCCCCAAAACTATTTAGGGGAATTCTGCAGGGGGGGTTGTTTTAAGCCAAAATATAGAAAGCAGATAAAAACAACTCAAATTTAAGAATTCTGTCTGAGCACACACAAAAATATTTTAATTCAATACCCCCCAGGTGGTTGGGAAAGCATGGGGGGGGTTCTGAGATGGGTATGGAGCCAAAAATGGCCTTGGGTTTTTTAAACAATCCACAGGTCACTTTGCCAACTCCTGATATAACACTATGATTTGACCCCAGAAAGATGCAGGGTTCAAACTTGGACCATACATGGGCGACAGCAAAACACTGATTTGCCAGCCAAGATTCAAAGACTGGAAGCTGTTTGAAAATATTAATCTGGGAGAATAACCCAAGGTGATGTGTATATGCATCAAATGTATATATTCAAGCAATCTCGAATCTGGGGCCCACAGACACATTTATCACATGATAAGGCCAACCGACATCGAACGTGAGAACTTCCATACTGTTTCACCCCACCTTAAACACAATGTGTATGCAGTTGGTTTGTGCAAACCATTAAGTCACCACATCAGGTGATGTGGTACCCACACATGCATAAACCAGCTTTTACCTGGTTAAAATCCATCGACACTTAATGAGCCAATAGTGACTCTTTGTTATCTGCGCCCCTTCCTATGTTAGCCATCTGAAGGGAGGTCAACAGATAGAAAGGACAGTAAGGCCTTGCTGATGGCACTGCCACGCCACTGATGTCTACTCAACCAAAATATGGATGTTTCAAGAAGGGAAAACATATCTTTCTTAGTTTTACTTGCCTTCAAGGTCTATATGATCAGAGAGACAACCCCATTATCCATCCTCAGTTGCATGGACATCGGGCTGGGCAGAAATGCAGCTGCATGGCTGGCTGAGGGAGGACTACTGGTGCCATTCGACTGCCTCTGTGTGTAAACCCCTCTCATATGATTGATGCATGAAAGCAGCCACAGCATAACAGATGAACGGTTGATTCTTTTGCTTACGATACTTTCCAAAGTGTTCTCCAAGGTGGGCCCCAATACTTGAAGCTGCCTTTGTTCACCCAATACTGTGCTCCCATCACTAGGTGAAGCGAGGCAAACTGTTATCAAGCGGCAGGTGCTTGAGGTGGGAGGGCAGCAAAGGGTTTGAGAAAAAGGCTGTGTGTACCTGGCAACTTGTCCAGTGTCCCCTAAGCTGGCCTGCTGCCATTGGGTGCAGCAGAGGACACCGTCCTGCTGCTGCTGAAGAAATACCCATTTGTACGTGAATGGCTTCTCATTTCCTCAGGCAGCACTAGATCTTGGGTGAGCCTTCCTAGGAGTCAGGCTGTCTGAGAAGCAGATGGAAAGGCTGTAAGCACATTCTGCTTTCTTACTTCCTTTTAAAATCTTATTCCCTGCCCCCCTCTCCAAGTAAAAGCAAAGCAAAGTGTTCTGCTTATATACCACCCCATACCACTTCAAGTAGTCTCTGGGTGGTGCTACACATTGCCCCCCACCAGCAAGCTAGGTACTCATTTTACCGACCTCGGAAGAATGGAAGGCTGAGTCAACCATGAGCCTGCTACCTGGGATTGAACCTCAGGCCGTGAGCACAGTTTTACCTGCAGTACAGGCATTTAACCACTCCGCCACGGGGCCCTTAAACAGAATCACGTACGGCGTGAATCTGTACAACAAAAAATGGTTGTGATTAGGGCATATTAAGCAAATGTTCCTTTATACAAATTTCCCATAGGAATGCATTGAAAACGGAGCAATCCGTAATCACAACCATTTTTATGTTGTATGGATTCACGCCATAGGTGATTCTGTTAAGCAAATTTCCCCTATCTCCTGAATGTTTTATGTTGTACAGATTTTATGTTATACAAACCATTTGTTCTACGAGGGTCCTCTGTAATTTCAGTTTGCATGTCCCTACTCTGTTGTGATACAGACCACGAGTCAGCTAAAGGTGAGCTGTGCAACATGAGAGTGAAGAAGCTGGGGGTACAAATTGAATTTTAGCTCCCAGCAATAGACGGTGTTGTGTGTCACTTGTAAAAGTTCACCAGAGCTATCGGGTCCTCCGTGTGTCTCCTTGGTGATTTGTGTGCTTATTTCAGCTGCTGCGGTCTTCAAGCCAAAATCCATTGCTCAGCTGATAGGAACTCCTCTGGGGAGATGGAAAGCATCTACCAAGATGGAAAAGCCCTACTTGTATCCTATTTGTATCCTCAGCCATTGACATGGAGAACAGATGTTTCCACTTGAATGCGTGCAAGTGATTCGGGCAACATTTTGCCTAGGTCGCAGTTTGGCTTTCAGTAGAAGCCAATTATTCTTTCAGAACTGGGACTTTTCAGTCTAGACAAAGAAGCCCAGGGAACTCCTTCTGCAGAATTACTTCAGCAAACATCCCTCCCCCCATCACCTAAAATTGATATGCACATGTATCTCAGAAGGCTGAGAGCTGCTTTGGAGCCATGTTTGTATGACATGTGACTCACATGGAGCTGTGCCTAGAACACCTTCCACCCGCCCCCATGATTCTGAGTTTGTGACTGTCATCCTCTCTTTTGGCACTTGCACTGTTATGGAAGTGGCAAAGCTCCTGCACATGGGCCATATGTCTCACATTAAAGCATCTTCTGCCCAACTGCAGATGTTGAACATCTGCATGAATTCAGTTTTAACAAGGATATTGGTTAGCAAAGCTCAGTTGAAACTTAAATAGCAGTCTGCACAGGTTTTGCATGACTGTTGTGCCCGAGGAAGGGAAGCTGTGGTTTTTTTCTCCATGGCACACAGATTGTTTGCTGCTTTTGCACTAGTTCAAAGGGAATCTGCTCATCTTCTCCTCTTTCAGGAGAATGAAGCGGTTTAAGTAATTAATGCGTTCTCTGGGACGTTTTGTATCCTGAAAAATTTATAAACCGAAGTGAGGTTTTTCATAACCCGGAGCATTTGTAACCCAGGGGACCACTGTATATCTGCGCTCAGATAAACTATGTTTGTGAATTCAGTTTGACATAATGAGCTACAGTTTGAATAAACCCGACCTTGTGTTTAATTGCTGTATTGACACTTTGCGAAAAAATAGTAGGTTTTGAATTACAGTTTGGGCACTCGGTCTCTAAAAGGTTCGTCATCACTGGACTAGATGGTCCAGAAGGCTGTCCCTTTCAGCATCACTGCAAAAGTGCTTGCACATATCATGGGACAACCTTTCTACCCGGCAGCAGCATTTAAAATTTTGCTTGTTCCCTGGCCCCCTTGAGATTTCTTTGTATATAGACAGGCTTCAATCTATAAAATCCTTACTATGGTTGCTCCAAGAACTTGTTTATATTTTCCACTCCCATCCTTGCCAAACTGCAAATCTGTGAGCGAGTGTTTGTTTTTCAGCTCCAGACCTTTGTGTGTGCTTAACATCATTTTCCACGTTCTGAGCCTGGGTTCGTAGAGGCTCTCTTGTTAACCTTTCTTCAAGATCACGTGGTAAACTTGAGGGATCTGTATGTCTCTCCCTTCATGATCACTACCCCACAGACTTAGTTTTGCTCTGAATTCTTCACACATGCCTGAACAATGAGGGCCCACTGCCCTGTTGTGTGGTCTTATTGAAAGAAATGATTTTTATAAGCCCTGGTGGTTATGCAGCCAAGTAACTTTTCAGGGACCACGGATAGCGTGAGATGCTTGCAAGCTGAGACTGAACTTAAGCAAGGGCAGTGTGAGAAGGCCAGGGATTAACAAGCATTTCCTTTAAGCTGGTGCCAAGCAGCTTTGTTTCATTGGGGAACAGTGCTGGTCTTCAGTATGTCAGTTCATATTTAAGTCTTCAGTCAGATATATAACTCTAGCCTGAGGAAAGCAAAGTGCCAGGATAGGAGAGGGAATAGCTTGCGAGATGGAAAAGTAATTTCAAATCCTTGAGGCAACTACAGAACCATCTGTTCTGTTTGGAGAGAAGAGTGAAATCTGAGGAAATTTGATCCTCCTTCCTCAGCAGCGGAACAGCTAAGCAGAACTGTGGCCTCTTTCCTTCTGCAAGATTTATCTTTGTGCTTCACCATTGTTCACCTGAAACAACAATGTAAAAGCTGACAAATGGACTTAATATTTTCCTACCATGACTACTGTCTTGCATATAAAGGTACAGGTGCCCCTGTGCTTCCAACTTAATCAAGTTCCCTCACAATGGCTGAAAAATGTATAAATACAACTATATAAATGGCTCACTTTGTAGGTCAACTTTGGTTTCCCCATTAAACTCAGTATTGAAACTGGGGTTTTATTCTTGGAGGATTCTCATGCCTTCTAAATGAAATTTCAGCTGTCTCCTCACTTCTAGCTGAACTCTGCTATCTTCTCTCTTCTCTACCTCAGGACCTCTGTCCTGCTTGCTTGAGGGATACTCCCCTGAATCCTGTCCTCTGCTTTCTTCTCTCCCCTACTTCCTCCCTCTTTTGGCTATGCTTGGTAACATAACATCTTTCATTTCTAGTTCCAAATATTGAGGTGACTTTAGTTAATATTAGAACAGTTGTAAAAACAGGGGGTATAAAGTGGCATTGTAAATAAGGGGTCCTCTGTATGACCTCCTCTCAACCCCAGTTCTCTGAAGCAACTGGCAAAACAAAAAATAGGTTTTAGGACACAATTTGCATATGTAAAGCATGGGAAGTCTCTTTATAAATACTTGCAAGTATAGTTCCAAAACCTTCCTAAGTAGTTAACTGCTATCGAAAGTTTATAATATAAACATTTATTTTCCTATTTATCAAAAGTAACTAAGATGGTTCCTTTTAGATAATTAAAAATAACATGCTCCTACAGTACCACACAAACTCTCCTCTCATTCCCCTTGCTATCATCTCAACACCCACTAGAAAACATGTATTAATTTAGGAACTTGGTTTTAATTTAGGAACCAGGGAGAAAATAGGTTCAAAAACTAGTTGAGGCAATTTAAAGGTCCTTGTTCAATATAACTTTGATTGGAATGGTGATGTTCAGTGGGTGTAGCAAATATTAATTTAAGCCAAAGAAGACAGCATGTACTCTCTGTGTATCAGCATCGTTCAGTGAGGCTGATTCCATGCCCTAGTGCAGTGTTGGTGAACCTATGGCATGGGTGCCAAAGGTGGCTCTCGGAGCCCTTTCTGTGGGCACCCAACATTGCCCCATCACTGACACCTGTATTCAGGTTAAATTGATGTATTGGCACCTTGCGAAAAATTAGTGGGTTTGGAATCACAGTTTGGGCACTTGGTCTCTAAAAGGTTCACCCTATAGCACTTAATCAGAACTAGGTGGTCTGACCTCAGGTCAGTGACAAAACTCCATAAGGTAAAAGGTAAAATACTTATAAGGGAAACACATTCTATGAACTTAACATTCTTAACTTAACACTCTTAACTTTCCTTGACTAAAGAAACTGCTGATGCTTATCTTTATTTTTTTACTAACTTGTATTATTATTTTAAATTTTAAAATATAGGTTCATTCTTTTGTTAGAAAGATGTAGCGTGATTGTAAAGTACAGATGGGAAATAATGATTTCTCAAAAATCAAAAGTGTGTGTGGAGGGGAGGTTGATGCCAACATGTTTAGGGACAACTGAGCTACCATTATGTCATAAAAAGGAACTAAGTTAAATGTGAATGACTCCATTGAGGTACAGCTGCATGGTGTTCCATTTGTAGGGCAAGAGTTCCTTACAAGTAACTGGTTGTTGTTAACGATTTACTTCTAAGCTTGTTTACTGTATCAGTCTGTATTACTATGGCGGTACCTGAGGAAGAAGGAAGTCTCTGTTGGCATTCCTTGATCTTCCCATAATGCTGTAAAGTCAGATATTTGCAACAGACAGCCTTTAACTTCATGTAAACAAGTTCCTTGTCAATGTCTCTCTCCCCCTACCCCCACCTGTGATACTGAAGGATATATGTGCCCTCTTTGGGCCACAAGTAGAAGGATCAATCCTCCTGGGTGGCTGACAGGTACAACACTCCTTAATGGAGTAGAAAACATCCAACCGATGATGATGGAAAACCAACCTGACAAATTACTATTTGGGGGCAATGGGAAAAAGAAAAGATTTTTAAAAAGAGACTGTGTTAAATTGTGCAACCAGGGTGTGGGCCCAGGCTCCAACAGTGAGCTTGAGCCTCCAGCACAGAGACTTGACTCGGAGCAAAGATCAGATGCTGGTGGCAGCTGTGTGGGTAGAAAATAGCTGTTTTGAGCCCCCACCTGTGTGCTGCGTGTTCAGCCATGGGTGCTGAGAGGCAAGAATAGTCATTGGAAAATGATGAGCAGGGGCATACTCTGCATACATTCTCGGCCACAGGGCGGATCACTTCCTTGCACATTATATAGTATCAGCAGGTATCTTGTACTCCCTTGGGCTAGAAAATCCTGGCTAACAAAAAGACCGGGTGTGTGTGTGTGTGCCAGAATGTGTGATCTGATAAACTCTGGATTCCTCTTCTGTTTGTTCAGTGCAGACTGCCGCCTAGGCAGAACAGGAGGAGGCCCTGATGTCAAACTGTGAAGTTTCAGGAAGAACTCCCCTGGCTTTTAAGAAAAATATTAGTCAGCTAGTTCATAAACTTGTCCACATGCTTTTACCCTTGGACTAGAAAATTAGTTTTGAATGGGCTGTCCTTATTGACTGAAGAGATAAGTAACACTTTCATAGCACTGCTTTGATTTTCCCCTGGTCAGTCACACAAAACATTGGTGGACAATACAGCCTCTTTTCCTTCTCTTTGGAGAACGCAGAGGTTTAGTGGTGAGGAAGGACGGTCAGAGGTCAAGCATAGAGCTCATGGCTTGGATGCAGAAATCCCTAGCACCTATATATTGGACTGAGGAAACCCAGTGGGTTGCTGCCAATTAGTATAGACCAGGATAGGCAATGTGCGGACCACTGGATGTTAATGGAGCACAACTCCTAGGCCGCATAGTTACTTGGGTGCAGGGGTGGGGAATAATGGGAGTTACAAGACAACAGAGAGTGGCACTTTGCCCACCTCTGGTGAAGATCAAGGGCAGACAACCCATGATTATTAGAATGTTGTTAGACTAGTCCTTCCATCCCCTTTGACCTGTGGCCATGAGAGCTGGAATCCAACCATGTCTGTCAGGTCACACGTTGCTAGTTCCTGGTGTAGACAATACTGTGCATCACAGTCTAATGATGTGAGTGACTACATGGCAACTTCCTGCATGTCTTGGACAGTTATTTCCTCTCTTCACACCCTTCCATGCACATATCCAAACGCTACCACTTCACTACTACACTAGATTCCAGGACATGGAAGGTGGGTTTCAAAAAATATCACACTTCCAAGCAGTGCAGCAATTGTATTGCCTTTATCCTACTTCTCAGCCACAAATGTAATAATGATGATGATGATGATGATGATGATGATGATGATGATGATGATGATGATAATAATAATAATAATAATAATAATAATAATAATAATAATAATAATAATAATAATAATAATAATAAAGTATCACTGGACAATCAGTATGATTTCGGTTTAAATGGATGGCATTGTTTTCCTGGATCCTTTTGAATGATACCATTTACCTATAGGTTTAGTTCTTATTATCTCTCTATATCTATAGCAGCTGCACAGATGCTGGCCCTGAGCTGTGGCCTCCTGTACAAGGCTGCTAAGACACCAGACAGAGTCTTGAGAAAATATTGTTTAGCTATAATGATATTGATGCTATTTCTGTCTGTATTTGTTTTACAGTTTGTTTTTGGTCCTCATTTGGATGCAAAAGGCAATACTTCTGTGCGGTGGTGATGTTTTCTTTGCTAAAGAGAGAGAAAGAGAGAAAGAGAGAGAACTCGATTCTAAGGATGTCTTCCCTTCTTAGCGCAAATCGACAACTTGCTTTAAAACCAGCCACTGTTTCAATTTTTGCCCTTCAGGTGGGCACCCATCCTCAAGCTGCCTTCATCCGGACTTGGACACAGATTCAGCTCAACCAGCAATAAGTTTTTTTAAGATTGGCTTTTTGTTACTTTAGGGCAATTAACCTGTGTGCTGTTAATTTGACTTTATGATTTTCTGCATTTAGTACCTAGGCTTGGTTAGAAGAAATGGGCAAGAGTTTCTGTTTACTATATCATTAACCAAGGGGAAAGAGTCAGTGTTTGTAAAGTTCTTTTCAGTGGTAAGAAAGATAAGGAAATAAATTGGAAAATAAAGGCTAAACCAAGAGGGTTTTTAGGGGGTGGGAGAATCCCTAGTATTCATACAGCTCAGGGAATTGGATACATTTGTTGTTTCAGATGGTTTGGGCCAATGCCCAGAGGCCAAATTCAGTATGATCAATGGTAATGAGCCTATGGGAACTGTATACAGAAACAGCTGGAGGGTCAAAGTTTCCTGATACCTGCTATAACCGATTCTCACCATCCTTCTGCTATATGAGCCTTCAGAATGGCACTGCATTTTCATGGTGGAGGTATGCTTCATCTCATGCTTCTGAAGTTTCCCTTAGTTTAGGGGGAAGATGATAAAGAACTAAAAATAAAGATTTTTGTCCCTGTTTTATGTAGAACTCTCCTCTAGTTTCCTCATCTGAATAAAAGCAGTAATTCAATAAATTACTGTAAGAGAGGTCCCTCAAAGCTGGTGTGCTCATGAACATGGACTATGTCAGTAGCTCCCAACCTCCAGCCCCCAGACATTCTTGGACTGCAACTCCCCAAAGTCTTTGCCACTCCAGTAACCTACTGGTGAAAGCTTTTGGGAGTTGCAGTCTAAGAACATCTGGGGACCTAGGATTAGAAACAATTGGACTATGTGATGGACCTTCTCTTATGCTCATCTAGTCTAAGTAATCAGGACAAGCCTAAGACTCATTCCAGGAAATCTTTCCTCAAATACCCGTGCAACCCAATGAGCTGAATTTGATTATCTTTGTTTTCTCATCTGATAGCTGTTTCATGTCCATACAGTATAAACTTCCTTCTCCTACTCAGACATTAGCAGCTTGTAGATCTGTCATTGAGGGCAGCGCACCCACCTGTTCACACATGAGCCAGCCCTGCATATAGGCACACATCTCATTTTTTTGTAGACTTAAACTGTTTAGCTGAGCTCTACTTGGCTGATTCCTTTGGAAGCATACTCTGAGGTATTTTGAGAATAGATGCTGTATTCAGTCCTTAGGCCCAATGCTCTTAAACTATTCTTGCCCTGCTATAGGGATTGTCCAAACAAACTGGTAGATTCATTGGAATGAAGGGCAGTTCCTAGGATCTAGGTAAACTGAGTCATGAGAAGAATCATTTTAAAGAAATGGCTGCTAACACGTGCAAACAGGGGTCTACATAATGAGAAAGGCCTCCATGCCCTAAAAATATAACAGCCAGAATCCAATTGTGATTTTACGCGTTCATAAGCGAAACTGTGTAAGCCTTCATGGCAAATTGCCACCTGTTAACAAGGTAATGGTTGCAAGTCCTAGATGTGGTCTTGGGAGTACATGCCCAGGAATGCAACGAGAATTTGGTTAATGAGCAACAGCTACAAAGACTTCATGTGATTTCCTTTATGCAAGTACAAGTCAGCAATAGGATTCTGGCCCCTATGAATATCATTGCCTTATCCCAGTTTATAAAAGTAAATTTGTCATTGTATCCTGCTTCTGTTCTCCTGAGACTGGAATCTTGCCTCTCAAGAACATAGATTATTTTCCATATCTTTTGGTGTTTCCTCCCCCCCTTCCTTTTACTTTCAGCTGTTGGCTTTCTGTATGAACTGGACTTGTTTTGTAAGCATTTAATAAAAGTTGTGAGAAACTGAGTGTGGCTCCTGTTGTGTCATTTCACCCTCAAGGGCTCAAATAATTCCAGTCCAATATTCTCCTTTCCTGAAATGGATGCAGAAGTGAAACTGACACAAAACCTATTAAAATATGTGTTCCTATATGTTACAGTACACCAAGATCAACATTCCAAGATGCAAAGTTCATCTTGTGAATATTTTTGAAACCTTGTTTGTTAAAAAAAACTGTTCCTAAATGTTATGGCATACCATGTTGAACATTCCAAGATGAAAAGTTCATCTTATGAATATTTTTGAAACCTTGTTTGTTTGTTCCAGGGAAGCTCCAAAATGGTAACAGCACAAAACATAAAAATTTGCACAGGTATTACTAACTTCCTAAACAAATATCTGGATTGATCATATCCTGAAATTGTTTTCCCCACAACCCATCTTAAGTTCACCTATCATGTACAACCATGAAATCTTTCCTGCTCAAAGGCAATTATCTAGATAATTCATCTGCCATCTACTAGGCTTCTGCATATCCTTTTATTTTGTCAAACAACAATATATATTCTAAACAGTGTTTTTAAATCAATTAGGTTGGGCAATGATATGCCATTATTGAAACAACATAGACCAAATATGTTCTTTTGAATGTAATAATGGGATGGAGGTATGGTGCCTCCTAAAAGGAATTTAATTGGATCCAGGGGTCCATTTGTTTTATGAAAATTTTGTCTTAAAAAGGAACGGATTACATTAGTTTTCAATGTACTGTATTCCTATGGGAAGGCTGTCCCAAATCCCCTCAATCAGCCGGTAACCAAGGGCTTTGGAGCAGCCTTCTGCTGCCAATTGATTGAGGGAGTTTACCCTCAAGCCAGCAAAGAGCTTTCCACCTTCTTTGCTGGGTTGGGGCAGGGGACAAGCTTCCCCCCTTTCGCTGGCTGCCCCAACTCAGGAGGGTGGAGCAGGAACAGGGTGACTTGCCCACTCGTTCCTTTCCTGCGTCAGGGCAGCCACCCCTCTTTCGCCTGGGTCACTACGTCGAGCCATTTTGGCACAGAGACTCGGGCAAACGGGGGGAACAGAGGCTGTGTACGGAGCCTGGAGAAAGGGAGGCAGTGGCTTGCGAACACACAAGGCGCTGCCTCCCCTTCTCCAAGAGCTCTGTGCACAGAGCCATTTAAATAGGGTGGTGGTGGTGGCTTCGATCCTGGCTTTCGGGACCACGTAGCACCCGCGGATTGGGTGCTACTGGGCTGGGGAAGCCAGGATGGAAGACCGGGCTTTTGAATTTTGCACGCCCATTCCGAACCCCCCTCGGGTTGTGGGAGCGCAGAATTCAAGCTCCTGCCCTGTAAGCCGGATTTTTTGCAAGACATCCGATAGGCAAACCGTCGTCTTGTGAAAAATGCCTATACCTGGAAAATTCATTTGTCTTACGAAGAATTCATCTTAGGGGTCATTCGACTTGCGAGGTACCACTATATTCATGAAATTGATATCTCCAAAGTTGAAGTGGGTTGCAACATTTCTGCATGAGTGGGAATAAATAATGGGTTGGAGCTAATGCATTCCGAAAACCAGAGGAAGCCACATAATTTGCTAGGGGCAATATAAGATTCAGGGACTGTTTCACCCCTCTTTCAACATCTTTTCCGAAAGCATAGGAAGGGACCGCAAACCCATGCATGCTGGCATCTCTCTTCTTCAAATGTTTGATGTGATCAAATGCAACTCTACATGGGTACCAATAGATGTGTGGAGCTTTTGTGGGCAAGGAGGGGACTGCTAAACTGGGTTTTTCCTCTCTTGCATGTTCAAGCTTTGGTATGTTTTGTCTACTGTGGCCTTCCAGATGTTCCTGGCCTAACAGCTTCCAGCAAAGTCAATTGTGAAGCGTTACTGAAGTTGTAGTACAAAAATATCTGAATGTCTATAGTTTCCCCATCCCCTCAGCCTTTGGCAGTTGGCTGCCAAACTGATCTGGATCACTTTCTTTCTGTATGTGAGTTTTGGCTATTTAAAATAAATAAAAATTCATTAATATTTCCCAGACTTTTATATTACTGCCTAATTGCACTTTTGTACCCTTGGCCTTCAACTGAGCATCTATAGTGACACAGCAACACATCAATGATTCCTCTGGTTCTAAAATACTGAACCATAAATTAAACAGCTTTGCCAAAATCTGTCCTGTGCTAGAAGACAAAGCTATGTCTCTGTGTCATTCCATTCTTTTCCTGTTAGTACATCAGTTGATCAAAGGTTCCAGCTGAGTGACACTCTATATTTTAAGAAATTAATGAAAACCCTGCAAATCTGTCTTTGGATCATTCTTTGTGATTTTATTGTACAAACTGGATTAAAATACTGGATGGATTAAATTCTGGTCAAGTAAAAATCTATCACAGGCTTAAGCCTCTTGAAATCAACCATGTGTAGCAGTGCTTGACTGTGCAGGTTGGCTCCATTCACACATACTTTTTCTATGTTTTTTTTTTGCTACTTCACTAGGGTTTGATTGCTATGATACAATTTGCTTTTTCCTGTCCTATGGGCAGAACTGCTCGCATTTCTAGACAGATTTGCATTAAGCAAGCACAAAGGATAGTATACCCAAAGCTACTTATGCCATTGTTCAAGTACCTTCAGGAAAATAAGTTGTACTTATTATTAACTCCAGTGGACTCTTATTCATCAAGTGAGGTATGATGTGAAACAGGGATGAGCAACTGGTAGTCAAACAAATTAAGCTAGATTGCAACACTCAAAATTCTTTACTGTTGTCTTTGATAGTTACAGCTGAGATGCATCAAAACACCTTGGTGTGTAGTGGAGCCTTGCAAGAGTGATCTTTGTCTGCTCTTTAGCCTGGATATTAAACTAAATTCAAAACCTGGTTCAATATTCTGGTTCATTTTCAAAATGTCAATGACTGCCTCTCAGTCTGGGTAAGATGGGACAACAGTGATACAAAGACTACTTAATTTGTTTGACTGAGAAGTGAAAGGGATGCCATGTTTAGGAAAAATGCTTATTTGTATCTTGGTTTATTAATAGAGATGGGGGCACGACCAGGAAAAATGACGTTTCGAGTTGTCGTGTGTCGGAGCCGGCCCGTTTCGGCTCGTTTCCGTTTGTCGCGAAATTTTTCAAAAATTTGTCGTTTCGTTTGTCGTCTGTCGTTAGTACTGGTTTAGGGGGGGTAGGGTAACGGGCTCCTGGAGGCACCTCTCTGGGGTGGGTGCCTCCTCTGGCCCGCTACAAAGGGAAGGCATTTAGCAGGCTCCTGGAGGCACCTCTCTGGGGTGGATGCCTCCTCTGGCCCCCTACAAAGGGAAAAGGAAGGGTACATGACCGTGTAGCCATTGCGTACCAAGTGGCCCTGGCAGAGGCACCTCTCTTTTGGGTGCCTCTAGCTCACTAAGAAGGACAGCATACTGGCGTACAGAGTTTTTTGGAACTTTGGACTGGTGAGCGAGGTGAGAGAAGAATGCCTCTGCTGGGCGCCCTCTGGCTCACTAAGAAGGGAAATGTACTTGCGTGTAGTGCAATGCGAGTACAGATTTGGCTTAGGGTTGGGGTTAGGGCAAGGGCTAGGCTTAGGGTTATTATGGGTAAGGTTAGGGTGAGTTAGTGGGCTGCACCTCTGGGTGCCTCTGACCCACTAAGAAGGACAGTGTACTGGCGTATGGGTTAGGGTTAGGGTTAGGGTTAGGGCTAGGGTTATAGTGGGCTTTTTATGCCCGACTGGCACATCCCAGAAGTCTCAGTCAAAACCTGGCCAAGTGGCCATGCAATTGGTGGAATGGCTCCAAAAATTTGCATGGTCCCATCCCATGGCCAGCCCATCATTGCGCAGGTGTAAAAAAATAAAAATAAAAATAAAATAAAATCAATGGGATTGGAGACAGACGTTTATTGCAAGAAAAACCCACTGCTGCTACTGTAAAAATTCAGGCAGTTAAAATACCTAATTTTCGCATGTTTCTGTGTGGTGCTTTGGTGGTTTTTTGGACCACGATTAAAAAAAAAAATTGCAGTCGCCATTTTGGATCCCCCCGCACCGCATGGCATGGCGAGACGACGAGGATGCCCCCCACCAGAGCAGCCCAGGATAGGAGAGGGGGGGGAGGCCAGGGACCCCCCCCCCCCAGAAACCACCCCTCTGGTAGGTGCCCTCACTCAGGCAGGCATATTTTCGCCTGCTTTTTTGGCGGGGAATCGGTTTTTTTTAAAACTTTTTTTTGTGCCGCTTGGCATTGCGCGATCGTCGCGATGCCATGAACGACAACGACAAATCAGATCCAATTTTTCTTTTATCGGTTCGAGTTCGAGTTCTGACAGCTTAATTGTCGTTACCGTTTCCGTTGCGTAACGGAAACGAGGAACGGAAACGGAAACGAGAATTTCGCCAAGTCGTGCCCATGTCTATTTATTAAGCTAAGATGCACTCATCTGAAAGTTGCTATTGCTGCTAAGATTTTTTTAAAACACAGACCTATCAGCCCAGCTCTACTGGTATTTCTATGAACAAAATCTGGCAGAATTCACTGGGACTTACTCTGAAGTATGGGAGCTCAGAGCACAGAATTGGAGCGTAAAAAGCAACTTCAAGAAATTTATGACTAGTAGAAAGATGAAATGAGAACTCAATGCACCAAAACCTTATAGCTGGCTTTCAACTTCCGTTCCTCATCTATTAAGTGGAACCACTTAAAAATACAGGTGAAGGGCAGATATCTACCAAATGCTGGGCAGTCAACATCCAAATCATTATTTTAGTAATATATACATTTGTTAAAGTCTTATAAAAACTCACAAACAGATAGAAAAAGATGAATTATGATATGCTTTGGGGGCATTCAGTCATGTTCTCCATAATAGTGTTCTTTGGCATTGCTGGTCTTCTGGAGGAGAAATTAAAACAGTGCTTTGAGAACACTTCATAATAGTTTTCAATTTTTTCAGCAATGGGCTGTCATGTGGGCCTCCCACTTGCTTTAGCACTTATCTGGATGCAAGTTCTACTTAACAAAAATCCCCTGCAATTTTAATCTATACCTTCTTTCAGTTTCTGCCTCTCCTACTGCTACTACTGTATTCTGTGCTTGGCAATTAACAGCATCATAAATGCACCTTCATGTCTCTGTTCCTGTATGTACGTGTGTGGTATCAATTGCTAGTTGGTATTTCTTTTCTTTGCAGTAGAAGTGGAAAAAGAGTATGGGCAACTCATAATGAAATCCTGCCATTCCTTAGCAGCTGAATAATTAAGATACAGTTAGATTTCCCGGTGCTGCTGAAGAAAGGGCAATACAGGAGTTAGAAGCTACAAATTAAAAGCAAAGTAGTCCTAAAAAGTCCTCAATAGTGCTTTGCTATTGTTCATCATAGACAGGTTGGTATTATCCCATCAACAGGCTGATGTTGGTATACGTCAGTGGTTCCTAGTCTTGGGAACCCCAGACAGCACTAGTGGTGAAGGGTTTTGGGAACTTTATTCCAAGAACACCTGAGTCACCCAACTTTGGGAACCATTTGTATAGGTGACTATCCTTCTATTAACTTTATTCTTACAATGATGTTCAAAGACAGATCAGTCTGGGAGTGATTGACCTAAAAGCAAAACAAAGCAAAATGTGTTGCTGATATAATGCCTCATAGCACTTAAAACAATCTTTGGGCAGTTTATAAGTAATTACCAGGCTACACAATGGGGCCTCCCTCACGCCCGGCAAGCTGGCTACTCATTTTACTGACCTCAGAAGGATGGAAGACTGAGTGAACCCTGAGGCTGCTACCTGGAATTGAACCCCAGGTTGTGAGCATAGCTATGGCTGAAGTACAGCGGGTTTACCACTGTGCCACAAGACCCTAAGTTTATTCAAGTGATTTCATAGCTCGGAAGGGGGTGGTTTAAGCCTGAATCTCTTAAATTCTAGTCCAGTTTGTTGTTAGTGTGATGTCAAGTAGCTTCCAATTAATGGCAATCCTAATATTTTTTTTGAGGTATACAAGATGTTCAAGAAGTGGTTTTCCATTGCCACTCTTCAGTGAGTTTCCATGACAGCCAAGACTGGCTCTCTACCTTAACCATTACACATGCACAGAGTGGGCTTTGTGTGTCTACATCCTGACATAATAGAAATAGAGACCGCTGGAAGCCTACTGGTTGGTTCAGAGTCTCAATAAAAAGTGAGTGAAAAGGGTTGCATTATCCAAGTATGAAAACATCTAATACTATCATCTGACATCAGGTCATTACTACCTTTCTCTGCCTGCTGCTGCCAAGAGAATCTGAGCTTTCTATATACAGTATCAGGATTTCAATGAACTGGCTTTCTATGCATTGACTAGTCTTGTAAAAAGATGGGTGTGTAATTAAACCTGGATACTAGAGAGAGTCATAGAAATCCCATCTGCCAGTTTTAAATCTGAATATTGAACAGGTATTTCATATGTTAGAAAAGGAAACCTAGATGTTCTGAACAGCCAAGAACAAGGAAAAACAGGTGTTATAGTTCAAAATAACTAGAGGGTACCAGGTTGCATGTCACTAGTATAATGTATTACTTTTAGTAGTGTTGAAATCAATGCATCATTCCTTGCTAGTAAATTTGAATAAAGAAAGGGGTCCCAATCATTAGCAATACATCCACATAAACATCACGACCAGGAATCAGGCTTGGCTGCAACAGCACTCATTTTTTTGCTTCATAATCCTGGGTGTGTTGTGTCTAGCACACTCTCCAGGCCTGTGGGAGTAAACAAGGGAAAAATCTGGTCTGGTCTTGGTGGCATCTCTTTCTCCTTGTCCTTGAACTTGAAGAAGTAATAGGAAGTGCAGAAAAGCTGACTCGCCTACTGTATCTTTGTATTCTATCATCAAGTGTATTCATGCGTATTCATCTTGACATTTTTCTTACTGCCTCTTTTCATAGGGATTCAACACAACTCATCGTACATAAGAGCACCATAACAGTATAGTAATATAAACAAAAAAGCAAAGTGATGGAATGCTTTGCTCAGTGTATCTGAATGCATTTTGTCAGAAAGGCTAGTTAGCCAACTACGCCTGCAGTGGTTTTAAGTGCCTCTAGGAATCCTGGACCACTTCAGCATTTGTTGGCAAAGTGGCGGGGGGGGGGGGAAGGGAATGGGAGAAGTACCTCCCAGCCACACCTCATTGCTCAACCCCTGGGATCAGGGTCTCTTACAGGGGCACAGTCTCCTTTTCATTGCACACCACGAAAGAGAAATGCACCGAGGAGGCAACTGACATGGGAACACCTTCCAAGTCAACAGCAGGGAACACGTGGCCCTTCAGATGGCACTGGACAGTCCTCATGATTTGCTATACTGGCCAAGAATCATGGAAGCTGCAGTTCAGCAACATCTGTGGGCCACCCATCTCCCCTTGCCTACTCAAGGTCACAGAAAGCACATCACATTGGGGGGAAATGGGATTCTTACTTAAACTGGTTTGGATTTGGTTATTACCAAGAGGCAGGAATCAGAATTGCTGGATAGCTCAGTGGTATAGGTGTCTGGTTGTAGAGCCAGATGTTGGGAATTCAGTTCTCCACTGTGTCTCCTTGACAAGGGCAGGACTTGACAACCCACATGATTCCTTCTAGCTCGGTTGTTCTGAAATGATGACAGCGGTGACTTTTCCTTTCAGGACTACAAAGTACCTGTGCCCTTTTCTGTCAGATGTAGAGGAGGAAGAAAGAGAAATGCTGTACTTGCACCTGCCCTGCAGTGAGCAAAGGGTTGGTATAAGCTTCTTCTAGCCCACTGTATGCGGGTGTTACTGCTACCAGCTTTGTGCATTTAATGTGGAATGGTAACTTCAGTTGAATGAATGCCATATGTTACAAGGAAGAAACAAATATGGGATTATTGAGGAATCCACAGGGATCAGAAATATAGGCTTTATGTATATACAGGTGAAACTTGAAAAATTAGAATACTGTATCATGCAAATGTTCATTTATTTCAGTAAGTCAACTCAAAAGGTGAAACTAATATATGAGATAGACTCATTACATGCAAAGCAAGATATGTCAAGTCTTACTTTGGTATAATTGTGATGATTGTGGCGTGCAGCTTATGAAAAACTCAAATTCACAATCTCAGAAAATTAGAATATTACATGACATTAATAGCACAAGGATTGGAAACAGAACAATATCGGCCCTTTGAAAGGTATAAGCATGCCTATGTACTCAGTAGCTGGTTTGGGCCCCCTTTGCATCAATTACTGTGCGGCGTGGCATAGATGCTATCAGCCTGTGGCACTGCTGAGGTATTATGGAAGACCAGGATGCTTCAATAGCAGCCTTCAGCGCCACTGCATTGTTCAGTCTCATGTCCCTCACCTTTCTCTTGGCAATGCCCCATAGATTCTCTATGGGGTTCAGGTCTGGCGAGTTTGCTGGCCAATCAAGCACACCGATCCCATGGTCACTGAACCTGGTTTTGCTACTTTTAGCAGTGTGGGCAGGTGCCACGTCCTGCTGGAAAATGAAGTCAGCATCCCCATAAAGCTCATATGTGGAAGGATGCATGAAGTGCTCCAAAATCTCCTCGTAGATGGCTGCATTGACCCTGGATTTAATGAAGCACAGTGGACCAACACCAGCAGATGACATTGCTTCCCAAATCAACACAGACCATGGAAACTTCACACTGGACTTCAAGCATCGTGCATTGTGTGTAACGTAAAATAAGAATGCTGTGCATCTGAAATCATGAAGTTATGTAAGCAAAGGTTGAAGAGGAATTCCATCCAACAAGCAAGTGAATTCTGATTGGCCTAAAAAGACATGTGACTGGTTTTCCCATGCTGTGAAGAGAGGTGGGAAAGAGACAGAGAGAAGGATTTTTTTCCTGAATGGTTTCTGTATATGGATTAGTGGACTAATGCTTAATTATGTAGTTTTAATAGGGGATTAGTGAGGCTTCTGCCTCTGAAGCTTGCTTTAGATTTTTCAATGTTAGGAAGGAAAAACATGTGTTTTTATTTTTTCAGTAAGACAATATTCCTGTGAAATCTCATCAGTTCAATAAAAGCTTTTACTCATTATTCAAATGAAGGTGCCCTGGAGAGTCCTTGGTGAATAATTGTTTTGGTAAGCAAATACAGCCAGGCCAGGAGATTATTAAAGAGCCCATTTAGAAGAAGTGGAACTATGATAACTGCTTCAGATACCAGTTAAAAGCAGCTGTGGTTGTCTAAAGAGTGATGATTCTGGGCAGAGGAGCACCCCCCCCCCTGCAAAGTTCCGTTACATTGTGTGCCTCTCCATTCTTCCACCAGACTCTGGGTTCTTGGTTCCCAAATGAGATGCAAAAGTTGCTCTCATCAGAAAAGAGGACTTTGGACCACTGAGCAACAGTGTTCAGGAGCAACTTGACATTTGAAGCCCATGTCCAGGATCCGTCTCTGTTTGGGGGGGGGGCTCTTGATGCATTAATTCCAGCCTCTGTCCACTCCTTGTGAAAGTTTTTTGAATGGCCTTTTCCTGACAATCCTCTCCAGGTGGTGGTCATCACTGTCACTTGTGCACCTCCTTCTTCCACACTTTTCACTTCCACATCACTTTCTATTGAAGTGCTTTGATACAGCACTTTGGGAACATCCAACTTCTTTTGCAATCTGTACCTTTTGGGGCTTTCCATCCTTATTGGGGGGGATGGTGGTGTCAATGATGGTTTTCTGCACAATTGTCAGGTCAGCAGTCTTTCCCATGATTGTGATTCCTACTGAACCAGCCTGAGAGACCATTTAAAGGCTCAGGAACCCTTTGCAAGTGTTATGGATTCATTGTCTGATTAGAGTGGGACACTTTGAGCCTAGAATATTGAACCTTTTCACACTAATCTAATTTTCTGAGAAGATGAATTTGGGGTTTTCATAAGCTGTACACCAGATTCATCACAATTATACCAAATTAAGGCTTGACATATCTCGCTTTGCATGTAATGAGTCTATCTCATATATTAGTTTCACCTTTTGAGATAACTTACTGAAATAAATGAATATTTGCATGATATTCTAATTTTTAGAGTTTTACCTGTAAGTGGTCTGTGAGCAGCATGGATCCTCAATCATCCCCTCATTTTAAAAAATGATAAAAAAAACATTCAGGAAGTCATTTTGTGTCTTCTGGGTATCTGAGAGGAAACTGGCCAAATCTGGAGAAGCCCACAGCACCCCTGGGCTTGTATATAACATATATTTTGCTACTAGATGATGCAAGGGAGCTTTTAAAACACAAATTATAGTAATAAGTTTTGTAAAAACAAAATGGGGTTGGCAATATGGGGGCAAAATGGGTGTAGCTCTGCAAGATCCAGAAATGGACATGCATGTGCCCCGGACCTCTGGAAATTGCCCACCCAGGGTCTACACAGGAAGGGAGGAGACTATAAGCTGAAAATGTGATACCTGAGGAAGAGTCCTGGAGCACTCAAAAGCATAAGCACACCTTGTCAGCCAATGACTAAAATTACAATCCAACCCGGAGCTTTTGTTTCACATCAAATAGGATTGACAACCGGGTGCCCTGAAGGTGTTTTGGACTATAACATGCAAGGCTCAACTAGTAGGGTTAATGATAAAGAAGGATGGGAGGCTTAGTTGAAAATACCTGGAAGGTATAAGATTGCCCAACCCAATCCAGATTTAATCACTATACACACAAATATCTGGCCATGCTGTTGTGGGTGGGGTGGCAGGGGCACTTAAGTAGTTAGAGTGCTGCTTATACCCTGCTACACACCATGTATGCCACTCTCTGTTCCAATTATGAAAAATAGGTGCTATATGTATTTGTTTGTTTTATTTCTGATGCTGATTTCAAATAGACATTTTAAAGAAGAAAATTAATTACAATTGCCCAGCTTGTGCATCCACAGCTCATCTCCTGTTACGTGACGTGTTTTGCAGCTTTATGTTGCATGTTTTTACTTGGTACACATTGTTTCTTTCTCATGAAATACTCATTGCCAAGGAAGGATGGGGGAAAGACACAGGTTCATCCTCATTCTAAAGACTTGCAAGCAGGAGGGGAATTGGGGTCATTTTGAACAGCAGGTTATTGGAGCATTTTTGGCTGGCAGTGAACACACAGGAGGAAAAAAATGTTGGTTTATAATGCAAGGCAGCTTCTGTGTAATGAAAGACGGAGAGTGGTACCAACGATTGAAGTAAACATGCTGATGGATGAAAGGAAAGGGGTTTGTCTAGGAAGAAAATATCCTGATCTAGGACAATGCGTTTGCTGTATTGTCCAAATCGTTTTTCTGAATCTCAGGACTATCGAAGTACATACTGCTCTGTTAGACAGACTATATGATGCAGATGACAGGATGGGACATAGGTAATTGATACAATGATGGGACATCATTTCATATCTATTTTTTAAAAATTGCTTCAGTGAGTACAGGTGTAATTAAGCCGTAGTCTAAAGGGCTTCCTATTCCTGGAAAACCATTAAGTCCAGAGACTAAAATGACTTACTTAACTGCGATACTTGGTGCATTTCTTTTAAGGGGCAAAGATGTTTCCCTTATCTTTCTATGAAAGTTCACAAGTTAGAGGGATCTACTTGGGATCCAGTGACACAAGGCAAATCTACCAAATACAATTTTTTTTTAAAAAAAGTGGCTGTCTAGTGGATTTTGAATCAACAGAGCATGGAGGGCGAGAATGCAAAGTATCCAATCAACTCCCTGTGGAGATCAATGATAGGGTGCCACATTGCCAATCTCTGCTGTCAGTGGTGGTTTTTCCACCCTGCAAGGCAAAGTTCCTATAAGGCTGGCAGTGGGGTAGCATCTTTTACTGCACTGGGGGCAGCAAAATAGCTTAAAAGGCACAGGACATATGACATGGCAAACCCAATTCTGTCCCCCAGTAACATACTGTAGCTCTTTGTCCATCATCTATCATTTGAGACAGTTGCCTTACTGCCCGGTATAAACAAGCATTAGCATAAGAAATTAGGCAAAACTAAAGATAGCCCATTTAGCTGCTAGATGCCCCAAGCCAGAGATGGCGAACCTTTTAGAGACCGAGTGCCCAAACTGCAATTCAAAACCCACTAATTTTTTTTGCAAAGTACCAATACAGTAATTTAACCTGTATACAGGTAGCTATGAAGGGGCGATGTCGGGTGCCCACAGAAAGGGCTCTGAGTGCCACCTTTGGCACCCGTGCCATAGGTTTGCCATCACTGCCCTAAGCACATCCAATCTCGCCTGATTTCATAAGCTAAGCAGGGTTGGCCCTGGTTAGTACTTGGATGGTAGACAACCAGGGAATACCAAGTGCTTTAGGCGCCCGGAGTAGGAACTGGCAAACCACTCCAGTATTCCTGCCAAGAAAACTCTATGGACATGGAGTCACGAAGGGTCAGTCGACACAACACATACACGCAAAGACAGCCCAGCAATGCACAATTTCAGGAAAGCAGTGTCCGCCATAAACCAAGTTCCAGAGTCTTTGTTGTGCTGACACCTCTATTAGGCAAAGGAAAAGGGTGAAGAATATTATACCTTTTTAGGTGACCTTATAAAGGTGTCACTAAAATGTGGATTCAACAGTGCAATTAGCTCTTCATTCTGGTTTCCATTGATGCTGTAAAAATAGGTTAGTCAAGGTTTTAATGTCTGTCTGTGTTGCTTCTGCAGCACCTAATACCACAATCCTATAAATATTCACTGTTCAGTCCAGCGGGCTTCTTCCCAGCAAAGTGAATACAGGATTTCAAACTAACACAGCTGCCCATCTCTAGACAGTACTGTACAATTCGCTTAAATAAAATGAAACCCACTGCTTTTGAAATGGGTCTTAGTGAAACTGACTGTGTAGGGGAAGCAAGGTTGCACCTAAGTTTAGTCCACAGAAAACCCCCCTCCCATTTTGGCATCCACCTATACAAAACAGGAGCTGATATGCTAAATGCAATACACCCCAGTTAACAGAGACTTGCTGATCTGATCTGAAGTGTTAAGCCTTTCATCACGTTCTGCTGTCTGCCTGCCCTTGCATACCAGACCTTTGTGGGGAAGTGTTCCTATAATGCGTTTTCTCTACGCAGGAGGAAACAAAACTCCGACAAACGCCTGCAGAAAGACACTGGGGACATATTTGATGCCCGTGGGTCTCGTTCAGTGCCGCTGGGCTTGGAAACCAAATGTAAGCATTAAGTCAGTACTTTAAAGCAGACCGCCGCCGCCGCCGCCACCACCCCGGAGTTGGAAGTGGGTGCAGCCTCTTCAAATTTCCTACCTCCTGCTCTTCTCTCCTGCATCCTGCCGAGTCAGGAGATTCGGGGTCCTCGGGCCCCCACTGAGCCCAAAAAGATGGGAAGGATCTCTCCCCACCCTCCTCCAAACAAAATAAATAAATAAATAAATAAAATAGACCCATTAAAGGAAAAATGGGAAAGGTTCGTTTTTAGCTTCATTACCTTGCGAGTGCTCCCGGGCGGTTCCGAGCTGCAGCCCCGCTGCTCTCAGCTTCGGCTGGTTAAAAAAACATCTCGGCGCATCCTTGGCAGGACTCTTCCCCTCCTCGACCCCGGGAGTGGCGGGGGGTGGGGGGGGGAGAGGGAGGACGAGGAGGGGGGGGGGGAGAGACGGGACGATTCCTGACCAAAATAAAACATGCCCTGCGGCTCCCGACCTGGAGCCTGCCTGCCTTCCCTTCACGTAAGTGGCTGGCAGAAAGAAGCTGCTGGAGGGCTCGACCTCTTTGGAAGGCATGGGGTGGGGTGGGGTAATTGCATGGCAAAGGAGCCGCGCCACAGCGAGGCGGGTTTTTTTTGGGGGGGGGTGCGTACGGGGGGTATGGAATAGAGACCTGGGGATCCCAAGCAAGGGAGAGAAAGCGTCTTTCAGCGCGGCCGGGACCAGGTGGCAAACTGAACAGCCCTGCTCCGTTCCTGGGTGCCGCGAGCCCTCTATTGGCAGGACGAGCAAATGCGTCCCCTTCCGAATCTTCAGAAAAGGGACCGTATGGATCATGGCGTCTAACCCCACTCAGGGAGTCACGAGGGGGAATCGAACTCCCAACTACTTCGGACTCCACACCCTTTCCTTTTCCACTGCTGCCTGGTCCTCGAATTCAGGAACCAAGCAAATCCTTTCAAATGTTTATAAGGAGAGAAGTAAAGATATTTTGGACCCACGACCCCTCCGGCATCTGCTTTACCTTATTTATTTATTTATTTACAGTATTTATTTATTTGTACCTGCAAAGTTTGAAATGCTTATGGAAGAGGACATTTTTCACTCTGTGTCTGCAGTTTTTGAGTTTACTGCATGCCATTGCACTTCTTAGCTGCAAGGATTCTGCATATTTTGAAGAACCATTAGTGTTCTCACCAATCCGTTGTGGCATAACAATAGTTGTGCTCTCAGTGTGACAACAAATACCCATTGTTAATGTTGAGTCTGTCAAAGGTCAGTGAATAAGTGGTGACACATTAATTGCTGCTAGCCACAGGAGAGGATATTTAGGGTTAGAAAAATCAGGAAAAAAACCCCAATCATGAGATATAATTTTTCAGTCTCTCTCCAATTATACATGACTAATTCCAGAGGGTAGCCGTGTTAGTAGATTGCAGAAAAGCTGATTGTGAATTCTGTGTCGCTAAGAATAAAGCAATTATTTTGTAATAGATATAACAAACGTCTTTCATATCCGAAACAGTTTAATAATGTCTGTGAAGATTCTCAGTCATCCGGGTGAGATTCTCTTGGTGCTGAGTCATGGCAACTCGACTTCTTTTTTGTGAGATTGAAACGTTTATCTACTCATCCAAGTAGCTTTGTCAGCTTGCCAATTTTTTTTATTTTATTTTTTATTTTCTGATCTAGTAAGTTGATCAGTGTCCCCATCCCACCCATTTTCCAAAGAGCTTTCAAGGGAGTTGATGGAACCCCAACATTTTGACCTATCTGCTGTATCAGGATATAGTTATTTTCCAATACAATTCAATTAATGGTCTCCCCTTATTTCTCACCCTGAGACTGTGCTTAGAAACCAGACAGGCAACTTTCCTGAATCTCAGCAACAGCTCTTAGCCTACCATAAAGCAGAATGAGGCAGCCACCTCATGGGCAGCCAAGTGGCAGTGTGATGTTGAAGGGCATAAGTTTGCTGATGTGTGTCCTGTCCTACTTCCATGGCTTACTGCTTCCAGTTGGGTGAAACAATGGGCTTTTATACACGACCCCTAAGCTCCGCTGCAAATGGCTCCCAGCTCCGGAGCTTAAAAATGTTTCCCCACCAGCTCCGGAGCTAACAGAAAATTAAGTGCGACCCCGCCCACCTAAGCACGACCCAGCGCGCCTTTCAAGTACCTGCTCTGGGAGAGTGAAAAATTTTGATGCGGAGAGTGCCGGGCTCTCCTCGCTTCTTCTTCTTTTTTCTTTTTTTGCCTCCCGCCCCTTTAAGAGGAACCAGGAAGTGACGGGGGTCGGAGCAACTTCCACCGGCACTCCGGAGGTAAGAGTGCATTCTTTTCTCCCTTTTTTTCTCCCTCCCCTCACGCAGACAGAACAAGGAAGTGCGGAGGGGGTGGGAACGCAGGGAGAGCGACAAACCCTCAAGATCTCTGGTCCGAATTTAAGGGACCAGCGGATCTTAGGGGTCGTGTAAAAAGGCCCAATGTTGGTCCGACACTGCCGGTGTTGAGATGGGATTCAACTGCCAGTTTAGTCAGCTCCGGAGCATTTACTAGGAAAAGTACTATTTCATCACTCAGCCCAAAGATGCTAATACAGTGGACCCTTGTATAACAAACAGTTTGTATAATATAAAATCTGTACAACATAAAAAATTCTGGAGATAGGGGAAATTTGCTTAACATAATCGCCTATGGGGAGAATCCGTACAACATAAAAATGGGATTACTCCGTTTTCAATGCATTCCTATGGGAATTTGTATAAAGGAAATTTGCTTTATGTTATTTCATTTGGAACGAATTAATTCCTTTATACCAGGTACCACTGTATGCTTGCAAGAGTGCAAGACCTTTGGAGCAAAAAACAATGGCGGAGGAATGGTGATGCATGTGGCACCGTTGAGGTTGGAATTATTCTGGGACAGCATGGGCCTGAAAGTAGCCTCATTTGGCTGATGAACAGCACTGGGCTCCACTCTTCTTCACTATGCTCTTAAGAGCTTCCAGCTCTTTTGCATTGAACATCCCTCTTTAAATTTTGCTTGCCCGCTTGGATTATAAATATAGAACCCTGAGCTACAGGGTATTCGCTTCACTTCTCTCCCCCACCCCTTCAAGCATGTCCCACCCATCTTAGCCTGGTGCAGCTCCTTCAGCTGCTCCTATACTTGGTATGACCTTTTTCTCATCCCCACCCCCTTTCCATCCACCCTCCCCTCCCCTCTCTCTTTCTTTGCTCTTCCCTTCCTTATGTTGTGAACCTGGTGGCCAATGAGCTTCTCTAGAAGATCAAATGCCACTATAACAGGAGGACTTAATCGCCTGGTGGAGTTTGCAGAGCCTGCAGCCTGTCCCATTCGGCAGAAAGCTCCTTGCTTCTCTCAGCTCTCCCCTCTCAGGTAAGGAGGAGATTCAGGCGAGGGATCTGTCTGTAAAGGGGACCAGGAAGGAAGAGGAGTCCAAATTTTTGTTCTGAGACTAGGAAGAAAGATAAGGGTGATGGGCAGATGTTCCTGGGCCTAAAGCACGTCTTATGTTTCCAAATCCCATTCTCTTCTTATACAGGTAGCAACAGGAAACAACAGGGGAACTTTTTTTTAAAGTCAGGGAAAGCCCATACAGTGAAGGGCCTGTGAAAGAGATCTCTGTGGTATTGGAGATGGTAAAAAAAAGAGAGAGTAATCATTGTATACACAAAACACTCAAAATATTTCAGAACAGAAAAAACTGCTCCAAGTGTGATTTTGCTTCACAGCTCAAATTCAGTTAGAAAGACTTGGAAGATGTTTGACAACAAAGATAATCAAAGAATTCATCATGAGGGAAGCACCTATTGATAATGGTAGCAACTTTCACTATGATATAAAAGTAAAGTGCTTGGATATAACTATTCATTTATGTAATTTTTCCACAAACTGCATAAATTACTAAAGTCCCATTGACTTTAAAGAAAGGTGGATCAAAGTAAAGGGTGACACAGGTTGTGAATGGAATTATTTCAGTCGTGGGCTCATTCAGCTCAGCAGGTGAGCTTAGTTCAGAAATAAAAGTTTACTGAATACTGCTAATAATTATTTTTAGATCTTTCTCACTTCTGTTTAAACTGTTGTGGCTTGGAAAATCTTTAACACCAGTCACATGCTTTAATTGTTAATCATCTCCAATGAATTATCCCCAAATTTGTATTCTATTGAACATACATTTATGTAGATAAATAATAAAATAGGCTTTTTTGAAAAGTGCTTCTTCTATGCTACTCTGTAGAGATGTTGTTTATGAGAATGCATGCTGTGTGTAATGTATACTTTACTTTTCTGGAAGAAGTATGATCTGCAAGACTGGCTTTAAAATAATTCTGACCTAACTTGCATCTCTCTGCTCATTTTCTATAAGTAGGACAAACCTAGTGAGAATGGCAAGATATTATTAATTTAATAAATTCCATCACTAACGTGTATGTTTTTAGTGGCTTTATGCAGTGCTTCCATCTTGAAAAATGGTGGCACTTGATGGTGGATGGATAAGTCTTTGGTAAGAAACAGGCCTGAACCCTACAAGAAGCCAAGATGTAGCTGTTTTTTAACAGAACCTTCTCAATTGCATGACCCTGAGTTAATCCATTTGGCTGTTTTTGGATCTTCATGAAGTTTGAATCATTTGGGTCAGAAATTAGGAAAGTCACTTTATTAGACAACAGTTCCCCAAATCCCAGACACGCTGCCTGTGTATGTATATGCGTAGCAGTTGCAGCCCATACCGGTAACCCTTGCAAGTTCTGCTTCTGCTTCTAATATTCTGCCAATCCAGTAGTTGACAGGCAGATTGCTTTGTGTGTTCATGGAAGGACCTTTGCTGATTCTAAACAGGAGAAAGCAAAAAGAGTCTAAAGCTCTGCTCTTCCTACACGGAGCCACAGCATCTGTTGCATTCGAATGGGTCCACATGTTATAGATTGGTGCATGTGTTACAGTTTGGTCTACTATGCTCTGTAAGGCAGCTGTCTCCATATGGAAGTTACATGAACATCCTCTGACAGCGTAGAGTGGTTCACTTTCTATACTCCTGTACTGCAGGCCTTTTTTGGTGGTTGTGGAGGAATCGTCATATGAGGACTGCCACTGTGTGGCTGTCTTGAGAAGTGCACTCTCCAATACCTCTTTAATCTTTTTTATCCAATAAAATTTTATGGGATGAAAAGCTCCAGTGCACCACCCTTTAATGTCCCCCCTACCTGTCATTCTGAAGCACCTAAGATAAAGTGCATTCCTCTGGGGTCTTTTCTGATGATGCAGTACACTTCCAACCATCCTGTATTTGTCTAAATTATTTTTACTTCCCAGGAAGTTACTTAACCAACACTTTAAAAACAACATAATTAAGCAGTACTTGTTTTAAAGGGGGGAAAAATTACAGTTCACAGATGACTGAAAGTGAAAATATAATATTGGTTTGGGTTTGTAGTAATCTATTACTGTATTTGTTTTGACATTTACTTTAGAGTTTATTTGTGTGGATAGCAAGTATTTAATACCAGTTGCAATCTTTCTACTGAATTTTAGCGGAAATGTTGCAAAGTATTCCCAGGGGGTTGTGAGTGCAGCAGCTGTCTGAAAGAGGAATTAGAGCTAGGCCAGATTTGTTTTTGAGTATTTCTTCCTCTTTGCTAACTTAATGCTTTGGAAACAAGCAGGCCATAACAGGCCAGTAGCACACGGGACTAAGAATAAACTACTTGGGCGGGTTTTTCTTTCTTTCTTTTTAAATGCAGCTGCTCGTTTATGGACCCCAAATTTAGAATCACATTTAGAATCACAGCTAAGGAGTTGAGAAGAATTTCTTAGAGATAGGGAGAAACAGCGAAAATGGAAAGAGTGCAACACAATGCAGGTTTGATGTTATTGAGATAGGTCAACCAGATAGCCTGCTAGGACAGTAGAGCTGTCTCACCCAATGAAAGATGGTTGCGCTGAGCATTGTTTCTTGTCCCCTTCAGACAGGTATACCTGTCAGATCGACTCCTTCGAGACTGCCTGCTTTCTTGCTCTGTCCATAATCTGTCTCTCACACCTCCCTTGTATGGCCAAGGAGGGAGAATGATTGATAGGAGAGAGGCTATTTTCATAAATGGCCTCTGAGGTGTGAGCGAGCAAATTCAATCTATCAAGGGGAAGATGGGCACATTCTCAGCTGTTAAAGAAGCTCCTGAGGAGATGGGGGACTGTGCTTCTAAAGCCAAGAAATAGAGTCTATTTAAGCCCAAAGGAACATATAGTTCAGATGAACAAGCAGAGATGGGACAGAGGATTTATGTGACAGGATCATGATCCACCTTGTCTGTTTAGGTTTGGCTCTCTACTGAATACTTATTTATAGCACCTTCACCTTGTAGAGGGCTTGTGTGACTCACTGGAGCTTTCTTGGAGCTCCTTTGAACTGCCCATACCCATACAGTCCAGCTACTTGTTACCTGTTATAGTTAACCACTCTCCTTACTAGTTTAAAACCTACATTAATTATAGGCAGCAGATAAAATAATGATTTGAACCCATTTGAAACCAGCCATGGCACAAAAGACCTGTGACTGGCCCCTTTATTAAAAAAAAAAACAAATGTTATAAAGCAGGTATTCTGGATAGTTGCTTAAACGTTTCCCCTAGTCCTGCTGTTGTTATTTTGCTAGGTTGCTTTTGATCATTTGGAAGTTAGTAGCATCATAATTTCATCATCATCACAACTTAAATTGGGAAAATGGCATTGGAAGAGTTGATTAAACACTCCATCTGGTTCAGAAATAGAAGTTACTACAGTATTTTAAAGGGGCTATTTAAGAAAAAATATATGAAAAAATGCAATTTAAAAATAACTGATCACGGATCTTCCTTGTCTAATCTGTTTTGCCTAAAGTCGTCTGCTGTAACCTGGAGATCAGTAGCTCAAGAAATCGCATAGACCAGAGTGTCAAAAATATTCCAGGTTGTCTCAGGTTGTTCAAAAATGAAAGGTCAAGGCAAATGCAAGAGCTTAACTTGAGCAGAAATGTCCCGGGGCTGAGATTGTAATCTTTGAAATAGGGGTGTCCCCAAGGAGTCTTGACAATAGAGGCCACTACCTACTTGGACATAACAGATATTGGCATTCAGTATGCACAGATGCTTGGTTCAAAAAGTATGTCCAGGTAACACGGGCAAGGAATATTTGAGCACATCTCCTGGATAGGGTATCCCTTCTGGTTTGATTTACTGGCACTCTAAAAAAAAATAGTACTACCTTGAACTAGAGCGTAGAAATTATTCTTTTCTGAAATGCAACACCCATTTTGTTGGAAGATTCTGACAGCAGTATTACTATTGCCCATGCACTGATCTTAATGTGAGGGTTCAGTCCTTTCTTAAGGATAGCAATTTTGGTTGTTAAGCATATATGAAGACTCATTGTATGGTCTAGGGGGCAACACTCATGGAATCAGATGCTAGTGTCCAAACTCAATGGTAACATGTACATTAGTTATAAGGAGAAGAATGCTTCTGAAAATGCATATGGACTACATTTATTTTTCTCTTGGCTAACCATACTATTTCTGGACATTTGGGGTAAAAAAGAATTTGAGCCCACACTTTTCACTGGGTATTAAGAGATGGAGCAGCAGCCAATTCCAGTTTCCATGATGCTGGCTTGCAGTGATCCTCTGACAACCAGATGCACTCAGCTTGAGGCTAGAGGATGCAATGGTGGAAATAACATGAAAGAGATCAATCCTCTACTAGAAAGTCTTCTGGCATAACAAGCTGGAAATGGTTTGATCATACCCGCACTTTCCCCTTATTTATTGTTTGACCCACACCTTATACATTTTTGATCATATTGTGCTTCATTTGTGTCAGTGCCCTGTGTTTTCTGGCTGTACTTAATATTATTGTGTCTCATCCCAACAGAGTGCCACAGACTATTGGGATACTTGTGTGTGTGTGTGTGTGTGTGTGTGTGTGTGTGTGTGTGTGTGTGTGTGTGTGTGTGTGTGTGTGTGTGTGTGTGTGTGTGTGTGTGTGATTACAGCATAGAATTGTGGTTCAATTTTTCACACCTGCAAGGCGTTGTCTCAGTGTCTACAGGCAATCTACCATTTGTGGAGTTGTGTTACATTCCAAATCTGTAGTAGACCATGAATAAGAAAAAAAAGACAACTCAGAATTGTGAATTATAATTTCAGCTCTTTGAAGGGGATGTGGCATTAAAAGAAACCCATGATGGCGGAGTGCAGGCAGTTTTGGGGCAGTGGTGGTGAGGAATTCTTATTAATTGCTTGAATTCACAGAGTTTCCATAGAAGGAATCAGTTGGGATACAAATAGACTGCTTTTCCATTTCATCTCAAAGAAGTGACAGCAGGAAACATCCTAAGCTATGTCTCTGTGGAAAAATGCTGGGGCAGGATTGAGCTCTTAGAGATTCCAAGTTTGATAGACTGGATGGAGTTATCACTGTCACCAGACAATTGCTTTTTTGTTGAATGACGGTTACTTCACGTCCATTCTCGTCCTCGGGTGAAGTTGCTTCTGTGTTGAAATCGGTTGTTGTCATGTGTTCTTCTATCGGAACGAGAAGCGAGTTGAGGAAATTCCTGAGCCCAAGGAGGGGAATCTCTCACCTCGCTTGGGGTGCAGTTCAGGGGGCGTGGTCGGGACGAACTCCCTTCATCCTGACATGGACGTGAGGTTCCGTTTCTTTGTACTGGTTCCCAGCGGGACCGCGAACAGCAAAGAGATGGACGTGAAGTATATTGTAAAAGGTTGGGCGGTCAATGACTGAGGGAGCGAAGAGCTCATTCTTGGAGCTACTGCTGAAATGTTGGATAGAAGGGGAGTGAGGGAGGTTGAATCTATTAAGGGGTGTATTCCATTAATACGTTCATTCCCTTTTTAATATTTCCCCACCCAGTTGCTAAAAATGGAGACGGAGAACATGCTCTTGATGAGCATCCTCCAGGGTTAGACTGAAATCACTTCCGTAGGCAGCTGATTTGGGATGTCACAATGAAGTAACAAACAGCTGGCAATTTAATTTAGGAGGGCTGCCTTTTCTATTCCCAGGGTGGAGGAGAGGCATAGGTGGGATTGTCAGTTGCATCAATATAGCATGACCAGCCTTGAACTGAGGACCATGGGAGATGAGGAAAGCCATTTGTTCTTCCTCATTGGGCAACAAAATGCGTTGGTGCTGGCCCTTTGATTGGCCCCAGCTGTATTCCAGATCATGCATAAAGGAAACACATACTTTTCTTCTACAATATTATCCTGGCAGGCCAAGCAAATCTTTTCATTCTACCCGCCTTCAGAGCTAGCCCTGAATGAAGAGTGTGAGCCTCTGAGTGTCACACTACAAGCTTCTCTCGCTTGTGAGACTATATGAATGAACTCCCCTTGTTGGGTGTTTGGTCCTCAACACTCAAGCAGCTCGATTTCATAACCTTTGCAACTTTAATGTGCCATCACCTTTCTCTTTCGGCTATCTTTAATGTCTGTCATGGGTCAGAGAGAATAATACATGCAAGCAAAGCAGTGCTGTCTCCCAGCGGATCAGCTGCAAATCAAAAGGAAGCTGATCTACCAGATTCAGATCCACTATAATAAATACACAGCCTCTTAAGGGCTATCACAGATAACATGGGGCCTTTTGGGTGACTCACATGGCAGACCTTCCACATTTCCTCACTGTGACAGCCATATATGTGTGGACTTTTATGCTTGAATGCTCACTGGGAAAATGGAGCCATCTGTGCATAGTAAATACATGCACAGAGGTTAAATACTTAACTTACAAGTGAAGCAAACTGACTGAAATTCTGTTGCTTGATGTAGTAAGTCATATAAGGGCAGCCCATTGAGCCAGTTGAGATTTGTTGACTCAGCACCATTATAAATTCTGTTGCTTCAAATGGACCTACTCTAGTTGTGACATACTTCAGCATAGTAACTCACAACTGGAATAGGTAGGGGAATAAATGGAATTCATGCAGGGGTTGTTTCACCAAATTCCCATTGATTCAATGGGCCTAAATCCATGTGACTTGCTCTGCTAAGCAACAGGATTTCAGATGTTTTGTTTTATTTCCAGTCCATTCATGAGATCTTAATGACCAACCATTTTCAAAGGCATGAGGACATTTCAGCAAAGCGTTGGTAGAAGAAAGTGGATACACAAAGAAAGTGAATATAACATCTTTTTAAAATGAGCATGGCTTTCCTACAAAGATGCAATTTGTATTTGTACTGAAAACAACTCATCTTCTATACTGTTGTGATAACGTGCTGTTGAGTCATTTCTAACCTATGGCAGCACTACCATAATTGGCTTTCCAAGGTAAATAACATAGATAAAGAGTGGTTTCCTCATTGTCACTCATCCCCATGTATTTCCACCGTCAAGCTTGCATGTCTTCTGAGTCCTAGCTTGACTCTCTGTACTACATCAGCCCTTCTCAAAGGGGTCTGGCACATTTGAAGGGGGAACAGACTGGAAACAATTCTTCACACACCACCTAATAAGGATCATTATACAACTTATACAATCTTGATTCAACCTGTTTTTCTTTCTTATCATAAGAACATAAGAATATAAGAAGAGCCATGCTGGATCAGGCCAAAGGCCCATCTAGTCCAGGTTCCTGTATCTCACAGTAGCCCCACCAAATGTGTCCAGGAGCGCATGAGACTAGATATCTGTCTCCTGATACCACTCCCCTGCATCTGGTCCTTGAAGTACCCTGGTTTTAAGCCTGGAGATTACACATCGCCATCATGGTTTGTAACCTGTGGTGGACGTCTCCTCCAGGAATCTGTCCAATCCTTTTTTGAAGGCATCCAGGCTAGATGCCATCACCACATCTTGTGGCAGGGAGTTCTATAGACTAACAACACACTGGGTAAAAAAAAAATTCTTTTGTCTTTTCTCACTCTTCCAGCGCTCAATTTGAGTGTATGTCCCCTAGTTCTGGTATTTTGTGACAGGGAGAAGAGCATCCCTCTATCCACTTTACTCATGCCCTGCATTATTTTGTACGTCTCAATTATATCCCTCATCAGGCACCTTTTTTCCAGACTAAAGAGATCCAAATGTTTTAGCCTTTCCTCATAAGGGAGGTCCCCCAGCCCAGTAATCATTTTAGTTGCTCTCTCCTGCACCTTTTCCAGTTCCACGATATCTTTTTTGAGATGTGGTGACCAGATTCTACACAATACTCCAGGTGTGGCCTTACTATCGTTTTGTACAATGGCATTATAATGTTGGCTGTTTTATTTTCAATACTCTTTTTGATAATCCCTATCATGGAATTGGCCTTCTTCACCGCTGCCACACATTGGGTAGACACCTTCATGGAGCTGTCCACCAACACACCGAGATCTCTTTCCTGGTCCATCATGGATAGCTCAGAGACCATGAGTTGATAGATAAAGTTTTGATTTTTTTTGCCCCATTATTCATTACTTTACATTTTCCTACATTGAAACGCATTTGCCATTTTGCAGCCCATTCCCCCAGTATGGAGAGATCCTTCTGGAGTTCTTCACAATCTTCTCTGGTTTTTACCACACAAAAAAGTTTTGTCTCATCCACAAACTTGGCCACCTCACTGCCACTGTTCTCACTCTCCCAGCCCTCCATTTGAGTGTATGTCACCTAGTTCTGGTATTTTGTGAGAGGGAGAAGAGCACCCCTCTATCCACTTTACTCATGCCCTGCATTATTTTGCACGTGTCAGTCATATCCCCCCTCATAATCTATAAGTCTGCAGCCAAAAAAGGTTGAAAATGGCTGTGCTACATCACTCTGGCTCTCATTTAAGCTGCGAATGCATACACATTAACATTCAAATCAGCCTCAATCTTTGATGAGTACAATCATTTCCCACTTGCTGTTACTTTTTCACTACAGTGTTCAGAAACCTTAGAAGATGTTTGGGAAACAGATTGGAAAGAAACTCTGACAGAACCTTTGTCCTATTCTCTTCACTCTGGAGTGGATAGGTCACTCTGTACATTCACCAAACCCAATAATATGGTCTGCCCGCTATCCTGTTGTTAAGGGTTTATGTCTGGAACATTTAGAGTCTCCCAGCATAGTGCAAGGGCTGTGTAGGCACACACCATTCTGAGTGTTTCCATGGTATCATTCAGTGTTGTCACTGGGAACCGGGCAGGATCCCGTATATGGCAGGACTGTTGCTTCTGGGATTATTAGACCCTTCTGAAATAGAAACCTTGTGAGCCACAGATGTTCCTTTAGGACGCTCGTCCATCTGCCCGCTCCTTCAAGACTCCTCTCATGTATCAGCTGAGTAATGAAGTCAAGAGAAGGGTCAGGTTTCCCAAGGAGGAGCCCAGCTTTCTAATTAAAGCTCCATCTATCATGGATTTAGATGGCTGTGAGATAAAGTCTTTCCTGCAGAGCTTACCCCCGAACTCCTTGAGGTTTTGTACCTCTTTAAAAATAGTTCTGGAAGGGCATTGCTAAGGCTCAACACAGAAGGGTTGGTCTGTTACTACAGAGGCCCAAGGCCTCTGCTCCTTCTTTTGGGAAACAGGGGACCCTGTCTTATGTAGGCTATGGAGGAAGTCCAGCGGATGAAATGGAGGAACATGAAGCCCTTTGGTGCAAAATGGGTGCTTTATATCTCTGCCATCCTTAGTTGTGCAGGGCCATTTCTTACAGCTGAGGACTGTGGAAGCCATGGGTTGTGATTGTGAAGCGCAAATAGAATCACATAACAGCTGGCTGGAGAAAATACAGGACCTAGTCAGATAACATTACCCAAATCCTCGTGTGAGCTCTGGCATTTTCCCATCCATCTGTTCTAAATGAGAACACAGCTGACCCAGTCATATTTGTCACTGTATGGGCACAAACCTTGTAACCTTAGCAACCACTAACATCTGTATGCATCTTTGCACCCATCATATACATTTGCTACATTCAGATTCAGAATAGCAAGGCTGATTAGTCATGGCAAGAGGCAGAATGTCAGTCTGGGGCCTAGGTTAAATGTGATGTCATCTCCACACACATGCAAGCTCCATTCCCCAGCCTTTAGACCTCCTTACAGGAGGGAATTGAGAATACGAATAGAAAGAAAAAGAGAACATATTGGTTGAAATCCTGTTGTATAATGTATGCTTGCAAAAGGTGATGAAGTCACTAGCAGGGGGCAATGTTTGGTAACTAAAACTTCCTGTTTCTGTCCTGCAGCTTTTCCAGTTCGTGTAATCCCTTCCACCAAACCAAAGCTGTGAGAGTTGCTGTGTGAAAGGAGGAAATCTTTACTGAAAAGTGACTCCTACAGTAGTCCCCTGCCACAAGACCGTTCATATATTACAGTTTCAGTATGTGGCAAATTTTTTCTTGAGAGAAGCAGGCTTCCAAAGAGAGGTGTTTAACCCCCTCCTGGCACCTTAGCAAATAGACCTTGGGCTCCTGGCAGCGCACACTGCCACCACCAGCAGCAGTCCCAGATCTGTTTCCTGAGGTGTCAGGAGGGGGTTAAAGCTCTCTTTTGAAGTGCACACCACCACCACCAGCAGCCCCAGATCTGTTTGCTGAAGTGTCAGGTGGGGGTTAAAAACCTCTCTTTGGAAGTGCACGCCAGCAGCAGCAGCCCAAGGTCAGTTTGCTGAGGGGTCTGCATTTTAAGGATTTTCCTTTATTATGAAAGGGTCAGGCACCTAACTCCCGTGATAAATGGAGGAGTACTGTACCAATAATGCTATCCACCAGCAGGCATTTTTGGCAATTAAATATTTCCTGCTTGTATCCCACAATTCCCATAGCTTCTATGTGATAAAAGGGAATCATAAAATCCCCATGACAGAAGTAAGAAGTTTTAAAATTAGCCCCTACCTTTTTCCTGCTGGTGATATTGTCACCGTTCCTCATACATAGTTATGTCAACAGGATTCCTACCAATGTACATCAATTGTTCATTATTGATAGCAAATTTTAATGCTGTGTGGTAAAGACAGAGATACAGTAAAACCGCTGTATCCATTGATTCATTAACCACTGATTCAGTGATCCATGGTTGGCAGAGGAAAAATTAAATCAATAATTCATCATCCGCAAAGCAAGCTACTGTCGCAAAACAGCAGCCGTAAAGCAAGCTACTGGCACAAACTTTAGTTTTGGGTTTGTTTGGTGTTCTCTGTTATCCAAGGTTTTCGTTATACTCAGGAAGGCCTGGAACCAATCCCCAGCAGATACTGGGGTCCTACTGTAGTTGGGTTGGGCATGAAGTGTTGTTGCAAAGGAAAGATTCTAGTTGGGTGATGAGTTAAGATGCATTTTGGTTATTAATTTTTCATACACATGTTAAAATAGTGTCCCTTACAATGAGTTAAACTATTCTTTCTCTACAGTTATTCCTCCCAATGATAAACATGCATACAATATAACACTCACTTATTCTTCCTTGCATTTGTTTCTTTTGTCTAGAAACCTACTGCCAACATGTCTGATACCGAAGAAGTGTAAGTAGTCATCTTGCATGTTAAAAGGCTTTTTTGGAGTGGAGGGAGAGTTGTTATTGTTGTTGTTGTTTTGGACAGCTGCTGTTTGCCTCCACATATCCAACAACTAAAATTCTATTCTAAAATCCAAATCTAATATTTGTGGAATAAGGGTGAACAGCAGTAGCATACTGGAGTGCTGAAACTTTTCTTTGACTCACACCAGAAATGCAGATTAAGCACAAGCAGAAGTTAATTGTGAAAGAAAATGATCAGCATTGATCAGGTTGGCTATTCAGTGCGTCTTATCAATTAGTAACTTAGAGAAGGAGCCCCAGCAAATGCAGACCTCTTGCTCTGGTGCAGTACTTCAGATGCATACTGCAGCTTGTCTTCTTCAGTAGTGCAAGTACAGGAGGCCTAGCTTTTACAGAGATCATAAACTTGTATCCAGACTGTGAACACTTTGAACTAAAAGTGGGAGCTCATGTGAATGAGTTTTCCCCTCTGTACCCTAAAGAAAGAATTGTATTACAGTAGTTTAGTATTTCTGCTGACATGCTGTGCTTCTATACGGACAGGTTCAGGCTCAGAGACTATCCATCTTTCCCACTTCTATCTTCTTCTGCAAGCATTTAATTAAGTAAACCACAATTGGCAATCTGAAATGGCATAGACTTGAGCACACGCCAATCACCTTCAGTTAGAGATATTAAATTTCCAGAAATTTTGAAGTTTGGAAACCCTCCTCCCCTCGTTTTTTCCTTTTTTTCTTGAAAAAAAAACACCCCCCAGAATTTTTTGGAAAAATTAAAAAAAAAGCTACATTAGCACTCCCCCCTTTACAGCTTGAAAGTCATTCTGTTACTTTATGAACATAAAATATGACTACGGACAATTTGTCTAGGCATAAAATTATCACAACTAACATATTAAAATATAGTTTATCCAAACAATTATTACATACAGAATTTACTTTTTAAATAATATATATTTGTAATTATAAATAACAAATGGACTAACAATCTCCTGAACTGTTTACTAGTTTATGTGGAACAAAAACAAACTTCTACAAAAATGTTTAAAAATCCAGAATTTCCTCTCCACAGTATTAAATAAAAATAAAATAAAAACCTAATTCTCACAAAACAAATTGAAGAGGGAGAAAATGTGTATAAGAGAGTGGGGCTATGTTTCAATGATACTTTTAAGAAATGATTTGGAAAATATTTGAACACTCCGTCTTAAAATATTTTATTCATCATATTAAAATAAAACATTCCATAATCATTTTTTCTTTTTCTTTTTTCAGTTTTTCCAAAAAACAAACAAACCCCAAAACCCCAAAAGGCTTCAGGAAAAATAGATAAATAAATACCCACCCACCCACTCAAACTTTTCTGGGTTTTTTCCTGGCCTCTCACATCTCTACCTTCCGTGAGAAAAGGGCTGTAGAAATATATTTATTTATTGACTTATATACCTCCCCACAGTGCTAGAGAACTCTCTGGTTGGTTTACACCATAATTAAGCAAGGAACACTTTGCCCTCCCATGAGCTATGTACTCATTTTACCAGTCTTGGAAGCATGGGAGGTTAAGTTAAGCTTCAGTCAGCTCCCTGCAATCATGGAATCAAACTCAGGTCATGACCTGAGGCTGGACTGCAGTACAGCAATTTAACCATTGTGCTCCACTTCTGTTTCAGTTGTTCCAATAGTTCTTGTCAAATTATACAGCTATATGTTTTTGCTCGCATTAAACCCATTTACTTTGGCAAAATGGTGCATAGAAATAGCATTGCAAAGAAATTACAATTTGAAAGGAGATTTGAAGAACCAGAATGGAATGTCTGAACAAGATGGTAATGCTTTTGATAGGCCAGTTCAATAATCACAGAACATATTACAAAATTCTAAATTCTAATCTACAGAATTCTCCAGATTATGCAAATTGTTAAACAAAATCTGATTTACGTTATTATACCAACAGGGTTTCTTTTAACTTACTGTCAGGTTACCTTTCCATTTTAACAAAATGGAGGGGTGTCCTGGTGAGTATTTGAGGAACAGGGTTCAAATGCAACCCCTCTGGTTTGACGTGCAGTACTTTGTTTACAACTAGAAATAATTGCGAAAATTCAACAGTTATTTGGTAGCTAGTTACTAGCAAGCTGAGGTTAAAGCAGATAACATGAATTAGATTTATGAGCAGAAGCTTTCCAGTCTGCACTAACTTTCTTTCTTTCTTTCTTTCTTTCTTTCTTTCTTTCTTTCTTTCTTTCTTTCTTTCTTTCTTTCTTTCTTTCTTTCTTTCTTTCTTTCTTTCTTTCTTTCTTTCTTTCTTTCTTTCTTTCTTGTAGGGAGCAGGTAGAGGGTAAGTATGGAATGCCCTTTTTTGTAATGAACATTAGCATTTTTGTTTTTTAATTCTCACCATGGATAGATGAAAATGGTAACACCATAAACTGAGTTCTATTTTTTTAAATAATTGGCTCTGATTATCTATGTCTTGAAGATATCTCTTATTCTAGCCCTGTTGCCTCATTCTATATTCTGTCTGTGGCACTGCTCGGGCAGAGGAGATGGCTATGGAATAATCCAGCTACTTGGCATGAATAAAGGTACCTAATGTGCAATTTAGCAGTGTCCTCTCTAGTTGGTACCAGCACAAGTAGCATGAGGCAAGCAAAGCAGAACTTATCCTATAGCCATTGAGAAGCAAGTGGAATTCCTCCTTGGACCCTCTTTTTAAATCCTCTGGGACAGCTCTCTGGAATGTGCCTTGCACCCTCCCTCCTGGTGCCCATATCCTGTCCTGGTGTCTCCCCTCTCACCTTCCCATGCCTGACCCCTCGACAATATGCATTCTTTTCAGATTATTCCCCTGCATTTCTATTCTGATTTGTATTGACCTTGCCATGAGGTCAACATTCTTTTTCACATGCTTGGATTTCACCTTCTGTGCTTGTAACTCAACCCCATCATCTAAATCTCGAGATGTAAGAACTGATTTTGCTCTGTTACTGTTGATGCTGGTGGCACATTTTCCAATCGTGGAGCCTTTGAAAATGTGTCTTTTTTGTCTTGCTAAATCATTTCAAGCTCTGTAAGGTCCAGCAGTCCCACTGAATCTTTGTCTTGATGCTCTTACCAAGGGTACAGTACCTTAAATGAATGGCATGTTCTAAAAATGAAAACATGCCCTGTTTTTAGACTTGACTCCAAATTTTGCCTTTTGAAATGCTTTGCTTTCCAAAGATACTTTGTATATAGACATAAAACATTATATATATATACAACAGGGGATCAAATAACTTGGTAGCACAACTATACCCTTTATGCAAAATTATAGGTTGAAATATACCAACTATTTAAATATATATAAAGGTGTGCATTATATGTGTGTCACTCTGTGCTTGTTAATATGCACATGTTCTTTGTTTAAAATGTGGTGTTGTTTACATTTTCTGAACTGAAGCCAAATGTGAAACTACCTTATCAGTACTGGCTGTTCAAGACAACATAGCTTCTCTTCTCTTTGGACTGAAGATCAAGGACATGGACCTCTAACAAGTGTTTCCCTCAAGCTGATGCCAATTTATGAGGAACCTAAGTCACAAGATTCTGAATTTGGATGGGAAGACAATATAGCACCAACTTTTATACTGAGGCAGGATCATTTATGGTTACAATAAATGATGGAATAGTTCATCTCATGCTATAGAAAATTGTGGCTTGTACTCATCTATCTCAAGTTGTGAGCTTTGTCATAGCATCTTTTTAGATGTGTGGTCTGGAGCATGGTTACTTATGAACAAAATCGCAAGGATTTAAGACCAGTGGAGCATTTCCTGGTTAGTATGCTGAATTTAGAATTTCAGTGATGAACCAATCTGTAGCTGGAACCCTGCAAATTTCAAGTAGGAGAATGAAATGAACCCCCAAATAACCCAGTGTCAAGATTGTACAGTATAATAAACCTCAATAGGAAACCTTTCTCCTTGCTCACATGTGATGCCAGAAACCTCAGAGACTGTAAAGCATGAAATGTATAAAATACATCTTATTATGCATTCTTCATGGATTGCATTGCCAACAGTGATTGGAAAAGTATATTCTACACTAGACATCTCTGCTGAGAATGAAATAGAGAGCTGGGAAAAGTAAATTCTTGAATTAAAGCCCCCGAGTTACCTCAGCCTTTGTGGTTATTTTCCCCATGCTGGTTAGGAGATTTTAAAATCTATATTCAAACATATCACTTTTCTTAGCTGTAGAAATATGTTTTGTGAAATAAACTTAGGTTTTTCAGAAAACAGTAACACCAGAATTTTATTATAAATATAATAATTTTACAGAAAATGTTCCCTGGGTTTTAACAGCCTCTGGTCACTCGTCAATTACAGTAGGACCCCTGTATCCACTGATTTATTAACTACTGATTCAATTATCCATGGTTGGCAAGGAAAAATAAATAAATAAATAATTCAACAGCCACAAAGCAAGCTACGGGCATAAAACAGTAGCCCTAGCCCTAAAGCAAACTACTGTAAAAAAACAGCAGTTTTGGGTTTTTTGGTGTTCTCTCTTATCCATGGTTTTCGTTATCCAAGGGAAGGCCTGGAACTGATCCCCAGCAGATACCAGGGTCCTGTACATTAAAGAGTTTTAGAGCGGAAATTTCATTATCATTAGGCCTTATGTTAGTGTATTCTCGAAGGCTTTCACAGCCGGGATCTGATAATTGTTGAGAGTTTTTTGAGCTGTTTGGCCATGTTCTGAAAGTTTTTCTTCCTGATGTTTCACCAGACTCTGTGGCCGGCATCTTCAGAGGGCAAGGAGCTCAGGGAACTAGGAATCTCCTAGTTCCCTGAGCTCCTTGCCCTCTGAAGATGCCGGCCACAGAGTCTGACAAAATGTCAGGAAGAAAAACTTCCAGAACATGGCCAAACAGCCTGAAAAACTCACAACAACTATCTTATGTTAGTGATCTGCAAAATCATTCCTTCACCTAGGAGAGGAAAAGTGAACATTTTTTACAGACAAAAGTGAACATTTTTTACAGACATCCTTTGGTGAGAGGACTTTGTGGATTGTCCTTTAACTTGCCCCTGTCTTACAGACACAAGTTATTTTGATGAAATCTGAGGCTGACGTTCTTAACGTCCTCTTTCAATCTCAATCCAATCTTTTATTATTACAAAGAACAGCACCCAGCTCATTGTTATTATTGTTTGACTTCCGTTGCCTTCACTTGCCTTCCGTTGCCTTCAGACATTGGAGTTAAAATTTCTCAGAAAACCTTGGACATGTTTTGTCTGTTTTGCGTTGTTTCTGCTCTGTCTGAAGTAAACATGCTTGTATCTCCAGTGAATTTTTCTTGTGCACTTTCAGTCCTTTGCGTCCTTGTGTTGCCACTGCTAAGCAGTTTTGTTGATTCTGTTGCTTTTCTTGTTTTCTTTTCTTCTTTGTCACAATGCAGAGGAATATGAAGAAGAAGGTAACCACTTCACCCCACCCAGAGTGAACCATCTTTTCCCCTATTATCCCTTGATAGATCTTTCACTGCCTGTCATTTACCCTTCTCTTTGTCATTGTCTGCTAAAGATGATCTGAAATGCTTTGTGACGCACCAGTCAAATTTCTTTAGCTTCGAAACTGGAGCGAAGGCCAAAATGTGGATCTTGACATACAGTACCTTGTATGCATCTTACAGAATTAACACTGTGTTGAATGTAATGATATGATTGTTCCACTCTGTATTGACCTGAATTCACTTTTTGTCCTTCATAAGTGCACAATTAGATTTGAGCTTGTAGTGGTAGAAATTTCCCATTTTAACATTTCAGTGCAAAAAAAGCTTATGCAGTAAGTTAAGTATGCTTGCTGATAACATAAAACTCACTGGGAAATGTATATCATCTTTAGCTGATTAATGATTTGACAAGTTCCTGTACGACATTACAAAAATGCTTAGAAAATGGAGTTTAAAAGAATCCTTCTTGCACAATCATAACGGGCTCTGCTGTTTGCTGGATTTTATAGGTGGATCTGTTCTGGAACTATTTTTTTGTATTTTACGACCAATTGAAGCATAATTGAACCTTAATTGAAAGCTTCTGACTGGGGACTCTATGCATGGAACAAACTTCTCTGCTTCCCTCCCAAAAATGCTTAGAATATTGAGAAAACACAAGTTTCCTGATGGAATATCTTTTCAGGTACTCGGCTTCTTTGGGTTTGTGCCTAAATGAAAACTTCTGTTTTACCAGGAAGCTCTGACTTCAAAAATAAAATGGTGCTAAACTCTACTGACGTCCCTTGAGAAAAATGAGACAAGGAAAAAATACCTTGTCATAGGTTTTAAAAAAAGAGAGCATAGCAAGCCTCGTATTTTGTCACTGAAGATACCAAAAAAAGATTTATGTCATGTGGATGATGGTGAAAATATCTATACCATCAGTGTACAACCCCTGCCATTTTGGGAATAAATGCAAGACTCAGTATGAGTCCTAGGTTGGAAGCCGTTCAGTGAGTTAGAAGGGAATGGGTCCCACAGGCTGCTTATAATAAAAATTTCCCTTCAAATTATAAAAGAGAAAAAGTCCATTTGTAATATGGTTATTATGTTTTCTTCTTGAGCAGTAAAGAAGTGCCACAGACATGAGGCCAGATCAGAAACAAGAGATAAAGGAATCTGATAACAACTTCTTCCAACTTTTTGCCTCAAAAATCACTCACACAAATGAAGGCTGGGTTTACCTTTCAGTGACCACTCACCAAACACAACTGGCCAATCTGCAGAATAAGCCAATCCGAGAGCTTACGCTGTTACAAATAGGCATCTTTCAAGAATTTAACAGATTTCCACTTTTAGAAATTTACTCCATCTACCATCCAGTTTGATCCATAAAGACCCGGTATTATAGATTTCTTTATAGTGACCTTTACCCACTTCCATCTGGAAATAGTCACCTGTTCCACAGTTAGGCAAACACTGTGGCTTACACTATCTTACAATGGAATGTAGATCACAGAAACATGGTATTCTAAAGTGTCAAACTGGCCCATCCTCCAGATGAGGCAACAAAAGCTTTTGGCTGTTTTGCCAGACTCCTTCTTAAGTGGCCTGTTTGGTGCTGCTGTGAATCCTGTTGTTACTACTGTTATCAGTAGTACAAGGGCAGGGGGTGCCAGGAGGAGCAGTACAAATCAGTGCTTACATGGGTATCACCGGAAACAAATATCTGCTGGGAAATGATTGGCACCTGGCCCCATACAGAAACTGCCCCTGCCCTGCAAATCAAAATCTTCGATGATTTCTTCCATAGTACTCTGTGGCTCTCAAGCAATGCATTTCTTTAGTCTGTTGACGGTTTAAACCAGTGTCATCACAAGGCTAGTCAAGAAAAAATACAGTACAGTCGTTTATTAGGGTTGTTTTGAGTGACAATACTTTTCAAACTCCATCTTCAGCTACTTGTCAGTCGTACAAAGAGACAATCAAGGGTGCTAACCAAATACAGGCTACATATCCCAGGAAAGAAATTTCCTTTTCCTTTTTTTCTCTGTTCTTCTCTAATGTTCTTTGTTCCATTTTGTTGAGTGATAAAGATTAATGTCAATGTGAGATTCGCTGGCTTTATTTGTCTCTTCTTCCCTTTAATCTGCATGTCGCTTTCTATAGAGAATGTCAACCTGATTTCCAGATTTATATCTTTTGCCTGACCTGTATCTGTCTTCTTCTAAGGTGGTCAGTTCCTTTTCTATACTTTCTAGGTCTCTCATCCCACCAGCCTTAGCCAGCAAAAAGAGTTTCTAAGGTTCTAGCAGCTGTACTAATTTTGTTGTTTTCTTTGTCTCTGCCCCTTATTCCCACAATGTCTCCCATCAGAAGAAGCAGAAGAAGGTATGTGATCTTGACTTTGGATTTCTCTCTTTTCCTTTTCAATAACGTGTTCTGTTTGATTAAGGGAATTTTGTGATGGCAGAAGAAAAGGAACAAGAGAAAGTAAATGTTAACTCTAGAGCTTTATCCAATGGCACTTACACAAAAGGACAATTTTCTCTTGGTGAAAGTGAGGGGGTGTCACAGACTAGGTAACTACTCAGTTACAAATCCACTGTATGTTGGAAGCCAATTTAATTTGTTTGGTGTTTTGGGCATATTTTTAAATGTTCTTGTTAATAAACAACAACAAAAATGGTTAATGTCACAGAACACAGCTGTTAAAGTAACCTCAGCATGTTCTTAGAAGCAACTGCTGCTACGCACTTTGAATACTAACATTGCCCATCCATGATTGCATTACTGTGGTCCACCATGGGCACATGTAACAAATGAAAAATAAATAAATAGGTGGACCGAGAAAGATGAGGGAAGCCAAGAAGGCGGGTGGGATTACTTTCAGTCAAAGCATTCATTCCCCAGAAAGAGAACCACAATAGTCTTTTGCTAGCAAAGCAACACAAAATCTTAAAATTTTTCAAGACTTTGACACTCTAACATACCCCACTACTCTTTGATCTGAAACCAATGTATACTTCATCACATTTTTTTTGGCACCTAGCATTTATCTCGAGTCAAAAAATTTGGTCAACAGAGGGATAACTCTCATAGTTTATTCATTGCAACATAAAGAGGATTTCTCCTGGCACTTCAAATAATTTATGGTACCACATGATGCTTTGTTTTGAAACCAATGCGTACTTCATCTGTGTATGTGTAAAAGAATAGTGCGAGCCCATTAGTTGAAGCTTAGAAGAGGACTATGTCCTCGGAGTCTGCTCTAACATTGAACGGGAGGTTGTTGAGTATGACCCAAAGCCACTCTTGAAGAATGTCTGAGCCATTCTGTGTCACTGCCGTCCTCCTTACCATTTGAAAGAACATGCACCTGTGAATAAAGGGGAACAGGAGGCAGTGAAGCACTGCCACTCTTATGCTATTGTGCTGATTGTGCCCTGTGAGTTTCCCCTAGTCCTAGAAATGTGCAGATATCTGGTTGAAGGCATGTAACAACTTTGTCAATAAACCTATAGAAGCACTTCTAAGCTTTCACATCATGTGCATGGCCTAAACTACCAGTATTTACATCTTAACTCTACAGTGATACCATGTTATATTCTGTCTGCTAACAATTTGCCTATACACATTTCCTTACTACTATTCATGTTGAACAGCATTAACTTGCTTTTCTGGAATGAGCTGACTTTTCATCTTGATGCCATCTCGAGTTACTTTAACTCTATCATAACTGTGCTGTTTTCACTCTCTCATATTCTCATTTTCTGTTGCATCACTTGTTTGATCCATGATACTTTTTATCTGGTGAAGTTCATGAACCAGGTATGTGACTTGACTTCTGAATTCTTCTCTTTCCAACCCATTTTTGGTGTGTGCCCGAATTTAAAGGTGATGAAAGAGAACCGGAAGGCAACACATTATCTTAAGATTTATATTTGTGTGTCCACTGATCTCTCTGTTGCTCTGCTTAACATGTGTGATGCGGATCATGCATGAGCACAGTAAAACACTGTTGCTTGAGAAGCCAGATACTCAGCATATATGAACCGCAGTTTGATTCCAGTGATCTCATAGGTGCATGACAAATAAGGATCTGCCAAGGAAGGTGTTTTGTTAAGCAAAGGTTTCTTAACTGCAAAAAGAGTTAGACCAGGCATGGGAAATGGTTTATGACCACCATCCTTGAAGAGGATATATGGCAGCTGAGGGCCTTGCAAAAAGTGGATGATGTCAACCCACACTGTCACTTCTGATATAGGAAGCTGCATACTTTTAGTTGCTGAAGAGTAGGAGGAAGAGGGGGCTGTTGCCTTCATGTCCAGCTGGTGGGCTTTCATTGGACATCTTGTTGACCACTGTGCTGGACTAACTAGAGCTTTGGTCCAATCTAGCAAGGCTTTTATTACATTATTTCATTCTTGCATTCAGATGGCCTGGCCCATTCTTTTAGTCAGCGCACATACTGGCTGAAATTCTGTTGCTTAGCATAGTAAGTCGCAGTAGAGTTGGCTTGTTGAATCAGTGGGAATTCAATGAGGCAATTCCTCCATAAGTTCCATTGATTCAGATAGGCCTACTCTAGTTGTGACTTGCTTTAGTATGTTAAGTCCTCGCTGATTCAGTGAGCTTTACTATGCTAGGCAACATAGTTTCAGACACTCTGTTCCTCTTAACAATGACAAAAATAAATCTTGATCTAAATATATAGAGCTGGTAGAATCTGATATTGTTTGAACATAGCAGAATTCTTGGGGAAAAGAATCTAAGTCTCTCTTCAATTTTGTCATAACTTTTAATATTTTCCCCCTAACCCTGAAGTCTCTCCTTTACAATTCCGTGCTTCTCACATAGTTCAAGGAATTTGAATGTCTTTTTTCTTATTTTAATAGTCTTTTTTCCCTTTTGCTCTTTCTCTTCTTTTTATAATGTTTCCCAACTGAAGAAGCTCAGGAAGAAGGTATGTGTTATGACCTCCCAATGCTGAATTTGCAAGTGGCAGAGTTAGTGTCCTAAGCTGTCTCTTACGGCATTGATGTCCACTAGTTTATACTGCTGCTCCTTCTAATGTATGTCCCCCTACTGGGGAATCTACCGTTTTCCCGAAAATAAGACACCCCCCCAAAATAAGACCCACCTACAGTTTTGCCTCTCACTGAAATATAAGGCATCCCCTGAAAATAAGGCCTCCCTGATATTAAGATAACAATAAATGCATACTGTATTCATCTTCATGGAAAAATAAGACATCCCCTGAAAATAAGACCTAGCGCATCTTTGGGAGCAAAAATTAATATAAGATACTGTCTTATTTTCAGGGAAACACGGTATGTAGAAAAATGCAAGTAGCAAAGCATTACAGTACATTGGAGATGAAAAGCCACAAAACTTTTTTATTTTCCTGGCATGGCAGTGCCCACATGTGTTGATAGAAAAGAAAAGGTGTAGTTGAAGCAAGCTTGCACATGAGACTTAGGGTGGCCCATATAATGGAAAACTCTGCATGAGTATGTGTCAAAATGCAGCCCAAACTTTGAGCTCATGAATATGAAACCTGTCTGGATGATGAGTAGGATTAGCTTTGTCATCTGGGCTAGCTAAACAATCTGGATGATTCTGACTCGTATGAAAGAAGAGTTTAGAACCCATCAGTCATAAGTTAAAAATATGATAAAAATAAAACACATATTTGTTCAGTTCACTTTTACATTAAATTGCTGTCAAGTTTGCCCTGCATTTTAGTGTGTGGCTGAATCTCATCATGTGCTTATCATGTAAAACATTATTTACAGTACTATACTTGCCTACGTCTATGCCACTAGGTCACCTTTAAATACTGTACTGTATTAGACTTTTTTCTTTGGGGGAAGGGGGACGAGCTGAATCATCAAGAGACTCTTGAAACTTCCTCTATGCTATGCTGGTTCGACTCAAGATTTATGTATAAGAGATTATCTGTGCCTTCCCACTTCCTCCTGGGTCAACTGTGTCCCTCACCACCACATCCCATTCAGGGATCTGTGTGGAAGTCCTGTGCTGGAGCTTCCATACAACAGACAGGCAACCATGGGGAAATGCGCAAAGGCTGCATTCCTGGCAGCTCTGTGTCTGGATGAAGCAGCATTGGCACCAAGTTGTCGGATGGAAAGCTCCATTGAGGAGCATGCCCAGGCATATTGGTATGTGGTGTCCCCACAGTTCGCTGTACCATCTGGTGGAATATGTGTGTGTGTGTGTGTGAAAGTGAGGCGGGAAAGGAGAGGGATGACCCCTTGGCATACCCAAGTTGTTTTGCGGGACATGCTCCATAAGCTCCTTCAGTCTTTGAAATGTTCAGAGATGTTTGGTAAAAGGAATAGAATGGCTCCCCCCCACCCTAAAGTAGGAGCACTTTTTAGCTTACACATTGTGTGCATGGTCTAGGTGGCGAACCTTCTGCACTCCAGATGTTTTGGACCATAACTCCCACAGTCCTTTGTCATTGGCATTCTAGGCTTGGGATGCTGGGAGTTGTGGTCCAGAACATCTGCAGTGCCAAAGGTTCGCCGCCACCACGCTCTGCATCAGCATGCTCTTCTTTATTTTAAAGCTTTTGCATTTACTTATAAACATTTAATCCTTTCTGGTCTTATCTAATAATATGGATATAGTTCTATCAATATAGCATTACTGTAATGAGCTGACACTATTTTAAGGCTGTTGTAATCATGCTGGGTTTTTCCCCTCTCTCTCTATTATTCTCACTTTCTGTTGCCTTAATTTTGCTCCGTCCATGACACTTCCCACATGGTGAAGTTCATGAACCAGGTATGTGACCTGACTTCTGAATATTTCTCTGTCCATCTCATGCTATTATGCACAAGAATATAGAGAAGATGGAAGAGAATAGGAGGACAACACACTACCTGAACACTGATATTTGTGATCACTGACCATTTCGCTCTTAAAATTAATGAAGGCTCACATCATGCATGAGAACAGTTAAATCTTGTTAAACACAGGATTAAGGCACTCACTTTGTATAATCTAGGGTGTTTGTGATCTTTTGCATGTTCACCCACTGAGAACTTGCTAAGAATGGGATTTTGTGGATCACTGGATTGTTACCTGCCTAAAGCTTTAGATACAGGTAACCTGTGAACTGAGCAAGGGAAGACAACTTATTCCAACAGTTGGGGATAAGGCACTAGCTTTGTTCGACCAGAAGTTATTCCTGGCATTCGACCAGACACAGGAACTCTTTTTGAACCACGTTTGTTTCCAGGGATGCTTGTAGGGGCTGCTTGCCAAGAGCACCTCCTACAAAAAAACGAGTGTTGCTTTGCCACACTCACTCACTCTCAGGTACAGATACTCATCTACACATATTGTATACTTACTTATGGCATAAAAATAGCCATGTAAATACACAGACCCAAACCCATACAGTTCTCTCTTTTTCTCTCTTGCATGTGCCCTCACGTACACACACACACATGCACGCACAGCTGCAACCATAAGAGTTGTTGAACATGCTATATCTTTCCTTTCTTCCTACATCTGTGTAGTCCATGTAGCCTCCTTCTACTTTCCTATTATTCGAGGCAAACTACATTTATTTGCAAGTGTCTTCCACCTCACCCTCATTTCATGTATGCCTCTGCTCTCTCTTTTTTGTTTGTGCTCGCTTCCCTCCTTTTCATTTTAAACACATAACCAATTTGACTTTTGCTTTAACCTATTCATAAACTATATATTATAACTCTGACTTGTGAGAGTGCAAGGTTGTAGCAATGCTGTATGTCTAACTTGTTTTCCTTCTTCCCGATTGACACTCCCCCCCTTCCCACCTCAAGAAGTTCATGAACCAGGTATGTGACATGACTTCTGAATTCCTTTCATTGTGTTAAAGGATAGTGTGTACAGGAATTCAAAGGTGGACTAGGAAGTAAGATGTGATGTTAAACGGTTCTTAACTTTTGCTTGGTTTTAATTGTTCTCCTTTAACTTTCTTGATTTAATAATCCAGTTTAACATCTCTGATGGAAATTGAGTAACTGATGAAAAGAATGCAGCTTAACATGTTTTATGTGTTAGCATGGGGATGGTCTGGAAAGTTCTGCCAGAAAGAAAGAAAGAAAGAAAGAAAGAAAGAAAGAAAGAAAGAAAGAAAGAAAGAAAGAAAGAAAGAAAGAAAGAAAGAAAGAAAGAAAGAAAGAAAGAAAGAAAGAAAGAAAGAAAGAGAGTAGCATGGAACACAGAGGCAGAAAAAGGCATAAGGCTAAATTATATGATTGTAGGAAACTGTACGGAATGTGTGTGTGTGTTTAGTACAGAAAACATGTGCAGAGAGGAAGACAGAGTCACACTTGTTTCTGTCTGTATGTGCATCCCTCATAATGCCTAGGCCATTTTTATAAGGACACGTAGAATCTTGTTCCCTTATTCATGGTATAATATGACAAGGCTGGAGACTGAGCGTCTTTGAGTGTCTTTTGAATGGTTTCCTTATGTTTAGTACATACACAGCCTATATTTCCACACACATATATGAACACAGCTGGGAAAAAAACATGATAAACATGATGGTGAATTCTTCTTGGCTGTGGCGATCTGATGACTCCTAAACGATGTTATTAATCCTCTCACCTGAAAGTCACTGTTCACCTTCCCCCATTGACTGCCTTTCCAAGATCCTTTTTTAACTGCACCACCCTATACACATCCAATCAAAAGTGGGCTCCATTGAGTTCAATGGGGCTAACTTCCAGGTAAGTATGTATAGGATTGCTGTGCTCGGTGCTAATATAGTTTCCTGTCCCACTGGGTACTGATTATCTCCTGCTGTTTTCTTTCCTCTCCCCTGACCCCAAACCTTCTGGACTCCCATGGAAGAGTTCAAAGACCTCGCATTAACCTGTTCTTGTTTTCATTCCCTTGCTCTTTGTTGCATCTTGTTCCATGACACTTCTCACCTGATGAAGCTCCCGAGCCAGGTATGTGGCATCACTTCCAAGTTCTCTGTTAGCTCTGATATGTACACATAATATACATATGTGTGTCAGTGGGACATTGGAAGAGAAGAAACAAGATCAACAAATATTATTAACAAACAAACAAAAAGACTTACAGACTACTGTACCTCTCCCAGCTTGACCTTCTCCCAGCTATATTAACCTGGTCTTTATTTCTTAACATTCCCACAGCTTTTCTGGATGTCTGTGCTGCTTTTTTTAATTTCACTTCTTCAACTAGATTTCTTTTCCTTTTCTTTCGTTCATTATTCAGCTCATTCACTTCAAAAGTATTTACGTAAATGTTCTTTTACTCTTATTCTTTGTCTCCCGCCTCTGCTTGTTTCCGACAGAAGAAGTCCGTGAAGAAGGTATGTGCTCTCCACGCAACCATTTCTTTTCCTTTCTTCTCTCTTCTAGGGTGGTGCAAACCAAAGTCTAATATATTTTGGTTGCAGATAGTGAGGAAGCAGGCACAACTGTAGAGCACCTGAGGGGTTTTTTTTTCCGCTAGCAATTTTTCACAGGACGGTCTGGCGAACCCTTTCTGCTTGTTGTGAGCATAGTATCGGGCAAGGTGGGGATAAGATCCATGTACACCCTTGCCTTACATTCCTTGCATGCATGACAGACAACAATAAATAAATAAATAAATAAATAAATAAATAAATAAATAAATAAATAAATAAATAAATAGACAGACATTAGGCGAAGGGAAAGTCTGAATGGATAAAGTGGTCTGCTTATACAGTGGACCCTCATATAACAAGCGGTTTGTTTAACAGAAAATCTGTTTAAAGGAAAAAAGTTCTGGAGATAGGGGGAAATCGCTTAACAGAATCGCCGATGGGGCGAATCGATACAACAGAAAAACGGTCGCTCTTAGGCAGGGGTCCTCAAAGTTTTCAAACAGCGGGCCGGTCCACCACGCCCCAGACACCACTGGGGGTCGGACCACATTCCAAAAAAAAAAAAAGACGAACATGGAAAAAAGGGGGAGGGAGTGGGGGACTTTGCCGTAGCCCTCCCACTTTGAATGCCCCACTAGCCAGCATGCTAGATCAGTAGTTGGGGGAGTGGGAGAAGCGACATAGCCCACTGCTTTGAACTGCCTCAGCAATAGAAGCAGCTGCAGAGGCTGGCTTGCTCTCAAAGCAAGGGGTAGGTGGGGGTTGCAATTGGTCCTGGGGGCCGGATTTAGGACCTTGGGGGGGCGCATCCGGCCCCGGGGCCTTAGGTTGAGGACCCCTGCTCTTAGGGATTATCCCAGCTAGCAGGCTCAAGGTTCACTCAGCCTTCCATCCTTCCAAGGTCGGTAAAATGAGTACCCAGCTTGCTGGGGGGGGGCAATGTGTAGCCTGTACACTGTAATTAAAATTGTAAAGCACCCAGAGACTACGTAAAGTGGTATGGGGCGGTATATAAGCAGAAGCAGAATACTTTACTCTGTTTTCAATGCATTCCTATGGGAAATTTGTACAAAGGAAAATTTGCTTAACAGAATTCCATTTGGAACGAATTAATCCGTTTATACAAGGTACCACTGTATACTGCTCCATAGTGCTTCAAGCACTCTCTGGGCGGTTTACAATTCAGTTATGGAGGCTACACATTCCCCCCCCCCTCCAGCAAGCTAGGTACTCATTTTACCGTCCTCAGGAGGAATGAAGGCTAAGTGAACCTTGAGCCTGCTGCCTGGGATTGAACCCCAGGTCGTGAGCACAGTTTTAGCTGGACTATAGCAGTTTAACCACTGCACCACAAGGTGCCTTATCAAAGACACAGTATGATAAGAGGTCTTCTGAAGCCAAAAGTGAAGTACTGTAATCATCTCTTGATTGTTGAATAAGACGGAGTGTCTTGATATTACCTGAAGGAATAGTGCATAAAGAAATACTATTATTTTCACAAGGTGACTATATCTTGCATTATCCTAACGTACTTATTGCATGTATCCTATGCAGAAACTTTTTCAGTGGCATAAAGAGCTTCCGAAAGAATAGACATGTTAGTCTGTAACAGCAAAGATAACAGAGGTTGTGTAGCATCTGAAAGACTAAAAATGAGTTTTCATGGACTGCAACGTTTCATGGCATGCTAACCACTCATTTGAGATATATAGAATAGTCCATAATCTGAGCAATGGTAGTGTACCTGAAATGGTCACACAGCCCTTCCCCTCCCTCAGACCACAAATCACTGGAGCAGGGATATCGACAGACAGCATTCATGATTGATGGTGGGCCTTCAGACAATAAGACTATAGGGAATTTAAATCAAAAGAGTTCTGCTAGTGGCTCCTAATATATTTCTTTTACAACTGTTGCTGGCAACACAGTTCAAAGGAGGAAAGACAGGTAGGTTCATGCCTTGAGAGGTTTACAGCCTAAATAAATACACATTGCCCCAATTCTTATCAAGTTTCTGTGCATAACTCACTTGATATCAATCTCGGCTGTGAATTGCCACAAGTTAGGACATTAACATAGGCGTTTGTTGTTGAGCACTGAGTTGCATGACTTGGCAGATACCAGCAAATGCAGATCCTAATGTCTTGTGGCAATTCACTACTGGACTGTTATGTCAGCTGCATTATACCAGCAAACATACCTATTAGGTTATTTTGCCATTAAACCTGACACTCATTTACCCATGCACACGTGCAAGGAATATAAGAAGTGCTAGGGCAGTGTTGGCGGACCTATGGCATGGGTGCCAAAGGTGGCACTCGGAGGAGTCGTTTCTGTGGGCACCCGACATCGCCCCTTCACAGCCGCCTGTATTCAGGTTAAATTGCTGTATTGGCACTTTGTGAAAATTAGTGGGTTTTGAATCGCAGTTTGGGCACTTGGTCTCTAAAAGGTTCGCCATCACTGTGCTAGGGTGTAGAAAGATGGATATTATGATTTAGCCCTCAGATGCTGGGATTCCTGACATTGGACATACAGTACTGTACTTTTGCTTTAGCTCCCTTGTTTAAGTAGCATGAAAAGTCACCATTACAGATCCTTGAAGTTATAAAAGGAGAGACAAAGAAAATTGTGAGTTAGGCAAACTGGGGGGGGGGGGAGGGGAAGATATGCATATTACAAACATGTTGACTGGATTACTTTCTTTGCATTTCATCTGCAGCTGGCGAGGAAGGAGAAAATGTTGATGGTATTTTGGTATCATTTAGAGACACAGCATATTCTAACACCCCCCTTTTCCTCCCACTGTTTCTAATCCGTACCTGATGTACAACTAGGAACTGGACCAAATATTCAGAGTTGCAAATGTGCACCTTTCATAACCATTTCATGAAAGGGATTTGCTTTGCCTTAAACCAGGTTTCCTTGTAACAAAAGTTCCCTTTACAACCACAAATATTTGTGGCTATCCCCAACAGATGTCAAAGAACATGGATTCTGGGTCACAATACATGTTTTATGACATCGAATGCTTCTTTGCATTCACATGCAAGCAGGGTGGATAAAAATCAATGATTTTTTTTAAAAAAAAACATCATTTTGATTTAAATCAAATCCGCCCTGCATGCAAGTTTTTTTTAAAGTGCAGATAGCATCCGTTTTCAGTCTGATGATTGTTGGGGGAGATAGTGGGTTGGGAAATGCAACCTTTTTTTCTCTTGCGGTCATCTGAGCAAAATCTCTCCTCTGAGATTGGTATTTGAACTGGCAGGAAATCGTCTATTAATACTTAGGTTTCAATTCACAGCTTGGCACTAATTCCTGCCAGTGATGTTTCACTAGGCACTTGATGTTTTCTAATGGGTGCCCAAGGTTTCTTAATGCATGATCCTAAGAACAAGAGGGGAGAACAATGTTCTTTATTGAAAAAATGTTCTGGAAAAAATTCCAGATTCTATATAGAATGTTCAAGGGGTTTCCCCTTTTTTTCTTATTTTATTGGCAAGCTTGCTTTGGCTTCCTGTCTGCTTCCACACCAAATTCAAAGTGCTAGTGATAATTTATGTAGCCCTAAATGGTTTGGGAACCAAGCCTTTTGGGTAGAGGCCATGATATTATGAAACTTGCTGCCTGCAGGTATGCACCAGGCTCCCTCTCTTCTGCTCTTCTGGAAGCTAGTGAAAACAAGCATTCAGGCCCATCCTCTACACATGAGAGACACCTCAACTCATTTTTGCAAAATTTCATTTGATCTGTTGTTGCCACCTGCAGGGAGTTCATTATGTGGTGTTAGTTTATGCTTATAATTAATGATTGGCCCAAACTGCCAGTTTGGCAGATTGTGCCGGGTTGTCTGTTGGTCCAGCAGGTGTTCTGCAGTCCTGAGCCCCGCCTCCTCCATTGGCAGTCCAATCAGAGGCAGTGCCCTGGCTTCCCTGTCCCACCTCCTTCTGGAAGCTGCTTCTGAGTGGACACCTGCTGGAGAAGGCAAGGCTTGGAAGTGTGGACTACCTGATGGAGTGACAGACAAAAACAGCAGTTCGTGCCCATCTGTACTTATGTTTGTATTTTATTTCATTGTTATTTTTATGCGTAAGCACTATTTTGTCTTCGATATAGCATTATATGTTCTTTTGTAAACTACCCAGAGTAAGGGATCACCATTAGATGGGCAAGATATAAGTTCAACAAATAGTATTAGCATCAGTACAGTGCTAGTAATAGAATTTCAGTTTTCTTTCCCTTTTGACAGTCAGATATTTATTTTTCAGCTTTATTGTACTTATTTTTTAAAACAAAATGTTGCCAGACTCTTTTCTTCTGGCACCATATTTTAGGAATTATATTTCCTAGCACTGGAATATGAAAACCAGATTCTGCCACAAAGATGCTTGGATTTTCTCTCTGAGTTCTTGAAGAAGGAAACCAACCAAAGGACCCTGTCTTAAAAACAAACCTTAATTTATGTGGCTACATTCCATCTCATGCCGTCATGCACTTGAACACTTCTTATAGAAAGGGAACTTCTTCTGTTTTCCCATGATCTGAAGTACTTCTTTTACAAGGGATCCAGTGGACAATGTCTTCTGTTTGTAACTCTCCCATATTTTTATTTTATTGTTTCTTTTCTCCCTGGCCAACCTTTCCCAACCAAAAAGAAGGAAAAGATGTAGCAGTGTCTTTTAGCAGCTAGCACTGGGAGTCTCTGGAAGCCTCTCTGGAAATACAAAAAAAACTTTCCTTTTTATTCCAGGATCAGGAAACTAATTCTACTTAATGGCACGTTCATGGAATTATTCCCAAAGATGCCTACATGGATTGGGGGTGGTGGATGTGTGATATTTGACTAATGGCACATGTCATTCCAAATGAAATATCTAAAGCAGACAAACAGACAAATACAACTTCTTAAGGAACAGGGAGTCAGTATATATTTCGGTAGATTATTATGTATACTGTACTAGCTTATTGGCTTGAGGTCAAAAAAGGGAATAGAGGGAAGTCATTTTTAAAAACATAAGAGGTTGAGGGAGGGAATTGAACTTCTGTGTTTCCGAAAAATAGCCATGATTTTTTTGGGGTGTGTGTGTGTTATTTTGTATATTTCAGATCAAAAAGTTTCCTGCTTAATAGAAGAAGAAAATTTAACCATAAAACTTTTACCCTCATGACAGAGTGACTAACAATTTTTCAATCGATTCTTCACACGAATTGCCTTGTAAATTCAGAACAGAAAGTTCACAGCTCCTCACAGTGGATTCCATTAAAATATTATCTGGCTAGTGGGCTGTGAAGTTTTTATTACTGAATTTCACCACAAAAATGAATCATTAAGAGTGCATTGTATGACTGAATTCTATGAATCCATGCATAGCATGTGGTTTTAAATACATCGAGATGTGAGTACTAGAATTCATTGCACTAACTCCAGAATAGAAAGCCTTTGACCTTCCAGATGTTGTTGGCCTACAAATCCCATCATCCTTGGCCATTGGCTGTGATGGCTGGCAGAAATGAGAGCTGGTGTCGAATAACTTCTTAAAGAGCATCCCCTAACATTATAAGAAACGGCTGTCTTCCCGATGCTATGCTGAAACATTCATGCAACTTTTTGATTCATTTTTCTATCTTGCTTCACATGTGAATAAAACTGGCCAGCCAAAGACTTTGTCTACCAAGTGTCAGAGTGTGGCCAAGTGCCTTTAGGATGTTGCTAAAGGTACATGAGGCATCATCTTGATTTTCACAAATCATATTATATAGTGTGGATTCTGTTTTCTAACATTTCCTTTCTCCATCTTTTCTTGCCTTGGTTTTTATTTGTGCTTCCTGTGCCATTGTATTCAGAGAAGAAACCCAGAATACCGTAAGTGTGCACTGGCAAGTATATTACAATATTCAGCATATGAAATAGTTAATACATAGTACTGTTATCATCAATTTCAACATGTGCTATCCGGTCAATTCTTACTTATGGTAACCCTTTTCAGGGTTTTCCAGGTAGAGAATGCTCAGAGGTGGTTTACTATTCTCTTCTTCTGGGTCACCCTGGACCTGTGTAGCTTGCGCAAGCTTACACAGGTTGGCTCTATTCCCCACAAGCACAGTGGGAAATTGAACTCTTGACTCCTGCCTCTGCAACCAGATACATAAACCACTGAGCTGTATAGCTAGCTACAGTATTGTTATAGCAATTCTTTTTTAAAATGTTGATTTAAGGTGCACTTAAACTATGATAATTAATCAGGAGATTAGTTAGGTGTTTTAAAAGTTTTTTTTGTTACAGTCATGTAGTAATCAATCTTCCTGGAGAAACTTTTCTGCATATCAGTCAAGGGGGCTGCATGGAATTTTAGAATAGGTGCATTTGAGGCTTTGGTGTTGTATATAGTTAAAATATTTGTATACTTAACTCTTTTTAGCTTTTAAATACTGTTTCTAATGATATAAATTGCTTTAGGTCCTTTCAAGGAGAAAGGCGGGATACAAATATTTTAAATAAATATATAATGAATGTTTTAATTTTTATTTCTTTCAAAGTGGGGTGGCACTACATGAATATTATAGATGGGGAAAACATTAAAACAGACTGCAAAATTTCCGTGCAGCATGACACATGCATATGGACACACACATGAAGGGAGGACGAGAAGAGGAGGGGTTGAAATTCACAGCTGGGGATGGCAAGGGGACAGGCACATTAGTGAATGGCAAAGAGAAACTGACAAGAGAAATTGACATGATTTACAGCTTCTATGTGTGTGAAGAAGGAGACTGCAATGATTCTCTGCAGCCCAAAACCTATGATCTTGACATCTATTAGTTGAGAAACCCCACGGGCACAATTTACATTGACAGATATATCCATGTATATACATTGCTTTCTAACTAAAAAAGAAAACAACCTTTCCCAACCTTTATTTTTTAATTTTATTTTGCTGGCTGTACTTTTTTGTCTTCTTCAAAGGACAGCTTGCAAACCTCCATGTGGTGTGATGATGAGCCAGAATTGCACATCTGACTGATGGAATGTCCCCGACAGCTGTCAACATGCCACCTGTTCAGGAAACACATGGTGGTATACAAAGTAATCCCAAGCCATGCTCAGAGTGGCTTGGAATTAACCAAGTGAAGAAAAGATAGTAGGGCTGCTTAATGGAGCAGGCAGGGGAAGGAAGGTTAGCCTTAATTATTTCCCTAAATTGGAAAACAGACTGTGCACAGGTCTGGAAAACGCTAGGGAAAAGCCGACACTAAGACAGAATTTAATGGAGAAGAGGGAGATAAGCTGAGGACCGTTAAAATAAATGGCACTCCAGGTATACCGAAACATAAAAAAAGTTGCTAGGATAATGCAGGGCGGAAGATACAAAGGGGAGTGGGGGACAAACAGTGTCTGATAACAGAAATAACTCGTGTGGAATGAAGAGAATTTGAAAGCAGTGGTGGCAGTTTGCACATAAGTGATAATGTCCTGTTAACAAGAAAGGTTGCAATATTTCCAGTTACATGTCAAGTTGAGATGTGATTCATTAAATTTGGGTGAAAATGACAGGGGGGGAGGCAATATGGGTGCTGCCCCCCGGGGATCCACCGGGAGGGGAGTTTGGCCTTTCCATGCTTATGTTTGGCACTCTTCAGCTCAAAGGCATCATGCCACGAGTGTTGTTTCAAACAGAGATCTGATCAGGCTTGATCACCCTCATGTGCTCATTCATGTTTCTGTCAGCAGCAATGCTCTGAATTCTGGGAATGCTCATTGATGTCGCTCATATATCATTGTTTCTCTTTGCCATATCTTTAAAGGATGACTGCACCTAAGATCCCAGAGGGGGAGAAAGTAGACTTTGATGTAAGTATTGATGGCTCTTTCCAACAAATCTTTACAATTCCTTGCAAATCTTCAGAATATTTTCAATTAGAAGTTTTAAAATCAAGGGCTTTCAATTTAGTCCTAACAAATTTTTTAAGTAAGATGCATAACTATTAAAATAAATATGTGTTTGGATTTGAAATAAAGGACCACATAAAATATTCTGCATTATGCAGATAAATAGATATAAATTAGAGATGACATTGCTTGGTTATGATAAAGATAAAAAGGAGACAATTAAGAAAAAAAATGATGTTAATATTTGAAAGTCTATCAAGTATTTGCGTATAAATAATCCAAAACAATTAATACTTTTGAAAGAGAAAATTGTTAACAAATTGAAGCAGGACATTAAAAATGTTAGATGATTTTAGGAAGTTTGGACTTTCGTGGTTTAGTAGAACAGCAGCATGTAAAATGAAGATTTTACCTAAAATTATTATTTTTATTAATGATGTTAGTAATGAAGGTGACTGAAGAATATTTGAAAGACTGGTAAAATATGACTAATAAATTTTGCAATGGAGATAAAAAAAGGAATAACTAGTAAGAAGAGATGGTATAAATTTCAAAAACTAAGAGTTAGATCTTCCTAATTATATTATATAGCTAACCAAATGAGACATACACTTGATATTATGTCTAAGTTTAATAACTTAATATGATTTAAGTTTGGAATTACAGGATGTTGGTGGAAACCCTGAGAATATTTTTATACAAAATAATAATATCACTACAAAATTGAAAACTCTTTTTTAAAAAAGATGTTGTTATTCTGGACAAGTCATCATAATCATCATCATCATTATCATCATCATCATCATCATCATCAAAGAACTGGTGGGATCATAAGCCTGAAAAAGTGGTTGAAAATGAGCATGCAAAATTACTTTAGGACTTCCGAATACAGACAGGGTTTTGGAGCATAATACCCCAGATATTGTGATTGTGGAGAAGAAAAAGTGTGGATAATTGATGTTACTATACCAGGGGATAGTAGAGTCACTGAAAAACAACTTGAAAAAATTGCCTGATATCAGGATCTGAAAATTGAACTTCAGAGACTCTGGCATAAACCAGTACAGGTGGTCCACGTGGTAATTGGCACGCTGGGTGTGGTGTCCAAAGAGCTAAGCAAGTACAGTGGACCCTTGTATAACAAACAGCTTTTATAACATAAAATTTGTACAACATAAAAAATTCTGGAGATAGGGGAAATTTGCTTAACATAATCGCCTATGGGAAGAATCCGTACAACAAAAATGGGATTACTCCGTTTTCAATGCATTCCTATGGGAATTTGTATAAAGGAAAATTTGCTTAACATAATTTCATTTGGAACTAAATAATTCCTTTATACAAGGTACCACTGTATTTAGAAGAAATTGGAGTTGACAAAGTCACCATCAGTCAGCTGCAGAAAGCCACCTTACTGGGATTTACCGATACATCACATAGTCCTAAACACTTCGGAAGCATTTGACTAGTTATTTGTAATGCAAAATCCAGTGTAGTTACCTTATCTGATGATGATGATGATGATGATGATGATATCCATCAAGTCAACTATCACAACACCTTTCAGGTTTTTAAAGGTAAAGAATAAGATGAAGTTTTCTGGGGATAACTTGGAAATAAGTATTGAGATTTGGAAGAATATATGGAATAAATGATTATTAACATGCGATAATATATTAAAATGTTGGCAATTGGTTTATAAAGAAAGAAATGAAACGAGTTAAATTTTGACTGGATCTATGTAGAGAATCCCAAAGATTGCCATCATTGTTTTAATGCCATCATGGACAGCACACAACATCTTCTCTCTTTTCTTTCTGCAGGACATCCAAAAGAAAAGGCAGAACAAAGACTTGATTGAGCTTCAGGCCTTGATTGATTCCCACTTTGAAGCCCGAAAGAAGGAAGAGGAAGAGCTGCTGGCTCTCAGAGAGAGAATCGTAAGGCTCCGTGATACTGTCTCCACTTCTCCAAAAGCTTATGTTGCCGCTGAAGATTCTTATTGTCACATTGTAATGGACCTGATACATAATCAATGTACTCTTCTCTTCGTCTGTAAAATGTGGGAAGAGAATTTTTAAGAGTGGAGGCATTTTCATCCAGATCCATGTTTGCCATTTTTATAGAGATGGAAGGGTTTCCCTTACCACCCAACTGTATTTCTAAGAAAGTCATTGTTCAGGACATATTATTTGTAGCCTGTACAGCTACTCAGCTCTACAGCAGTGATTTGACTTACAGGCAAATGGTCATACCTGTATTGTCAGTCTCAGTTCAGAGGGAGCAGATGGCATTAACTAGTTAAGTGTGTGTGTGTGTGTGTGTGTGTGGTGTGTGGTGTGTGTGGTGTGTGTGTGTGTGTGTGTGTTTTGGGGGCGATAAATACTGACTATGGTTTGCGGTACATAAGCACACACCAATGTCCTTGGAATATCTTGGCTATCTTTATGGGATCACAACTTTATTGACATGCCACAGGATAATTCCTTCCCAGAAATGATGGCTGATGCTATGTATCATACCCTGTATCCTAGCTGTGATCCAAATACTCACTGCCTCTTCTCTTTCTGTGTGCAATGGGCAGGAGAAGCGTAGAGCTGAAAGGGCTGAACAACAGAGAATCCGAGCTGAGAAGGAAAAGGAGCGCCAGACCAGGCTTGCTGTAAGTCTCCCTACACCTTCTTCTCAACATCTCCTTGCATCATCCAGTCAAGTGTGATCAGTAAAGCAAGAACCTTCTTCATGCAGAATTAGTGGTATTTCAAAAAGTTGCTTTTTCAGAACTACAACTACCAACATCCTCCAGCCAGACTTGGGGTTCTGAGAGCTGTGATCCTCAAAAGCAGCTTTCCCAAGCACTGAGGTTCTTCCAACATTCTTCCCTGTGTTGTCTTAGTCTACAAAAAGGCAGATACAGATCCCAACGGTTTGACTGCTCACTTGGGATATCTGCGTCTGATGGCTTCTTTTTCATATTCCACAGGAGGAGAAGGCAAGAAGAGAGGAGGAAGATGCCAAGAGAAGGGCTGAAGATGACATGAAGAAGAAGAAGGCCCTGTCTTCCATGGGTGCCACGTACAGCAGCTATTTGGCTAAGGTGAAGCTACTGTCTGATGGAGGAAATGGAAAAGCAGTCACTGACAAGCCAATGAAAAACTTCCTAGTCAGAAGCCTATAAAACCTTACGGAATCATTCCTTAGTAGTTCTGCTGCCCTGTCTTGCTGAGAGCTGGAAATAGCTTTTAGCTTGAAAGAGGTCAAAGAAACATCAACTGTGAAACAAAGTCACAGGGCCTTTTTTGATGTAGTTTCCATGGTTTTGCAAGGAATGCCGTGTGTCTTGTTAGCTTATGTTCTCTAGTGTGCAGGAGCTCACCATCTCTCTCAGTTCTCCCAAGGTTAAGGGAACACCTGTTTTGGTTTCCACATCAGGTCTGGATCTTGGGTGGTGAGGTGGGAGCAAGAACCATAAGATGATACCAGGTTGGGTTGGCACCTGGTCTGAAAGAACTTTAGGCAAGTTGTGCTCTACCCCTCTCCACAAACCATCTTGGGGCCTCTTTGGGAAATTAAATTATCTATAGTTACTTCATTCACATGTCCCTATTGAGCATCCGAATGAGTGCCTGTGCCTTTGCCTATGCTCACTCTTTCTAGATTGATCAGAATGGGAATGGAAACAGGTGGCAGTGTGGGGCGGGGCGGGGGGGCTATTCAAGTTAGGTTTCCCTGAACAGAAAAACACTTTAAAGGTCTTGTTTGTCTTGAGGATCGAACACCCACCCTGTAGGATAGGCTCATAAGAACATAAGAAGAGCCATGCTGGATCAGATCAAGGGCCCATCTCGTCCAGTTTCCTGTCTCTCACAATGACCGCACCAAATGCCTCTGGGAGCTTACAAGACTAGATACCACTCCCCTGCATCTGGCCTTCAGTCCAAGGGCTGGGAATATTTATCTGCTAAGGAAGGTGCAACCAAATAAAATTCAGGGGCTTCCCCCTTTAGGCAGATGTAAACATTCCCCTGCTTAAATCCTGGCAGCTTCTGATATTATTTCCTTAATTAAGGAAGACTGCACAAGTGGGGACACAATAGGCACAATATGTATTCAGCAGATACTGTGATCAATTTTGGATGGTGAATTCAGCATTTCCTACATGGAGTCAGGGGCTTTGGGGCTGGCAACACAGACCTGTTGATCAGAGACTGGATGCCACTGTGGGAATCATTCCTTAGTTGTTTAACCCTGGTCGGAGAGGAATGGGAAGAAAAAGGAAGAAAAAAGTCTTCTTGCTCAGTGTAGACAGGAAGTAAAAGAACTCGAAGCTGACCTCCCAGGGAACTGCAGCAGAATGGGAGAACTATGCCTCGTGAGCAGGAGGGGGCCAAATGTTGGACTGCAGCTTGCCCTATTCCTCTCCATTGGCTCTGCTGGTTAGGGGAAAATCAAGAGATGTTGCCCACCTGGGTCTCTGACTTTCTCCTTTATGGAGCAGGTATGCTTTGAATCATAAAACAATGAGCTTAAAAGGGCTTATAAAGCAAAGTCCACCTCCTTGCTCGCTGCTTCCTTCAAAGGATTCGAATCCGTTGAGGCAGACATGAACCTTGGTATGTTTTTGCCTCGTCACAGGCTGATCAAAAGAGAGGAAAGAAACAAACTGCGAGGGAACTGAAGAAGAAGGTCCTGGCTGAGAGGCGCAAACCCCTGAACATTGACCATCTTAGTGAAGACAAATTGAGGTAAAAGACTCTTTCTCCTACTCAATGCCCGAGGTTAGTCAGGGATTGTATGGAAGTGAAATGACTTTTGAGTGCTGGCTTCTGGTGAAGTGTCACATTCTCAGAATTTCTTGGAAGGCCTTGTTTAGAGAATATTTGTGAATATTCTCAGTCATCTAGGTTTAGAGAAGATTAAATCCTGCTATTAATTAGGCTATGTAGACTCTCTTCTCTCCCTCTGTCATAATGCTAAAACTCTGGGTCATCCGGCGATGCTGGGTGTTAGGAAATTCAGGAGAGCCGAAAGGAAGCACTTGTACTTCTTCATGCTGCAGGTAATTAACATGATAGGATTTACTTCTACAAGATAAGGTCATTAGCTGGCAGATCGGTTTAAAGCAGGAGTGGGCAACAGGTGGACCCTTAGAGTTCTCTAAGGCTATGCTAGATTCCCCTATTCCAAAAAGCTAAAGAGAGACAATGCATAAAAGATCTGGAGGTACCTCAAGGAGATGGCACAACTCCTCAATAAAATATAATAATAAAATAAAACAACTCCATTATATTATGTTAAGAAAGGCTGGAAACAGCCATTCCTAATTCTGCCGTGGTACACTGTGTGGACTTGGGGGCAAACATTTAACCTCAGTCTCCCTGATATCATTTACCTCTCTCTGTCTTAAACATTGTTCTATAAACACATGCACACCTAACTACATCATAATAATTAAAACCTGTGACCGTCTAATGCTTCGGCATAAAGGCACACTATTAAAGACTGCAGCACTGTGGCTGGAATATATTTGTCATCAGGTTGTCTTATAGTCACATTTAAGGTGGAACCCAATTCAGTTTAGAAAGTTTGGTTTGGAAGATGGAATCCTAGAACCATAGAGCTGAAAGATGGACTCATAGAAAGGAGCCTAGGAAGCCGCTGAGTCCAACTCACTGCTCCATGCAGAATCCAAATCGGGTGGCCCACTGCATTGAAATGGTGCAGGTAGATTTAGGCCATGGATCTTACAAGGCAGGTGGCATAAAAATGAAGCATGGTCTAACATAAATGCAAAGCCAACACCAGTACTCGTTGCCTAAGCAGGAGAAGGTCTTGAACTTGACCCATTTCAGGGGGGATACTGGGAGCTGTAGTATGGTAACACGCAGGAGCTCTGACAACATGTTTGTAGTGCCCCTTAAGCTCTTGCAGTATCATTATTCCTTCTTGGGTGATAGGATGCTCCTAGTTTATATGAATGCCAATTGTTTTAAAAAAGCCATACCTATGGGTATTAGTCGAGTTTATTGCAGCTATAAGCCCATAAATTGTTAAAAGAGACACATAAAATACATATGGCATAATATAAGGATGAACAGTGTTCGTACATCAGACCTATGGGTATTAGAGATGGGCACTTTGGCAGTTCATCCCAGTTCATGTACCACAACCACCACAAGTCTTTGGTGCCCTGCCCCCCCCCCCCCCCCCCGTTGGTTGCCCGCTCAGAAGCAACACCCAGAGGACGTGGATCAGGGAATCCAGGGTGCTGCTTCTGAGGGAGTGCCTGCCGGAAGGGCCAGGCTGCCAAACCACCGAACATCTCCTGTAGTGATAAATGAATTGGGATGAACCACCAAAATCACATTTCATGCCCATCTCTAATTGGTATAGATGAGTTAGTGTTTATGTGTATAATACCTTTCTTTCCGAGATATGAATGTCCTGAGGCTTCCAGAATACAAGTGAAATGCACCTGTTTCTTCCATATTTTTTTATCTTCACATATATATAGGGAAAAAGCAAAAGAGATGTGGGACTGGTTATATCAGCTGGAAACTGAGAAATATGAATTTTTAGAGAAGATGAAGAGACAAAAATATGATGTGAGTACAAAAAGTGATCATAATTATGCCTCCATTGCTCAGTTTATAGTGACGTTGCTTAATCTCCCCAGAGATGTATAATCCAAACCCAGAAGACTCCTGATTGTAACTCAGAATACTTAGCAAGAGGATTTAAATTTTCATTTAGGGCTAGAATATCCGAACTATACATTCAGAGTGAATTTCAGCTTCCTAACAAGTTATTTCTCCATGATGTTCCTCAAGAGAGAGCATGAAAAACTGATTTTAGCCCTTATCAGTGATTTTGCCTGCCTCCATTGTAAAATGATTTCATTGACAAGATGATTTCATGGTTTTCTTTTTCACCGCAGAAGCCAAGAGAGGGAGCAAATAATCCCTATAAGATCATCTACATCCACATTGAACTGAAATAAGGGCAGGAACTGATAGTTTTTAGTACTATATTAGTATCAGTGATATTAGCATTAGCATTACCATTAATAGAATACTACTGTTTTGCTTGGTTTGTGTACAGTAGGACCCCCCGTATCCACTGATTCATTATCCACTGATTGAGTTATCCACGGTTGGCAGAGGAAAAAATAAATAAATAATTCAGCAGCCATAAAGCAAGCTACCATCACAAACAGCATCTGTAAAGCGAGCTACTGTCGTAAAACAGCAGCTGTAAAGCAAGTTACTATCACAGAACAGCAGTTTTGGGGACATTTTGGTGTTCTCTCTTATCCACGGTTTTCATTATCCATGGGAAAGCTTGGAACCAATCCCCAGTGGATACTGGGGTCCTACTGTACTTCCTTCATGTCTGCTAATGCAGAGACAGAAGTCAGCATCACATCATTTGTTTTCTCGATAAGTAACCTGTATATCATCTTCCATAATAATTGGAAGGTATTTTCCTTATGTTGGGTGAAAGGAAAAAAAACCCCCTATTTTTTAATTTATAAAACTAATAATACAAATGTCTATAGCAATTCATAAGAAACAAAAGAGTCTTGTCTGCTTTTGCTTTCTTATTCCACTACATAACAAATACTGCTCCTTGCTCATAAATTTTATCTGGAGCTTGCAAATAATTATACTTTGTCAATTTAGTGAACAGAGCAGTGCTCCGGATTACATCGGTGTGATTGCTGGGAGATGGCTTAAACTGCACCATATGCCACAAACCGTCCTAGTCTGATTTCACCCTTTTTAAATTTTAATTTTGAATTGGCATTTCCAGAAATTTACTTTCATCCTGTTACATTTATATTCAATTGCAAGTCCTTTCCCCATTTCCTCATATAACTTAAGGGAATGGTATTCAAAGATAATAATTATGTACAAATCTGAAATAATCCAGCTTTCCCTGTTGCTTTTCAATGTGCGTCTTTCTCTACTACCACATGATAAAGGGGAAGTCAGTTTATATATGTGTAAAGTCTGGTCAAACGTGAGATGGAAAGAATAAACATTGACATCCTGGGCATCAGTGAACTTAAATGGACAGGAATGGGTGAATTCAGTTCAGATGACTATCACATCTACTACTGTGGGCAAGAATCCCATAGAAGAAATGGAGTAGCCTTCATAGTCAACAATAGAGTGAGAAAAGCAGTGCTGGGATACAACCTAAAAAATGATAGAATGATCTCGGTACGATTCCAAGGCAGTCCTTTGAACATCACAGTAATCCAAGTTTATGCACCAACTACCAGTGCTGAAGAGTCTGAGATTGACCAATTTTATGAAGACTTACAAGAACTTCTAGAACTGACACCAAAGAAAGATGTTCTTCTCATCATAGGGGATTGGAATGCTTAAGTAGGGAGTCAAGTGATAAAAGGAATAACTGGCAAGTTTGGCCTTGGAGTTCCAAATGAAGCAGGGCAAAGGCTAATTGAGTTTTGTCAAGAGAACAAGCTGGTCATTGCAAACACTCTTTTCCAACAACACAAAAGGCGACTCTACACATGGACATCACCAGATGGACAATACCGGAATCGGATTGACTATGTTCTCTGCAGCCAAAGATGGAGGAGCTCTATACAGTCAGCAAAAACAAGACCTGGTGCTGACTGTGGCTCAGATCATCAGCTTTTTATTTCAAAATTCAAACTTAAACTGAAGAAAGTAGGGAAGATCACTGGGCCAGTCAGGTATAACCGAAGTCAAATCCCATATGAATACACAGTGGAAGTGAAGAATAGATTCAAGGAACTAGATTTGGTGGACAGAACACCTGAAGAACTATGGATGGAGGCTTGTAACATTGTACAGGAGGCTGCAATGAAAAATATTCCAAAGAAAAGAAAATGCAAGAAAGCAAAGTGGTTGTCCAACGAGGCCCTACAAATAGCAGAGGAGAGAAGGGACGCAAAATGCAAGGGAGAAAGGGAAAGATACAGAAAATTGAATGCAGACTTCCAAAGAATAGCAAGGAGAGACAGGGCGGCCTTCTTGAATGAACAGTGCAAAGAAATAGAGGAAAACAACAGAAAAGGAAAAACCAGAGATCTGTTCAAGAAAATTGGAGATATTAAAGGGGTATTTCGTGCAAAGATGGATATGATAAAGGACAAAAATGGTAGGGACCTAACTGAAGCAGAAGAGATCAAGAAGAGATGGCAAGAATATACAGAAGAATTATATCAGAAAGATCTGGATGTCCCTGATAACCAAGATAGCGTAATTGCTGACCTGGAGCCAGACATCCTGGAAAGTGAAGTCAAGTGGGCCTTAGAAAGCATTGCAAACAACAAAGCCAGTGGAGGTGACGGCATTCCAATTGAACTCTTTAAAATCTTAAAAGAGGATGCTGTAAAGGTGCTGCATAAGATATGCCAGCAAATTTGGAAAACCCAGCAGTGGCCAGAGGACTGGAAAAGATCGGCCTACATCCCAATCCCAAAGAAAGGAAACGCGAAAGAATGCTCCAACTATCACATAATTGCACTCATTTCACATGCTAGCAAGGTTATGCTCAAAATTCTACAAGGCAGGCTTCAGCAGTATGTGGAAAGAGAACTTCCAGAACTACAAGCTGGATTTCGAAGGGGCAGAGGAACTAGAGATCAAATCGCCAACATGCGCTGGATTATGGAGAAAGCCAGAGAGTTCCAGAAAAACATCTACTTCTGCTTCATTGACTATGCCAAAGCCTTCGACTGTGTAGACCACAACAAACTATGGCAAGTCCTTAAAGAAATGGGAGTGCCTGACCACCTTATCTGTCTCCTAAGAAATCTATATGTGGGACAAGCAGCAACCGTCAGAACTGGATATGGAACAACTGACTGGTTTAGAATTGGGAAAGGAGTATGACAAGGCTGTATAATGTCACCTTGCCTATTTAACTTATATGCAGAGTACATCATGAGAAAGGCTGGTCTGGATGAATCACAAGCCGGAATTAAGATTGCCGGAAGAAATATCAACAACCTCAGATACGCAGATGATACTACTCTAATAGCAGAGAGTGAGGAAGAATTAAAGAACCTCTTAATGAGGGTGAAAGAGGAGAGTGAAAAAAATGGGCTGAAGCTCAACATCAAAAAAACTAAGATCAGGCGACTGGTCCCATCACCTTCTGGCAAATAGAAGGGGAAGAAATGGAGGCAATGACAGAGTTCATTTTCTTGGGCTCCTTGATCACGGCAGATGGCGACTGCAGCAACGAAATAAAAAGACGCCTGCTTCTTGGGAGGAAAGCAATGGCAAACCTAGATAGCATCCTAAAGAGCAGAGACATCACTTTGCCAACTAAGGTCAGGATGGTTAAAGCTATGGTTTTTCCAGTAGTGATGTATGGAAGTGAGAGCTGGACTATAAAGAAGGCTGATCGCCGCAGAATTGATGCTTTTGAGCTGTGGTGCTGGAGGAGAGTCTTGAGAGTCCCCTGGACTGCAAGGAGATCAAACCAAGGAATTCTGAGAGCTGAAGTCCAAAAGAATATTTTTCCCAACCTATGCTGAGAGAACATGATAGATCAGAGTCTCTAGGATGTTAGATCCGAATTCAGTTGGTCCTTTTCAATTACGGTGGACCCACTGAGTGAGCAGAATATACAGTATATGGGTGTTGATTAGAGATGGGCACGACTTAGCGGTATTCCCATTTCCGTTTCCGTTACTCGTTTCCGTTACTCTACGGAAACGGTAACGGGAATCACTGCCCCAGACTTCGAGCTCGAACCGACGAACGAACAATTTGGTCTGATTTGTCGTGCTCGTTACTTGCATCGCGCAATGCCAAGCGGCCCAGAAAAAAAGTTTTTAAAAGTTAAAAAAACCCCCGATTCCCGGCCCTAAAAGTAGGCGAAAACTGTCTGAGGGCACCTACCAGGCCAGAAGGGTGTTTTATTTGGGGGGGGGGGTTCCCTGCCCCCCTCTCCTTGGCTATTGCTACTGCTGCGCTGCTGGTACCAGGCTGGGAGGGCGCATCCATTTGCCATGCAGTGCGGGGGATCCAAAATGGCGACCGCAATATTTTTTTTGAAATCGTTGCCCAAAACCCCACCAAAGCACCACAGAAACATGTGAAAATTAGCTATTTTAAATGCTTGAATTTTTACAGGAGCAGCAGTGGGTTTTTCTTGCAAAAAAAAGTCTCCGTTGATTTTATTTTATTTTATTTTATTTTTTTACACCTGCACATTTGGAATGATGGGCTCGCCCATGGGAGTGGACCATGCAAAGTTTTGCAGCCATTCCACCAATCGCATGGCCAGGTTTTGCTGACTGTACCAGGCTGGGAGGGCGCGCATCCATTTGCCATGCGGTGGGGGGGGGATCCAAAATGGCGACCGCAATATTTTTTTTGAAATTGTTGCCCAAAACCCCACCAAAGCACCACAGAAACATGCGGAAATTAGCTATTTTAAATGCTTGAATTTTTACAGGAGCAGCAGTGGGTTTTTCTTGCAAAAAAAGTCTCCGTTGATTTTATTTTATTTTATTTTATTTTATTTTTTTTACACCTGCGCATTCGCAATGATGGGCTCTCCCATGGGAGTAGACCATGCAAATTTTCCACCAATCGCATGGCCACTTGGCCAGGTTGACCACAGAGACATCTGGGATGTGCCAATCGGGCATAAACAGCCCACTAATCGTAGCCCAAACCCGAACCCTAAGCCTAACCCATACGCCAGTACACTGTCCTTCTAAGTGGGTCAGAGAGGCACCCAGATGCACCCCAATACTCACTGTAACCTCACCCATAACTAGCCTAACCCTAGCCGTTGCGCTAAGCCGTCTTAACCCTAAGCCAGATCTACTTGCATTGCACTACATGCAAGTACGTGAGACACAGCGGGTGCAAAGAGTCTGCCAGTCCGTCACTTGTGGCTCTGGTTGACTCCTGCAGCTCCCTCCAGGAGCCCGCTACCCCCTCCCCAAACCAGTACTAACGACAACGAAAAAACAAAAAAACGAACCGACTAATTTTTGCAAATTTTCACGAAAAACGGAAACGAGCCGAAACGGAACCGGCCCGACTAACGACAACTCGAAAAATTTTTTTTTTCAAGTTGTGCCCATCTCTAGTGTTGATTCATCATCCAGCCATGGTTCCATGGGTCTGCTCCAGCTGGTATTAGAAACTGGACCAAATGCAATTTATGGAGTATTTTATCTGTTGCTGAGAACACATAGCAAACAGGATTTGTGACATGGATTTCATTTCAATGGACAAGGATGACTAAGGGATTGGAAAGACAAGTCTTACACGGAAAGACTGAAAGAACAGGGCAGGTCTAGCCTTGAGGAAAGGAAACAGAGAGGAGATATCATAGCACTTTTCAAATACTTGAAAGGCTGTCCTACAGAGGAGGGGGCAGAATCTATTCTCAATTAACCCAGAATGCAGGACCCACAACAATGGGCTTAAGTTACAGGAAGCCAGATTTCAGTTGAATGTCCGGTGGGGGGGACTTCCTAACTGTTATAGCAGTACAGCCATGGAACCAGATACCTTGAGAGTTTGGTGAGTGCTCCAAAGGTCATGTCATTCAAGAGAAATTTAGACAAAACAAAAGGCAAAGTGTGCTGCTTATAGATAGCACCCCATAGCACCTAAACCACTCTATGGGCCATTTGTAAATAATTATGGAGGCTACACATTGTGCGTGTGCGTGTGTGCGTGCGTGCGTGCGTGCAGACACACACACACACACACACACACACAGAGAGAGAGAGAGAGAGAGAGAGAGAGAGAGAGAGAGTCATGAGCACACTTGTAGCTGCTTTACAGTGGTCCCCCGCTATTTCACGGTTCATATACTGTGGTCCCGGTATATCGCAGGACTGCAGTATATGAAAGGCAAGGTACCCTGGGGAAAGCTGCTTGGGCCTGTTTGAGGTCTCCTGCACTTACCCCAGGCCTGGTGCTACCCCAAATGGGCTTTCTGGGCATGTCGGAGGCCCCAGGAATGATTTCCGGTGAACCGGAAGTGCCTTCCAAAACAACCAGAAGTGACTTCCAGATGGTTGGAAGCCACTTCTTGGGCCTCTGACAGGCTTCCTGAGCCTGATGGAGGCCCCAAAGTGGTTTTGGTGAACCAGAAGTGATTTCCAGATCAGTGGAAACCACTTCTGAGACCTCCAACAGGCCCGGGAAGCCCATTGGAGGCCCGTTTGGGGCAGCACCAGGCTTCAGGTAAGTGTAGGGGCCCCCAGACAGCCCCCCCGTCCTGACCCAACCCAGCACCCACATATTGCAGATTTTCCATTATCGTGGGTCAGGTCGGGTCCCTAACCCCTGTGATAGGCAGGGGATTACTGTACAGCAGTTTAACCACTGTGCCATGAGGCTCACCACCTCATATATCTTTTGATTTGTATTCCTCCCTAGAGCAGGGATTGAACTGGATGGCCTTGTAGTTCACCTTCATCTTCTATTATGATTCTATGAATTGTTAAGAATCATAACACGAGTTTGTTTTCACAAGTGAAACAATGGCATATAGTATTTTAGCCAGTACTGAATTAATGCAGGACAATCAAATAACTGACTGATAGCTCATGGACCGAAGAGCCTTTAAATGATGTTTTCATCTATTTATCTCTTCCTGCACACATGTTGCACACATCTGGATTTGGGAAAGTACCTGAAAGCCAATGTAATTATCTTGATCTCTCTTAGATTTTATCACTACGTTGCAGGGTGGAGGCACTGTCCAAGTTGTAAGTACAATGGGTTCACCCAAAAGACAAAAACAGCCAAGGTTGTTTACATGCATGAGCCTCCTGCATGTCAAGAGACCAGGTGCTCCAAGTTCACTCAGGTGGAGAGAAGACTGGCACTCAGTTCCTGGCACAGAAGACAAGAAATTTAACAATCCAGTTTCCCGCTCTGCCACAGCAACTGAATAGAGGTGCAATGTTACACAGAACAGGCCACAGCAACTGAACAGGCATGCAGTGTTACTCCTTGTATGCGGTTCTCCTAACTTATTAAGGAGTCATCCTATATATTAACTAGATGATGGCCACAAAGCAAGGTGATGGCATTTAAAGGCAGCACCAGCAAAAAGGGCACCATTGAATCTAGTTTATCAACTGACTGTTATGTGAGGTGCATGCTTCGTGGAGTCAATGTGCAGCTACAGAAATCTACTTTCAGTAAGAAAAACAATCTTTTTTGATAACACGATTTCTACAGAATTAAGGCTGCAGTCTTGACATGATCCGGGATAGGGGTGGGGTAAGGTGTAATGCAAATGTTTAAAAACTGAAGATCAACGAGTAATAATTAGTTCTGGAGGCGTCTTAGTTATGGTCTTATGGAAAATCCACAATAGCAACTGTTGAGGAGCTAGAAAGATATTCTTAATGTACATTCGCCATTGATCTCATGCAGTGCTTGTGAGAGTCATTGAATCACCAGTCTGGCTGCTGATTAAAACTTATAGTTGGGTAAAATGAAGGGTGGAGAACCAGCAGTCTCCAAATATTCAACTCCCGTCATGCCATTTACTATTCTGTCTGGAGCGGATGGGAGCTGGAGTATTGCAACATCTGGATGACCAAAAGGCCACTCCCTCTGAACTAGATGATGATCACTGAGTCTAATCCAGAAAACACAATTCTTATAGTTGTTTTTAAAAGAAAAGTTTGAATTATAGAGATAAAAGGTACAGTTGATGAGAACCATAGAGATAGGTCAATAAATATATCAAAAAGAGATGAAAAATACAGCAGGGCAAAATCATGAAAAGGAGACACAGAGGACAGTTTGAACAAAGAAGCAAAGAATGGCAGAAAGCAAGTATTGGTTTTGAAGGAAGGAAGCTCCAGTGCTTGCTTATTTCTTGCCTTTCTGTGCTGCCAAGGAGAATGAGTGCCATGTCTGTCATCTTCAACTCACTGCAGGTTTAGCAGTCAAGGTAAGTGTTGAGCAGTGAAGCTAAATTGATGAGCAAAGCTAAACTGCTTCTATAGCAAATACTTGGTCAGAGAAGGAGCCACAAGAGTGATTAGTGAACTCAATTTCACAAGGCAGATTTTGACTATCCACAAGTAAGTGGCTGTGCTTTCCTTTTTCATGTTGTCTTCTTATTCTCGGTGTCACAGCTTCTTGTTTCTTCAAGCCCTGTAAAACCCAAGAGGACAAACAAAGCCAAAGTGTGAAGTCCTATTAGTCTGAATATTGTATATTTCAAAACAACAGAAACTATATTGTTGGCTGATCAATTTTAGGGCTGCAAGTTTGCTCAGGAGAATACGACCATGGCTAATAAAGAATTTTAACTACATTGTATCTGGCAGAGTCTGTTAGAACCCAGATCAGTTCTTCCAAACCATTTCTAATGGGCTAGGGAATCTGTACTCAATGGCAACCAGAGAAACTGGAACAGCAGAAACAGCAACTGTAAGCAATTGTTTATTTGTGGTGGGTCCATCGTTGTGGAACCACCTTCCGAGTGAGCTGCACCTTGCACAGTCCCTGCCTGCCTTCAAAAAGGCTTTGAAAACCATGCTGTTTAGGGAGGCATATTGCGACCTCTAATTTGAATTTTACTTAATTTAATTTAATGTAATCTTATTTACTTCAGGGTTTTTTTCTTTCTTCTCTCGCCCGTTGATGCCACTTGCCTGAGGGTCTTCACCCTCTTTTTTGTCTATACTGCTATTTTAACTATTTGTAAACCACCCAGAGTTCCTGTTGGAAGATGGGCGGTATAAAAATATAACAAATAAATAAAATTTTGACATTAGCTTTTTCCACTGATCTGAATTTCCATTTTAGTTTTGGCTTCTGCCATAATTAAAAATAGCAACATTCTTGTCATCCAAAATGGGAAACCGTAACAATTTCTAAAATCTTGGAGCTGGTTTAGAATTCACAGTGTGCTTCCCTTTCAGTGGTAGATAAAAATCTACCTCTACTATGTCCTTCCTTTACCTTTTTGGAATGCTCACTTTGGCTGGCTAAGTGGAGCTGGCATCAAGAGGTCTACAGTACTTGGTAACAATAGTTAATGCCTTTGCTCAGCACTCAAAAGACCTAGAATCCTAGACGTGTTATGCATTTCAGTGGGTGCCATGTAATGTGTTATCCCTAGGAGTAAAAAAGTGTGGCTTGTTTCTGCCGATTGTGTGACACTAGGATTTTAGACACTGGAACTGTAAGCGCAGTTTTCTCACAGTCATCCTATCTGGGCAACAATTAGTTGAGAAGGAACCATGTGAATGGCCTTGTCTACATAGCTGTGGCTTTGTATGTCATGTGCTACTACATATAAAATCATTGTGTAGAGGAGGAAGCAAGTATTGTGCTCCTAGGATTACCTATGAAGGGCCTTCAGTCTTGTCTAGATACCTACCAGGATCAGCAAGCGTTTTCATTGCTTCTGATATATAGGAGACCTTCCACTGCTGCGCTAGGTTTGTATGAGTCTCTTGGTTCCATGGCACCCAACAATTCCAGTTTCTCTTTGCAAATACAGTGCTCCCCGCCCCCCTCTGAGAATGACTGGGTTCTCTGGAATGGCTGCCAATGAGGCCTTCGTGCTTCCAATACAGGAGCTGGTGGGAGAGGTCCAGAAATTAATTACTGCTGAGCAAACTTAAGTGGCTGAACATTTAGCTTTGGAGTTTTTCTGTTTCCAGGTCTTCGTCAACAGCAACAGGTCAATCTTTGTCTTCTAAATCAATGTTCACTAACTGACTGGTAAATCTCCAGCAAAGATTACGAGTGAGGCTGGAATTTGGTCTATGAAGAAATAGACGGCATGCATACACATACAGGCAATTAATTTTTTTTTAAAAAAATGACAACATTGTAATAGTTTCATTAGAACTAACTGAAAAATCACAAAGTGTTCCAACCCTTGAGAATTCAACAGGTTTTTAACAAGGCCTGCCCTGATTTTTTTTGTTTTTTTTTGTTCCCCATATTACAATTTGGACCATTCATACTAGGTAGTACAGAGATAGGATTTTTTTTGTAACCAAGTAAGATAAATGCTTCAACATGGACAGAATAGTTAGTCCTTATTGGTGCTATTTGTGTCCCCAAAAGAATGCCTTTTCTGGTGAGTTTACTGCCAGTTAGTAATGTCTGTGTCTCTTGGTTAAAAAAAGAACGAAAGACCTCAGGATCTCATCCCAGCTGTGTACCACCCTCTTCTGCCAGGTAAAAGCCTTCCCTTACCTAAGGGAAACTAGATCACTTTTGAAAATCTGGTCATGTGTGTTGTTTGCAGATCACTACCCTCAGGAACCGGATTGATCAGGCCCAGAAACAGTGAGTAGCCCGATGCGTTTTCTGGCCTCAACCTCCAGAAAAAATCCGCCCATGTAGTGGCAGCGGTCACTTCAGTCTTCTTGCCCTAGTTTTCTTAGTGAACGTGGAAAGGCAGGCCGACATTTCTGGCCCACTGCTTTGCATTAAGAAAATTCTGTTGAAACTGAAGTGAAACCATAACGACTGTGCAAAAGAACCTACTCCTCTTCCACCAATCTCTGCAAAGCTCACCTGTACAGTATACACACCAGTCTTTACACTGGTGGATGTTTGAGGGATAGGGGCAGGAAAATGGAAAAAAAATTAAGAATGAGATTTAGCCAAGGGGGCTACACAGCTTCTGAGATTGGAAAGAAGACGATATCACAGCACTAATCGTATCCAGATTTTGCTTCCGCCACATGCTGTGGGCACCATGTGGCTGTGGCCGATGGTTCTTTTCAACAGGTCATATGACGTTCCTATTCCCACCCTACTCTTACTTCCATCTAATTCAAACTCTTTCCTGCTTGTTTTGTTCTGTGTCGTTGTTGCATGTGTCTGCTAAGAAACACCTCATACATCAGAGATGGGAACGTGAAGGAAGAGTTCTGATCCTATAGTTGTGGGAGGAGCAAGCAAGAGCTCTCATCTAGGAATAGAAAGGCAGAGGCAAAACACAGCTTTAGTATGCTTTATGGTAGCACGGTAACACACAGTCAGTGATAACTGGCACTGTGTTTTTCTACGCTCAATGGAAGGAAAGATGCCTTTGGGTCCCTTTGGGGAGAAAGGCGGCATAAAAATCAAGTTTATTATTATTATTATTATTATTATTATTATTATTATTATTATTATTATTATTATTATTATTATTATTATTATTATTATTATTATTATTATTACCTGTTGTTCGTAGCTGCTTGTAATCAACAAAAGCAGCATATTCTTTCCCACTAAGGGAACGAAAAATAACCAAGACAACAGGTTTATCTGTTGTTTACTATGGGCACTTTTACACAACCCCTAAAATCTGCTGGCAACTTAAATTCGGACCAGAGATCTTGGGGGTTTGTTGCTCTTCCTGTGTCCCCACCCCTCCGCACTCCCTTGCTCCTGTCTGCGTGAGGGGAGGGAGAAAGAAAGGGAGAAAAGAATGCAGGCTCACCTCCGCTGTGCCGTCGGGAGCTGCTCCGGGAAGCATTCCAGTCTCTTCCAGTGTCTTAAAGGGGCGGGGGCAAAAAACAAACAAACACAAGGCGAGGAGAGCCCGACACTCACTGCTTTACATCCACATCAGAAATGTTTCACCTTCGGAGACCAGGTACTTGGAAAATGTGCTGGGATGTGCTTAGGTGGGCGTGGTTGTACTTATTTTTTTTTTAAAGTCCGGAGCTGGTGGGCAAACAATTTTAAGCTCTGCATCTGGGAGCCCTTTGCCTCGGATTTTAGGGGTCGTGTAAAAGCGCCCTAAGTGTCATTCAAACATTAAGAAGTTTTAAATACTGGGGCATTGCCTTGTGCCCTCCTTCCATTTCAATGCCCCACTGGGTCTTCTGGGAGAAGAACTAGCCTGAGTAGCCTTGGGTAAGATGTACAGGTCCAGAGCCACTTCTGAATACTTAGAAAAGCTTCAAAAGCTTGCCGTAAATCAGAAGCAACTTGTTGACATACAGTAACTAGCATCCTTTTAAAATTATACCTTATCTAGACAAGGTGAAGAATATTGCAGGGCAGGGAGACTGGTATTGTCTAGATTTCAAAAATAAAATGGCATTGGCCTGAAGTTTGCAATTTGTGATTAGGAAGTGGTAACATTCTGAGTAAAAGACAGCCTTTCACAGAATAGTTCTGTAGAAACCCATGTGACCATGGTGGAATATATCCTAATGGATTATGTTTGAGTGCAATTGGTGACCCGGTGTGATTAAGGCCAGCACGACAGACCTGAGGTAGGTGTAGAAGACCTTGAGCTTCATGAATGAAGCTGATCAGCCTAATTCTGAGTATTGTGAAGAAGCACTGAAAAGAAGACATACAAATTTTGCCTGCTCCATGAATGCAGAGTTTCTGCAGTATTTCTTTAAAAATGTTTAAACGTATACACTGTCCATTTAATGAGCAAGCCACTACTATGGGCAGTTTCCAGAGAACAACAAATATATACAAACAACATTTTAAGAAACAACCACATAAAACACCCTTCCCACTTTGGTGAACCAGAGGCCAACACAGTAAACATTGTTTGTTGCATGGGCAGTGTAAGAACATGCGTCTGCAAAAAAAGCAGAGAACTAGAACGCCTCTGTTTTCTGAGAAAGGCATGGCAGTGGCTTGTCTCTCATGTCTAAGGCTGTTTTCAGGACAGTGCGTTCTAAATTAATAGACAGGTAAAGTATGCACTCTGTCTCTCCGTGTGTATTTCACTAGTCTTTCCATACGTAAAGCTATAGATGGATAAATCCACTGGTGTTGGAAGCCATGTAAGTGTTAGAAGATATACCTTTTTTGCACTTGAACACATCCACTATTCCTTGGATGAATCTCTACTACAAGATACAAGAATGTATTCTTAGCCCTAGACCACAAATCCCCAGGTTTACTAATCCAGGTGGGCTCACTGGCAGTTTGTAGAACCATCCAGGAATAAATAATGTGCAGACATTTCCATAATGCAGAAACCTTAACATGAGACTAACTTACACTTACCTGTGCATATAATTCACACCAGGAAGGTAAGTGTCTTGCATGCATTGGGTGTTGTTTTATTTGCATGGAAAGTGGAGTGATAAAGCAAGCATTGGAATTATAGGCAAAGCTTTCTGTGACAATACTTTTATTCCCCACAAAATTAATTCCCCCAAAGAAATTAGATTGTTGCTCCCATGCACCTTTGAAGAACAGTGCTGTATGAATAATCATATGTAGTAAGCCTGATACGTAACTGGAATCAGTTTCTGCTCCTTGTTTATACAGTATTACTGATTTCCCTGGAGACACTTTGGAACAGAGTGGTGCAGGAATTGAAGTGCATTTTGCTCTGCAACACAACCTCTTGGTGGCTAATCAGGTTGCCTGATAAAGTTTGCACAACCTAGGAACAAGAGGTTCCCTGTTCTGATTCATACTATGGCATTTAGTGAGAGGATTTTCTGGAAAGACTGTGCGATCCTTGGGGATGGTTTTGGGTATTATATGTTGATTTCCACACATCGTGTATAGGGCTACTGGGAGCAAGGTAACATCACTTAACGGGCTAGATCTGGCCCACAGAGTGCAAGCAGGCGACGTCATGATTAAAACCAAACTCAAATGCCTGCAAGAAGAGCGCAAACTAGACTTTGCTTCACCAACTGGAATGTCAGTTCCCCAGCCAAAGGGAGCCCAGATCAGCTGTTCTAGTGACCTGAAAATTTAATTTTTTTTACTGAAATGGAGATGTGAAGAAATGGAAAGAGCACAGCAGTGGCAGGTGCACTGAAGCGCATCTCCCCCCTCCCTATCTGTATTACAGCAGCAAGAAGGCCGGAGCCAAGGGCAAAGTTGGAGGACGCTGGAAGTAAAGACCCAGAAGGTGCCTGCAGGCCGAATCATCAGCGGTGGCAGGGCGAAGCATTGCTGGCTGCCCTTTCCCTCTTGCAACGTGAATTCCATTCCCTTGCCTGAGCAAACCCGTAGCTGCAACATCAGCCTGGATCACCTACTGCTTCTTTCAAGGGCTCTCATGTCATGCTGATCCGTTGCCCTGGAAAAGAGATGACTCCCTGTTGACACCTTTTACTAGCTGCTTCGTGTGTCCTTTATTTTCCCAACCCTACGCTGCCCCATAAATTGCAGTGTACAAATCCTATGGTTTTGTAAATAAAGTGTGATCGATAATAGACTTCAGCCATATAGCTCATGACTAGACATTCTTCTTTTTCTTCTATCGGCACTGACTCAGAATTTTTCCTTCGCCAAAGAATTGGAGTTTGACAACCCCAACAACGGGCAGTATTGAGCAAATGCCCTTCAAATAAATATATACAGATTTACACACATCCAAGACTGAATAAAGTTTAAGAGACAAATTATTCTGTGCTTCTGAGTTAGTTTACTCAAAAGACACACCATGTTCTGTGCAAACTACCATATTTGTCTGTAAGACATCCCCATGTATAAGTTGACCCCTATTTTTTCCAGCCTAACATTATAGTTTCACAGCTGTGAGGTTCTCTCCCAGGCTTACTTCCGTGTATAAGACAGTTGCTCTCAAATTTTACTCTAACAATTTTAGACAAAAATACAGTATAGTCTTATACTTGTAAAAAATACTATAAGTGTACTTAGAATTGCAGTTGCCCAGCCAACAGGGATATTTGGGAAAGTTGGATTCCCCCACCTCCCAAAAAATGAAAATAAAAACACCTATAGATTGTAAGGCTAAAAATATCTGTAAACCTTAGCTATCCTCTGTGCCAACTTTTCTTGATTCCCCATAGATGTCACCTGCTCCATTGCTGAGAAGAGCGTAGCTAGGATGATAACATCCAATGGCACCTTCCTAGCCCTAGTGGCCACCAAATGTTTTTGATTACAGCTCCCAGTACCCTCTCTAATAAAGCCAAGGGTGTGGCATTATGAGAGTTTAAGTCCAAAGCATCTACAGGGTACAAGGCTAGAGAAAAACACTACATTAGAAAAATCACAATCCTTCCTGCCTGTGTTATTACCTTCACCTGAAGGGAGATTGAAGTATATTCACCCATCCCATCTAGGTACCTAACTGCAATAGCCTATATGTTGATGGTAGAAAGTCTGTAGTGGGCAGCCTCTTCCACTTGAGTAGGTACAACTTGGGTGCTTTTAAGAACCTGGAAGTTTAGTCATGGCAACTGGACTTTTCTTGTGAGAGCGAAATGTTTCACTACTCATCCAAGTAGCTTTGTCACTCTAAGGAACATTGGTGCAAGGCCTCCAATGAATTTCTAATTCATTGATGCCCAATAAAGATGGGTGGTGGCCATTCAGGAGCTGTGCAAGGACAGCTCCACTTCCCTGTCTAATTGGCCAGCACCAGGTAAAGGGAAAGATGACACATTGAAAGCGGCTTCCTGGTTGGAATTTCACCCAGCACTAACTTCAGCAAGGTAAGACAGTCATTGATTTTGTTCTGGAGGGTGGGACTGTGTTTCGAGTGCTAGCTGTGCTGGCATGTTTCGTTTTGTAAGCAGTCCCCTTCCGAAATGAAACACTCATCTCTAATCCCCAGACAAATCAGAAGCACTTCACACACCCACCAGAAAGGCTACAATCCATACTTGATGGGTGTTGGGAAGAGTTGCATAGCTGGAATTTTAACACACTCAAGCCATTGCAGATCCAACAAACCTATTCAGGCCATTGTTCACTTAACAAGCCTATTCAGACCACTGTTGACCTTATGAGCCTATTCAGACCAGGGGGGCATGAAACCAAGGTGAACTATAAATTGGTGACCTTGCACCAACTTACTGTAGAATGACGAAGCTACTTGGATAAGCAGTGAAACGTTTTGATCTGACAAGATAAGAAGTTCAGTTGCCATGACACAACTTCTGGATAACCTCACCTGGATGACTGAGAATCTTCAAGTCTTTTAAAGAAGAAAGGCAGGGTAAAATATTTTAAATAAATCATTTAAATAATTGAAGATATTGGGTGATGAGGTTAAGTCTCTGAGACATCCAGTAAAAAGGACCAGGTGACTGGAAGATCTCTGTCTGAAGCCCAGATGTGAACAGTATAACCTAAAGCTGCCTCCTACATTTGTATCAATTCCTAAAGGGAAAACGTAAGTAAAACTGCAGTTGAAGATGATACAAAAATAAAGGCAAAATCTGATCCAGACACCATGCCTGATAGCAGGAGGGAGGAAGGCTTCAGCCACCAGGACAAAGAGGCTTCAGCAACCTTGCATTCTTTTCATGAATATGTTTGTGAAATGTCCTCTGTGACATAAACCCAGTCCAGTGGTCAAACCTATGGAAGATACTGAAATGAAGGAAAGAGAGTGGCCGTTGCAATATGAACCTTCAGTTCTTTCTGAATGTTCATTGGAATGCATTAAATCGATATAAATTCCTCTGGAGAAGTCTCTTTTGGAATGGCTAGAGAGCTGCACTGAACTGTAGTGGGATTCTTCAACTTGGCCTTTCAGAAGTCCAGAAAGCATCATGTTAAGTCTGTCGGGCAAAGGCCACCAGACTGCACATAGGGCGTTTATACACGACCCCTAAGCTCCGCCGCAAATGGCTGCAAGGTCCTGACCTTAAAAATGTTTACCAACCAGCTCCGGACTTTGCAGACAATTAAGTGCGACCCCGCCCACTTTAGCAAGACCAAACAGCAGTTTTCTTGTACCTGCTTTTTGGATGTGACAAATATTTGATCCAGTGTAAGGATAGTGAGTGCGGGGCTCTCCTGGCTTCTGTTTGTTTGTTTTTTGCGCCCCGCCCCTTTAAGAGATCTGAATGCTGCCGGGAACAAAAAGGGAGGTAAGAAGGCATTCTTTTCTTTCTTTTTTCTCCCTCCCTCAGGCAGCCAGCAACCAGGAAGTGCGGAGGGGGGTGGGGACAGAGGAAGAGCAGGAACCCCTAAGATCTCTGGTCTGAATTTAAGTGGCCTGCGGATCTAAGGGGTCATGTAAAAAGGCCCTGAGAGGCACAACTTAAGACTAACTTTAACAATTCTTGCTTAGAGAGGTGGAGAAACACAGCAGTGCCCAGGACTTCAGCTGGAGTCCTGACACCATGCAACTGGACATACAGTATGTCTATTTCTGTGTAAAACACGAGGGGGCCAAACCCCAAGACAATCTCAGTTTTAATATTGAAGGGAACTTGGCTGAAAACTGTGTGGTAAGTTGTATCATTGGTTTAAAACAAAGTTGAAAGCAGAAAGAAGACCACAACCATTCACCCACACTGATGATGCCAGAGAGTCGTTTTGCTCTCTGAGCATAGAGCTGAATACATTTTCATAGGAAATCAGTGGATTTGCTTCGCTATTGTCCAGCTTTTTAATCTGACTTTCGAACTTTAGAGTTGTCGCATTTCTTTTTTTCTTATGCTTAGCTCTATGAAAGAAAGCGAGTTACGCCGACTGGATTGGACAAGCCTCGGTGCCCTGCGGAAGGCGATAGGGCATTTGTTGTTGTTCAGTCGTTCAGTCGTGTTCGACTCTTCGTGACCCCATGGACCAGAGCTCGCCAGGCCTTCCTATCTTCCACTGCCTCCCGGAGTTTTGTCAAATTCATATTGGTTGCATCGATGACACCGTCCAACCATCTCATTCTCGTCCTCTTTTCCTTTTGCCTTCGATCTTTTCCAAGGAGTCCTCTCTCCTCATGAGGTGGCCAAAATACTGGAGCTTCAGCTTCAAAATCTGTCCTTCCAGTGAACATTCGGGGTTGATTTCTTTCAGAATGGATAGGTTTGATCTCCTTGCAGTCCAGGAGACTCTCAAGACTCTCCTCCAGCACCACAGCTCAAAAGCATCAATTCTGCGGCGATCAGCCCAGCTCTCACTTCCATACATCACTACTGGAAAAACCATAGCTCTGACCATCCTGATCTTAGTTGGCAAATTGATGTCTCTGCTCTTTAGGATGCTACCTAGGTTTGCCATTGCTTTCCTCCCAAGAAGCAGGCGTCTTTTTATTTCGTTGCTGCAGTCGCCATCTGCAGTGATCAAGGAGCCCAAGAAAAGGGCATTTACCATAGTTTTACTCCCGTCCCAACTGCAGAGAATTTATAGCGGCTTGCTTTCATCGGTTTAGAACGGCTTAGATCTATTTCCATAGTAGTCCATCTTCTGAGCTTCTTTCGGCGTCTTTTAGTGTCCCGAGACGTCACAGAAAGTGCGAAATGAAACATGTCATCTTAATACACACTGTGTGAAGGGAACGGTGGGCGATACCTATATTTTTAAAAATTATGGACAGAAGCCCGCTTTTGACCCGGCATGATAAATCATCCTCTGGCTGAGGCAGGCAGAAGCACAACATTCTCTAAAATCGTGGCCAGGTGTGAGTGCCAAGACCCTCTCTTGAAAGCAAAATCGAGTGTGCAGACCCACGTCGGAGGCGTATGTTTTCAGATTTCCCCACTGGCAGTATGGATTAGAATGACCCTTCCCAAACTTTTGTCGGACAAAGGGTTTGTACAGCTGGGAACTGCAAACGACCGTGTCTTAAATGAAAAGACAGGGACTTCAGCGTGAAAAGAAGTCCAGTTGCTATTACTCAACTTCCTTAATTGAGCTTTTATTTTTATTTTGCTGCTTAAATTCCCGTTATCATTTTTCGTAAAAGTTAACTTGTCTCCGTTTAGGAGAAATAGGGTGTAAGTGAGCAACGGGGACACTTTCCAGCCTTCCAGATGTTGCTGGAGTTCACCTCTCCCTTTCTCCCTCACCGTGCCTCTTAAGGCTGATGGGAATTGCAGTGCAAGTGCATTTGGATGGTTCTCACGGTCCAAGCCTTGCAGCTAGAGAGGGACCGAAAAGTTGTCTCTTCTGCAGCAATAGTCTAAAGTCTATGTTTTTCTCACTATCTCTATAGTCCCTCCGCTTGACCCGGATGTCGTTGTCCTCTTCCGGAAAGGGCGAGGGCGCAGGTGGAAGGAGGTCGGCGTCATGACGGCCAGGCGTTTTATGTGAGTAGCTGGTGGGGAGAAGTAAGTGGAATGTCTTGATTGGCACACGGCGCAGCTCCCGCCTCTCGGGTCTGGCGTGCTTGGCTTTTAGGGGCGCCGGCGGGCGGGTCCGGCTCCGGGGGAGCCGTGGCTCCCCCGATAGGGCGCGGGACCCGCGAGAGGGAGAGGCGCGTGGGGAAGGTCCCAGGTTCGAGCTTGACCTCATGCCCTCCAGGATATATCTCCCCCGCTTTCATTAACATCGCAACAGTATGGAGATGAAATTGCGCAGTTTGACAACGCAATTGCTTACATTGCGTTGTTAAATATCCATGGAGGAGATTTTTGTGTCTATGTATGAGCAGAATCCACACGCTGCATGTCAATATTTCCGGAGATCTGTTGCTGCACAGCTTGGAGAGGCAAGGCAGGTGTAGGGCTGCACCCTTCTATGGGTCTCTTAAGTTGTGTGTGTGTTGTGTCGTTACAGTCGTGACCAACTCTATGTGACCCCATGTCCATGGAGTTTTCTTGGCAGGAGTACTGGAGTGGTTTGCCAGTTCCTACTCCAGGCGCCTACAGCACCTGGTATTCTCTGGTGGTCGCCCATCCAAGTACTAACCAGGCCGACCCTGCTTAGCTTCCAAAATCAAGCGAGATCGGATGTGCTTAGGGCATCTAGGCAGCTCTGTCTCTAAGTTACATCAGCCCTATCTAAACTTTTGTTACTGCTGATTTAATACATCATATTCGTTAGCCTAAAGCTGCCTAGATGCCCTAAGCACATCCGATCTCACTTGATTTCGGAAGCTAAGCAGGGTTGGCCCTGGTTAGTACTTGGATGGGAGACCACCAGGGAATACCAGGTGCTTGTAGGCACCTGGAGTAGGAACTGACAAACCACTCCAGTATTCCTGCCAAGAAAACTCCATGGACATGGGGTCACAAAGGGTCGGTCACAACTGTAATGACACAGCACACACACACATTCGTTAGCCTAAGGACGGATGCCCTAAAACAGTGGTTCCTAACCTTGGGTTTGCAGATGTACTTGGACTAAAACTCCCAGAAGCCTTCACCACTAGCTGTGTTGACCAAGACGTCTGTTGTCCAGGAACATCTATGGACCCAAAGTTAGGAGCCACTGCCCTAAAGGAAGCCACACTTCCTTCAGCCAATTCTCTTGAGTGTGCCAGAGCTGAGCAGGGCAGTTGAGGGCAGGGCATTTTGGAGGTCTGTGGTTGCCATGAGCTGAAGGTGACATGACAGCTCATGACAACAAGTAACAATATCTTATAATAATTTTAGAACTACAGAGTTTGTATGGATCCTGTCTAGCCCCTGTCAAGGAAGCACAGCAGGGAGTCAAAGTCCTTGGCCCAATCCATTTATGGCTAGTGACTGCGTGGTGGCGCAGTGGACTAAGGCTTCTGAAAACTGTTGGCTTCAAAGTCGGCAGCTCAGTGGTTCGAATCCCGGGTGCCATGCAGCAGAATGAGCTCCCACTGATAACCGAGCTCCTGCCAACCTAGCAGTTCGAAAGCATGTAAATGCAAGTAGATGAATAGGTACCGCCATAAAAAGCGGGAAGGTAAAAGAGTGTTTCCTTGTAGCCATGCCGGCCACATGGCCATGGACTTCCACAACACTGGCTCTTCGGCTTGAATAAGGAGATGTATCGGACATGACTAGCGCGCATGTGTGGGGGGAACCTTTACCTTTTTAGTGACTGGATTCAGGGCCTATGAGGAATGCATCATGTGCTTTCAAATAAAATGCACATGTTGAAAGTACCCCATGCTTGTGAATGGATTTTTTCATTCCACCTTGGGTCCTTTTGGGGAGAAAAGCAGACAGAAATATTTTAAGTAAAGAAAGAAATTAAATAAACTTTAATTTTTGAATAACTTAGGTTAAATTAAGGGACAGGACTCACTAGCCACAATGCAGCAGAGGTGATATATGGATAGGCCCTCTGAAACAGGACTGAGGCCAAAACCCTCCCAGTGTAGGAATGTTCAAAATTATTGGACTCAAATTTGGCCTGATTTTGTGCTGTCATAACTGCAGTGTCTCTGGGTTTGAAAATTTGGATATGGCTTAAAATGTATCATCCCACCTTTTTCCTGCCTCTTCTTCTGACCATAGTTAGTTGACACATACATCGCTGTACCACTGCAGAAGGCTTTCACCTATTCTAAATATTCTAGGGCTGGCATATCTTTGGGCACTGATTACACACTTCACTCTTATTAGAACCTTCTGGTGATTCTCTAAATCTTTTCAAAAATATATTGTATAATATTATGCTTATCTACTTAAGAGACAACACTGACTTTTGTAAAATAGATATCTCTTCCAACTATCATTCTCTGTTTCTATGCATCCATTTAGTTGACTTTTCAGATCCAGATAACAAGTCATAAATGCAGTATTGTTAGTGTTGGGATGCTGTTGTCAATTCCAGTACTTGATGCAACTCCAAATTGGTTTGCATACAGGACTGTAGCTTTAACAAAGTGATTTTGCATTTTGTGTTCATTTATCTAAAGCTGTCACAAAATTGAAATCATTCCAATTCATTTTTTCTCCCAACTTCATCATAACTGATATCCCCCTCCAGCTGGCGGGAATGACAATATTTTGATAATTAATTTTTCTGCCCAGAATCTTTTACTTTACTCTTAATTATGGAATATGTCAATTCTTGCTAAGTTGGAAAGGACTCAAATAATTGATCAGCTTTTCTTGAAGAAAATAACTGAATCCATGAAGAAGAATCCATAGCTACAACAATCCTGTCAATTAGTGATCCAAACTTGGGTTAAAATTTCCAGTGAAGGACAATTTACCACCTTCCTAGGTAGACCATTCTACTGCTTTTAGTTTTGATATGTTCTTCCTTGTTTTTTTTTGGTTTTTTTTTTTAGTAAAAATGACCTCCATTGGTTTTGATCCTGTTATTTGGAGCAACAGAAAACAGTCTTGCATGATCTTCAATGTGACATCCTTTGGAATGCCTCTGCCATTTCTCCCAGGGATTGACTTCCAACCTTTTTAGCAACTGTATCCCCTTCCCCAGACACATTTCTGGTTGTTTTAGAAACAATGTTCCAGGGGTGATCTGACCAAAGCAGAATAGAGTGGTACTGTGATGCCAGAATCTCTTTTGATGCAGTTTGGAGTTGGATTAGCGTTTTTCCCTTTGCACATCACACTGTTGACTGTGTTTAAAATTGTGATCCACTAAGGCTCATGGATGCGAGTTCTCTCTATACATAGGCCATTCTGTTTATCCATGTTGAAATTCAGTTCGTTTGATTGGGCCAGTTTTTTTAAATTTAATAAATTTATCTTGAAACTGTATTCTGTCTTTGATGTATCAGCTACCCCTCCCCTATGGGTGTTAGCTGCAAATCTGAATAGCCACCACCTTTGCTATTTCCTCTGAGTCATAAAAAATGCTGAATACCACTGGGCCCAGGACAGACCCTACAGCAGTGTTGGCGAACCTATGGAATGAGTGCCAAAGGTGGCACTCGGTGTCCTTCCTGTGGGCACCCGACATCGCCTCTTCACAGCCACCTGTATTCAGGTTAAATTGCTATATTGGCACTTTCTAAAAAAAAAAAAAAAAGTGGGTTCTGAATGGCAGTTTGGGCACTCGGTCTCTAAAAGGTTCCCCATCACCACCCTACAGCATGCCCACTGTTGCTTCTTTCCAGTGCAAGCTGTGTATGAGATTGTCACGATGACTTCATAAATCGGAGTCATGCTGTGTAGTGCAGGGTATTATTAATTAGGGAAAGGCCAGTCACTAAGCATAAGGATTTGGGCTTTAATATTTTTTTGTGAATAAGTGCAAACAGTTCTTGGATTGTGCATTTTGTGAAATTTTGTGACCTTTGCAAAGATCATTTAGGTTACTCTATTGGTCTCCGTTAGCGTTCAGTCTAGTACAGGGGTGTCCAAAATTTGGCCCTCCAGCTGTTTTGGACAACAACTCCCAGAATTCCAAGCCTGTATTGCCAGTGCCAAAGGACTATGGTAGTTGTGGTCCAAAACATCTGGAGGGCCAAAGTTTGGACACCACTGGTCTAGTAGGTACCATCAGGGAAATCTGCACTTCTCAGAATGGATTTACGTCTGCTTAGAATTAACAGCAATATATGGAATTGAGAAATAACAAATATGCTGAGTCTTATTTTCCAACTCTAAATGCTTTTATTCTAGAAGTCTATCTCAGTGTACTATAATGCTGGGAATTATTGGATCCCCTGTGAAGATCCCCGTGATGCCTTGTAATGGTTTTCTTGAGTGCTGCAGATTTCTTAAAGTATACATCTGCATCTTTGGCTAGGCCACCTCACGTCCTGACCTCTTTCCCAAAGGCACACTGGAAGTGTCAGTAGATAAAAGGATTGTTTAAGGTGGGGACACTTTGGACAAGAAGATTGTGGAAAATATGTTTTCAGGTACTAGCAATGAAGAGTACACTTTATTCCATGAAAAATATTTCATAGTTTAGTTAAATATTTTTCAGAAGTACTGTAGCTTACTTTGATTTAATGTAGATCAAATTCACCCTGACTTCCTGTGCTTCCTGATAAGGCCACATGGCATTTCCAATAATTTCATTTGGATGCTGCCGTCATAGGTTCCTTGTGACTCAGAAAAACTTTCTTGCATCAGAGTTGGTTCTCAAAAATATGGTAAATAGTTGATGCGGTAAGAAACAGATGGCTTCATTGCAAGGTGTTTCTTGAATATATCTCCTTATTAGAAGCCAGATTCTGTATGGGAGATATCGTAGTATACACATTTCTAAGTGTCTAGCACATTGCTTTTTTATTCTGATATAATTATATGGAGAACAAATTTAATCAAACAATTGGGCTATTTTACAATAAGTGTGGGCTCTTTATGACACACAAATGTCTTCTGGATTTGTTTGGGATTAATAGGAACAAAGTGGCTGAAATTTTTTTCTTAACATATTCCAAATGGCAACTGTGTCTGTTGGTCCCGGGTAAACAAGACATCCCTACTGTGATTCTTGAGGGTGCACATGCCTGCCAGCTTTGTCGTGGTGTTGATGCTTTATTTAACAGGAGGTAAGGGGCTGAAGTTGCCTAGATGCCCTGAGCACATCCAATCTCGCCTGATTTTGGAAGCTAAGCAGAGTCGGCCCTGGTTAGTACTTGGATGGGAGACCCCACCAGGGAATACCAGGTGCTGTAGGCGCCTGGAGTAGGAAGTGGCAAACCACTCCAGTATTCCTGCCAAGAAAACTCCATGGGCATGGAGTCACGAAGAGTCGGTCACGACTGTAACGACACAACACACACAAGGGGCCAAAAGTCACAACTTTGCTTCCACTACAAACCGTATTTCAGCCAATGTGTTCATTTCAATTTTATTATTACCTGCAAAAATCTACATATGGCTTAAAATAGTCATGTTGGATCTACACCACCACCACCTTACAGCCATAGAGCTGGATGGAACATTAAGTCCTGAAGTCCACCCTCGGTTAAGGAGGCACAGTGGGGAATTGAATTCCCAGCCTTTGGCTCCCCAACCAAATGCCGAAACCACTGAGCTATCCAGCAATTCTGATTCCTACTTCTTGGTAATAACCATACCCAAACCAGTTTAAGTAAAAATCCCAATTTTTCCCCAGTGTGATTTACTTTCTTTGCCTTACAGGTATCCCTTGTACCAGCTTGGCAATCCTCAACTGAGGGTTTTCCGGACAGATTACTTCTTGGCGTTGGTGAAGCCTGCCGCTGCAGTGCCAGGAAACACAGTGCAGTTCCACATCCCCATGGAGTAAGTAGATGGAGGAAGAGGGCATTTTGCTGCTTCCAACACAACACAATCATGAAATCCGCCTCTTTCAGCTATCTGGCCATCAGTAAGGTAGTGCTCAGTACCCCGGGCATCTGTAGCATGATGAAAAAGCTTGTTTGTGGCTTTCCCTGCAGAGTCATCCACTGCATCTAAGAATGCCCCTACTAAAACCCTCCAACTACCATCTGCTCCAACCTCAGATGAATGGTTTCTCTCTGTTGCACCATAAAGTAGGTTGGGAAAGCCATTCTGAAGTAGCTAGGTGTTTTTTAGTCCCTGCAGAACATTTTCTGCTCTCACAGAGAGAGAGAGAGAGAGAGAGAGAGAGTTGAGTTACCTTCCTTCCTAGCTACCCTGGACATTAGCTCTTCATAACAGCTGAAACTCCCCCACCCCCACCCCCAATTAAATGAGACACACATTTATTTCTGCTAACTCTTGGGAGGTACCACTCATGATGGAAGTAATTGCTTTAGAAGCTAATGCTTGAAAGGCCTGATTTTGCCATACAGTAGATTATATGGTTTCCACAAGGGACGCTGCCCATTCATATCTTTTCTGATATAGCAGAGGATAGAAGGTGGAGGATGAGGAACTTGGTGTGGATTGGAAGCAGAATCTGCTGACCAGAATCTTACTAATTAATTATGCTGGGCGAAGTGATGTATTTCAAACTGCAGTGGTGAATCAGTTAATTAGTTGCTGTGTGTATTTCTTTCCATCTGCCAAACCATGGCAGATGCATGGCGAATGATACAAACACTGACTAGGAAGGCCATTGGACCATTAGATGACAATGGAAGGCAAGGGAGTATTAAAGAGGAAACAGAGATTGCAGGGAGACTCAATGAATTCTTTGCTTCAGTATTCACTGAAGAAGACCACATGCCCCAAACAGCCTATCTTCGTAGGGAGGGAAACCAGATAGAAATAACCAGGGAGGAGGTCCTTGCATGTCTTGTTAAACTAAATGCTAGCAAATCCCCAGGACCAGATGGAATCCATCCATGAGTTCTCAAGGAACTTAAAGATGAAATTGCTGAGGTCCTAGCCAAAATATATAATCTTTCCCTCAAATCAGGCATTGTGCCTGATGAACAATCTTCAAAAAAAGACCCAGAGGCGATCCAGGAAATTACCAACCAGTCAGTTTGACGTGTCGCAGGTAAAGTGATGGCAACCATCCTAAAAGATAAAATTAATAGGCATATAGACGGAGAGCCAACATGGCTTCTGCAAGGGCAAATCTCTTAGAATTTTTTTGAGAGTGTCAACAAGCATGTGGATAAGGAAGATCCTCCCAACATTGTTTACCTGGCCTTTCAGGAGGGTTTTTACAAGGTCCCGCACTAAAGGCTTGAATAATCTTGACAATCATGTAATCAAGGGACAGGTCTTGTCCTGGATCAGCAACTGGCTAAGCGACAGGAAACAGAGTTGCACTAAATGAACACTTCTCCAAGTGGTGTGAGATAAAGAATGGGGTCCCCCAAGGTTCGGTACTGGGACCCCTGCTTTTCAACACCTTCATAAATGATCTAGAAATAGGAGTAAATAGCAAGGTAGCCAAATTTGCTGACAATAAATTATACAGGGTAGTAAAAATTGTGAGGAACTCCGGAGGGATCTCTTGACACTGGGGGAGTGGGCAAACCAGTTGTAAATGAGCTTCAACATTAGTAAGAGCAGAGTGATGCACATTGGGGCAAAAAAACCCCCAATTTCTGTACATTTAAAAACCGATGGGGTCTGAACTCTCTGCAACAAACCAGGAAAGTGACCTTGCTATCCGGGTGGACAGCTGAATGAAAGTGTTAAACCAGTGTGCCGCAGCAGCGAAAAAAAGCAAACTCAGTGCTAGGGATCATTAGGAAGGGTATAGAAAATAAGTTAGCAAGTGTCATTTTGCCTCTTTATAAATCTATAGCAAGGCCCATCTGGAGTACTGTGTACAGTTCTGGTCACCATACCTCCAGAAGGATATAATGGAAACGGAAAAAGTGCAGAGGAGGGCAACCAGAATGATTAGGGGACTGGAACGCCTTCCCTACCATCAGAGGCTGCAAAAGCTGGGGCTCTTCACTCTTGAACGATGGCATTTAAGAGGTGACCTCAATGAAGTTTATACAGTCATACATGGTGTGGACAAAATAAAAAAACTGTTTTCCCTATCGCACAACACTAGAACTAGGGGGCACTCCATGAAACTTTTGGGTGCTAGATCTCAAACAAATAAGAGGAAGTACTTTTTCACCCAGATGATCACTGGTCTGTGGAACTCCCTGCCAGAAGAAGTGATGACAGCTGTCAGCCTTGACAGCTTTAAGAAAGTATTAGACAAGTTCATGAAGAACAAGGATATCAATGGCTATCATTCCTAAGGACAACCTCCGGGTTGGAGAGATAGGCAGGATATCTCTCAATGCCATTTGCAGGGAATCATAAGCAGGCAGAGACATCTGGTTGGAAATACCCTGAAGCAAATAGTGAGCCACTGTGTGAGACAGAATGCTGGACTAGATGGGCTGTGGCCTGTTCCAGCAAGGCTGTTCTTATGTTCTTAAGACTTTTTAACTAGTTAGAATTCAGCAATGAACTTCGTGCTGCTTCACTTACATTGTGTAACTAACCAATAGATTCTATTGGCTACATAATGTCAGGTGTATGATCATGCCTCCTGTGAAGATTCGCAGTCATCCAGGTGAGTTTGTCTGGAAGTTGAGTCATGGCAACTGGACTTCTTTTCTTGAGAAGATGGAAACATTTCGCTACTCACCCAAGCAGCTTAGTTAGACAAAGCTGCTTGGATGAGTAGCGAAACGTTTCAGTCTCTCAAGAAAAGAAGTCCACTTGTCATGACTCAAGTTCCAGATGCCTCCTGATGTTGTATATTGATCCATATCGCAGGGCGGTGAGAGGTCCCATCCAGCAATTCAAGAGACCAGGCTTCAGACCAGAAGGTTGTTCCCTGCGTTCCCCTGAAACGTGCTGGGCTTTTATTCCAATGAAGCACCTTTTTGCTTAGCATCCTGAGACTTTGTCTCTTTTGACTCGTTGGCTTCAGGAAGGACGTTGCTGGTAGGCTGAAAACCCAGTTTGCCTTCAGTGATGAATTGGAGAAGGAGCAATTCCAATGAGCTTTGCTTTTTCCCTTCTTCGGGCCTTTATACATGACCCCTAAGCTCCGCAGGAAATGGCTGCAAGGTCCGGACCTTACAAGTGTTTTCCCACCAGCTCCGGACTTTGCAGACTTCTAAGCGTTGCTGCACTTTCTTGTACCTGCTTGAGGTGGGTGAAAATCCCCAGGTCCGGATTTAATCTGGTCAATGCAGGGCTCTCCTGGCTTCTGCTTGTGTGTTTTTTGCCTCCTGCCCCTTTAAGAGAAGAGGTGGGAGGGAAAAAAGCAAGCAGAAGAGAAATGGAAGAGAAATGGAGCTCTGGGAGGCTCCTCCAGGTGAGCTGCATTTCCCCCCCTCTTTCTCTGGTGGGGAGGAAGGAAGGGCAATGAACCCCTAAGATCTTTGGTCCGAATTTAAGGGACCAGCGGATCTTAGGGGTCGTGTGAAAAGGCCTTTCCTCTGTCCAAAGCAAGACTTGGATCAGTTGGTTTGGGATTGTGAAACAGGAAATAATTGCCCTGCAGTTCTGCTGTGTTTTGTGGGCCTGGACAGTGACAGAGTGATATAGGGTGTCTTGATGACCAAATGCAGGATATAAAGCTTCTCAATACACACATATAATGTTATTCATATCTATATACTGTGGACTTAAAATGTGATACACAATGAACAATAAAAGCCTCCTAGGAAGGGTTGCATCCAGAAAGACAGAATACTAATGAATGAGATAAACAAATAAGAACAATTGTCTAGTCATCTAGAGAGTTGAGGAGCAGTAAGAAAGCATCGGGAAGGGGGGTGTCTTGCTTTGAAGAGTTTCACTTGCTGTCTTGGCTGAAGTATGCCAAGAGTTGCAGGGAAAAGGAACTATCTCTGTACTTAATGTAGCCATTTGACATAAATATATGGTTCCATGATTTCACCTAATCAGCAGCACATTCTCCATTACCAGCTCTCTATATGGATGTTGGGTGTGTGCTAGAGGGTTCCGAGTGTATCTGTTAGCTGTTAAAATGCCTGGTTTCAAAGATTTTTCACCAGGCAGCAGCAGGAAGGAATATCAATCTTCAGAGTCTTCTAATGAGATTCTGAGTGTGTTTTCTTGGAAAGAAGCCACTAATTTCAGTAGGGCTTGCTTCAAAGTAAAGGGGGTTGCCGAAAGCCTTGGCAAAAACCTAACAGGGACATGGAATTTTGTTTTACAGGTCACAAGTCTGTTTTCGGAAGTGCCAATAGCTACTGCCAATGACGATAGTGTGCTTAAAGTAAACACGGTTGATGCTATTTTGATCAGTGTGTGTGATTCTTTTGCCCATGGCTGTTCTTAAAACATGGCTAAAGTTTGTTCTGAAGTCATATCATAGCAGATGTTCTGGACATACTGCAGGAACTGCTGCTTGAATTCCTGTATCATGTTGTGTTTGGAATGGTCGCTCTGGGACCTTGGTTGTTATTGTTTGATTTCTGCCGTGCCTTCCCGCAGAAGTATTGAAGATGGCATACTAGAAGCAAAACAAGATCATGGAGGGGGAAAAAACGGCAAAATAATATCCCAGTTGCAAAAAGGAAGAGAAAACAATATTATTCTATGAGTCTGAAACAAACCGCATTAAAACAAACAACAGCAGAATGAAATAATAGGAGAGCAGTCCCATCCCAATGAATAAACCTAAAGTGCCCAGCTTGAGAAAACATGTCTTTGCTGCCTGTAAAAAAAACCAGGTAGTACTAAGGCCAGACTTTGGCCACTACCAAGAGCCCGCTCAAGCTTGCTTACCCATCGTGCAGTTGATGGGAGAGGATCCTGATGAGGACTTTCTCCAGAACTGCAGTGGGCTTGTTTGGCAGTGTGGAAGCACTTATTGAGTTATTCTACACTCAAGAACCCGAAGGCACCAAATCAATACCTCCTGTTGAGTCAAGAATCAACAGGTAGATTGTGACTCTGGTCTAGGATCCCAACATAAATAGCTGGGCCCCTGCTGCTTGAGCCTTCAGGAACAAGGTTGGTCTGAAATGTGAAGCCTCCCCCCCCCTCTCTCTGTATGTGTGTGTGTGTGTGGGGTAGCGATTTTAGCAGTTCAGAATTGAAGTTGTGTGTTTTTGTTTTAATCATTTGCTTGCATTTGGCACAGGATGACAAAAGTGGAACTGAGAGATTACCTTGAAAACATCTACAATGTGCCTGTTGCAGCAATAAGAACCAGGATACAATATGGTTAGTCTTATCAGAATGACTAAAATTCTATTTTTTAAAAACATCACTTTTCTGATTATATTTTTCTCCCGAGTCCTAACATTTAGAAAGACAGTTACTTTTTAATTAGAACACTGTATACAAGAGATTAGCACCCAGAACACAGGCAAACAGCCCGAAAAACTCACAACAGCTATCAGATCCCGGCCATGAAAGCCTTCGAGAATACATTGTCATTTAATTCGTTTGTGTGTGGTTTATTGACATATCCTTTTCCTTTACCCGATGGGAGGACCAAATTTGGGATCTTTATTTATTTATTTTACAATTCTTTTTTAGCTGCCCCACTACCAAGTGGTCTCTGGGTGGCATACAACAGTATGTTAAAACTACAAAACAACATAATTATTAAAACCATTAAATACAAAACAATTAAAAACAATCAATATACAATACAAATAATAAATCCTGCTACTTATGAGCCCAGCTAAAAACACTATCTTATTAAAATGCTGGCTGAACAGGAAGGTATTTGCCTGGCGCCGAAAAGCAAACTTTGGAGGGCATTCCAAAATTGGGGGCCATAGTGTCATTCTATATAAATCTATACTTTCTAATACCATTGTGGGTGAAATAGTCTTCTAAGAAGGAAAGTTACAGCATGGATTTAATACTCCAGTCCTAAATACTTGTATGATTAGCACCTATCCCCTTTGGCAGGATTAGCTGTAGGATTTTGGTAGTTTTTTTGGGGTACTTTGCACATATTCCCAACTATTACAAAGCTGGACTTCATTAAAGTTCATAACTAACTGTAAGTGACACACCAATCTGTTAGGAAAATAAGCATTTTTCATTCATGAAAATTTATCTGTTTTTAACAGGATCAAGGAGCAAGAAGGACCACAAAAATTGCCGAATCAAACAGCCAGACTTCAAGGTTGCCTATGTACAACTGGTGAGTAAATGCTGGAAGATTAAGGGCACTGGAGTAACTTTATGTTAGGGGGCTTTCCCATGCATTCTCTGAGCTGCATTTGTGTGTTACAATGCTGCCAGCATAGGGCTGACCACAGGGAACAGAGCAGCGCTGGTTTGCCAAAGGGAGAAACAAGAGGCTAGACTAGATGGGCATCATGTCTGATCCAGTATAGCTGCTTTCATCATCTTAGCAGAAACGGGTGCTTGGGTGTGTAGGAGCCATTCTGGTGGGATGCCTTGGTGAGCGAAATACAATAATTGATTTATCCATGGCCAAGCTTGTAAATCCTGAACATTCAGATCAGTGTTATATGCATGTGTTGACCATCACAGAGGAGAGAAACCGTTTTCTTCTCTAGATCAGCCCATTAGAATACAAGGGCTTTGTGGAATGGTTCTGGGAAAAGATTCATGACGGGACTGCCCTGAAAAGTTAAGTTACTTCTGCTGCTCTGTCTTTTCCACATACTGACTTTCCTAGAGTTGTGGAAGCAGTGAGAAGCTTTGCTGCATTGGAATACCTCTGAAGTTCAGTGTCATGAATGGATGAGCCAGGCTTGGCCGAAGGGAAATCGCAGTTGGCAGTCCTGCATGACTCAAATACCTACTTCTGAATTGCCTTTGTTGACTTTTCATTTTATTTAGAGTTCTCATTCTTTTCTTTTTTGTAATTTGTGGTCACCTGACAGTGAATAAAGAGCAGATCATTGTGGTTCCTAAGACTCTACTATAAAGCAGGTATGTCCAAAGTCAGGCCTGGGGGCCAAATGCGGCCCGTTTTCAAATTTTGAGTGGCCCACAGCCTCTTCTCCCCACTGGCTCAGCCTGTCATGCATCCCTGCCAGCTGGCCCCTCCCCATACCAGATGAAGACATTAGCTTGCAGTTTTATGGTTTGCCTGCCCTTCCTGCCTCTGTCCATCCCCCCAGCCACCTGCCCAGCCAACTCTCCCCTGGCTCCATTGCTGCAGCGTCCTCCCCACCTCCTTGCATGTTACAGAGACTTGTCCAACGTCCAGCCCGGGGGCCAAACACAGCTAATAGTCAGCCCCCACATATTTCCCCCTCGCCAAATCTGGCCCTCCTTGCAAAAAGTTTGGACACCCCTGCCATAAAGGCTCCAGCAGTAATTGCTGAAATCTGATACAACTCTTAGTTATAATTCCTGAAATGTGTGCTTTAATTAATTGTTTTTTTAAAATGTTATTTAGACTTAACAGGTTTGTTATATCCAACTAATATTTCTTGGCTGACATTTATCACCCTGAGACCTGGGTCATGCCAAGAAATGCCCCCCCCCCCTTTTTTTTTCAGGACCCTCCAGAGTTTTCCACCTCTTCCTCAGCTGAGGGTGGGAAACATTTGGGCTTTCAGTTGTTTTGAACTTTAAACAGCTGCCATAATCTTTCATCCAGTTCTCCCATACTGTCTGCCCAATGCTAGGGAAGGTTTACAGGAAGCAAAGACCAAACAATAGGGAGGGTCAAAGAGTTACTCTCCCCTGTTCAGAAAAAGGGCTGATATTTGTTTAGGCCTGATGAAGTCTTTTTTAAAAAAAGCTTCTTTTGATTAATTTTTAATCACTTGTTAATCCAAAGGATTTCCAGTATGTTTCTTTTCCAGATGGAGTAATCTGTAATGCAGTATTACATGAAATTGGTCTTGCTTATGAACAAGGTTGGAGGAGGAGCCATCCCTGTGGTGGGATATTGCAATTCTCGTTAGAAGCGATTTCTCTATGGCCACAATCAACTACTGAAATGCATGTGAAGGCAATAGCCTGGTTTGGCCCAATCAGAAAGGCACAGAAAATGGGTAAAAGCATAAGCCGCTGTGTAGGCTTCTGAAAAAACAACTTTCATCATCAGGGAGATGTAAGGTCGGGAGGAAGGGGTGCGGAAGGAGAGTTCCTAAGTTCTTGTTGTCCACATTTGGCCATAGTAGGCGATGCCAGAGGGTTTGATCTCCTGGCATCTGCCCAAAAAGCTGGCATATTTGTTTGTTATGTTGTATGCTTTCTGGGCCTCTTTGATCGCACTAATAGAAGTGCCAAATTAATATGTATGTGGCCATTAATTTGAGGTGGTTCTCCTCAAGGAACCACCTCACTAAGGCTTTGTCACACTAGGAAGTTGGCTGTGTTCTGCTATGAACCTTTGTCGCTCATTTGGTTGACTTTCTACCAATGATGACATGGTATTAGTTTTATGGGATTGGTCCAGGTTGAAGCAGACAAGGAAGGAATCCTTAGTAATTTAGAGGTTCTTGGCCATGTTTTTCTTTTGCTTCAACCTCTGCTTTCACCCTTTGATTTGTAGAAACAAAGCCATGGCTCTAAACCAGTTCATGTTTGTTGCAAGTTTCAGGTAATCCTGTAAAGAAACCATCTGCGCGGGATGGTTTTCATGGTGGCCTCCTTTAAGAATCAGTAGGTGGCAGTATTCTTCTTCTTCTTCTTTGCATTTCTTTCTTTGCTCTCCAGTATTCTCAAGTATCTGAAAATACTGTTTTGTCTTGAAGGCAACAGTTACGCTTCCCTACTCTGGAAGTCATCAGCTTCTGGTTTCTAGGCCAACTTATGCAATATAATATGCAGACATTAATCATTGTATTCAAGTGTTGGAAGATGAAACGGCTGATGCGTTAGACATCATATAACACATAGCTCTATGGATGAGAGTAGAAGATTGACTTGCATGCACAAGAATTGGACTGTCCCGAAGTTTGAAGACTCCTACTCCTCCACCCAGATTTGGCAGCTGAGGACTTTTAGGGCAGGTGGTATTTCTCTCCCATTGCAGATGACCTCAAATTAGTGTTTGTGGTCAATATCACCTTCTGTAGTTTCAGACTGTTCTTGCGGTGCCTTTTCCCCCAATCTTAACGAGAAAACATTTTGTAACCTTGGTTATGGTAAAGAACTACTGCTTTCCCTTTATGTCCCAAAAATTAGAATTAGTGTGTGTGTGTTTTTTTTTTTAAAAATCCATTGGAGAAGAGCATCTGTGCCTTCAGGATCTCTCCTGTTTTTTTCCTTCTATTGTTTCTGCCATTCATTTCTGGGGGATACATGGATATGCCGTTTATGCTCATGCAAACCCCATGTCATATGTGTTCCTGGTTTTGCAGCCCGCCTGTACTCTTCCAGAAAATTATATGCATCACATTAACATACAGCCAGCTAAGACTTCCTTTGTTACAAGATTTAGAGCTTGTGGCTATCATTCATATATTTAATTATTCAAGGCTAGATTGCTGTATAGTCCAGTTGAGGGATCTGCCCTTTGGTGGCTCTTTGAAGCCTTCATCCCTAGGAGCTTGTTAGAACAGACATGGCTGAAGAAAAATGGGCCTTAGGATCTGTGTTCCCAACCTCAACAGTTTGTAAATGTAAATGAGATCAGTATTAAAATGCCCATTTATGTTCCTGAGACAAATGTTTTATCCGTTTCCCCTCTATAATCAATTAGTTACAAGTATAGCAGACATTAATCTTCTATTTCAGTAGTTTAAAAAAAAATCTTCGGGTTCTTCATCAAGTTGATTCTGACTTATACTGACTCAGGCTTTCCGAGGTATACATAATATTTGAATAGTTTTACCAATTGCCACCTCCAGTGAGTTTTCTGTAGGTGAGTGGGGATTAGCACCTAGATCTCCTGCATCCTACTCTGATGTTCTGCCCACTACCCTGGATCCTTACAGCCTTTAATATCTCAGTGGACACATCAGTGGACCTCAGTCTTTAGCCCCCAGTTGCACTGGGATCCAACTCCCCAAAAATATGGTTAGGATGGCTGAAAATGGGGGATGAACCTTGGGAAGACCAAAGGTTAAGAGCCATTGGCATAGCTATTTATCCTTTTTTTTTTTTTTTGGTACACTCATTCCTCTGGGCAGAGAGTTGAAGTTACCTAATGGTAAAGGGAGACGCTAGCTACTGAACACGCACAGGGAGTATTTTTCATAAAGCTTTCAACACTCCGGAATCTTAAACCAGTACAAAATTACTGCATGGTATTGTGGAGGATTTATAAGGCTTTCGGTTCTGAGAGCTCAATGGTAGCGTCTTGGCTGTTTCAAATCCTACCTGGCTGCTGGCCAAGATCAGCATTTCTCGGCAAAACAAGAGGTGGAAAGAGCCAACTTGTCTGCACTGACTTTTATTTATTAAAAGGTTCCGGATACCGATAGACTTCTGCTCAATATTTGATTTTTTTGTCTAGCCTTGAAATGGGAACGGAGATCGCTTTCCTAGATGGCCCAGAGGACTTGGTCTCGTTGCACTGTCATGTCTCTGGACCTTTTTTCATGCCCTCTTTCTTAAAACAAAGCAGAAAAGACGGTGGGAAAGTTTGTAGCCTTTCCTAGAAACATCTGCTCTGAGTCATTTTGCCTTTAGCCTCCTCGAATGCAGCGACAAAGGTTGGAAACATAAAAGAAAGATGTGAGGACTGGCACCTTGGCCTGTTCGTATATAGGCCATCTCCTTGCCCTTGGTTGACAGAGGAACGGTGTCTGTCATAGACAAGGCCTCCCAGTTCTCAGCTTGGCCATAAACCCAGCCCTAGAATGTGTAGCAACATGCTCAAGGACAACATGGCGCACTACAAGCACAAAGAGCAGGTGACAACTGTGCACGCGTTGTGTTGTCTGTCTGTCTCTGCTGTCCTGATCCCCCTTCAAATTAAAGTGGGCAGCAACAACTTGATGGAATGCGCAATGGAAATACTCCCCTCCCCCCATGTGGCCACTACGAGGTACCTCAGTTCTTCCTTAAAACTTAACAAAGTCGTTTATGGGAAATGTCCAGCCTCTGACTTCTCTTGCAGAGGAGAACGCTAGAGTTGCTCAGAAGGTTGCCTGATCTTTCCGAGCAGATATCTGGACGTTGAGTCATGGCAACTGGACTTCTTTTCTTGTGAGATTGATCTCAGAAGAATATAAATCCAGTTGGCATGACTCACCTTCTGGATAACCTCACATGGATGACTGAGAATCTTCACAGACATTTCCCCTGCTGATGTGCAAGGAGACAGTGTAAAAGAATTGCCTTTTTCAGATAACCGTGAGAGTGTTCCAGGTTAGGTATGGCCTCCCTTGTTATTGATGCATCAGATGCTATAGGTCAAACAAGCACATTTATGATCCAGCAGCACTGGTGTATGTTGAGACTTTGTTCCTTTTAATTATAATTAGAAAGAATCTCGAGGGGCTGGTACAAGAAATCAGATGCCGTTGTGTACACATAGAATGGAAGAGTTGAAGGGGATTGGAATCAAGAACTCTCAGGGAGGCAGCAGGTTGAGAAGCATTTTGTTGATGTTGAAATCAGTGAAATCAGAAATTTCCAACCTTGGGTCCCCAAGGGTTCTTGGAGTTGCTCAGTGGTTTTGGCATCTAGGTGTGAATCCAGAAGTTGGGAGTTTGATACCGTACTAGGTCTCCTTGACAGAGGCTGAGCGTGATGATTCCCCAGGGGCCTTCCAATTCTGCAGTTCTGAAATGGTGACAATGATGATTAAACTCCCATAAGTCTTCAATACCAGGTTTACTGGCCAGGATTTCTGGGGGTTGTAGTCCAAGAACTTCTGAGGACTCAAGGTTGGGAAACCACCACTGTAGTTGGACAGGAGCAAACAAAGTGGGAGGATCCATCGGAACCTTCTCTAGCCTCTGTGCCTTGCACAGAATTCCAGAATAATTTCAGGAGCTGCTGCTTTGGGGGAGGGGGTGAAAAATTCTGTTGAGTGTGCAAAGCATCTTTTAATTTGTAAAACAAGTCAGAAAAGAATGAAAGAAAGAGAGAGAGAGAGAGAGAAAGAAAGAAAGAAAGAAAGAAAGAAAGAAAGAAAGAAAGAAAGAAAGGAAGAAAGAAAGAAAGAGAAAGAGAAAGAAAGAAAGAAAGGACCATGTCTTCGGAATTTCTACATGGTTTCCTTCTAGGCTCTTTAGCGGTGGGCTAAGGTATTTTGGAAAATAAGTTTCAAAATAGCCCCAGACATTATTTTTATAGCACACATCTTTGTATGCCATGTTATTGGCTGATAGTTTTATTATGTCGGGTCCTCTACTTGGAGTGAATAGAAAGCTGACAGAGTTAATTTTAACGAGGCTGTCAACACTGCATACAATATGGAAAAATAAAGAGATACTGTCAATGGAATAGAATGCTACTCTCGAATAATGGGTTCCTGCTGTTAAATACAAGCTGAAAGGTCAGCCGAGATTGTTTTCCAAATGGGAGACGTTGAGTCTGTGGACATGCTTCGTGTTGGCATTGACTCTCTTCATTATGGAGAATGATTGCTGTAAATTTTAATGCTGCATTTCAGGAATTGCATGAATTTCACAAATCATGTTTTATTTCGTATCATTATACTGCTTTCCTTTCTATATAATTTCCCCTCGGTTTTTGTCTCTGTCAGCTATGGAGGTACTAGTTAGGGTCTGTGCTTGTTCTCTCTCCTTTGCTCTGTGTTTTCAGCGATGGCTGAACCTGAAGCCGGCTGGCACCAGGCCAAGGAGATCCCATCAACTGTGCCTTAATTGGACAGTTTCAGTTGCAGCTCCTCGTATGCCTTTTTATAAATGCCTTCAAGGCAAAATGTCCTTTTTGGACTCTGAAACTTGTATGTAAACATGCATCTTTTTGAAGTAGGCCTCACTCATCTCTCTCTTCTCCCACAAACCAGAGTCCCTTCAGTTTCTGTTGCCCCTACCTTTCTGTTATTGTCCATTTCCCTTTGTTTCCCCCTTTAAGATAATCCATTTTGTTACCCCTCAGAACCCTGAGGTAAGTTCTTAAGCCATGTACAGGTGTGTTTGCTCTAGAATTATTCTCACCCTTCCTCTCCCTCATTGCCATATGATGGACAGGATGATTAAATAACATTACCGATACCACTTGATTTCACCTTCCTGTTTCACTTTCCTGATGCAATTCATTTTTTTATAATTTTCACTGTTTCACTTTCCTGATGCAATTCATTTTTTATAATTTTGTCTTCTATAAATTGGTGTTTTTGGTAGTCAGAGGCAGCTTTACATTTTTTCCAGGCCTACCTGATGACATATGAGTTACTTTTTGAAGTGGCACAACAAATGTTGGAATGGTATTTGATAAGTGACCTGCAGGGAGATGCAAGTCATTGTTGAACCAGTGCTACAATGTTCGCCTGCTTGCACCTTACATGGCCCTCACCCCTGACTGACCCTGTGGGATACAGTGTTTGGTCTTGGTGCTGGGCTCACCTGTGCCTGGAAAGCCTTACATGGGAACAAGGCTCCCTCTAATTTTCAGCACCATTGGGTGGAGCTCTGCCTTTCTTTGCTCCCCCCTGCATGGTGTTCCGTCTCAACTGGAACCAAAGGGTCTGTAAATGATCACTGTATATCTGCAGAGCAGGAATGCTGTGTGGAAGGAGGTGGAGTCCTGCACACTCGTGCAAATGCTCACCTTAGAGGCAGCCTTGCGTGGGAATGTGTGCTTAGCTCACTGAGGGTGGTCTTCAGCTGGTTGTTTTGATGGTGGGGGGAGAGAGAATAATTGAGTGGTGGTAGTGGTGGCGGCGGTGTGTCCTGAATTTGTTGGGGATGGATTTTTAAAACACATAATGTCTATTCTGCACCAAGCAGATAAGAGTCCTGCTGAACTTCATGGGGATTGGCAGTAGAACTCTGGACCAGCTGAAACTTCCCACTGTTGTCTAAATAGTGTTGGAGCTGCTACTGGAACGTAAGCTTAAGCATTTGTTTTCTGTCTTTAGGCGGCAGGACAAACCTTTCAGTTTCCGAACTTGTTTCCAGAGACCGAAAAAACCACTGAGCCTGGCTCTTTTGAAGAGGAACAGAAGAAACTTCTGGAAAGAGAGAGAGAGAGGCTGAAAGAGGACGTCCGGCGCCCGGGAGTACCTTCCTGGTTTGGACTGTGATTGAATCAACCTGTGGGTTTCTTTGAGGCTTCTCTGAGGGGACTTGAACCATTGTCTCTTTTGTACTGCCTTCCTTGATCTGGCCTTTTAGAAACCATATAGCAAGAGGTTGTCTGTACCCATTTTGTTTGCCAAAGAAATGGATAGGTTCAAATGGCAAACCAGGAACAGCCCTTTCAGTCGCAGCACATAGTATTCCTTTCTATAAAGGAAAACAAACAATACGGAGAGGTGACCATCCAGCCGCCATTGTCTCTCTGCCTGTTCCAAATTGATGATTTGAAGGTTTGACTGGGACATACAAAGTATATGCCAGGGCTGAGGCAGGCGGGTTTCTGGAGTTCTGAATTGTGACAATGTGGCTGCTTCTGAAAGGCTAAACAGGCTGGTGCTTTGGACATGTTGTGCAGGGGGGGTCAGGGATGATGCTTAATGGGGAATGTATGGAATTGGACTCTCCTCCTTATCCCTTAGTTCTGTACTAGAATATAGGGGTGAGAAGGCTGCATCAGATGCCTTCTCTTTGCCTAAAAATAACATGGAAGCATTGAAATATGTGCGCGCCGTCTGAAACTGACTCAATAAAAAGGCATTGGTTTGCCCCCTTCCTCTGTTGTTGGTGTGCTGATTCTTAATCTTTTTAGAGATTCTGAGGGAGTTACATACTGTTTCTCTACTAACCCCTTTGCCCTTTGCTTTTTCATCTTTTTAGTAACTTCTTCATCCTTGGGGTGGGGGGTGGGGAAAACACATTCAGTATTATTTCTGTTTTCTCTCTGTGCTTTCAGGTTTACATGGCAGTGTTTAATCCAAACGGCCCAACAGGAGCACTGCTGTCCATAGAGGTTTTGCTCTCCTGCTTTTTTGCAGGAACTATTAACTCAAATATAGTGGTCTGTGGTTGGATATGCTAGAGGCCTGTCCTGTTTCTGAACCCGCCAGTGTGTTGTGGGAAATATGCCCTTTTGCTCTCACCCGTTCTCTTTAATTTAGCAAACCAAGGCCACTCTCAGTATGCGCCAAAACATGGAAAAACGGGTTGGCCACATCAACCGTAACTGCACAGACATCCTTCTGTTGTGCAATTCTAGAGCTGTGTTGTATCTTGCTGTTGGCTGGCGTCACATGGATTTCACCTCCTATAGTGGCCAAACCCCTGTCTTAGCATAAAGCCAATTGGGACCATGGAAGTCGTAGCACAGAAGATAGTGTAGTCATTTATGGGAAACCCCTCCCTAGATAAGTCCCAAGAATAGATGTGAGGAAGGCCCCTTTAATCCATGGCAAATTAAAGAGAAATTCAAGGAAAAGTTTCCTCTGTTGCCACCCAAGCAGGGCAATCATTTTAATTCTCTCAGGGAGCCTTTTCATTGTTTTTATTGACAGGTTTCCAGACAAACTGCATGTAAGTCCTGTAGGCTACTATGGGTGAGGGTGGGAGTGGAGGAAGTGGATGGCACCCGTGGGAGGATTCTGGTGCCTGACAGAGCCATGGCACATCATTTGGGAACTGTTGTCATACATGTAAATTCAAATTGCCTTGGCTGTGTCTCGACCAACCAAGCAACACTGAGTTCTGTCAAAAGGAAGAAGGAACCAAAATGTGGTGCATGCATTTGTATGCTTTGTATCTAACATGCCCATTTTTGCAAGTACTGGAGTTATGTCTTTTGAACTGAAGCCTTGTGGTGCAGTGGTTCAATTGCAGTACTTCTCCCAAAGCTTCCAGGTTCAATCCCAGGTAACTGACCTGAGGTTCACTTAGCTTTCCGTCTTTCTAACATTGGTGTTCTGCTTATATACCTCCCCATACCACTTCAAGTAGTCTCTGGGTGGTTTACAGTTTTTAATTACAGTATGCAGGCTAGACATTGACCCCCCCCCCAGCAAGCTGGGTACTTATTTTACCGACCTCGGAAAGATGGAAGGCTGAGTAAAAGGAGTACACAGCTTGCTGGAGGTGGTGGCAGGGGGGCAATGTATAGTCTGCATGATTGAGCACTTTGGAGTGGCATAGAAGCAGCACACTTTATGCAGCTTTGGTTTTGTGTTGATTTAGTATAGTTTTTCATCTTTCTACAATTTCCCACAAATGTAGACATTTCTATGCACGTGTTTGTGTTTTGGAGGTGGGTCTAAAGTCTACAAAACAGCACTAATGTCCTGTGTATGTAGAGGTGCCTTTATCATTTCAGAATGGCTTCACAAAGTTGAAAAGTGCAAGTACTGAAGCATAACTATGTCTTACTGTGCATTGTGCTGCAGGAAATTTGGAAATCCAGGCATTTGGTAAATGTGTATCACGTCATGACCAGAACAGAATTTCTCCCTGTCTCCAGCTGACTGTAGAGAGAAAGAGGTCAAGTTTCTTATTTGAAAGGCAGTAAGGGATTATTGACACATAAACTCACTGACTGGCTTGCAAAAGTAAATGGCTCTTGACTTAGGTGACAGCACTCTTCCTTTCTTTTTACATCACTTCAAATATTATGTTTTCCAAGGGAGTCATTTCATGTCTTTAGGTATTTTGTCTGAAGTTTATTTATTTATTTATTTATTTATTTATTTATTTATTTATTTATTTTATTTATTGAATTGACTTTGTCCCTGTAGCCATCAAAACATCTGGAGTCTGGGGAGAATTAGCCTTGAGCCTAGTCCAGGAAATAGGTCGCAGGATAGCCATTACTTCTCAAGACGACCGAGCACCTATGTTCCTGAGGCAACAGCTCTCAATCGCTGTCCAAAGAGGGAATGCATGATGTGTGCTTGGCACTCTAGGCCAGCCGACTAAATAATTGTGTTTTCTAGTAAAGTGATTTTAACCAGTATTATTTATTTATTTATTTATTTATTATTTATTTATTTATTTCATTTCATTTCATTTCATTTCATTTCATTTCATTTCATTTCTATACCGCCCATCTGGTAGCAAGGTCACTCTGGGCTGTTCATGAACAATGTGCGCATACTGTAAATTCTAAGCTAGATCTATACGATTTTGCATTTGCAAAATTCAAACTAGTATGCCAATTATGCCCGTTTCTTGAGAAATCTGCTCTGGCCACTGTGATACATGCCCTAGTGACCTCCCGGTTAGACTACTGTAATGCACTCTATGTGGGGCTACCGATGGAAAGTCTCAGAAAACTTCAACAGGTTCAGAACACAGAGGCCAGATTGCTGACTGGGGTGGGTTACAGAGATCACATTACACCCCTACTAAAGCAGCTCCACTGGTTGCCAATCAGCTATCAGGCAGAATTCAAGGTGCTGACCTTAACCTACAAAGCAAAAAACAGCCTGGGTCCAAGCTACCTCAAAGATGGAATATCTCCGTATGAACTGGCTCGGGTGCTAAGGTCATCAGGAGAAGCCTTTCTCTCCATCCTGCCACCTTCACAGGTGCATTTCAGAAGAACACATGAAAGGGCCTTCTCTGTTGCTTCTCCCAGACTTTGAAACTCCCTCCCGCTGGAGGCCAGGACTGCCCCATCTCTGCTGTCTTTCCGGAAGCAGGCAAAGACCTTCCTCTTCAGGCAAGCATTCCCCGAATGAGGGACTGCCTACTATGTGACTTTACATGGATTACCATACATGATTGCATTGACTGATTTCATAAAAGCACTAGTGTTTTCCATGTTGCTTTTCACCCCTAATAATGGAGTTTCATTTTCTTCTTGCATGCTATTTATAGTTCTAATGTTACCTTTTAATGTTCTAAGATGTCTCTTCAAATTCCCTGTTCTTAACTTGAACATGTCTTAAATATTGTGGACTGTATAATTGTCCCTCCTTATTGTAATCCACCTTGGGTCCTTTTCCAAGGAGAAAGGTGGGGTAAAAATATTCCAAATAAATAAATAAATAAATAAATAAATTTTGTTAAGGGAAAAGAACCAACCCAAATTGGAACATGGAAGATGAGGAGGCGGAAGCAGAGCTCCAATACACAGAGGTAGGTCAAGCCCAATAACCTGGAATCTATATTTCATAAAGTGAAAGAGTATTGGAAATAATAACTGGCAACCCTTTCCAGAGTTTTACTATGTGTAGAAAATTTTCCGGGGGCATCCTGAGTATTCTGCAGTTTACCTAAATCTGGGCACGCCGGCTGTTGTCTAAGGAGACCCAATGGGGAATCGATCTCAAGTGGCATCTGAAATGAGAGGCTGAAATGCCTTCTATGCAAAGAAAACCTACTGCTTTTTGGGGGGTGGAGATGACTAGGGTGAGATGTGGGACATCATAGAAGCTTATGAGACAGAAGGATGTATGTAGAACTGAAAACACATGGGCTGCCCATGAGATGGATCAGCAGTTGGCTGAGGGCAGAGAAAGAACTCTCTCATTTTATACAGAGAAAAAAGAATAAAGCAACAGGGGGTGGGAAAGCCCCTAAAGGATCAGGTTCTGGAAAAGAATTTTTCCAGACAATCCATGGTCTTGCTTGCTGTAGATCTAGGGCAGTGATGGCGAACCTATGGCACGGGTGCCAAAGGTGGCACTCGGAGTCCTTTTTGTGGGCACCCGACATTGCCCCTTCATAGCTATCTGTCTACAGGTTAAATTACAGTATTGGCACTTTGCAAAAAAAATTAGTGGGTTTTGAATTGCAGTTTGGGCACTCGGTCTCTAAAAGGTTCGCCATCACTGATCTAGGGGGTATTAGCCACCCCACCAAATAATTCCTCTGAACTCCAATCTGGAGCCGTATCCACCTGCAATCTTTGCTTTCTCCGGGCAAAGAAGAACCCTTTCTCTGGGTTCTCAAGGAGGCTTTATTTGAACATACACACAACCAGAGGTTGCCCTGCTACACGGGAAAGCGTCAGACCTTCCCCATGGACACCTTCTTCTCTTCCCATCCTGCCTGCCCTTGGCCACGACAAATGTTTTTCATTCAAACTTGAAATCAGAACAACTCATAAAAATGTTTACAAGAAGACAGCTGTTCCCCTGAGAGGCACTCTAAATAGGATTTTACGCACACCCCTTCTGCTCATTAGCTGCCTTTAACCCTCACCCCCCTTCCATTTCCCCTTTTGACAGTCTGATGTGTAGTTTGTTGCTTACAACTCCTATGAACCGGCTACCCCCTTCGTGTCCAATGACCAAAACAAATATTGCGGAGTGCGTCATGATCTACTTAAGCTAGCAGGTTGATCCAAAACAGAGGGCGATTGGGGAGATCTTGCCACACAGTAGTTAATGAGAACAAGCACCGGACCCACCTACAGCTATTCTTAAAAATTAACATACATGCAGGTTTTCTAAAAGGAATGTGGAATTTATAAGGGCATGGCTTAATGGTTTTGGACATGCTTAGTTTGGTGGAGCAGTTGACCTTTCTGTATCCTATGCAATATATTTGCTTTATGACCATTATATAATGCTACATGTACTGTATGTTAGATGCTGCTATTGGCTAGATAGTTCTGTGGTATTTTCTGGCCACAGGGCTAGAGGTTGGGAGTTCAACTCCCCCTTGTGCTTGCGTCACAAAAGGGAATGACAAATCACTTCCGAGTACTTAGAAAATTCTGAAATGGGCCACCATAAGTTGGCATTGAGTTAATGGCATGCAAAACCCATTGGTATATGAGAGGTTATACAAGGTAGAGAACAAAATGCTTGCAAGGAGATGTGGAATCAAGTGCATAAGAATAGTTATAGTTAAAAGTGGGACCTCCAGTCCCACACTGAGAGCCATTATACCAATATACAGGGTATTGGTTGCTAGGAAAATATAGCAAGTGATACCCCCTGCTGAAGTTACCTAGTCATCTTGTTAGCTAGTATTGGAATCTAGACTTCAAATCCTGCAAGGTAATTTTTTTTCTTTTGTACAAAACTAGAGGAGGAAAACCAATAGAAGGGTGGACGTGGAATAGCAAAATTTGAGACGTGCGTAATGTGATTTTTGTAGGGCACAGATGGATAGCAAGCAGGGAGACTGGACAAAACTAAGGAGTATCAGATCAGCCAGTTTATGCTTCAAAAGTAGCCCTTGTAGATAGATGGTTAAGGGAGTGATTTTCTGCCTTTGGCCCTCCAGATGTTTTGGAGTTCATTTCTCAGAAGCCTCAGCCAGCATGGCCAATTGCCAGGGATTCGGGGAAATGAAGTCTAAAACATCTGGAAGACTAAAGGTTGCATACTCCCGTGTTTGGGACCAAAGTAAAATGGGTTGATGAATGCACAGTAGGGGTTGGTGGCCTGAGGACAATATGGCAGAATCACTGTAGAATGAAAGCCTGTTACTTTGAATGTCCCTCTCTATAATCCTTTTCTTATGGTATCTGAGTGGCACTCTGCAGATGCCATAGCTAGTCTGGCTTAAGCTTTTTCTTCTCCCGCCATGTTTGTCTTGTGTGTGATTTCTGTTTTCAAGAGAAGCAGGCAAGTCCTAGATAATATGAAGTGAACCACTAGACTTCAGATTTGGTCTTTCTATCCACTGTACAGTGAACCAGGGAGAGCCAGGGTATCTTCAATGCCAGCTGGCTCTGGAAATGTCGACTCCTTTCCACCTTCCCTGAGCAATGGTCAACTGGTCTTGGGTCGGAGCCCAGTGGCTCCTCGCTTTGAAAAACATTCCATGCCCATGAATGCCCATTCTGTAGTTCAGAGCTGTACAGTAGAAATCCAGCAAATTCAGGTCCCAACATCTGTAACTGCACAGTAGGGCTAACCAAAGACATAAGGGCTACATAAGGATAATTGGCCATTCCATTTTAGGGGAGAAATAGAAGAGAGGGCAGCTCTGGAGTTAGAAGCACAGAGGTGTCAAGAATTAAAACATGTCTAACTCTCCTTCAGTATTTTGTTGCTTTGCTGTTCTTATATACAGTGGTACCTTGTATAAAGGAATTAATTCATTCCAAATGAAATTATGTTAAGCAAATTTTCCTTTATACAAATTCCCATAGGAATACATTGAAAACAGAGTGATCTCATTTTTATGTTGTACAGATTATCCCCATAGGTGATTATGTAAAGCAAATTTCCCCTATCTCCAGAATTTTTTATGTTGCACAGATTTTATGTTATACAAGATGTTTGTTATACAAGGGTCCACTGTATTTAGTCAAGTTAACCTCTGATTTAGGATGACCCAGTAAAGGAGATCTCCAAGTTCTCCTGTCCACAACAGCCGCTGCTCAAGCTCTTGTAAACACTAACCCAGGCATGTCCAAACTTCGGCCCTCCTCATGTTTTGGACCGCAACTCCCAGAATTCTAAGCTTAGATTGCCAATGGCAAAGGACTGCGGGAGTTGCGGTCCAAAACATCTGGAGGACCAAAGTTTGGACATACCTGAACTAACCTGTAGCTTCCTTTAGGAAGTCAATCCATTTCATAGTTGGTCTTTGTCTTTTTCCTGCTGCCCTGAACCTTTGCCAGCATTATTGTCTTTTCTAGACAATCCCACCTGCTCATGATGCACCGACAGTAGAACAGCCTTCAGTTTCAATGTTTTTGCCTCCAGAGAAAGTTCAGACTTGATTTGATCTAGGATCTACTTTTTTGGGGGGGTTCTTCCTGGCAAATCAGGGCACCCACAAAGCTCTCTACCAGCACCATATTTCAAATGAATCACCCCCCCCCATTACACCCTTCTTGAGTGTCCAAATTTCACACCCTTCCTTGGTAAGCTAATCGGGGGGGGGCATTTATTGGCTCAGCAACCTAAGTGGTTAAATGTTAAAACAAAAAGGGGCCATAGAATGAAGCTTGGTTAGAAAGCGGCCTAAACATCAGACTCAGACAAAACTAAATATGAGCTGACCCACCGTTCCAGATTTTCCCCCTTTTAAGAGCCCCCTTTCCACAGAAATAGGATACGCAGGCCGAGCCAGGAGATATTCATCATTTTTATGAACTGGCTGTTGCTTTTGCTGACACTGGGCACTCTGCAGGCTTTACAAATCCCAGTGTCACTGTCCCCCCCTCCCCCCAGATTCAAGGAAGAAAAAGTTGCAGGGTATATAGTCTTCTCCCTGCAATGTGGAAATCCGAGATTTGATCCCAAGAATATCTAGTTCTCTAGCTGGTTCGAGTGTTGGGGGGTAGCTTTGGTAGCAGGAAGACTTGGCATGATTTCAGAGCTTGGAAGCTTGGAAGCCTAACAACAACAACCTATAATTCCCACAATCCTCTAGGAAGGACAGGCCTGCTGGCTGGGATTCTGTGAGCTGCAGCCCATGTGTAACTCCACCCTCACCCCAAGTTATGACTGCTATAGCCTAGCTATTCTACACACACGCACGCACACAAACCACCCTTCTATTTACAAGAAGTGATACGTGGGAAGAAAGAAGCAACTCAGCTGCTAGTTGGTATTTGGCTGTCCTGGGTGGCTCAGGAGGCCAGCAGCTGTACCTTCGGGGGGTCAGGTCCTGGATGCAGAAGTGGGTGCCTGTCTCCGAGGAGTAAACGGAGGACTTGACAGAGAAGCGCCTGGAATGAAGCAACCTCATTTCTGGAGTGACGCACAAAGTTGTTCCTTAAATTTGGCACAGGGAGGGCTGCAGCTGCCGGCCTTCTTATGAAGTAGCCTAGCTGTGGAGGGGATCCTTCCCTTCCTGCTCTGCTCCAGCTCTAGGCACACAGAGGGAGCCTGGATCGAAAGTGAACCAGAGAACACGAAAAAAGGATTGATGGTGTCTGCCCTCCTCACCTACTCAAGGCCGATGACTCCTAGTCTGTGCATGCTGGAGGCTCAGAAAGAGCACATACATCATCACATTGGCTGGTGGGAGTTTCACCCAGTGATCCTTGCATTAAACTTCAGGGAGGTCTGGTGACCGTTTCTATTATAGGGCAATTTGCCAATCTACAGTCTGCCCATGGACCTAAATCTGTCAATCTTCCACTGCTTTGTGGAGGTATCATCTAATGGGGCAGGGAAGTCAAGGAAGCCTGGATTTCTCTGCATTTACAGGCTTGGTTATATTTCCTATCCACCATTTGTAAGAGGTAACCAATTACAGCAACCTTTCCAATGGGATATTCAAATGTGGATCATTCAAGTTTATTTATTTTATTTTTACAGCTTATATGCCGCCCACTACCCAAAGGTCTGAGGGAGGCTTACAATCAAAAGAATTAAAACAGTTAAATCATCAAAACGTCAATAAATAATCAACACAATAATAAAAACATTACACTAAAATTGCCATCAGAGGATCCACAATCTATATTGTGTCAATTAAAAAACTTCTGGAAGGTTTTTACTTGGTGCCGAAATGTCATCAGTGTTGGCGCCAGGCGGGTCTCATTTGGGAGGGCATTTCATAGCCTGGGGGCACGTGCCAAAAAGGCCCTATACCTACATGCCATCCCTCTCACCTCCTTGACGGATGGCTCTTTCAAAAGGGCCCCCTGACTTGATCTTAATTGCCAGGTAGGTTCATATGGAAGGAGGCGGTCCTTCAGGTTAAGCCAGACATATAAGAGAGCTGCCAGGTTCACAGCCAGCTCGTTTTCTGACCACCTTTTCCCGTCTAGCTGCCGAAATTCCTAACATCTTCCTTATCTTGATTGAAACCACTGTCCAACCAGGTGCCCAGGAATGCTAGGCTGGAAAGTCCTGGAAATCTGGTTTTGTGAACCATTCTAAAGAAGGTATATTATTACATGATCACAGTATATATTGATATGGTGTGTGTCAAACCATCCTGTTTTAAAACCCTCTCAAACAGCTAGTCATTCAGGAAATAACAGTTCTAAGAACAACAAAAGTAGGATACAGAACAGTAAATGAGATGCAAATAAAAGGGTTGATAAAACTGGACACTTACAAAGCTTTTTCCAAAGTACACATGAACAGGCTTCATTGCTCATGCATGAAATACCTCGTCAGATTAAGGAATAGGGATGCAGCCTGTGCTGGATGGAGTTACAGACCTCTGAAAACACTGGTGTGTAACTTGAGAATGCTCCTGGGTTCGACTCTGAGCCTGCATGCCCAGGGGTCATCCGGAATGCACTTGCACAATTAAAACTATTGGGCCAGCTTCACCCATTCCGACAGTGGTCTGATCTGTCCACAGTGAGACACACGTTAGTTACATCCTCGGTAAATGACTATAATGAGTTCTATCTGGGGTCCAAAATCCTGCAGCCAGATTGTTAACTAGGACTGGTCACAGAGATCACATACCAACTTGTTGCAATAGAGCCACTTGGCTACCAATCTGGCATAATTCAAAGCACTGGCTTTCACTAATAAAGCCCCAATTGGCCTGGATGCAAGCTATCTCAAGGACTGTGTATGAGCCTGCCTGTTACGGCTGCTCAGGAAAGGTAATTATGAGCCTGCTCCTGCTGCTCAGGAGAGGCCTTTATCCTGGTTCCACTTCCTTCACGGGTGAGTTTGGTGGGAACACAGGAGAGGGCCTTCTCTGTTGCTGCTACCAGTAGAGATGGGCACGACTTAGCGGTATTCCCGTTTCCGTTTCCGTTACTTACTCGTTTCGTTTTGGTAACGGGAATTAACAGACTTCGAGCTCGAACCGACGAACGGACAATTTGGTCTGATTTGTCGTGCTCGTTACTTGCATCGCGGCGACGCGTTGCTGCTAGCCAGTTTTTAAAAGTTAAAAAAAAAAACCCTGATTCCCGGCCCTTAGGCGAAAACTGTCTGAGGGCACCTACAGGCCAGAAGGGTGTTTTATTTGGGGGGGGGTTCCCCGCCCCCCCTCTCCAGGCTATTGCTACTGCTGCGCTGCTGGTACCAGGTCGCATCCATTTGCCATGCAGTGCGGGGGATCCAAAATGGTGACCGCAATATTTTTTTTGAAATCGTTGCCCAAAACCACCAAAGCACCACAGAAACATGCGAAAATTAGCTATTTTAAATGCTTGAATTTTTACAGTAGCAGCAGTGGGTTTTTCTTGCAAAAAAAAAGTCTCCGTTGATTTTATTTTATTTTATTTTATTTTATTTTTTTTTACACCTGAATCGCAATGATGGGCTTGCCCATGGGAGTGGACCATGCAAATTTTCCACCAATCGCATGGCCACTTGGCCAGGTTGACCACAGAGACTTCTGGATGTGCCAATCGGGCTAAACAGCCCACTAATCGTAGCCCAAACCCGAACCCTAAGCCTAAGCCATACGCCAGTACACTGTCCTTCTAAGTGGGTCAGAGAGGCACCCAGATGCACCCCAATACTCACCCTAACCTCACCCGTAACTAGCCTAACCCTAGCGCTTGCGCTAACACATCTTAACCCTAAGCCAGATCTACTTGCATTGCACTACATGCAAGTACGTGAGACACAGCGGGTGCAGAGTCTGCCAGTCTGTCACTTGTGGCTCTGGCTGACTCCTGCAGCTCCCTCCAGGAGCCCGCTACCCCCCCCAAACCAGTACTAACGACAACGAAAAAACGAAAAAACGAACCGACTAATTTTTGCGAAATTTCGCGAAAAACGGAAACGAGCCGAAACGGACTGCCTCCGACACACGACAACTCGAAAACGTCATTTTCCCGAGTCGTGCCCATCTCTAGCTACCAGACTTTGGAACTCCCTCCCACAGGAAACCAGGCTGGCTCCATCTTTATGTCCTTCCACAAGCATGCAAATATCTTTTTCTCCAAGCAAGCTTTCCCTGAATACTGGCTGCCTGAGTGTGATTTTTAAATGGATTGCCATGCCGGCTCTAAATGCGTTTTTGGTGTTGACTTTGTTGTGTATGTGTATTTTTATTTGTTCTTTTTAGCATTACTATGCTTATTGTTTTTAGCTTTAAATGTTGTCTTTTAGTTATGTAAGCAACCTAAGGACCTTTATAAGGAGAAAGGCAAGGTCAAAATATAATAAATAAATAAATAAATAAATAAATAAATAAATAAATAAATAAATAAAAACATTCCTGATAATCCAGCAGAAAGGTAATAGCAGATTTTGTTTTTTGTTTGAATCAGATATTTAAAGGTTTTTCAGTTAAATTGTTTGTAAACTGCTCCCACAACCCTGGTTAGGATAAGTATAAATCAATCAAGCCTACTAGCAGACCCATGTGTTTTGAATCTCAGAATGTACCTGTAACTACATTTTGCTTTGATTTGATTCACAGCCTGTATTATGTTTGAAATTACAGTCAGTACAGGGACTGCTTATTGATTCTGGTGTTCATCATTCATACTGGATACAATGTGATCCACATTCCATCCCACAGCTCCCAGCTCCTTTTCTCCCTCCCTCTGGTCCTGCCTCTGCAAATCCTTCCTTCCTTCCTTCCTTCCTTCCTTCCTTCCTTCCTTCCTTCCTTCCTTCCTTCCTTCCTTCCTTCCTTCCTTCCTCTGATCCCACCCCTGCTGATCCTTTCTTCTTTTTATCCTTCCTCTGCTGATCTGATGGGGATGTAAACTCAGTAGATAATAATGATGATGACCTGGTGACGGGGTAATCTAGTACAAATCAGATATATGTAAGAATTTTTAAAAGGAGGGTTATTTGGGGAGAGGAAAGACTGTAGGAGTATTTCCCCCTGGACTTCAACATCAACCTCCAACTGCCTACATCACTGAAAAAACACCTATACACACATCCACCCTCCTTTAAAAGGATACATGACAACTAACCACATGGGGATAAACCTGTCTGAATCATTCTGTCTTGTAAAAGTAGAAGCCCACCCACCCCCTGCCAGTAGCGGGGGGGGGGGCACTGTTTTAAGGGCAAAAAATGGCTGGACTGATTTGAATCAGCATTTGCATCATGCGGTCAGTAAAATTAGTTTGAATTCACCAATTTTATAAACAGAGTGAATCCTGCAGTATTTGATCATGCAGTTGAAGTCCCAGTTTGGTAGTACGGTATAATCATAGAACGGTCACAAATTCAGCAGTTAAATGCACTTAATCTGACTTATACCAGTGAGGATGTCAGTTCCTTACTATGCCCTGGATTGTGGGCCAGATATTTGCTGAGCGACATAGTCCAAAGGTGCATCAACTGGCTTCTTGCTTCTTTATCCTGGGAAACAAATGACTTCATAATGAACACAACACCCTGATAACCACAACTTAATTTGTCCCATTTCATTTCTTTACCCTAAACTTCTAAGCCTGAGTAAGGATTCTGCGTATCTCAAAAGCTGACCATTTTTCTTTTATTCTTTTCACTGCTGGGTACTTCAAATAGAAACATATTCCCTTCGAGGCCTTAGCTTTTCTCCATTTGTGCTTCATGTTTGACCCCACGGTGTATGCGGACAGCCCAGGAGCCCCTTGGGGTGTCCCGAATTATGCAGAACGTTGGTCAGCATACCCTCTTTGGAAAACATCCTGTTTATAGAAAAGCGAGGGAACAGTTGACTTGCAAGATAAATAATAAAATGAGATTTTCTGCTTGGAACCTTTCCCCCTAATTCCAGCTAGAAACAAAAGGAGTAAATACTTTCTGTAAGACACGTGGATTTCCACACTCCTCTCTCTCCCCATGTGGAACTCCACATGTGAGCTCATCGCACTGTGTGGGAGGGGTGTCGCAGCGAAAACACTCTCAAGTTGCGGAAAGGGAAAGGGAAAGGGCCTGGACCCCAGGCACCGTTTAGATTTCACTGCGAAAAGAATGTGAATGAGTTGGCAAGAATATTCTATTCCCCCCTCCTCCCCACAACCCCGCTTGTTTGCTGTTTGTTTGTTGCAAGAGGGGGAAGTTGTTTACTTTGCCACAGAGAAGGCCAGATGCAAGGGGAACTTTTGCATGCAAAGGTTTTATGAAAGCCTTGGGGAGGGAAGGAAGGAAGACCGGAATATTCCCAAGTCCTTTGCAACAGATGCAAAAGACCCAGAAGCCTGTTGTCCAGCTTGTTAAACCTACGCAGACCTAGCCTTAATGTCTCCGATCTTGGGAGAACTTCAGAAGATTAAAAAAAAAGGCGTTCTATGTCTTGTCTAGTGCCAAATACCAACCCTTCTCCTTGGCCCTGTTCAGTAGGACCAGGATGGAATGGAAGTAGGACATCTAGGCATCTTCATCTTGAGCCAGCGACCAGCTGAAAAAGGAAGGAAGGAAGGAAGGAAGGAAGGAAGGAAGGAAGGAAGGAAGGAAGGAAGGAAGGAAGGAAGGAAGAAAGACTAAATACATGTGGTTTGACTACATCCAATAAAACAAATGGAAAGCTGCTTCTGGAAGAAAAGCTGCAATCCAGTCACTTCATCAAGATGACAATGGAACAGAAATAAAAAGGAGACTAAGAGTCTAACGTGATGAACATAAATTATGTCTTTTGAATGGTTGAGAAAGGCACTGTGGTGACATTTATTCTAGATCTGATGCTAATTTTCGCCCTCCAATTATTCTGAATTGTTCCCCCCATTCCTCTGCAAATGTCACTGCTTTGGCTATTTGGTGTTCTCCAAAGGCTTTGGGGTAGCTCTTAACATAGGACAATACCTGATTGCTGGTATTCTATACCGAAGTGGCCCATTCTTGGCAGTCTCATTCTTGGCTAATAGTTCAACTAACAGGTGCTATGGGCAGCTTCTGCCAGCACCCAGCAAGTATGTAGTAGCCTATAGTTTCTGAAGAGTATCTGGCAAGTTGCAGTTAGGATTTCATTGTTATGTAGCATGAGATATACATGATCAGCCAATGTGTGGCAGGCTCTAATACACAGTAGTCAGCATATGACATTGTTTGACAGCTGACACGGGGAATGTGAACATTTGTTAGCCTCTGAGAGCAGATTTGCAACCAAATTTAGTAATTTGAATTCATTTAGTAAATCAAAGCCGGTAAATGTCCAATTCTTATCTTGAACATGAATTCAGATATTAGATACCCAATCAGTGAGAGTAAAGTTTGACAACAAACTGTGTTGTCATTTGATATTTGATATCTGCTAGACCTTGCAAGCGGGCTAAACAGCTCCGTGGTTTGGGTCTCTGGCTGCGGAGCCTGACATTGGGAATTCAGGTTCTCCTAGTGCAATGGTGGCGAACCTTTGGCACTGCAGATGTTTTGGATCACAACTCCCAGAATTCCAAGCCTGTATTGCCAATGACAAAGCACTGTGGGAGTTGTGGTCCAAAACATCTGCAGTGCCAAAGGTTTGCCACCACTACCCTAGTGTATGACCCCCTCTGAAGTAGAACCAGCCTGTATGACCTTGGACAAGCCGCACAGTCCCCGGATGTCCCCCCACCCCCAGAAGAAGGGAAGGGTAAATCACTGTTGAGTACTCCACCTAAAAAACCCTGAAAAGATAGAGAAACCCTAATGATTATTTGCACTAGCAAGCATGTAACATTTAGTTTCACCTCTCTCCTTCCTCCCCCACCAACACACACAGTGCTAAAACTAGCATAGGTGGCTGGTCTATGCTCAACATTGAACCAAGGGAAATTTATTAACACTGCAGTCCTCTCCATACTAACTGATAATGTGTGTGTGTGTTGTGTCATTACAGTCGTGACTGACCATCTGTGACCCCATGTCCATGGAGTTTTCTTGGCAGGAATACTGGAGTGGCTTGCCAGTTCCTACTCCAGACACCAACAGCACCTGGTATTCCATGATAATAGATCCCATAGAACTCTAGAGGCGACTACGAGAGGCGAGCATGGATCAAAACAAACAATCACAATATTCACAGAAAATCACTGATTCATCCAAGGTCTCTCGCTTTGTATTTGTTCAACTCCGACCCGAACCAACATGTTTTCCCCATGTATTCGGTGAGGCTTACTGCTGGCTGAGTATGCATGTATGAGAGCTTGCATTGTCAGAGCCACTTTTTCCAAAGCAAGGACGAGCAACTGGTGGCCCCCAGCTAGCATTGCCCATGACCAGAGCTGATGGTAGCTGTGGTCTAACCTCATCTGAAGAGTCACAAGTTGCCCAGGCCTGGTTTAGAAACCTGAAATGAGAACTTTCATTTTGCACCAGTCTTGAACCTGGAGACTCAAAGACAGCAGGAGAAACTGATCCTGTCCCCATAGCCGGGCACTTGGTCCTTTAATCTTCCCTTTGTGTTTAAAGCTTTCTCTTCTTGTTTGGATCCCTGTACAGAGTGTTCTCTGGACCTGAACAATGGAGCTTGTGGCACCTTTGGCTTTACTTTGGAACTTCTAAGGAAGACGGCTCACAAGGTCTCCTCCAGTTCCCTCCAGATGTTTACGAGCTGCCAGGAATTACCAAGGCTAGAGGTTATCATTGCTTACCTTTAATTGGTCCTGATTCTACTAAACGACAAACACTCCCACGCGCCTAGTCATTCATTTTCTGCTGAGACCTTTGCTTTGCTTTTTTTGGCCTAGGAAGGGAAAATATGATAAATTCCTTGCCAGGGAGCAGGCTCCAGGAACTCTTAAGAGTCAAGCGTGGTGGGTGTTATTTTGGAACACATTTGTCCATGTATCATTTGCCATAGGCCTTTTTCTCCTCTTACTCCAAATATTTTCCCCAGATATTGTGTATCAGAATTTTGCTCCCAGAGCCTCAGCGGTGAGGACGCCGAAGTGTCATTCACAGACGGATTGTGCTGCCTTCATGTCACCAAGGGACAGAAGGGGCCAAAAGGTTTTTCCTGCTTTCCCTTGGATGACTCTGATCCTCAAAAGAAGCCGGGTGGCACAAAAAGGCCAGGGACGAGAGAGAGAGAGAGAGAGAGAGAGAGAGAGAGAGAGAGAGAGAGAGAGAGAGAGAGAGAGAGAGAGAGATGGTTACTTCACATCCATCCTCGTGCTGGGGTGAAGTTGCTTCCGGGTTGAAATCGGTTGTTGTCACGTGATCTAAATCTGGTTCTGCCCCTGTTTCTTTGTACTCACGGGCATGATGAATGGTACCGGCATGACTGGAGGGGAAAGGGGGGGACGACAGGGTAGCAGAAACGAAATAATAAGTCCGACCGTTCGATACATCGATAGTTTGCTGTCAATTTTTTTTTGCCATAATAACATAAGAAATTATCTTGCTGCAGAACGAGAAGCGAGTTGAGGAGATTCCCGAGCCCAAGGAGGGGAATCTCTCACCCCCCTTGGGGCGCAGTTCGGGAGGATGTGGTCGGGACGCACTGGCTTCTTGACTCCATGGACGTGAGGTTCCGTTTCTACGTACCGGTCCACAGCAGGACTGCGAACAGCAACAAGATGGATGTGAAGTATCGGCCAGAGAGAGAGAAGAGAAGAGGCCTGGGGGAAGAAAAGGGAGGGAGCGCCAAGGGAAGCCAGGAAGTCTAGAAATAGAAGGAACACTTCCAAGGGGAGTTGGATGCAGCACCCCAGCTTTTCTTCCCTGTAAACCTCTGGGCACTGGCCTCTGAGTGGGCACTCACCAGAGGCAGTGGGGTGACAAACCACGGAATACTTGTCCAGCTGTCTGCCAAACGGGCACAAACAACTGAACCAACACTTTGTGCCCATTTCTAGTGCTAATTGTCTATCTGGCAGAACGGCTCCTGCTGCAAAATACTGCCTGTAACAACCAATCACCTCAGGCAGGGCATTTGAGGGTGCCGTCGTTGAAGGAGGCCCGTAAATCTTTGACGAGAAATCGGGCTTTCTCGGTGGTGGCCCCTCGTCTCTAGAACCAACTTCCCCTTGGGATTTGTTTGGCGTCTTCCCTCCCAGTATTTAAGAAACATCTAAAGTCGGGGCTATTTAAAAAGGCTTTCCTTGGGCATTAATCTATTCTAGTAATGATTCGCTATTATGTATTTTTTTTTTGTTTTGTCTCTAGCCCATCTGGCTTCTATTTGATGCTTTGATATATATTGTTTATTGTTATCATGTTTTTACTTATTGGATTGTTTATCTATTTTATTGCTTGTTGGCTTGATATCTGTTCAATTTTGTAAACCACCCAGAGTAGCCATGTAGCTAGATGGAGCAGCATATAAATAAATAAATAAATAAATAAATAAATAAATAAATAAATAAATAAATTGAAGGATAATGATCTGGGTCAGGAGCATAATGCAAACTATCAAGTCTGGGAATGTAGTAGATCTCCAGTTTGTAGGCAGAGTTTCTGCTACGTCCCGTGCCCCCATTGAAAGGAAAAAGCAAGTTGGTTTAGATTAGAACATGGCTAGTCTAATGTAGCCATGTAATGTACTAGAGATGGGCACGAAACGAGCGATTTTTCGTTTTTCGATTTTCGTTTTTTCGTTTCGTTATGCAACGAAAATGAAATGAATTTTTAAAAAACAAAACGAAAATGAAAATGAAATGACCAAATTTGCCGTGTTTTTCGTTTTCGTTGCAGCAGATGCATTGAACTAAAAAGAATGCTAACGAAAAAGCAATTTTTCGTTTTCGTTTTTGTTTTTTTCGTTTCGTTACCTAATGAAACAAAAACGAAATTTTTGTGTGAAAAATGTCACAAAAACGAAAATGAACCGAAACTGACCCCTAAATGACCAAACGACAAATGAAACACCATTTTTTTGAGTCGTGCCCATCTCTATAATGTACCACCCTTCCCTTTGCCCTGCCCAGCCTGGTTTAGCTTGGCTCAGCAACTGGAGTCTCTAGGAGAGGGTGTGGCTATAAATGGGCCGTCAGTTGTCAAACTCTTTCTGCTCTGGCAGTGCCTTATTTTGCTGTAGCAAATGGCAGTCTTTTCCCCTTCACATTTCAGAACCGCTAGCCTCCAAAGCACCAGAGTAGACATCAATGATGTGTATTTGTGCCCTAAATGACCCAGATGAGGCTGGGCATTTCATCTAATGTCATACAAATATCCCTGCTTCACCCCAAGGAACTTTTCCACACCAAGAGAAGAAGCCAGTGGAAAGAAAACTGAAGGGGATGCAGTCGGCTGTTCTTTTACCTTTTAGCCTTCAGATAATCACCTGATAATACAAGGTGTATACCCATGCTTAGTATAAGACAGTAGCCACACTGATGAATTCCTAGAGGACAGAGATGGTGCTTCTCAGGGACCAGGATTGCTCATCAGCCAAACCTGTTGCATCCCTAGTTATGTATGTTATTAGCAGCACCATAGCATAACTAAAATTCCAAATACTCCTGGTACTTGGACCACAACCATAGCAGAATGCCAGACACCAGGAGAGAGAGAGAGAGAGAGAGAGAGAGAGAGAGAGAGAGAGAGAGAGAGAGACTTTCTCCTATTCATCACTGAAGAAGCATGGTGGGTAAGCAGATGGGAAAGAAGGCTTTATTTCTACTTCAGCTTAGATTCAAAGCCAAGCCAGAGAAGAACTTTGGGGCCATAATGTTCACATCATATTTGAGGTGGGCATTACGAGTTGCTGAGGTTGGACTTTCAGAGCCAGGAAATACAGCTCTCGGCAACATTACTGCACACTTCACTACTGAAGACTGGAACAGGACTATATGACTTGTTTGTACATTACTTTTTCACACACTTTTGTGGCTGAAAAACAAAAAACTATTGTGTGAGTCCAAGACATTCCAGTGCAAAGTTTTACATCTACCTCAGGAATTGCAGAAGGCCACCTAGAAGGTTCAGCTGGTCAAAATGTCAAGCCTATGATCTTATAGGAGCAGTGGAGTTGCTAAAACAGCACAATTCCATACCTCTAGAGTTCACAGTTGGAGGCTGATACTTGGGTAACTCCTTGTGATGTCACAGGGGATGTCTCAGGAATAGTGTCATGCCTTAACTGGCTCAGTTAGAGGATGGAGATGATGGAGATCTGCCATAGCAAGGAGATACCAGGCCAGAGAAGATCCTGAGGCCATAGCTGGCATCTATCTGTCTGCCTAAAGAAGAAGGGGCTGAGGAAATGCCTGCTACCCCTTAGGCAGCACCCACTCCATCCACAAGGTGAGGAAAGCTTAATAAATGAAGGACCTCCTCTTGCAAAAATAATAATAATAATGATTTTCTGATTAAATTCATTTAGCTGTGCAGCAGAAGTACAGGGATTCACAGAGCATTGTCAAGTCCTCCATAGTAGTCCACCATTTTTTCTGATTAACTGCCACATACAGTCTCAATAACTGGCTCTGAGACACTCATAGTAGAAAGAACGACATGCTTCATTTACTTACAGATCAACAGCCAGCTGACAAACGTGGTTGCTTTAAGCAAGATTTCAGCAGACCCACAAGAGGGAAAGAGACCCAGAGCACAAGGTGTGTGTATGTGTGTGTGTGTGTGTGGGGGGGGTTCCCTTTAAAATCAGTGGCAGGGAAGGAACAACTTGATAGTGCTGGATAGATTGACAGTCATCCCAGACCAGAAAGGTTCCTCCCAGCCAAACTATGTTTTGAAGGCAGCATGCAAGGCTGCAAAAACTTCTGCTTCTCTGGACCCTACAGAGGAGCAGCAACTCCAGGTGTTAGGAAAGAGAAAACAACAAAGAGAAGCCCGACCTGGCACTCATCACCGAGACCTGGGTGGGCACGGAGGGGGGGGGGCTTCTCTCTCCCTGCTGTGTCCGCCTGGGTATCTGGTAGAGGGAGTGGGAAGGTTGGGGGGTCAAAGGGGGGTAGGGGTCCGCAATCGTGTACAGGGACTCTCTTCGTGTTAGCAGGGCCTCGACATTGGTCAGCCAGGGGTTAGAAGTCCTTCACCTGCTGGTGGGACAGCGGGACAGATTTGGCATTGTGCTGGGCTACCGAGCTCCCCGCAACCCTGCACAATCCCTCCCAGAGCTCACGGAGTTCATTGCCGCTGCCCTGTTGGGGTCCCCGCGCCTACTGGTTGCGGGTGACTTCAATGTGCATGCGGAGGGTGGACTCTCTGGTGTAGCTCTGGAGTTCATGGAATCCATGGCTTCCATGGGTCTGTCCCAGCATGTTTTATGCCCCACCCACAGATCTGGTCACACCCTGGATCTGGTGTTTACCTCCATGTCGGGGGATTCGTGTCTGGAGGTGGGGGGCATTGCCTCCCTCCCTGTGTCATGGACAGACCACCACCTGCTCTCATTCTCCCTGTCGATCCCGGCCCCTCCCCGTGGGGACCACCGGCCCTCAGTGTTGGCCCGCCCCCGGAGGCTTATGGACCCCCAACGGTTTGGTGAGCTCTTCGGGGGCCTTCCTGATGGTATGACTGGCGCTCCGGTCGAGGATGTGGCTAACCTATGGTATGAAACAGCTGTCCACACCATAGACTGGATTGCCCCCAAGCGCCTCCTCCGTTGCCGAGCCCGGCCCTCCCCATGGTTCACGGGGGAGCTTAGGGCAATGAAGCAGGAGAGGAGGAGGCTAGAGTGCAGCTGGAGAAGAAGCCAGACGGCGTTAAGTAAGGCTGCAGTTGATTCCCAGACTAGTCGCTATACCAACGCGATCAGGGAGGCTAGGTCATCTTTTAACTCCCTGAGAAATGCTGAGGCCTCGAACCGCCAGGCGGAGCTCTTCCGGGTGGTTCGGGACCTCACCAATCCTAGTCTGGCCAGGCCTCCTCCTACTGATTTCAGTAGTGAGCAGTTTGCAGCCTTTTTTCGAACTAAAATAGAGGCCATCCGTGCCAGCTTCGACTCTGGTTGCAGTGGTCCCGCTCCGTCATCCCCAGTTGCTGGCCCGCCTTCGTCGCCTCGGTTGGATGTGCTTGGGCCTGTTTCTGCTGTCGAGGTCTCCAAGGCTATGGCGCATTGCCGGCCTGCCTCCACTCCTTTCGACCCTTGCCCTGCCTGGCTAATTAGAGCTGCCAGAGGGACTATGGCTGAATGGGCTTCTGTTATCGCCACCGCCTCCTTCAGCGAGGGGGTCTTTCCCTCCCGTTTGAAGGAGACGGTGGTAAAGCCCATTCTGAAAAAACCAGGTCTGGCGGCGGACGATTTAACAAACTATCGTCCTATCGCCAATGTCCCGTTTATGGGCAAGGTAATCGAGAGGGTGGCGGCGGTCCGGCTGCAGTCATGCCTGGAGGATCGGCAGTGCCTCGATCCATGCCAGTCCGGGTTCAGGCCCCGCCGGAGTACCGAAACAGCTTTGGTCGCCCTGCAAGATGACCTTGTCCGGGTGGCCGACAGGGGTTGCTCTACCCTGTTGGTCCTCCTGGATCTGTCAGCGGCCTTTGATACCGTCGACCACGGTATCTTGCTGGACCAGCTCTCTGAGGTTGGAATCGGAGGCTCTGTTCGCAGTTGGGTCCGTTCCTTCCTGGAGGGCCGGCCCCAGTATGTTTTGCATGGGGGGGAGTTATCGGCCCCTTGGATTCTCCCTTGTGGGGTTCCACAGGGTCATCTCTGTCCCCCATGCTGTTTACCATCTATGTGAGGCCGTTGGCGGGGGTCATCCAGAGTTTTGGAGTCTGCTGTCATCAGTATGCTGATGACACGCAGCTTTATCTCTCCTTTTCCACCTCTGCAGTGGAAGCTGTGAGGACCCTTGGCGAGTGCCTGGATGCCATGCTGACTTGGACCGGGGCGAACAGGCTTAAGCTCAACCCCGAGAAGACGGAGGTCATGTTCTTTGGGAGCTCGCCGTCTGGATATGGTGGCCCTCTCCCCTGTTTGGGGGGAGTTTCCCTCCAACTCGCGGAGAGGGTGCGGAATCTGGGTGTGTTCCTGGACCCAGCGCTCACCATGGAGTCTCAGGTGGCGTCGGTGACCAGGTCCGCCTACTACCATCTCTGTCGGATCGCCCAGATCCGCCCGTATATGGACGCGAACTCTCTGAGAACAGTGGTCCAAGCTCTGGTGATCTCGAGGCTGGACTACTGTAATGCTCTCTACATGGGGCTGCCCTTGACTCTTCTCCGGCATCTGCAGCGGGTCCAGAATGCGGCAGCCAGGCTGGTGGCTGGTGTGCATCGTTATGATCACATCACCCCAGTCCTGGCCCGCTTGCACTGGTTGCCCGTTGCAGCCCGGATTAGATTCAAGGTCTCATTATGTTCCAGTCCTCCTCGCACTATGCCAGCCTGAACTCTGGCTCATTGCATTGAACCAGCATAGGCCTACTCCTTTTTGCTCCCTCTTGCTATGTATATGATTTTCGACTTGGCAATTGCATCCGATCCCTGACTTCACTCTTCCAAGCTCTTTGAGGTCTGACAACATACAGTATGCCTGGGGCTGCCTGTTGATGGCCTCTTAGAAAAATGCTGACTTCATAACAAGTGGGCCCTTGTGGTGTCACAGAGGAGGGGCAGGCAACAGTCAGTCATGATGACTGTAACGAGTCACGACACAACACACACACACACACACACACACACACACACACACACACACACACACACACACACACACACACACACACACACACACACACACACACACATGCACTGCACACATACAAGCACAAGCACATGGTTCCAGTGAGTGCTAGCTTGGCAAGGACAAAGACTAAGAGCAGTGCCCAGGCTTTAAAGATGCCTTACAAATTTCTCTTCCTTCCAGCCTGTGTGCCTGGAGATTTGACCTGAGAAAGCACAGCAATTCCTGGGCAACATAGTGGGTAAAGAATAGCCAACTATTCAGCAATAGTTTTATAACTTATGCATCCTTTGCAAGCATGCTTTGAAGGTAAGATCCAACAGAGACATGCTCACACTCGACTTTGTTTCTTTAAAATAAAGCCATAATAGACCATTCTAGAAGAAGCACAGTGGTCGTAAAATGCCGTAAACCACTGGAGCCGCCCTCAAAATGGGCTTGAGCGCATATGGTTTGGAATGGCCTGTTTTGCATTTGTTTTGCATTTTCTTCTCTTTTATTTCCGTTTTATCATTCTCCTCTTTTTCTTTATTATTTCAATAGTGCTCTTTCTAGTCATAACAAGCAGCCTTTCCCACATCTGGCTTTGATTGGTTTCATTCTGCAGATGCTACTTATGGCTGTGAAAAGGGGTGAGGAAAGGAAGGAGGGGGGTGGCGGCAGAGAGGGGTTTCCCCCTCCCCATCCCTTTTGCTGTGGAAGCTGTTTTCACCCAAATGGGAAAAGGAAGTGCGAGCTTGCCAACTAACTTCATTCACTGCAGTCTGAAATTTTCCTCGTTTGCATATGAGAGCTTATTGATTTTGAAGCGGCCAAATGGGGCTCATGAGGCAGATCCACTTCTAGCTATTCTGTCTGAGAGAGATAATTAAGCAGTCACCAGGTGACCCCAGCCTCTGCTTTGGTTGTTTAACCACTTATTTTGTTAAAAAAATATAGGTGCTGCTGACTAAAAGGCCTTTGCTTTTAAATCCTTGCTGGTAGGTGCAAAATCCCTAAGATTTCCCTCCACAGAACCCTCTCCCACAGCCACGTGAGGGATGTAATGTGGGGAAATGGGTGGTCTACTGCACACCATGTTTGCGTAATACATGGGAAGAAAGGGACACAGAAGGATCCCCAGTGAAAACATGAGCATTATGAAGACATTCGGGCACTCCCTGGGCAACATCAGCATCCAACGGGCTGAGCTGTCCAACGTGAACAAGGAAGAAGAAGATGGGGGGCGGGAGAGCAATGCAGGGAGCACAGCCTCCATGACACGAGGGTGCTGAATGATGGAGTGAACCATGTGGATGTACAGCTCATGCTTTATTTCTTCCTCAGGGCTGTAGCCTCAATACCTGCTCTGCATGGTGGAACTTCTAGGAATGGGTGAAAAGGGTTCATAAAAGTATAACAATTTAACACAACCATGAACAATCTGAAGTCCTTCAGAGGGCCTTGGACTGCAGTTCCCATCTGCAGTGAGACATAATGGGAGTTGTAGTCAATAGTACATTGCCCTTCCACTATTTGATACTTACAACTAGAGATGGGCACGACTTAGCGGTATTCCCGTTTCCGTTTCCGTTACTCGTATCCGTTACTCTACGGAAACGGAAACGGGAATTACTCCACCAGAATTCGAGCTCGAACCGACGAATGAACAATTTGGTCTGATTTGTCGTGCTCGTTACTTGCATCGCGCAATGCCAAGCGGCACAGAAAAAAAGTTTTTAAAAGTTAAAAAAAACCCGATTCCCGGCCCTAAAAGTAGGCGAAAACTGTCTGAGGGCACCTACCAGGCCAGAAGGGTGTTTTATTGGGGGGGGGGGTTTCCCCGCCCCCCTCTCCTTGGCTATTGCTACTGCTGCGCTGCTGGTACCAGGCTGGGAGGGCGTATCCATTTGCCATGCAGTGCGGGGGATCCAAAATGGCGACCGCAATATTTTTTTTGAAATCGTTGCCCCAAACCCTACCAAAGCACCACAGAAACATGCGAAAATTAGCTATTTTAAATGCTTGAATTTTTACAGTAGCAGCAGTGGGTTTTTCTTGCAAAAAAAGTCTCCGTTGATTTTATTTTATTTTATTTTATTTTATTTTTTTACACCTGCGCATTCGCAATGATGGGCTCGCCCATGGGAGTGGACCATGCAAAGTTTTGGAGCCATTCCACCAATCGCATGGCCAGGTTTTGCTGACTGTACCAGGCTGGGAGGGCGCATCCATTTGCCATGCAGTGCGGGGGATCTAAAATGGCGACTGCAATATTTTTTTTGAAATCGTTGCCCAAAACCCCACCAAAGCACCACAGAAACATGTGAAAATTAGCTATTTTAAATGCTTGAATTTTTACAGTAGCAGCAGTGGGTTTTTCTTGCAAAAAAAAGTCTCCGTTGATTTTATTTTATTTTTTTACACCTGCACATTTGCAATGGTGGGCTCACTGGCTCATGGTGACCCCTGTGAAATGGTCATTCGACCCCCAAAGGGGTCCCGACCCCCAGGTTGGGAACCACTGGTTTAGTGGAATGTAATGTCAGCTATAGGAATTAAAGAACCTCTTAATGAGGGTGAAAGAGGAGAGTGAAAAAAAATGGGCTGAAGCTCAACATCAAAATGGCCACTGGTCCCATCAACTCCTGGCAAATAGAAGGGGAAGAAATGGAGGCAATGACAGAATTTATTTTCTTGGGCTCCTTGATCACTGCAGATGGCGACTGCAGCAGCAACGAAATTAAAAGATGCCTGCTTCTTGGGAGGAAAGCAATGGCAAACCTAGGTAGCATCCTAAAGAGCAGAGACATCACTTTGCCAACTAAGGTCAGGATAGTCAAAGCTATGGTTTTTCCTGTAGTGATGTATGGAAGTGAGAGCTGGACTATGAAGAAGGCTGATCGTGGCAGAATCAATGCTTTTGAGCTGTGGTGCTGAAAGAGAGTCTTGAGAGTCCCCTGGACTGCAAGGAGATCAACCCTTTCCATTCTGAAAGAAATCAACCCCGAATGTTCACTAGAAGGACAGATTTTGAAGCTGAAGCTCCAGTACTTTAGCCACCTCATGAGGAGAGAGAGGAGTCCTTGGAAAAGTCCCTGATGTTGGGAAAGATTGAAGGCAAAAGGAAAAGAGGATGGCAGAGAATGAGATGAGATGCTTGAACGGTGTCATCGATGCAACCAATATGGGTTTGATTAAACTCCGGGAGGCAGTGGAAGAAAGGAAGGCCTGGGGAGCTCTGGTCCATGGGGTCAAGAAGAGTTGGACATGACTGAACGACTGAACAACAACAACAGCAATGTCAGCTATGTATGTATAGGCTTGCAGCCTTGAAGGTTAAGAGTTTTCATCTTAAAAGGCCTAAGTTTAGTTCCATGTAGAGCCAAGTAATGGCAATTTGAGTGTGGAATTTGGAACATTTCTTTATTATTTGTTTATATAGTTTATTTATATCCTATCTTTCTGCCCAGGAATGGACATGAAGTGGTAGACAATAACTTAAAGAACAAAAAAAAATCACAATGAATCAAAACATGAGCACTGAAGTGCTCTATAAGAAGCACCTGTCCATAAGATGCACCTAGTAGAGATGGGCACGAAATGAACAATTTTTCGTTTCCGTTTTCATTTTTTGTTTCATTATGCAATGAAACGACAAACAAATTTTGTCTCCAAAATGAAACGAAACGAACAGAAGCACTGGAAATTTTGTCGTGTGTTTCGTTTTCGTTACTGCAATACAGTGAATGGCTTTAAATGCTAAAAAAATCACAAAAAATGAAATAAATGGTAATGAAACGGTAATGAAACAAACGGAAATGAAAATGAATTTTTTGCAAAAATTCACGAAAAACGGAAACGAACCGAAACGGAGCCTCCAAACGACAAACGACAAACGAAATGTAATTTTTTGATTCGTGCCCATCTCTAGCACCTAGTTTTTAGAGGAGGAAAGCGAGAAAAAAATGTTTAGCCTAAGGTTTCATGGTGGGGGAATCCTGGCTGCAAAATGGGAGGGCAGAGGCTCCGTGGAGGAAGCCTCTTTGCAAACAAGGTGATTGGAACTGCGGAATCCCAGCTGCAACAGGGGACAGGAGAGGCTCTGTGCGGGTAACTTCTCGGTAAATGAAAATATTTGCTCTATAAGACAGAGACCTTTCCTCTTACTTTTGAAGGGGGGACTGTATCTTATAGAGCAAAAAATACAGTAGTTGGCTGGATGGCTCATTGTTTTAGGTACTGGGCTACAGAGCCAGAGGTTAGGAGTTGGACTCTCCACTGTGTGTCCTGTGAGTGGGGCCAGCCTGTGTAGCCGTGGGTAATCTTCCCAGTCCCCAGATAACCCCTGAAGAAGGGAACGACAAACCGCTTCTTGAGTATTCTCTACCTGGGAAGCCCTGAAAAAGGCCCCTAAAAGTCAAAAATGACTTGACAGCACATGGTTATTATCTTTAAATTAAGATTAAACCCCAAAACTGCTAAAAGCATCATGAATTAAAACAAATTTTAAGAATTGGGTGAAAATATGCTTCTCCTTTTTTTAAAAAATGCAATCCTCCCAAGACATATAGCAGTCAGAAGCCAACTTGAAATGAAAGTTTTCATCTGCCAGTGGAAGGACGCTTAAAAAGAAGCTGAATTAGCTTCCGAAGATAAGGGATTCCATAGTCTGGAAGCGCGTTGTTAGTCTGTGGAACTCCCTGCCACAGGATGCGGTGATGGCTTCTGGCCTGGATGCCTTCGAAAGGGGATTGGACAGATTCCTGGAGGAAAAGTCCATCACAGGTTACAAGCCATGATGGAGATGTGTAATCTCCAGGCTTAAAACTGGGGTACTTCAAGGACCAGATGCAGGGGAGTGGTATGAAGAGACAGATATCTAGTCTCGTGCGCTCCCAGAGGCATCTGGTGGGACCACTGTGAGATACAGGAACCTGGACTAGATGGGCCTTTGGCCTGACCCAGCATGGCTCTTCTTATGTTCTTATGTTCATCCAGTGAGAATGGCCGCTCTGTTCCTCACCAAATGTGCCTGGAATGCTAATGGGACTGAGAAAAGTCCTTCTAGAGATCTCACTCAAAGACTTGGGTGGGTGGGAATTAGATGTGAATATATGGGTCCTTCAAATAACCCAGACCCAAGCTATATAGGGTTTTATAGGTCATAAAGCAGGACTTGGGCTTAGGCCCAGAAACCACCAATGAAATTGTTGTAATGGGAGTTATATGGTCGTTGTAACCAGATCCAGTCAGCAGCTTGGCTGCTATATTTTCATCCAGGAAGTTTTCAAACCATCTTCAGTGGTAGTCTCTTGTACGGCATGTCACAGTAATTCAAACAGGATGCAACCAAGGCATGTGTCACTATAGCCAAGACAGATAATAAAATCTCTCAGAGAACATAATAAAAATACACCAAAATTTATGGCATTAAATGTAGCCATAATTAACAACATAATACTATTTCAAAGATGCACTGCCTGGAGGGGTATAGAATAGGAAGAAGCCTCCACTGTTGGCAGAAACCTCCTCTTCCCAGAAATGCCTCTGTGTTGGCAGAATATTCTTTTTCTGGCTGATCTCATTGGTTTTGAAATATTTTATTTCAGCAGTCCATACCAATCCTATGCTCACAGTCCTATAGAGGCTTACTTTTTTAAAAATGAAAGTTAAATTTCCTAGAATTGTTCTAGTCTTTTTTTCAACTTGCAAAGCATAACTAGTCTTACAGTATATATAACGTTTTTGATTTTTTTCTATTTTCTTTTGGAATACTTAAGCAACAAATATGAGCTATCTAGAAGGCCCAATATTGAGCGAACTATTTTTTTTTAAAGTCAGTTTGCTTGTTTACAGGGACAAGATGTATTAACTTATTACATGTTTCAGTGCAGTGAAGAAGCAAAATGAAAGCATAATTAAAATTGGTCCCAAATCTCATTGTGTATCTTGGCTTACAATTTGCTGGAACTTTTTCTTCTGCTTTCTTATTTCCCAGGCTGAACTAGGCCATGAAAATTCGGGTCAATGTTTTCCAGTTATTCAAGGGTGATTATCTTTCTGAGAACAGTAAAACCCTCGCCACAAAGACTGGTTTAGAGTAGTTTTGTTTTCAGATGAAGAACATGATTTCTGAGTTTGAAACGAGGGCAACAACAGTGTGGCAACCAGAGTCAAGGAAACATAGCCACTGCTTCCAGTGTTTCACTTTCATATGTTTTATGATCCTTCTCAGTGGCTGGCCCCGCTGCGTGGAATAAACTTCCATGTGAAATCTGCCAAAGTGAGCCCCTCCTAGCCTTGAAAAAAGCATTAAAGACCTGGCTTTTTAAGGAGGCGTATGGCGATCGGTAATTTGTAGTGTTGCGATTTCCCTGTTTATTGTTTCCCTGCATCTTTTAGCATTTTTAGGGTTTTTTCTTTTTTCTTTCTGCCTCTTATCAGATTCTTGCATGTATTATGTGTTTATTTGCTTATTTTTCTTGTTTATTCTACTGTTTAGTTAATTTGCATTGTTGTTTGTTTCTTATTTGCATTTATGTAAACCGCCCATAATCCCTTCTGGGAAATTGGTGTGGTATAAAAATGCAACTAACTAACTAACTAACTAACTAAGTAACTAACTAACTAACTAACTAACTAACTAAACAAACAAACAAACAAACGAATCTGCCTTGAGCCTAGTCCAGGAAATAGGTCGTAGAATCACCACTATTTCTCAAGATGATTGAGCACCAATGTTCCTGAAGCAACATCTTTCAATCGCTGTCCAAATAGGGAATGCCTGCTGTGTGCTGGGCACTCTAGGCCAGCTGACCAAACAATGACATTTGTCAGCAAGCAATTTTAGCCAGTAAAAAGTGATTTTAGTCCACAAAACAGTAACAGATCATTTTAGATAGATAGATAGATAGATAGATAGATAGATAGATAGATAGATAGATAGATAGATAGATAGATAGATAGATAGATAGAGCAAGCCTGGGAAACAGTTGCCCCTCTAAAGCAGTAGTACATTTCCCATCAGACCTGCTTACTTGGCCAAAAGCCAGGCATAATAGGAGTTGTAGTTCAGGGTCTGAAAGGGCATGGTTCCCTGACCTTGCATGGGAATGCACTAAGACCTTCCTGGCCTGGATCAGTGGTCCATGTAGTCCAGGATTTATTTTTTAACAACAGGCATCTAAGTTCACTTAGAAGTAAGGCATGAACTAGTTCTCGAAGATTTAGGCCAAGATGTGGGCTAAGACATGCCCTTTGTATTTCATGCTAATTATATTGAGGGCATCCACAGGGAAGTGCCCTTCAGTAGCTTCCTTCTGGTCGCCATTACTTAAACCAGCCCTCAGAGTGCATTTGTTTAGCATAGTTCAGAGTGGTGGGTACCAGAGGCGTGGAACCAGAGGTTGGGAGTTTGATTCCCCATTGTGCCTCCTGGGGGAAAAAGAGGAAGAGCTTGTGTAGGACTGGGCAAACTGCACAGTCCCAAAATGCCCCTAAAAGAAGTGAAGGATAAACCACGTTTGAGTATTCTATAGCTAGAAAACCTTGGAAAGGGTCTCCATAAGACAGAATCAACCTCGTGGTAGGTCCTGCTGCTGATTCATATGCACAATATATGGTCATCAATACCTCTGCATATATGAGTGTGTACACATGGTTGGGAAATGTAGAAGGTAATTCTTCTCTCTACTCCATTTTTCACAGTATAAACCCATTTCCCTTACTGATGTCCTCCTAAATCTTTACTTCTGGATCTGATCCTGATTTCATAAGCTGGTCTGGAGAAAACCCTTCCTTTAGGATTTCCAGGTACTGATGTGACTGGAAACAATGGTTTAGGAAATATTCTTGCCAAATGTGGAATGGGAAAAGGAATGGTGTGCATGTGCACACATTTCGTTTTTGGTATAATATATCATAGAGACTGTAGCAATGAACTCTGAATTCTGCCAGCATTTTACATAGGCCAAAGTAATTCTTGTGGAGGTATGGAATCGTTGTAGCATGTGGAGGCCAATTGCTCCCACATTAAGAAATCACTGTAGAAAGAAATTATCAGTAACACACTCAGTTTGCACAACTCAGTAAGAAACCTACGATGCCTATGATGATTTCTTAACTAGAGACTGTTCACCTTCAGAGGTTACACCATTTATGTTATGCCAACATAGGTAGGCATGAAAATGTGGGCCACGGTGGCACGGCTGTCAAACATATTTCACATGGCCAATGTAAGAGAGTAGCAGGCTGAATGGTAAAATGTAATGAAGCCAAGTGGAAGTCTGCAACATCCACAAGAGGCTAAATATTAAGTAACAGTTTTCTGCGTAGCTTTTAACACTAGTAGAAAGATAGTTAGAGAGCACATTCAGTGTCAATAATTTTATTGATATGCAGTCTTTAATGAATTAATAGCTTTCTTGACAAACATTCAGTGGTAGCAAAGAGAGCATTAAGCAAGGCTTCCCTTTCTGGAATAGGGTGGAGGAAGAGTACGTGGAAAGGGATCTTGCCGCTTCTAGAGCCCTACCAGACCACGGCTGCCAGGTTTGAAGGAAGGTAGGTGTGCGTCTCTTTATTGTTTCTGCAGCATTTCTTTCTCTCTTCAATGGCTGAGGCATAAGGAAAGCATACGAGAGAAGACCTAACTGTGATACCTTGAAGGTAGTGTGATAATGGAGCCTGCTCCTGGCCTGCATTAGAGGGTGGGAATGAGGGGCTTTGGAGCTGGTGGTGACTAGAGATGGGCACATGCTGGTTCATTTATTACTCAGACTGGTGTATGGCTCTTCGAAGCCCTGCCTCCTCTGTTGGATGGATGCCCACTCAGAGGCAGAGCCTGGAGGAGGCAAGGAGGGAAGCCAGGCTGCTGGCTTTCAGTAAATGCTTGTCACAGGAGGCAGGGCTTTGAAGGGTCAAACACCTATTCAGCCAGTAAATGAACTGGCATGAACCCCTGAACCAGCGGTTTGCGCCCACCTCAATTGGTGAGTGCCCCCAACACACTCTGGTTCAGTCCGTATCATCAGTGTAAATGCTGCACTGCCTACGGAGCTGTCTGAGAGAAGTACTCGGACTTCCACACACCTCTCTGCCTGTGCAGGGGATTTATCCACCCCATCTTAACCCTCTTCAGCTGGTCTTTGGTTGGGTTAAAAATGTTCACTGTAAGCTGCACACGGAAGTGCACTTACAAAATTTCAACGGTGCCACACAGAAGCAGCCAAAATTATTGTCCATCTACTTCTGAGTTTGGGCCGAAAACCCACCCCCTGTGCTCAGACGGAAAAGGTTCCTGTGCAGCAGGAGAAATAATTAGAGGGAACACTGTTTGGCTTAGAACTGAGTTGATACAGTAAATTATATGGACATAGCTCCACTGGCTGACAGTTTGTTTCCAGGGACAATTCAAAGTTCTGGTTTTAACTTAGGAATCATGAAATGATTCTAGCTCCGAGCTATCTGAAGGACTGTGTCTCCCATTATGGTCCTGCCCAGGTATTAAGATCATCAGGGGAGGCCTTTGTCGCAGTCTTGCCACCCCCACAAGTCTGTTTGTTGAGGACATGGGGGTGGCTTTCTTTTCTGCTGCAGCCAGACTTTGGAGGTAAGTGAGCCCAGCTTTGCTGTCTTTCCATAAGCAGACATGCAACCTTTCCCTTAGAGACTGTCTCTTTGACAGGAGTTGTTAAATGGAGTGTCGTGCCTTGTTGCTTTTAAATGTGTTTTTAGTATTGATTTTATTGACTGGTTTTAATGTAATGTTTATTCAATACTTTAAAAATATTTACATGCTTCCTCTTTTCATCTTTTAAATGTCAGCTTTTTGTGACGTTAAGCCACCTTGCATCCCTTCTAAGGAGGAAGGTGGGGTAAAAACTTTTTAAATAAATGAAGCCAAAGGAATGCTCGCACCTGTTGTGCAGCAGCTGCTGGGTGTTTTTTTTTGAAACAAAACAAACTTGTGTCCTTCTCTCATGTCGAAAATTTTAAGTTGCTTAACTTATTGTGGAGCCCCATAAACTGACAACTCAAATGACAGTAGACTGAGCAAGGATAATTTCCCCATTCCTGGTTGTTAGGTCCCTTGCTACACCCTGTTTTGGCAGCCATCTTTCTCCTCCTGTTGAGTGCCTCTGAGTTCTAATAATTGTTTTTTCCTTATGCCTCAGCCAATGAAGTACTGGCTGAGATGAATATGACATACATTCTCCCCCACCCTATTTCCGTTATGCATACTAGAGGCTTCCCACTCTGCCTCTTTTAACCACAGGGGAAGTGATTCTGCACAGCCTTGCTTAACAAGAAACATGCATTGGTTTTTGGTTCTCATAAAATGTCATACATTTTCAGCAAAGAAGCAAAAATTATTAATGTGGCAGAAAAGATGAAAACTGCACGAACAAGGGACGGATGTTAGCAGTGATGTGACAACACAGCCAGTGTTCTGCAGATATTTACCTTGTTTTTATGTAGACATTTTAATTCCACAGTCGTAATGAAGCCAGGCTTTTTGTGTTAGGATGATTCACTGGGTCACTAATTGTCTCTATGCTGATAGAAAACTTTGGCCCACCATTTGGCCCTACCAGCTATTTCTCTAGACAATGTCTGTAACTGATGATGATGAGGGGACAAAGGTGTTACAAGGGTGATTTCTTATGCATGTGAGTAGTGTGGTAAGAAGGGGCATGGTGGCTCAGTGGGTTAGAGTGCTGAAACTGTTGGCTGCAAAGTCGGCAGTTTGGCAATTTGAATCCCGGGTGCCACGCAGTGGAGTGAGCTCCTGCTGTTAACCCCAGCTCCTGCCAACTTAGTATGTTCGAAAGCATGCAAATGCAAGTAGATAAATTGATACTGCTGTAAAAAGGGAAGGTAAACAACAGTGTTCCGTGTGCAGAAATGTGTTTGGCCATGCTGGCCACATGGCCCCGTACTTGCACAACACTGGCTCTTTGGCTTGGAAATTGAGATGAATGCCACCCCTAGAGTTGGACAGGAGTAGTATGCATGTGTGGGGAGAACTTTTACTATTTTAGTATGGTAAGAAGAAACAGTCCTTCAACATGGGGTGCTTTTACACGATCTCTAAAATCCGAGGCGAAGGGCTCCCAGATCCGGAGCTTTAAAAAGTTTTCCCACCAGCTCCACACTTAAAAAAAAAATTAAGTACGACCACGCCCACCTAACCGCGTCTGAGTGCACGTTTCAAGTACCTGGCTTCCAGGAGGTAAAAAAAAATCTTCTGATGCGCATTGTAAAGCTGTGAATGCCAGACTCCCTCACCTTCTGTTTGTTTTTTTGTCCCCGCCACCCCTTTAAGAGACAGGAATCACGATAATGGGGCTGCTGGGGCTGCTTCGACTGGCAGCCGGAGGTAAGCCTGCATTTTTTCCTCCCTTTTTTCCTCCCTCCCCTCACACAGACAGGAACAATGGTGTGCGGAGGGGTGGGAACACAGAAAGAGCGACAAACCCCCACGATCTCTGGTCCGAATTTAAGTTGACACTGGATTTTAGAGGTTGTGTAAAAGCGCCCATGTTCTTGTCTAAACACAATGAATCTATGGATGCCAACCTGAAAGCAAATGCAAGCAAATGAGTATTCAAGAAGAGTAGAACTCAGGAAAGAATGGTTTCCCCAAATTCTCTAGCCTATTTGGAAGCCATAAATCTGGAACTGCCATTTTGCCAAATGCTCTCCAAGAGGAGAGAAACTGTCCAACAGTCTCTGTGTGCGATTGCATGCTGCCTACCAATATCATTCTTCCTTCTTTCCTGAAACACGACTATGTTGATGACCTGGATTATCTTTTTTTTTTTTATAATTTTATTGGGTTTTTGAGGGGGGGAAAAGGGAAAAGGAAAAAATGGGAGGGATAGAATTTAAAATTTACATTGAATATGTCAAGCAAAGTAAAAGAAAAGTAATATAACATATTGATAAATTGCCAAATATTATCACAGTACTAATAAGTTTGTTACTTCTTGCCATCTTTTCCGAGAGATCTCATCATAGTCTCCCTTTAAATAGCCGGAGAGTCTATCGATTTCGATACATTCTCTTATCTTTTCGTGGATATTCTTCTCTGTTGGCACGTTTGGTTGTTTCCAGAATTTCGCATACAATATCCTTGCAGCAACAATTACATGGTGAAGTACATATCTCTGATCATATGAAATATTTATATTTACTATATTTAATAAGAAAAGTTCTGGTCTAAGCTCTATCTTAATTTTCAGACATCTTTCTAAAAATAGTTTTACTATTTTCCAATATGCCTTTGCCTCTTTGCATGTCCACCACATATGGTAAAAAGTACCACAGTCATGTTTACATTTCCAACATTTTGTGTGAGCAATTATACATCTTAGATAATCGGTGTGGTGCAAGATGCCATCTATAAAACATCTTATAACAGTTTTCCTTAAAAGAAATAGATTTAAAGATTTTAACTGTATTCCACAGAGAGTCCCATTTGTTTAGATGAATAGGATAACCAAAGTTTTCTGCCCATCTTATCATAGTGTCTTTGACCAGTGTATCAATCATTTTTTCATTTAACAATATGGTGTAAAATTTACTAAGCAGCTTAGCATCGCCAGAAGAAAGTATTTTATCAAGTGGAGTATCAGTAGTCGTAAATCCCCCCTCTTTGGTGAGGTCTTTGAAGTGTGAATATATTTGTTGATACTTCCACCAGTCTAAATTGTAACCTTCTGATACTAATTTCCCTAATGGTTTCAATGAGAGGTCAACATTCAGAAGGTGTCTATAAGTTACAACTTTTGGAGTTTCACTTATATGGGAGCTATAAGTCGCTCCCAGCGGAGATAGCCACAGAGGTGCTTTAGGGTAGAATTGTTTTTTAATCAATAACCATATTCTAACTAGGGCGTTCCTTATCCAGTGTTTTTTGAAGAGAGTAGGTATGTTGCCCTTGTACCACATGTAATAATGCCAGCCCTTGTCTAGGCCATAACTCTCAAGCTGCAAAGTTCTTTTGTTTGTCATCAGAATCCAGTCTTTAATCCAGGTCATGGCAGCAGCCTTGTAGTATAATACTAAATTAGGAAGGGCAAAGCCACCAGTTTTGGTTCTATCCTGTAGATAGAGATTTTTAATCCTTGCTTTTTTCTTTTGCCATATGAATATACGTATACTTTTTTCCAGATCTGTAATGATCTTAAAATTAGGTAATATAGGCAAGGATTGAAATAGGAAAAGCAGTTTTAGGTAAAACATTCATTTTAACTGCAGCAATTCTGCCCATTAAGGATAATTGGAGTCTTGACCAAGTTTCGAGGTCAGCTTTGATTGTTTTTATAACATTTACATAGTTATCTTTAAGTAAAGAGTTACAACGATTAGATACAGTAATACCCAGATATTTTACCTTACTGACATGTTGAAAACCCGATTGATTTACCAGTTTTTCAACCATAGGTGAGGTCATATTTTTTGGTGAGCAACAATGTTTTTTCTTTGTTTACCTTTAATCCAGAGATTTTAGAGTATGCCTCCAAAGACTTCAAGAGTTCTAAAGAGGAGGTCTGGGGGTTCTCCATAATTACCAACAAATCATCTGCAAAAGCTTGTACCTTATAAACTTCTCCTTTGCTCTGTAAGCCTTGAATACCAGGGGTTTTCCTTATAACATGTAGGAGTACCTCCAGAGTTAATATAAACAAGAGAGGAGAGAGGGGGCATCCTTGCCTGGTACCTTTATATATATTGACTGTGTCTGTAAGGTGGCCATTGACTATAATCCTGGTGTTTTGGGTGGAATAGATTTGTTCGATTGCTCGCAGCATTCTATGGCCACATTGTACATAGTCTAACTGAGTTTTAAGTAGAGACCAGGATACATTATCAAAAGCTTTCTCAGCATCGATGAAAGCGAAAGCTAGTTGCTTTTCAGAGTGGGATTCGTAATATTCTAACACATTGAGGAAAGTTCTGATGTTGGATTGAAGATGCCTTTTCGGAAGAAAGCCAGACTGATCATGCGATATCAAAGGGGGTAGAATCGTCCGCCATCTATTAGCCAAAATGGTTGCAAAGATTTTATAATCCACATTTAGAAGGGCAATTGGCCTGTAGTTCTGTATCGAGTCTTTTGGTTTCCCTTCTTTGGGAATCAGTGTCGTATGTGATGATTTCCAGGAATCTGGTATGTCTTCGCCTTCTAAAATGGATGTAAAAAGATTTTTCATATTTCCAGAGACTATCTCCGAGAATTTTTTGTAAAATTGAGCCGGTATTGAGTCGGGCCCAGGAGCCCTGTTCATTTTTTGGTGATTGATAGCTTCTGTTATTTCCATCATTGTAATAGGAGCGTTCGTCTGGGCTCTCTGTTCTTCAGTAAGTTTTGGGAAATTGGCTTGTTCGAGATAATGAAAGATGGCATCTTGGTCGATCGTCTCTGGCTTAAATAAGTTCTGGTAGTATGCCTCTATAATTTTTTGAATTTGTAACTGCGCTGTCTGATTTTCCCCATTTTTATCTTTGAGCGATGATATGAGTTTTTGAGATTGTACCTTTTTTAACCTGTAGGCTAACCATCTGCCTGGTTTGTTTGCATTTTCCACAAAATTCAGTTTGGCCAACTTGATTTTGTGAGCTATATCAGCAGTCAAAATTAGATTTAGTTCATGCCTACAAGAAGCCAGGTCTTTGTCCAGCTGCTCATTGCGGGGATCGTGGGTTAGATCCGTTTCAAGCTTTTTCATCGTATTAAGAATTGATTCAAATTGCTTTTTCCTCTCTTTATTCTTTCTTGCCATATATTGAATGACAAAACCTCTAAAATAAGGCTTTGAGGCATCCCACACAGTTCTCAGTGGTGTACCCTTGTTCAGGTTCATTTCAAAATATAGGTTCAAGTCTTTAGCTGCCTCTAAGATAAATTCTTTATCCGTCCACAGGGCTGAGTTGATTTTCCAGTGTCTGGGCTTACCCGAAGATTTCAGTGTCCATAAAATGGCATTGTGATCAGATATTGTTCGGGGCAAAGTTTCTATATCCCTTGTATTTAGCAGAAGATCAGATGTAGCCCAGCACATATCTATACGGGAGAAAGAGGCATATTGTCTTGAATGGAAGGTGAAACCATCTTTTAGTGGATTTTTCCTTCTCCAAATATCTTGAAGTTCTAAAATGTTGGACATGTCCAGAAATGATTTAGGCAGTGTGGAAGATGAAATCCTGGATTTTCCCCTTTTGGATGTTTTCCTATCTACAGATGGGGTATGTACAGCATTGAAATCTCCCAATATTATTAACTGATGGTTTTCGTATTGCAACAGTTTCTTGGCCAATTTTTCGAAAAAGATTTGTCTTCCATGGTTATCATTGGGGGCGTATATACCAACAATAATTGTTTCTTTAGATTGGATATTTGCCTGGACAAGGATCCATCTGCCTGCTTCGTCTTTTTCCAGAAGGGTTGGGAAGAGCTCTGGTTTAATATATAGTGCCACCCCATTTTGCTTCTTTACTTTGTTTGATGTGGAAAATAAATTCCCCAATTTATTTTGGATTAAATATTGTTCATGCTTTCTCAAAATATGGGTTTCCTGTAAACAGATGATTGAACACTGTTGTTTTTGGAGAAGATTAAAGGTCTTCCGACGCTTCTGTGGGGTGTTCAATCCATTGATATTCCATGTTAGAATTTTCTGGGCCATCTTATTTTTTACTTCCAACGATATTTCTTTTTCCCTGATTTTGGCCTGAGATAGTGTTTCGGCCTGGCACCTCCCACTGCGCCATGAGAATCTTGATCCTGCTTTGAGATCTCTTGTTTGGAGGTCTGATTTTCTCGGCTGTCATCTTTGGTGGTGGTTTGAGTATCGGTTGTATCCTCACCTTCGGAGGAAGATGGTGAAGAGGAGGAGGGAGAGTAGCCCAACTTCCGTGCGTTTTTTTTTGCAAAATTTCTAGCTTTCTGGTGGGATTCAATTTTCTGTAATTTCCCTTCCCATTGGAAAGAGAGACCTTGAGGGTAGAGCCACTTGTATCTTATGTCATGCTTGAGCAAAAGTTTAGTAAGAAATGAATATTCTTTTCGCAGTTGACGGACATCCCAGGGGACGTCTTTCAATATTGCCACTTTGGATTTATTAATTTCCACCTCTTTGTCTCGGATAACCTTGAGGATACAATCTCGGGTGTATCTTCTGACTAGTTTGACTATTACCTCCGGAGGTAGTTTATTTCTTCTGGTATAAGCTGTAGGTTGACGGTAGATCACGTCTACCTCACGTAGGAATTCTTCAACGGGTGCCTCAAGTAAAGTTGCCAGGCTTTCTCCAACTGTAGTGTAGAGGTTTTCATCTTTATCAACAGTGAGGTTTTGGATCCTTAAAATTTTAGAGGAGGCTTCGATTTCCTGCATGAGGACCAGTCTGCTTGTTGATTCCATTGTGGCTTCAATTTCTTCTAGACGGAAGTCGGTTACGTTCATATTATCTTCCAAGGCTTGTAAACGTCCACCGAAGGCTTCTAGTTTAGTATCCACATTCGAAAAACCCTCTTTCATTTCCGCACTCTAAATTGGAAAACCCAATGCTTTGGTCTGATACGAGCTTGGCCTGGGTTAAATTTAATTGGTTAAGTGCATCTAAAATTTGGCTTTGACTTGTTTGCTGAGACATGGTCGTTGGATGAGCCAGAGATATAGAAGCAGACTTTTTTTGTATGGGTGGAGTTCTGCTCATTGTGGAGGTAAAGAGATCAGTTGCCTCTTCTCTGAGATATTACAAAGTCTCAGTTGGCTTACTACTTTCAAGGGATGTATGTGTAGTTGCATACATAGAAAAGTCCAGTAGATGGCGTATTGTACCCACTTTTAAGCCAACAGAGTCCGAAAACCCTATCAGAGGTAAGATGGATATTTTAGGGTTAATCTGCCGTTAACGAAGAGAAAGTGAAAGTGAAAAAACTGCAGCCCTTTCCGAGAGGCAGATAATGACGATTAGGCTGAAGAAGTAATTAGAGGAGAGTAGATTCTTTTCGGTAAGTTTGCTTGACTCATATTTTTGAAAGGGCTATCTGGTGGAGGGAAGCCACTTACATTAGTGGGGGAGTAGACGCAGCTCGATCTCCGTCCGGATCTTCCAGAGTCTCAGCCGCACGGGAATTCCCAGGGATTACAACCCCTCACAGGGAGGGGGAACCGCACCTGGGTGCCCCGGATCGGTTCTGGGATATCTTCTGCTCCCAGCGGGTGGTCTTGAAGTGGAAATCACCCTCTAGGGACTTGGAATACCTTCGACGCTAGCTGGGCTGCATTCTGCTAACGTCTGAGCTAGTCGCCGCCATCTTAACTCCTCGATGACCTGGATTATCGGTGTGTGTGTGTGTGTGTGTGTGTGTGTGTGTGTGTGTGTGTGTGTGTGTGTGTGTGTGTGTGTGTGTAAGGAACGTGGGTTGGTGCTGTTATGCAGCAACCACATAAAATTAGTATAGCATTTAAATTGACACAAGTAGGATTTTGTATGCAACACAATCCATGGCTAGTAAATTATGCTATTGTCCCCCAAAACAGTGTACAGTCTTTTGAATCATTCACATTCCAACAGAGCTGATGCAGAGTTTATTGAATCTGGACTGGAATTTATACTCCTTCTCTGCTGGGTCTCAGTGAAAAATCTTTTTTTTGGGGGGGGGGATATTTTTCTCTCATGTAAGTGAATGAAAGAAGTAAATTGCAGGATTGTTGAGCATGGTTTGCAGTCAACTTCACAAAGTATTTGGCAAAGCAACAGAAACATTTCAGGAAAATATATTAAAGCCACATCTATCCGTTATAGAACTTTCCAGGAATCATATTAAGGAGAGGCTTCTGAAACACCAATGTCTTTTGGGATTTACAGTGCCAACCATACTCATGGCTACTTCGAAATGGAACCCATTGATTGCATTTGGTCTAAATAGGATCAGAATGTTTTTATTATGCATTAAAATCCAACTGGTGGAGGTGTTACTGTTCGATAGAAAAAATGTCAGCTGTTATTAATCCAGTTACCAATTGACGCAAGAACCAGGCTTTTAAGATTATATCAATGTTTTCAGAAACAATACAAGCATGCCATTGTTGAGTTGTCGTCAGAGATCCAGATGATCCAGGAACATCTGTATAAAGTAATGACAAGTACCATCAATTGAGAGATCCACAGTTTTGGGGGGGCACCAAGTGAATTGTGTGCCAGATAATCAGGTCTCACAGCTGTGCTGTTTCATGATATCTAAAGACTGCATTTTATTGTGTTTCAATTGCAAGCACTCCCAACTAAAGAGAGAGAGAGAGAGAGAGAGAGCTATAACTATGCTAAACCATTTGCCTTGTAGCTATCGTATGGTTGACATCTGAATCTGCTGTATTCTTGGGAGATTGTGCCATATCTGGTTTATTTTAAGGCAGGCAGTTTCCATATACTATATATACTATATCATAACAGCTACAGGAAAGGAAAAAGTGTTCAGGGAAAGCCCTGCAGATTTCTCTCCCCACCCAACCCAAGCTATAATAGGGGGTGGCCACCTTTTGGGCAATAGCCCAAATACAAACCCCTACCCTCTATATAAACCTCCCCTCTCCAAAGCAAGCCCATCCATTCAGTCTGCTACATGTTATTGGTATTATTTATGTATCTGCTGTATGCCGATAAAAGAAGCCCTGAACAAATTAACCAAGGAAAATGGCTGCATGCAGCTGCACATCTCCATCCTACCTGGAACTGTATGCTGAACAGGGTTAAGATTCACACCTGTAACTCCATCTCTGTCTGGCTCTGTCAATGGCCAGTACGGAACTGCAGACTGTAAAAGCTTTCTGCTTGCGCTGATGTGAACATTCAGAATGGGAAAAATCTGATTGGTTGTGTAATGGGGAAGAGGCAGCTGCCATGGGAAATAAGCGCAGTGCTTGGGATCAGGTGGCTGGCCATGTGGAGTCAAAGATGTATCTATTTAACTCCTTAATGGGGTTAAGGAGATACCATAATATCACCCCTATGCTGGCCACACTGCACTGGCTGCCGATCTGTTACCGCATTGACTTCAAGGTTCTAATGCTGACATACAAAGACCTAAATGGTTTGGGACCTTGCTATCTGTCAGGACGGCTCTTACCACAGAATATCTCCTGAAACACTTGATCTTCTCAAACAGGTCACTGGAGGGTGCCCACCCCAAAGGAAGCCCGGCAACCAGTAATGTGGAGCCGGGCTTTCTCAGTGGCAGCCCCTCATTTATGGAATCAGATTCATGCCGAGATTTGTCTGGCCTCTACGCTGTCAATTTTCAAAAAAATAAAAATAAGATAAAATAAAAATCTCAAGACATAACTATATGGAAAGGCGTTCCCTGTATTAATTCATCCTTTCTTGTTTGCTGATCTTTAATCCGCCCTTTCTGTTTTAGTTATCCTCTGTTTTTAGTGATTTTATTATGTCATTGTTCATTTAGTTATGTTCATTTTGCTTATTAGCTTCATTTTACATTGTATATTGCTCTTGTTTTGTTTGTTACATTATTTGTATACTGCCCAGTGGCCTTGTTGCTAGATGGTGTGGTATACAAGTCTAATAAACAAACAAACAAACAAACAAACAAACAAACAAACAAACAATGTTTCCCTGGCATTTTCCTGACCACCAACTCAGCAATTTTAATCATTGCAATGATATGTTTTGTTGCTGTTTTATGACTTTATTGCTTGATTTCATTTCAGCATTGTAAATGTCATTGGGATGTTTGGAACAAAAAGCAGTGTAGAAAGGTTTGAATACACAGCAAGAAAAATTAATGACTGGCTATTTCACTATATAGGGAAATAAATAAATAAAGAAATAAAGAAAGAAATAAATAAATAAAAATAAATAAATAAATAAAGAAAGAAAGAAAGAAAGAAAAGAAAGAAAGAAAGAAAGAAAGAAAGAAAGAAAGTTAAGTTAAATAAGTTGCAATCCTCTTCTGAAGAGTACACATTATCTCCAAATCCCAAATTTATTTATTTATTTTCAATTGCTTTCATTTCATTTGTATGTTTCCTTTGAAGACCTCAAGTTCTATATGAGCGAACTACCCAATGTTATTTTTTGAAAAAAATGTGAGTGAAAGATTGAGAGGCAGTGATTTCTCCAGTGAAATCCAGAAAAAAACATCCAGGACAAGTGAGGATGGGTGTTTTCTGTGACTGAGTGGCAGTGCAGAGCTTATCAAAGAAGTCTTCCATGGCAAAAGCCAGACCCATGAAAATCACTTCTGTTGACATCTTAGGAAAGAAATCCTTATGCAGTCCTACTTTCCTAGAACTTGGCCTCTGGACTCTGCCCACTCCCCCAGTTGAAAGCTAATGTAGAGTTAATTACACTGGGCATTTCTGACAAGGAAACAAACCCATGGGAGGCAGGAGGAAAGGCGCAGATGGATTGCATTCAGCTTTGCATCTTCTTGTTGGCAGGGCAAGGTACTTTTGCCACTGCATGGGCAAGCCCTCAGAGTGAACCTAGGATTGCCACCTTAACTATGCTGAAATCTACTTCAGAGGATTTTTTTTTTAAAAAAAAACCTTGCATATGCATTTGATAGGAAGAATTAGATTAGGATGAGCTGGGCTAATACACAAGCATATGCAAAACACACATTTTCCCTGATGTGTTTCAAATTACAAAAAATGTGCATACAGAAGAATGTGCTGTTCTGGTTCTTGTAACCTGCTTTGGGTAGGAACAAGTACTATTTGAATCGTAGGCCTCAGGGAGCAAAATGTCCTGGGCCACCCTAGTATGGTTCATATCGGATTAGATGGACAAAGGTGCACCTCCCACTGTCGTCCCTGCCATGGATTAGTTTGGCAGTCAGTCCCTACAGCAGTGGATCCCTGCCTCCAGATGTTCTTGAATGACAAGTCCAAGACAAATTTAGTCCAAGAACATCTGGGCACCCAAGGTTGGAAATCCCAGGTCTAGAAAGAAACCTTACAAGCTCCAGGAGATATGACTGAAAGGGGTTATACTTAAACAAATGTGACTCAACGGTTTGTATAACATAAAATCTGTACAACATAAAAAATTCCAGAGATAAGGGAAATTTGCTTAACAGAATCGCATATATGGCGAATCCCGTACAACATAATTGGGGATTACTCTGTTTTCAATGCATTCGTATGGGAAATCTGTATAAAGGAAAATTTGCTTAACATAATTTCATTTGGAACGAATTAATTCCTTTATACATAGTACCACTGTATATTTATCAACAGAATAGAAAAAAGACCATTTCCTGACTATAGTAAATGTTGTATGAAGCAGTATCTAGGCATTCTGACCAGTGTTCTGTTCATCGGGGGTGGCTTCTGTGGACTCCATCTTGTTGTTGTGTGAGAAATTGTTTTCAGTGGGACTCATATGTAGACAAGGAGGCACTGCATACCTCCTGCAGAAGCTTCACCAAAGCCCTGCCACCCCACAATGGAGTGTTGTGCACACAGCATGAGGTAGTAAGGTGTGAGGTAGTAGGTTTCTTGCCACTGTTCTCTTCTAGAAACTGAAAGGAATCCATAATCATGGTCTAGAACAGTGGTTCTCAACCTGTGGGTCCCCAGATGTTCCTGAACTGCAACTCCCAGAAATCCCTTCCAGCACAGAGAGTGGTGGAGGCTTCTGGGAGTTGCAGTCCAGGAACATGTGGGGACCCACAGGTTGAGAAACACAAGGCCAGATATAGATTTAAACTTTAAATGAGTTCACAGACAGAAAAGAACAAAAGGACTCCTGATCTCCTGCCCATCTGTCCTTCCAGTTAGACAGCAACGCAACAGTTGACTCCAGATTCCTGTTGCTAACAAGCCCTTTGCCTTCACACACACCCATCACTTTTGTGCAACACCCATCCTGCATTTTGACACTGCCATTTTTCAGAGGGCATTGTTGCTGCCTGTGGCTGGTAGACCCATAGAACGACATCCAGGGTGCTCCACAAGAGATGAGCCCAGCAGACCTCAGCAATAGCTTTTCAGTTTGAGGCAGGAGAGGAGAAGCAGCTGGGGAATGTGGCTTAGCATTTCAAATGTGCAATTCAGAACCATTCTGTGAGCTGAAGTAAGCAAATGGCACAGAGAGCCGAGACCTGATGGCAGGAACTGTTTGCTTTTATATTTATTTTGTACTCGAGTTCAGGCTGCATCTGAGGCTGAGCAATCGGTCGCAGAGCACTTCCGAACAAATTGGCTCCTGCTTGTGCAGATATGACTAACGGGGCTGACCCCAGCACAGTCTCTGGAAGATTCCTGAGTGGAAGAACTGGGAGGGATGAGCTGAAAATGCTTGCTTTCTTGGCTTGGCAGGATGCTCTGCCTATCTCATGGGCATCAAATGACAGCAGCTATCTAAAACAATTCAGTTGTGCATTTTGGATGCTGCCATCTCCTAATTATCCATACCTGAACAGTTTTATGCATGTTTACTCAGAAGTGCATGTCTCTGCATTCATCAGGCTTTACTTTCTCCTGTATTCCAGATTACAAGCTTCATCTGTAGTTAGATTAATCAGAAATTAGTGTAGGATGCAGTCTGGTGTATTTATTGGGCAGGAAGATCCACAGAGCTCAGGGAGGCTTAATTCTGAGTCAACATTGTCACATTTGTAGTATAAAACTTTATTTGACCAGAAAGATGCCACCAGCAAGAAGTACTGTCTCCATTCTTTTACGTACAGAAGGAATGCCTCCTTGAAGACCATGTCTGCTTTGAAGCATGCATGAATCTGCTTAAAAACAAACCAATTATATTTTCTGCACCAGAAATATTGTTTTATGTTTATCCTAGTATGGAGTTGTGCTCACTTAATACAAAGACCCCTCACCTAAAACTCGAGTTATTATGGAATTAAATTATCGATGAATTTGTTGTTTGTAGTGGTATGTGCTAGCAAGTTGGAATTGACTTTCAGTGACCTTAAAAAGGTTTTCAAACATGGCTGAGGAGGAATTTGAAACCCGGTTTCTATTGTCCTCGCCCATCGTCCTAGTTACTAAACCACTCTTGAGTATCTCAGTGAGTCCTGCTGTAACAATTGCTTATTAAAAACTGCAGCAATCCTTACAACAGGTTCTTGGGAGCTACCCTTGCTTTAATGCAAAATATTTAGAAATGGCTTAGCCCTGCATTTGCAGTGGACATTCACTGGCTATATAAAAAAAGCCTGGACCTGGTGGAAATGAAAATAGTTAGAGCTACAGTCCTCTGTCGATATGGGTATATTTTCAGATGCCCTTTGGGGGTATTGCTAGGAGGACTGTCATGACCAGCACCAGCACCTGCAGCTGGTCATGACTTTGATGCCACCTTATCAGGCCTGCTGCTGATCAGATCAGGTCCGTGACCCCAACTCTAAACTAATGCTGTTTGCATCAGCCAGCTGCTTGCATCAAGTCTGACATATCAGGATGTGGATCCTGCCAGTATATGTAAGTGGACCTCTTTTTTGAAAAAGGACTCACCTAGTATATTAACTTTCAGCTTAAGCCTTAGATTCTCAAACAGTGTATCCACACTCTAAGGATGGCTGAGTCACAAGTCCAGGGATTCCACAGACAGACAGTTATGGCTGGAAAACAAGCAGTAGCTGGTTGGTTTTTATGATCCTGAAAGGAGTGATGAAAACAACAGGACAAGAAACAAATCCTTGTTCATCTTCATGGAATAAACTCTTGTGGAACAGAGATAACCAGAGGAAACTCAGAGAACTTATTATCTCAGTTACCTTGTTTTTGTTCTTCTGGAAGAAAGACAGGCTGCTGCAATTCCTATACTTTACACAGAAAAATAGTAGCTGAAATCCTGTTGCTTTGAGTAAGAAAATGCATAGCATAAATAAAAAGCTTCCATCGTGATTCTACAATGTGGGCACAGGTGCACCCTGCTGACATGTGTGCTTGTCCCCAGTAATTGCATTGAGGACCCTTTATTTGCTGGCTAAGACTGGACTGAACATTTGTGAATATTCTTCTGCTAAGCAACAGGATCTCAGGAAGTATAATTAACATTAGGTTCTTAGGCCTAACGGGTGGTGTGTCTTTGTCAGGTAGCTATTTAGGAAGTATTTAGACCAGGCCAATGCTCTTCCAGAGAAAGGAAGGGAATCCTACCAGTTTGATACCAGTTTGTTTGATATACCACCTTACTCTATAACTCTGTCCTACTGTGTCATGGAATTAGTAGTTTGGCAAACACATTTAAAATTGCTCTAGAGATCTAGCCCTGAGCTGCTTCTTGTCATGACCAGGAAGTTGGTATCAAAATGCTACTGTACAGGCTTCAATAAAGTAGTAACATTAATAGAGAGAATGGAACAGCTTCAAAGACAGAGGAAGGGAGACACAGAAACCACGACAAAAGGAGGTGTGCTATGGTGCTCAGCCTTTTTAGACAAAAGAGTAGGAAAGAAGCATTGGAAGTGCCAGGAAGCATATCTAGTCCCCTGATCCTGCCCATTCTGAAGCTTCAAATCTGCAAGGAAAACATGGCCTATGTTATGTTTGCAGAGGCCCAGAGCTGTGCCATTTGCTGGACACTGGTCTTGAAGCCATAGAACAAATCTCTGGGACTGGAGAGAAGGGATGCTACATTTGCAATGAAAGACCAACAGCCAGATGCTGAGTGGGAACCCACAGGGGGGAAGTCAACAGAGGATGAGCAGAAGTTGAACAAAGATTGATTAGCTGCATAACATTCTACTTCTCTGGTATACTTGGATCTCTTTCTACAGTTCTCCTAGTACAACAAGGGCTCAAAATGGAAGTACACAATGGACCTTTTATATTGTCACTGGGCTGCAAAGGAGTTATTCATGTCAAACAGAGCATGTGTCACATGTGTTAATTAATTCAATGTTCCTGACTTGGGCAAAACTGGACTGTGTAACGATGAATGCAGTAATTATTTCACTGTGTTCTCTTGGCTTTATTTCTGATATTCACTCTTAAATTATATTTCAGGGTTTTAATAGTCATCTGGAGTAGAGTATTTTCCCGCTAAGAGAACAATCTGCATCTCACTATGTTTTCCTATGCAAACAGTACCCTGCTCCAAACTGAATCATGAATTATAAACTTTATCTAAAAACCCACTGAAGGAGAAAAAGTGTACTTGGCAAGGCTCTATTTAGCATTATCTGATGTACAGTATTGTTATCCTTAGATGGTCTGTTATTGCTTGTATTGTATATCCATCTAGTCACCCACAGGGAAATCATCTAATGGACAGCACATGCCTTCAAAGGGTCTCATTTTATTAAAGACAGCAGTTGCTTCTACAGGGGTATATATCTTTGGTCATCCTTTGTAAGAAGACTACCTTTCAGTACGGTGCCAAGACCTCAATATTTATCAGCTGGACAGACGGCTTACAATGGCAAGCATGATGGTACTGTTCACCTGTCAAAACGCATGGGGATATGGGCCAGAGGCTAAATTGACTTCTTCCATCTTCTCCCGACAGTTTTCATGCCAGGTGTCTTTTAACACAGTGCAATACCTTTTGGTTTATATGGATTGCATCCAATAAGGCAGCCACTGTGCAGACGTCTACAGATGTCCAACTGAACTGGTCATGGCATGTGAGTATCACTATTACACTGTGGCTCAGACATCAGTGGAGACCTCTTATAATCCTGTGAACATAGCCAGTAATATTACTCCTTTGAAGATATATCACATGCTTGCTTTATTAACTTGACTGGTGAAGTGTTTGGTGGCCTAGGCAGTAGCTATGAGATGCAGGATCTCTCTTATTCATCCTCTCTCACAGCCACTCATAAGAACATAAGAACATAAGAAGAGCCATGCTGGATCAGGCCAAAGGCCGATCTAGTCCAGCTTCCAGTATCTCACAGTGGCCCCACCAAATGCATCTGGGAGCGCATGAGACTAGATATCTGTTTCCCAATACCACTCCCCTGCATCTAGCCTTTGAAGCACCTGGTTTTAAGCCTGGAGATTACACATCTCTATCATGGTTTGTAACATGTGATGGACTTTTCCTCCAGGAATCTGTCCAACACTCCTGTTGTTCCAGAATTATTTATGAACATTCTAACTCGTTAGTAATAAGCTTTTTAGCACAAACCATATTGGTATTGTGTGCTTTTAGCAAACAGCATGGCTCATGCTGTCAGTAAAAAGTACCTTGTATGAAAGAACTACAGTATGTGATGCATTCTGGCTGAAATCCTCTTGCTTAGTTTGGTAATTCACCTTGTTCATTAAGTTCCATTGATGCTATGTGGCCCTACTCTAGTTGTCCCTTACTACACTAAGCAATCGGATTTCCTTTTACAAACACTAAAAATTAATTACTTTTCACATTACAGACAAATACAGTAAAAATGTTGTGACAGTTTAAAGAGTTAGAAATTAGCAATAGAAAAGTACAGCGTTTGTTTTAAAAGCCCATTTTTGTCATTTATGGATGGATAATTTTAAGAACACCTCCCCCCCTCCCCCCCCCCCAGGGAAGGTCACTCAGAATAGTTCACTTCTACAATGAAATTATGCAGGCAGGGTTACGGTATAGTTGCTACTCAGTTTGAGGGAAAAGTCAACTACTGTCCTTCTTTACCACAAAAACACATCCTGTCTTGGGTTTTCTTGGAGGAAAGAGATCCATTACTGTGCCATTCAAACAGGAAAGGATTAAGACATGCTGAGGCCAGACACAGATCTTAAAGATAACTCTGAAAAGTACATTCATGTTGTAGAGAGATGACTGGAGCACTCTTTCCTTGTTTTTCAATTTGAAAACAGTCTTCAAAGACTCTCCCATGCTTAAATCCTAAAGAGCAACCACCAAACAAAGCAAGGCATCATGCATAATCTCAAAGATGAGAGAAACTAATTTTGTGACATTTAGATGCCCACACTGGTTAAGAACTTCCTACTTCCGTGATTATCTGTAACACTTTTTTCTGGCCTAAATCCCCAATTTATGTCAAGTTTAGCTATTGTATTACCAAAGTGTGTATTATTCTAATATGCAACTAAAAATTGCCTGGTAGCGAGGATGCTACTATCTCAGAGGGATCAAAGGGAATAGTGGATAGAGTAGTAGATTAGCATAGCACTTTGCCATGGGAACTTACTGGGAGGTGGAATAATTAGTAACCATTCCTTCAACAGTTCACACACTGTTGTGGATCTTTGGTGCACTAATTAATTATAGTGGTACCTTGAATTACAAAGTTAATCCATTCCTCGCAACACTTCCTATCTAGAAAATTTTGTAATTCAAAATCAAATGGGGTGCAATGTACCCTGGGAATGGAAGCCTTCCACAGAATTTTCATATATCAAGTTATCCCATGGGAATTTTTTCATATCTCAAAGCATCCCATTGGTTTTATTTTGTATTTCAAGGTTTTCGTGGAATTATTCAATTCCCAGGGTGCATTGCACCCCAGATGGATTTCCCTTCATATTTTGAATTTTTGCAATTTGGGGCATTTGTAATTTGAAGCACCACTGTACTACTAAAAAGCCCTCCTGGTGTCTTGCCTGGGCATATTTCTAGATGCTTGCTAACTAACTGAGAGAATATCTTCCACAGGATGTTCACTCCTGGATTTTTCAGTAAGCACTCCCTCCATATGGTTCTCTGAAATCTAAGCACACTGAACCTTCTATTCAAGGTCCATCACATCTCCATAACTGATTATGCTGACTTGCACCTCCATCCCAGGCCTTCGCTTTTCTCCTGCTTTTTGTGTATGTTTTACATGCAGTTTGAACCTTTGCCTGACACCTTTTCCAGTAGAAAACAATATGTCTCTCCCTATTCTGTCCTAACGGTAGCTTTGTGTCCACATTAAAGGTTATGCATTTATGGTATTCAAGTATTAATTTTAGGCAAATCCATAGCTTTCAGAACAATCCACAGTTTCTCATAATTCACACAAAGGGTTTACTGTGGTCTATCAAAAACAGACTGATCTTATTTTGAAATTCCTTGGTTTGCTCCAGTAGCCAGCAGATATTTGCAATCTAATCATAGAACCATGAAGTGTGATTCTTTTCACATTGCACCCCAAGAAGCCTTGCAGTGCAATGGCTAAATTGCTGTACTGAAGCCAAAACAGTGCTCACAAACCAGGGTTCAATCCCAGGTAACTGGCTCAAGGTTGACTCAGTCTCCCATCTTTCCAAGGTCGATACAATGGGTACCCAGCTTGCAAGGGTTGGGTGGGCGGGCAATGTATAGCCTGTATAATTAACTTGTAAACTGCCCCAAGAGAGCTATATGCACCATGGGATGGTTTATAAGCAGCATCCTTTGCTTTTTGCTTTTTAATATTGTGCTGCTTCAAAATAAAAACAAGATTTCAGAAAAAAAATCCTGCTGTCAAATTTTCCATCCCGTGCTGTCATCTCCTTTGTTAGGTGTACCTTAGCAATCAAACCTACAAAGGAAGTCAGTGTTTACATTCTAATGATCAACTGTGTTTCTAAAATCACCACAGTGCAATTTGTGGGAACACTGGCTCAAGATACACAGGATTATTATTGTCGTACCAAGTCCAGCCCTCTAGCTTTAGGTAGCAGACAACAGGGCCCCCAAATTGTTTTCTGGAGAAAATGCCTTATTTAAAAATTATCTCCAAGGCATACAAAAAACCAACAAACATTGCACTGTTAAAAAATACACAATCTCCACAGAATGCTCTGTTTCAATGCTCTACTATGCTAAAAAAGAATGTATGAAAAGCTACCATATCAAGAAAAGGGTCGGCCTCAATTCTTTCTACTGACATAATACATTTCAGAGTGGAGAAGTCATTTTTATGGGGAAGAGCATGTGACCATGTGAACTTCTACCAGCACCTTGAGAGGACTTGCACTTATAAAAATGCAGCCCTCCACCTTTCCAATATCACATCCATTGCATCATGTTGTGCGATGACTTCAATGTGATTTTAATTTGCCAGAGGCTTCGGAGATTGTTTTGTTTGATGTTTTGAATGTTCTGTTCCAAAGGATATTATTCAGAAAGGAAGACTTTACCGTTTAGAATTTCTTTCAGCCAATGGCTTGCCGTGAGGCACAAGCTCCCTTCCTCTCTAAGGCCGTTACTTCACGAACCTCTCGCTGCGCGGCGAGCCGTGATTTCTGCGCGAATCGGTCGGTTTTGTCCGCACGATCCTCCATTTTGGATGCGGCGCCACCCCGACCACGCCCCGACCACGCCCCTAAACCGTGCTCCAAGCGGGGCGAGAGATTCCCCTGCCGGAGGCCGGGAATCTCCCTCGCTTCGCATCCCGCTTCGTATCCAAATTCACGTGTGGCCAGTTAAAAAGTATATTTATTTATTTTTTAACTTACTTTTTCTCCGAAATGCCGATGCATAGATATTTCGGTTAACCCGTTCTTTTGATCTTGCCTTCTGTAAACGGGGCAGGGGCAACAGAGGGGGGGCAAGCGTCCCCGGGTGACGTGAGCAGAGCCCCTCCGCTGGCAAGGGATGGCGAAGGGCTGCGCAGAGGGAGGGGGGATGGGGTGTCGGTGCCGCCGCCGCAAGACATTGTAGCGGCGGCGGGGCACACAGGGCGATGAAGCTGAGAGAAGCCTCTCCCCGCCCCGCCCCCCCCCCAAAAAAAACCCAGCAGCTCTGCTTCAGGGAAACACGATGGCCGCCCACAAGTCCTCTGACCGCAAATGACAGCCAGGTATTGATGCATCGATACGCCGTGGTAATTTTCTTAAAAAAATAAAAGAAAGCAGAAACCGGACGTTGCAAGTAAGCTTCCGAATGCGAAGGGAGCACGTGAAGTACTACTGGATTCGACCCTAAAACCTCGCCCGGTGAGGACACGGAAAGAGGGGTGGGGGCGAATGGAGACCACGTGACTACCACGTGACCGCCTTCGAATTCATAGCGAAGGCAATCACGCTGCGAAGAGAAGTTCTTCGTGAAGTGACGGCCTCTGTCAACAGATTGTATTCCATTAACCAAAACAAGTGAGGCAGCTTCAAGAATTTATTATCAGCTTAAGAAGAAACGGCACTCTGAACGTTTTTGCTTTACTCGTACGTTGAAGAAGCTGCCTGAAACATCTCTGTGTGGATGAAAAGGAAAGAGGATATTTCATTTGTAGGAGATTTTGCATGGGTGCATGAACAATCTGAAAGAAGCACATACCTGTACATGCATGGCAAGTGAGTAAAAGCCCCTTATGGCTTTTAGAATAGTACCAATTCCAAGGATGCCAGCTGAGGTCTGCTACTGCTTCATCTTCCACGGCAGTGGTGGTACAACATTATTCAAAGAAAACAACAGAATCATAGAATAATTCAGTTGGGAGGGGTCTATAAGGCCATTATATCCAACCTCCTGCTCAAGACAGGAAGCCAAGTCAAAATACTGTAGATCTGATGGTGGTCAGATGGTGGTCCATTTTTTTTCTTGAATTCCTCCAAAGTTGGAGTGCTCTCCACCTTCTGAAGTAATTAGTTCCGTTGTCACACTGCTCTAACAGCTAAGACATTTTCCCTGACATTCAGGTTAAATCTGGCTTCCTGTAATTGAACCACGTTATTATGCATCCTGCACTCTGGGATGACTGAAAACAGATCCTTCCTTTCCTCTATATGACCACCTTTCAAATGTTTGAACAGTGATATGACAGCTCCCCTCATTCTTCTTTTCTCAAGGCTAAACATACAAATTACATTCAGTCTTTCCCTATAGCAGTGTTGGCAAACCTATGGCACAGGTGCCAAAGGTGGCACTCAGAGCCTTTTCTGTGGGCACCTGACATTGCCCCTTCACAGGCACCTTGATTCAGGTTAAATTGCTGCATTGGCACTTTGCGGAAAGTTAGTGGGTTTTGAATAGCATTTTGGGTACTCGGCCTCTAAAAGGTTTGCCATCACTGCCCTATAGGGTCTGTCTTCTGATCCACTGTTCATCTTTGTTGCCCTCCTCTGAACTTGTTTCAGTTTGTTGGCATCCTTCTTGAAGTTCAGTGTCCAGAACTGGACACAGTACTCTGGATGAGGCCTAACCAGCGCCTAATTTGGGGTGGTGGTGATGCTAGTAACTCACAGATGGCATGTTTTAGTCCTCCTTATTTCATTGTACTGTATCAAACTGGCCACATTTCTCATTCACCAAAGCTTTGTTTCTTTCATGTACTCCATTGTTTTCCAATCACAGGTTGGCTTCCTTTTCCTGAAAATTATTTTTTGCAGGACCTTATTAAAAGGCCCTCTTGAATTGTTCTCTGGAGAAAATGGCTTATTTTAAATTCTCTCCAAGGCATGCAAAAAGAAAAGGCTACCATGCTGGCCCATTTAAAGAAACCCATAACCTGCAGTAAGGAATGACTTAATTTTAGTGGCAACAATTTATGGAGAGCAAGAGTTGGACACTCTCCCCTCTCCAGCTTAACAGTGCAACCAGACTTTTTTTTTGGGTGGTGGTGGTGGTGGTCAGAATGGACTCATGGCTGGATACATTCAAAAGTGGGACAGATCAGACGTGTGCCAATTTATGTATCTATAAAAATCCCATTCAAATGGTTGAAGCATTGCCAATATCAAGGAACTATTTGCAACAAGACATAGGACTGTGGGCCAAAGTAGCAGCTGCTGAAGCTGTTGAGCATTCTTTTGAGCATTGTTTACATGGGCCCTTTGAAAGGGGTTAGCAAATGTTAATAATCAATATCCAAATAACACATTAGTTATTGAGCAATATAGTATATGCGGTCCAATGCAGTGAGGAGTGTTCAGACTTCTACATTGGAGAAACTAAACAGCCATTAAACAGAAGGATGGCCCAACACAGGAGGGGTAACAGCTCAGGACCAGAATCAGCAGTACACCTCCATTTGAAGGACAAAGGGCACTCTTTCAAAGATGAGGATGTACACATATTAGACAAAGAAGAGAGGTGGTTTGAGAGAGGAGTAAGGGAAGCCATTCATGTGAGCATTGAAACCCCCTCCCTCAACAGAGGTGGCGGCCTCAGGCATAGTCTATCTGCTACTTATCAGGCTGTGCTTTCCAAAGTACCCAGACAAATCAAAAAGCCTTCACCACCAAGGCCATAGCTAACGACTAGAGATGGGCACGAAACAGAAAAATGGTGTTTCGGTTTTTCGTTTGTCGTTGAGAGGTCTCTTTCGGTTCGTTTCCGTTTGTCGGGAATTTTTTGAAAAATTTCGTTACCCTTTTTCGTTTTTTCGTTTGTTGTTTCTACCCGCTTTTTGTGAGATTTTAAAAGCATTTCAGTGCGCAGGCATCCTCCAACGCCCCAGACCAGAGGGAAAACACTAAAAAAATGGATGCTGGCAGAGACACAGTATAGACTAGGTATGCAGGGAGGCTGCAAAGGCAGCGGCGGGCGTTGCCCAGGGTGCAAGGCAGCCGCAGAGTGACTGCACTGCGGGGCAGGAGAGGGTACTCACCGAGAGGTACGCAGCACGCACACACACAGGGAGGCTGCAGGACTGAAGCTAGAGTCGCAGAGACAGCAATCCCACCCTAACTCCCACCAGAGACTGCAAGGAGGACGGGGGCTGCCAGAGCTTTTTATACCCTCTGTGGCTGCCAGACCTGCCCACCCAGTCTGCAACCTGGGCATGCTATTGGTTGAACATGATCCCATCACATGGCTTGCCTCCATTTTGTGGCTGGTGGTGACATCCATTTTAAAGGGGGGGGGAAATACATCGCAATGGGAGAAGACAAAAACAAACGTTTTAAGGACCCCAACCCCCCTGGTAGGTATTATCAGACAATATAAATAATTATCGCTGTGTTTTTACGGATGTCCAAGGTGTTTTTTAACATTTAAAACAGCTCATTTCATTGCGCGTCGCCATTAATGGAAACGAAACCTAACAACCACAATTTTCGTGGTTCTGTTCGTTTCATTGCATTTTCATCACAATTTTCGTTTGTCGTTTCATTACGTAACAGAAACGACAAACGGTAACGGAAACGAAAAAATGTTCATTCCGTGCCCATCTCTACTAACGACCCATTCTTGATAGGTTTCAGCACCTTAGGCAATTGTTCACCTTAAGGCTATGGATACTATTGTCTCCCTAACGAGCCTATTCGGGCCATTGTTCATCTTATGAGCCTAATTCAGACCAGGGTGACACAAGGTCAAAGCTGACTATAAGATGGAGGACTCACACTAGCTGTATTCAGACTGATGAAGCTGTTTGGATGAGCAGCGAAATGTTTCTATCTCTCAAAAAAGAAGTCCAGTAGCCATGACTCAACTTCCAGATAAACTCACCTGGATGACTGATAATCTTCATAGACATATAGCCATGAACCTATTTCTTTTTTTAAAAAAATTGTTTGATTTTCAAAACAACCATTAGAAGCCATCAAAAACATGTTTTTAAAAGAAGTTAGAAAAATGAACAAATAATTATTACTTTTACACCAACAAGAAAGAAAGAAAGAAAGAAAGAAAGAAAGAAAGAAAGAAAGAAAGAAAGAAAGAAAGAAAGAAAGAAAGAAAGAAAGTTAAAGCATGAGATCATTATAGCCGTGTTCATTTTGCTCAGAGTGTAATACAAATACTTCTGTGAAATGTAATTTCCTAGGTACTTAGAGCCTCCCTCAAAGTCTAAAAGCAAACTTAACTTTTTTCTTAAGAAAAATGTTTTTGTGGTCATTGGTATTTTCCAGGGCCTTACAGTTTCCTAACGTTGTGCCTGTAGAGGCAAGCCAAATCATCTTGTCAGTAAAATGCTGGATTGAGAACTGTGCTGTAACTTCTGTTACAAAATATATAAATAATGGTGAAACTTATGGTCAGTAGAAGTCTGTTCTACAATGCATAGTATATAAATGGTGGTGTGGCAGCCAGTTTGGAAATCTAATGGTATCGTTAAAAAGATCTGAACAGTGTGCAGGATATAAACAGGAGCAACAGGTCGATTTTACAATCTGGAATGTAGAATGGAAACAGAAGAAATATGAGTGCCCTGGAAAACCCTTTATTTAAAAGAAACGTTGCCGTATATAAATGGTGGAAACACTGGGCTAGTGTAAGGCCCATGTTCCAGTCAGTGGTGCAATATATGTGAATAAAGTATTGTATATAAGAGTATGTTAAGCTCTTTGCCTCCGAATACTTGTGGAAAAGTAGTTTTTGGATTCTGGATAACCAGAAAATCACCTTGCTCCATTTAGTATTGAACAGTATTGCCAACTTTGGATTTTAATGAGGCTGCGCCACTGGCAAATAGAATAGGTTCATCCAGAAAAATCACAGTGTAGACAGGAGGTTTAAGGTTTAGCCATAGCCCGCTGAACTCTGGCTGGGCTTGGAGAGAGGACAGTAGCAAACATACATTTTTTTTCTGTTCCCTTGGTGTTACAGTTCTTACTGGAACCACTTCTTACGCCGACTTCACATGACTTTATGTCCATCATTTTACAGCCATTGTAGGCAGGGGCAGAACCAAGCAAAATAGTATCTTCTGTTCTAGAATCCATTTTGTGAGTTTTCTGCTTTGGTGTATAAATAAAAGGGGTAGGGAACCTTTGGCCATCCATCAAAATCTATATTGCCAGTGATAAAGAACTGTGGGAATTGTGGTCCAAAACATCTGGAGGGCTGAAGGTTCCTCACCCCTGTGTATAAGCATAAACTGGGCTTGAAAAAGAAATCTGTCTTCCCTTTATTTCTATGTTATTAGGCCTTTCTGTTCAGCAAGTTTCACCTCAGACTCACTTGGTATGTCCCTCTTCCTGTCCCAAGAGCTTCTCTTCTACCTCATAGACTCTGGCCACAGGTTAGCCCACCTTTCACTTCGTGAGGTAAACTTTTCCTTTCTGGGTCTTTCCTCCCAGCCTCAGCAAGTCACCACTTCACACAGCCAGAAGTCCTAAAATCCTCTGCCAGTATAGCTTCAGACTCCTTTGACAATCTAAAGATTTGGCCTCTTCTTCGCACACTGGCTTCTGGCACAAACCCACTGGTATGTTTTCACTTAAACTCACCTACACTTCCCCCACATATTCCCCACGCAATCCCATATCCTACTATGCTAACTCAATCTTGGATTTTGGCTATTTTCTTCAGATTTCAACAGGATTTTCAGATCCCACCAGCTGCCTACCAAATTGTTGCATCACCATGCTTTGCCCCCAGCCCTTTCACAGGCGATTGAGAAGCACTGCTTGTGATCATCGCAAACCCAGTTTTCTGTGATTATTTGGTCATAATAAAGAACAAGGCAGGAAATAAAAACACATGCACAAAGAAGAATAAGAGGGAATGAGAGGGGACATTTGAGCTAATTGAATAAAGATTACTCCAATAATGCCATAATCAAATTATTCAAATCTGGTCTAAAGCAGACCAGAGAATGGAAAAGTAACCTCTCCCCCTACCCCCGGGTCTAAAATTCCCCATATTCCTACAGACAGCTTCACACCCAGTCTAAGTCCATTTACCTATCCAATATTTTGGTTGCCATCTCCACTGAATTTAAGGCCCCTTCACAATCAATTTGCACATCCAGAAAAGCAGCTGAGTTTTTATACATCTTGATTGCTAATTTGGGATTACTATAATGGATTATACACTGTATTGCTTCTTAAAACAGCCCAGAAATGGGGGTCAAGCATAAAAATAAAATAAAATAAAATAACTTGATTACAAGGATGGGTTAGTATTTCTGTAGCATGCCAGTAACTTGCTGTCTGCATTGGCTGCCTATTTCTGAGTCCAATTCAAAGTGTCAGTCTAAAGCAATGGTTCCCAAACTCGGGTCCCCAGGTACTCTTATCTCTTATCCTTATACTCCCAGGAGGCCAGGATTTCTGGGAGTTGTAGCCCAAGAACATATGGGATCTCAAGGTTGGGAACCACTGATCTAAAGCTTAAAAGATATTAAGTAGCTTAAAGGCAAATACTTGGAAAGAGTAGTCCCTTCTCAAATTTATCTGAATAAACCCTACTCCAAGTCCATTCTCTAGGTGTCCCTGCCAAATGCACTTTATTTGTTCACGATATAAAAACATTGGTTACTGAAAATGTAGTATTTTGGGATTTATTTTGGAATTTATTTTGGGATTATATCGGCATGTATAAAACTCTGAATTACACAATCCAAGCAGCATAGGGGGATCTATCTATTGTTTTCGTGCTATCTGATAGTGTAACTCTCTCTGGTTCTACAGTATGTGTTTGTGTGGGTTAATCTGTATATCTTCCAAGCTCTGGATGTGAAGTGATTTAGATCAGTGTTCAGTAATCTGATTACAGCATATATCTGGTTCTCTCTCTCTCTCTCTCTCTCTCTCTCTCTCTCTCTCTCTCTCTGTGTGTGTGTGTGTGTGTGTGTGTGTGTGCGCGCGCGCGCGCGTGTGTGTGTGTGTGTGTGTGTGTGTGCGTGTGTGCGCATATTTTTAAAGCTCTGGATGTGAAGTGACACCTATATAAAATAAAGATATATAAGAATACTAGTACACAAATGAAAGAGCTCCTTGCATACAGCCCTTAAAGTCCTACAATAGAATATGTATTCAAAGGCAGTTGCATAAGATCCACCTGTCCCGTGCCCAAGCCTATTGAAATTCTACTGCCTAACTCAAGGTGGCAAAGGCCTTACCATCCTCCCAGGAAATGGCAGCCTTGCCATCCCTAGCTATCTCCTGTTGTTCCTAACATTTAAAAAAAAACCTGGAACCACAGCCCCTTTCTAAGATTTCCCTACTCACTCTGCTGGACCAAGTTGTCCATAGGCGATTACAATAGCTGAAGGTGTCTGGACACTTCACAAGACATCCCTTCAAGTCATAAAATCTAGAACACAGTGAAGAATAATATAAAACCTAAATGAACATAAAGCCAATAGTATCCCAAAGATCTGAACACAAACATAAATATTGAAAAGTTGAGGACTTAAAAGCCAGGGAGGAAACAAATATCCAGGGGGTTCTGGGAAAATCAGGAGGTAGGTGGCAGGACAGACTTTCTATGGGAAACCTTCCACGAGGTACAGTACTTCAAACACTTTTCTTACTGAGTGGCTCTTTTTTATTGAGTGTCTCTTCCCACCCCCATCTAGAACTACCTTCTTCTGGTTCATACTGTCTGTATTTTTAAACATTTGCTTCAACGTCCATGATGGATATTAGGGGAGTGCCTTTATTCCGCACTGGGCCTGATTTTCTCATTTACGTTCCAAAATTATGAGATGCACTGGCTTTCTTACAGGCCTGAATCTTTTCAAAATAGATGGGTACATATGTGTGCGTATGTCAAAGTTTTCAGGCCCTGCCATTCCCCCAGCTTTCTCCATGAACCGTCTTGACCTCTGATCTAAATCCAAAAACAATAGGAAGGCTCCAGATGCAGGACCCACAGGTGTTTCTACTCTAAATTGTAGGTGTTCAGACTCCTATGGGGAAAGGTGCCATTTTCCACGGAACTTTCTTGGCAGGTAACCTGCCTGTGATGTCAAAGAAAATGAATCATCACAATATATAGAGCCAAGTAAAACAGATAAACATTTAGGAAATAAAATACCAAACAAGTCAATCTACTGATTCATTTTGTTCTGGAAATCCCCAAGGTCTCAGGTTTCTAATCCTGGCCCTTGTTTTGCACTTCTTTCTCTGTCTTTGCTGAAGAGCCCCGTTGTCTCAATGTGCAAGTGTAACTGAACTATCATAGCCAGAGGAAGTATTATTCCAAGGCTCCAGCTGTATTGTCCAAGCCCATTCCTGGAATTAACTTAATCTTACCCCGAAATGGGGGGCAAAGAGGTGAAAACTGGATGCATCTATATTCCTGACTGATTCCAGCCTCTTAGAAATGGTCTCTTGTGGGCTTTCCAGTCTTGAATCCAGATAAATTCTGTTAGCTGGAGACCTTTATTGTGCTGGACAGGTGGTTAAGAAGTCAAAACGAGAGACCAGCTCTCAGGCTGTAAAAAGTTGTGAAACAGCTTTATTCTGGTCTTAAAAACACTTGACACATTTTTGACACCCAAGCCTTCTTCAGGAAGGCGGTCTCAGAATGGACCAGGACCAACAGGCTCAAACTGAACCTGGAGAAGACCGAGGTTCTGTTCTTCGGGGTGCCCTCATCCAGGTACAATGGCCCCCTCCCTAAGCTGGGGGGAGTTTCCCTCCAGCCTACAGACAGAGCCAGGAATCTGGGTGTGGTCTTGGACTCAGCCCTCTCCCTGGAAGCCCAGGTGATGGCTGTCTCCAGGGCTGCTTTTTTCCACCTCCGCAGGATCACCCAGATCTGTCCGTACCTCGATGAGTCCTCCCTGAGGACAGTCGTGCAGGCCCTCATGATCTCGAGGATCAATTACTGCAACACAGTTTACGTGGGGTTGCCCTTGACCCTTACCCGGAGACTCCAATGGGTGCAGAATGTGGCGGCCAGACTGGTGGTGGGTGCTCGTAGATACGATCACATAACCCCAGTTCTGGCATGCCTGCATTGGCTGCCCGTGGCTCTCCGGATAAGGTTCAAGGTCCTGGTTTTGGTTTTCAAAACCCTCCATGGCTTGGGTCCTTAATACCTGTCAGAGCGTATCTCCCAGAGGTCAACTGAGGTCAGGCCCACTCGAATGTCACAGGTGCGCTCACTCAGGGTGGCCACTCCTAGGGAGGCGCGGAGGTCGGTTATGCGCAACCGTGCCTTCTCTGTTGTGGGCCCCTCACTGTGGAACCACCTTCCAAGTGAGCTGCGCCTTGCACAGTCCCTGCCCACCTTCAAAAAAGCTTTGAAAGCCTTGCTTTTTAAGGAGGCATATGACGACCTTTTATTTTTTTTATTTTTTTCCCCCCCCCCGATGCATCTTGCTGAGGGCTTCCCCCTCTTTTTATGTTTTTTTGCTTATATTGTTGTTTCTACTTGTTTAACTTTTACTTGTTGTAAACCGCTCAGAGTTCCTGTTGGAAGATGGGCGGTATAGAAATGAAACAAACAAATAATAATAAATAATATAGAAATACATTGGTTTGTAAACAGCAAGTTCAGGACAATTGTCTAGTGCTCTTTTTCATATTCATACAGACATTATTATATCAATGAATATGCTTTCAGTATATACCTCCTGAAGAAGGACTACGTGCTCAAATGTGTAGAGCATTTAAAAATCAGAATGACTGTCATTTTCAGAACAGTAGGCCTGTCAAGTAGCCAACACCACAAAGACATCATGGGCAAAGCTCTCCAGTTCTGAAACTGGCAGACTTTATAAAGTTAGAAAAGGTAACTATTTTTACAAATTCGACCCAATTCTACCAAGAAATCAGAAAGTTGTTACCGGTCCTTTCTCCTTGCAATTTTTTAAAATTTAAAGCTGCTTAGGAAAAACACATGGTTCAGAATAGAAACTATAATACCCTCTTCAATGCAATGAAAAGGACCGTTCAGGCCAAAACAAAAGAAACATTTAAAAAGAGATAAAAGTGTTGCAATACCTTCGTGCCTAACTATTATGTTTTAATATAAACTTTCATAGAACTTCTTAACCAATGAAGTTTTCACAGAAAGAGGACTCCCCCCCCCACTTTTTTTTAAAAAAACTTGCTCCCTCTCTTCCACAGAGCTGAGGGAGGAAGTAAATTTATATACATCTTGCTTCCAAGAGGAATTTTTAAAATTTTCTCGAAGTGATGCAGGGTACCAGCACTGCTCTAATTGAAGTACTCTATCTATCTATCTATCTATCTATCTATCTATCTATCTATCTATCTATCTATCTATCTATCTATATCTATCTATCTATCTATCTATCTATCTATCTATCTATCTATCTATCCAAGAATATTCTCCAGACAGGTCTGTTCAAAGATACTCACCTGGTGGAAATAATGTATTTCCTGGATCTTCTATTGGCAAGGATGGACATATAGATTAGAAAGTTTCAGAGATTTACAAAATGAAAGCAAATAATTTTATAAAAAGTATTTTTAAGCTCATTGTAGTGTACTACCTAACAAGCCTATTATCCACATAACAAATCTATTCAGGCCATTGTTCATCATATGAACTTATGGGTGACATAAGGTCAAACTGAGCTATAAAATGGAGGACTTGCAACTAGCTTTCCTCAGACTGATGAAGCTGTTTGAATGAACAGTGAAACATTTCAATCTCTCAAGAAAAGAAGACCAGTTTCCATGACTCACCTTCCAGATCATTCATTAAGGGATCCTTCTTATCATTTATATTTTTTCTGCATTTTCTTTGGGCCACCCTATTTGTACTGCTGGGCATTTCTCTGGTTGCAGGCTGTTTCTCTGTTGGTTGATCATTCTGTCATTGTGACAATAGAACAAAACATTTGTTTTCCATTTTAGAGCATCTAAAGGCTTTTGCGGAGGTATCAATACACAAAACTGTTGCCTCTTGCCTACATAGTAGGGGCAAGGTCAAACTCAAGCCATTATTGTCCACTTTTTTTGCACCGTTGAGAAAAACTAGCCACAGAGCAGAGGGAGAGGGCAATTTCATAGCTGCTACTCATTCAATGATGATTATTTTGAGACACAGGGTTTAAATAGGCCTTCTTCAGAGGGGCTCCTGCACACAGTACAAATGGCTGCTGCAACCTCTCTTTCTCTGTTCTCATATATAAGAGTTAAAACCTGCTTTTAGCTCAATTAACATAGGTTAAGGGTAGATATATATTTGTTCCCTGATTTGAGGGCAGGACCATTGATTTTTGGAATTTCTACTCAGGACATCAACAACTATCCTACCACCATCAACGATGCTATCACGAGAATGTTACAATTATGGATTGTACAAAATAGCATATGTTTTCTCTAGCCTGCCTGAGGCACAATGTTTAAAATGAATACTGTAAAGCTTCTGCTCACAACCTGGGCTAAGTCCTGACAGATTTAGGTAGGTGACTCAGCCTTCCATCCTTCTGAAGTCAGTAATATGAATAGCCAGCTCACAAGAGGGCAAGGTGTTGTTTCCATGATTATGTTGTAAACTATCCATAGAATGCTTTACAACAACAACAACAACAACAACAACAACAACAACAACAACAACAACAACAACAACAACAACAACAACAACAACAACAACAACCAGAGAGGCTCATGAAAAATCAACATGGGCTGTAGTCTATGCCAGTAGAAGCAGTTAATGTTTGTTTCATGTGTGCTGGAAATCCACTTCAGGCTTTAGTCTGAACTTGACCTTTTCAAGAGCTATCCAAAGGGCAGAGTGAATCCTCAAAATTCTTTCAGAACTTTGGATAGTTCCTGAAAAGCTAAACATGGACAAAAATTCTACTAGTCCACCTTCATGCCCAGCAGTGCCCTTATACACACCTCCTTCAATCAATTTGCTTCTCTCTTCAGTTGCTTCTCTCTCCTGCTTATGAAATACTTTTTCTGGTCTCTTGACTTCCTGATACATATGTTAGTAGCTGCAAAATGTGTAGCCTTTGTCAACTTAAAAGCCAAGCCAAACCATAACAAACCCACATGGATCACAATGTAGGGACACATTGTGTGTTGTGTCATTACAGTCATGACTGACTCTTTGTGACCCCATGTCCATGGAGTTTTCTTGGCAGGAATACTGGAGTGGTTTGCCAGTTCCTACTCCAGGCGCCTACAGCACCGGGTATTCCTTGGTGGTCTCCCATCCAAGTACTAACCAGGGCTGACCCTGCTCAGCTTCCGAGATCAGGCAAGATTGGATGTGCTTAGGGCATATAGGTAGCTCAGGGACACATTAATACAGGGAAAATGCTTTCTTTTCAAGTAATGACTGGAATCTAGGGATGGGGGTGATGGGGGTGGCATACTTGGAGGCAAGGTTGGTGTTTGGTGTGTGCACGCTTTGACCATTTAGCCCTTGTCTAGCACCCCTTCTGCAAAATAGCATTTTTATTTCTAATTTAAAGAACCAGTTACAAATTCCACTCTCCCCAGGACCACCCCTTCTCACACCTCCATGGCTGTATCAACATTGTACGTCCTTGGCTTTTTAAATCCATGTTCCTTTCCCATCTGACATCATCAATCCCTAAAGGTTTGCTTCAATTAAAATAGTGTTCCCTAGCTAAGGGAAAGCCTGTGCTTTGAACTAAACCAGGGAAAGTCACTCTTGCACAAGTAGGGGGTTCCATATTCCTTATGTTGTATTTATTTTTCCTTTGGATATTTTTATATGCTCTCTTCTCCTCCCCCCCCCATATTTTTTCCCTTAATGAAACAGTAACCCAGTAATATCCAAACCCTACCTTTCAAACCCACAATGTTTAGGTAGCCCCTAAATTGGCCAAAACAAGTTTGCCCCACCCTAGAACAGACTGGAGTCATTTTCTAGCTCACACACCCTCCCTTCAGTCATTGGCCCAGTCTCTTTGCATGCCTGTTAAAAGCATACTTCTGTTCTAGGCTCAGAGAACAGGCTAAGGGTGATGAAATAGAGACAAGCTGCAGTAGGTAAACACAAGAGAGCTTGAGGCTCACCTTATGAAGCGAAGCAAAATAGCTGGAACTGGTGGGCATTTCATTTTTGTACTAGTCAATTCTAAACAGACATCTCTGTTACATACACATGGTCTCAGTTTAGGGATGGACAAACTGGTCCATTTTAGGTTGCCTGTTTTCATTCATCCCCAATTAGTTTCACGATGTCTTTCGGTAGCTCATTTGGGATGAATGCTTACACATTTTCCAATCAGGTATTTCTTAACTTATAACTGTTTTCAATTATTTTTCATGGATATATGCATTTTATAAGCACCCCCCCCCTAATCCATGCATCTTTGCACACAGGTTTAGTTAAGACCATTGCATTACAAAATTCTGAATACCGGTATTAATGCAGGAAGTGCATGGTGGCTCCTGAATCGATTCACAGTGTATGAGAAAAGGAACCACACAAAAGTCTCATGTCCCTATCTCAAGATGAATTCTCACCAAGAACAGGCAGTGTCCCTAGTTTGGATCACATGAAGTGGATGAGGCAATGGTGTTTAGAGGAGGGCTTCAGATTTGTCAGGAACTAGAGAACAGTTGCACTTGAACCATGATGGGACCAGATTGCTGGCACTCAACATCAAAAAGGCTGCAGAGCACCTTTTAAACTGATTACTGAGGGAAAGCTGATGGGAGCTGGGCAGCATCTGGTTCAGGAAAGTGTCTACTTGAGAAGTGAGAAGGATGCAATAATTACTGAGCAGAGTGAGGAGCTAGTCACCAGCACTCCAACAGAAGGATGGAAGAGGCCGGCTAATAATGCAATTGGAATCAAAAACTGCACCAGAAAAAGCATCTATAAATGCTTGTATGCAAAGGCCAGAAGCCTCCTGAACAAAATAGGGGAGCTGGAATACTTAACAATAGATAAAAATACTGATATTACTGGCTTTCTGAAACCTGGTGGATGGATGATAACCATTGGGATACAGTTACCCCAGGCTATAAACTGTACAGGAAGGACAGGAAGGGGCAAATGGGAGGTGTGTAGCCTTGTATGTCAAATAAGTGATAAAATTGTATGAATTGGAATATCCAGGTAATTTGGAGTCACCATTAGAAACTCTGTGGGTAAGAGTATCAGGCCACAAGGATGGCCTAACAGTAGGCATATGCTATTGGCCTCCGACCCAAGTCCCGGAGGGAGACTGGCAGTTGGAGAATGTTGTAAAGGAGGCATTCAAGAAGGGAAGCCTGGTTATAATGGGGGACTTCAATTACCCTCACATAGACTGGATGAACTGTTGTTCAGCATATGATAAACAGATAAAGTTCCTAGTAGAGATGGGCACATCAAAAAATGACATTTTGGTTTTTCATTTTTCATTGCGGGTCCGTTTTGGTTCGTTTTCATTTTTCGTGAATTTTTTGAAAAAATTTCATTTTGTTTTTTTGTTTTTTGTTTTTACCCGCTTTTTGCGTGACTTAAAGCATTTCCGCACGCGGATGTCCCCCAATGCCTCAGACCAGAGGGAAAACACTAAAAAAATGATGCTGGCAGAGACACAGTATAGACTAGGTACGTAGGGAGGCTGCAAAGGCAGTGGCGGGCGTTGCCCAGGGTGTAAGGCAGCCGCAGACTGACTGCACTGTGGGGCAGGAGAGGGTACTCACCGAGAGGTACGCACTCACACAGGGAGGCTGCAAGAGAAATCTCTTCTTTCTCTCCCCTAACAGCCAGGCTGCAGCCAGCAGGAACACAGAGACACACACCTGCCTGGCTGGCCTAAAGTAACGAGTCACAGAGACAGCAATCCCACCCTAACTCCCACCGCAGACTGCAAGGAGGACGGGGGGCTGCCAAAGCTTTTTATGCCCTCTGTGGCTGACACACCTACCCAGTCTGCAACCTGGGCATGCTATTGGTTGAAATTGTCCAAGAATTTACATGAACCCATCACGTGGCTTGCATCCATCTTGTGGCTGGAATCCATTTTGTGTCATCCTTAAAGGGAAAAGAAAAAATACATCACAATGGGAGAAAGATAAAAACAAACGTTTTAAGGACCGCATACCCCTAGTAGGTAATACTTTCAAAAATGAAATTTCCCAAAGATAAGGAAACTAGTAAAAAAGAAGCTGAAAGGGAAAACTGAGGAGAGTCCAAACACTCCAAGAAGCATGCAGTTTGCTCACAAAAACAATAATAGAGGCCCAATTGGAATGCATACCCCAAAGGAAAAACGGCACTGACAGGTTCAAGAGGACTCCGGTGTGGCTTACAGGAGCTGTTTGGGAAGTGATCAAAAACAAGAAAAGCTCATTTAGAAGATGGAAGGCTTGTCCAAATGAGGACAACATAAATTCTGGCAGAACAAATGCAAGGCAACAATCAGGAAAGCAAAGCACGACTTGGAGGAGCATATGGCTAAGAACCCTCACTTACTATCTGATGCCACAATGGCTGGGCCTCTTCACTCTTGCACGATGGTGCCTAAGAGGTGACTCGACTGAAGTTTTTAAAATCATACACGGCATGGACAGAGTAGATAAGGAAAAACTGTTTCCCCATCACACAACACTAGAACTAGGGGGCACTCCATGAAACCAAACAAATAAGAGAAAGTACTTCTTCAACCAAAGGATCATTGGTCTATGGAACTCCCTGCCAGAAGAAGTAGTGACAGCTGTTGGCCTTGACAGCTTGAAGAAAGGATTAGACAAGTTCATGGAGAACCAAGGGTATCAATGGCTATGATGATGGATGCCTAAGGACAACCTCTGGGTTGGAGAGATAGGCAGGATATCTCTCAAAGCCATTTGCAGGGAAATCATTAGCAGGTGAAGACAACTGCTTGGGAATACCCTGAAGTAAATGCCGAACCACTCTGTGAGACAGAATGCTGGATTGGATGGGCTGTGGCCTATTCCAGCAAGGCTGTTCTTATCTTCTTATGTTCTTAAGATAAGAGGCTGGTTATTTAAATCCACCTTCATTGGAATATTACTTGCACATAAAGATGTTAGGCAAGAAAAGGTGTAATGGCTTAACCTTCTCAATGATATGCTATTTTTTTTACATGATAAAGCTTTTTCTTCATAAGAAAACATTCAACTGCATGACCCTCTCATCAGAGATCTAAACTGGTCCAGTAGAGTAATTTTACTAGATCATCTTAATGTGCAGAGGTCATTATACGGGACTGTGTTCTTTGTAAATGTAGGAATGATTATGATATTTCTGTAGGTGGAAAGATATCTGAGGCTGCACCATGACAAGTGGAGACATGGCAAGCACTGAAGTCTGTCTCTTACAGTGGATATAACACCCCTGTTAAAATGTCTTCACTGTGTTCCATGGTAGATCTAATGCCTTGGAAATTCTTCTGTACCCTTCTCCTGACTGATGCCTTTTAACAATGAGATCCCTCTGATGCTTTGGAAGATCTCTGCAGACCATGGCTTCTGCTGCAGGATGTAACTAAGAAAATGTTAGGAAAAACCTACCAGCACAGCTGAACTTTATTTGGGATTCCTCAGAGGCACTTTAAATGGTCCCAGGTGTGTTCTGACTAGAGATGGGCACGACTCAAAAAAATAATTTTTCGTTTTTCGTTTTTCGTTTAGGGGGATTTCCTCAGGGGTTTTTTTTGCACATTTTTCATTTTCGTTTTGTTACGAAACGTCCCATTTTTCGTTTGTGCATTCTTTTCTGATGTGTCTGCCTAACTTAACACAAAAATTTTTAGTTTGAAGGCGATTGTTTTTTTTGAAAAACTGCTGAGCAAACAGCTGAAAAAACAGAAAACGAAAACAAAAATTTCGATGAGTCGTATTTCAGTTTTTTTTTTTTTTCCTTCCTCCACCTCAAAAGATTTCAGTGTGAGTTGTCACTCCACCTTGATATTTCTCATTAAACAGTTGTGGGTCTCAAAAAGTTCTGAAATGATTTATCTTTGTCTCATTTATTTACGACACAAACACTTGGCATTTTAACAGGGGTGTGTAAACTTTTTATATCCACTGTATGATTTGGTAGTCATATAGAGAGAAGATCATGGCATGGGAGCCCATGAGTAGATTATTTTATTACTTGAGCACCTTAATTGTGATGTCCATCTTAAGAAACATCCACTGTGGTGTCAGTAGATTCCACCACTGTCTTGTATTATACTGTATATACACTGCTCAGCGTTTAAAGCTACTGATCGCCACGGAGGGCAGGAACTGCATTATTTTGTGGTTCTCACACCTCCAGGTGTTCATTTCACCAAGAGTTTTGCTCCTGGTATATCTCACAGATACTTCCAGGCCTCTACTGAGAATGAATTACAACAGCAAGCATTGAGTAGAATACAGCCAAAACTACTGTATGCTGTAGAGATGGGCGCAAAATGCCAAAATGGTGTTTTGTTTCATTTTTTGGGGGTTTTTTGCTTAGTTTAAAACAACAGAATTTTTTTTAAAAAAATTCATTTCTCATTTGTTTCATTATTCATTTTTTTATTTTAATTTTTTTTTAAAAAACTTGCACCAACCAGCTGGCCCAGGGGCCAGGTCAGCACGTTTTAAATTTTTTAAATTTTTTTTCCTTGCGCCAGCCAGCTGGCCTGTGGACTGGGTTGGCACTTTTATATTTTATTTTATTTTATTTTATTTTATTATTTTATTGTTCAAGTGGCGGCCAGCCAGCCCGTGGGCCGGGTCAGCATTTTAAAATTATTTATTTATTTATTTATTTATTGTTCAAGCACAAGCCAGCTGGCATGAGGGCTGGGTCGGCGCCTTTTTTGTTGTTGTTGTTGTTGTTGTTGTTGTTGTTGTTGTTGTTGTTGTTGTTGTTGTTGTTGTGTTGTTCAAGCGCTGGCCAGCTGGCCCGCGGGCTGGGTCGCTGGTTTTAAAAAAATATATTTTATTTTATTTTATTCCTCAAGTGTTGGCCAGCTGGCCCGTGGGCTGGGTTGACACTTTTTTTAAAAAAAAAACTCAAGCGCTGATCAGCTATAGCGTGGGCTGATCATTATTATTATTATTATTATTTTGCAGGAAGGAGGCCTCCTGGCCACCTTGGAAGCCCTCCCCTTGGGGGCTGGATGGCAGCAGCGGCGAGTCCCCGGCTCGGCAACGACAGGGAGGTAAGAGAAGATGCCAATGGGGAAACGAAAACGAAATGAAATGAAACAAAAATATCTGTTTTGCTTCATTTTGTTTTTTTTTGTGGGGGTGGTTTATTATTCATTTTGTTAGGTAACGATATGAATAACGAATAATGAAATACAATTTTAATTTGTTTCATGCCCATCTTTAGTTATGCTGACAGGAAACAAGAACTGAAATAGTAACATGCTCAGGGGAATGTTTTAACTCTAGGCATTTTGTGAACCGAACATGCTTCAGAGAATGAAGGGTCACATGGAACATTTAAAACAAAGTTCCTTTAATAATTATTTAAAATGTTTTACCCTGCATTTTTCTTTAAAAAGGACCCAAGGTGGCTGACATAATCAAAAACACATTAAAAGGTCCTTTTTCATATGGTGGATGGTATAGGAACATGGATGGCCAACCTATGGAGGTGTTTGAGCTCACCAGCTCAGCAGCACAAGTGCCCAGGCGAAACCTTTGTGGGCCCTTGTTTTGCCAATCCTGTTCATGAGATGAATGCTCCTTCTGTCTGCCAAGAGAATCGGTCCCATTTTTCTCTAATCTACCTGCCTTTGTCCACTTTAGTTGTATTTAGTTGGTAGGTTGCATGCCAAGAGGCCTGTTTGGGGAAGAATCTGTCCCTTTCAAGTGAAGCCAGGAGATTCTTCCGGCGTCTTCCATTTCAAGTTTATTGAACTGGTTCATTTAGAAACAGCTCAGCCATGCTTTAGAAACTGAACTGTTTGAAATAATGTTCCTTCTTCCTCTCCCAAATTCCCCTCCCCTGGAACGGGACAAAAAGAGGCTCATTTTAATGCCTTATCTCCAAAATAGTCTGCAGACCTGGGCCCATGTTTCCAACATCTACTCCTGCCCTGAAACTGTGGAGAATTTACAGTGGGTGGTGTTAGAGTACCTGCTCTAATAATAAAAGTAACAGCAGCAGCAGCATTGTTGTTTACGTTGACAAAAATGCAGAGAACCTACTGTACCTGTGTGTTTGTGTGTGTGTATGTTCAGAGTAGGAAAAAAGAGACGAGTTGCTATTTTGAGATGATTATTCAGTGCAATTGAACTAATGACTTAAGTTCTTATGTTCTCTTCCTGTAAAACTGACTTTCTCGGACAGCAAATTGTGCTGGAAATGTGGTCTCTGGCAGCATTACCAAGAATAGCTGCCCTTTAGCACACGTGGTGCTGGTATGTGGGACTCCCTTCACTTTCTCTGAGACCAAAGAGGTGGTGAGGTGGGTGGAGACCGAAACACCCTTGGGCTGAGCAAGAAATTTTGCTTTAAATGTGACGACTGTTTCATTTCTCCATATATTAAATCTATAGCCTGATCTACCCCAAAGGCTTGGGATGAATAACAGTATGCTAAAAAACATGAACCCAGCCTGTAATGTAAAATAGAGAAAAATCAAACCAATATTCAAATTATAATGATTGAGAGGTTAAGTATCAGTCCAAATACCAAAAGCTGCTACGTTGAGGCTCAATATTTTGCAAAATGCAACTTCTGTAAGCAATAGCTAAACAAGCACCGGCCATCTCTGCACACTCATGTGAAGCTACATTGACACGTGGGTGGTAGGCCTAGCAAAGCATTTCATTTGACACTGTGGTGTGATCAGTAGCAACACATAGCCAGAGTTCTCATCCAAAATTTGTCAGGGGAGCTGCTCCAGTCATGATCCTGTAACTGGGATAGAACATATTCCAGGAGGTGCACCATCATATATGCTAGCCTAATGCCCTTGGATGTTTTAGGGTTTATGTAGTGTCTCCTTGAACTGAATTCTTTTGGTGTTTCACACACAGCCCTGTCTTCCCGAGGAGGGGCATGGCCAAGGAATACAGGTGGAAAAGCCAAATAGTTTCTGCACCCACAGGAGCTGTCACCTGAAACAGATGACACTTTCTGCCTAACAGGCAGTCTCCTTGGCAGCAGGATGCCAGTTTTTGTCCTGACCTCAGTTGTAGAAAATCTAGTCAGGTAGAAGAAAAGATTTAGCACTCTCATTTCTATATCCTGTCCTCCTGTCACTCCTTAGGAACTACTCATTCAAAATCCAGGTTCTAAGAATGGGGTCTTGGCTGAACATGCTGTTCCATCTTTTCTCTCTACTCAAACCACTTTGCATGGGTTTAAGGACAGCAAAACACAACCTCTAAACTATTGACATCTCAACCAAAGAGTCATCCAGGAAGGATGAGCATGTGACAAAGGACCTGTTTGATCTTCTAGATTCATGATGACTCTAAGGAACCAGAAGGGTGGAGCTCACAGATACAGATACTGGACCTCTAGGGACCTAGGAGCTAGAGCCTGCAGATGATGGGGAATCAAAAGCAATCTGTGGAGGAAGTGGGACAACCTCCCAGCCCTTGCATGTAAAAAAGTCTGAAGGCATAAGCGGGCTTTTAAGCCACAAGGTGACAGGGCCAGCTGCAGGAGAGGTCTTCTTGCAATTAAGTGGTCTTCTCAAGAGTGCTATCATTCTCCTAGGGAGATCCATGGGCCCAACCCTGGGGCTCAGTTCTTCTTTGCCACCTGAACACCTTTAGCTATGCAGTGGTTAGGTCTTCAGCAGCACAGCAGGGTTCCAGCCTACAGTGGCTGGAAGCAACTTGACTGATGGCCTCTGCCATGTTCCTGAATCCCTTGCTTTGGATTACCAGGACCTTGTGTGACCATTTGGACTGTTTTTGGTTTGCCTTTTCTGGGTGTCTGGCTTTACTGTTCCTGCTTCCTCAGTTTCACCCTTTCCTGGTCTGGGAATTTTACTAGAGCAACAGCTTTGTTTCTCCCTCACCCACTGCGGACAAGGTCATAAACTGCATCACAGTATTATAATAACTCATATTCTAATTCTCTGGGATAAATCTCAAAATGGCTTGGAGCATGTTTCCTGAATGTCAAGGAAAAGGCTGCTGTCTTCTTAGCAGGTGGAGTTGGTCAAACATTCTTGGCTAAACAGAAGAAAGGGCAGCCAAATCTCATCTATCTGTTCTGTCATGTCCAACTCTTAGTTACTTTGTGAATCAGTGCTCTCCACGCCTTTCTATCTCTTATGGCTTCTTTTAGCTCCACCAAGGTCATTCCAGTGTCCTTTCTGATGGCATCAAGCCAACAAATTGTTGGGTGTCCCCTTATTTTACCACTGACCAATCCCAGCATTATTGCCTTTTCCATTCCCGCCAGCTGGTCAACGTGAAAAATAAATAAATAAAAACTGCTGACTGGCCTCCCTGCAGGCCAACTGGCTGGTGGGAGTAAAAAAGAACCTGCTGACTGGCCTCCCCATGGGCGAGCTGGTTGTCGGGAGAAAAAAACCACTGACCGACCTCCCTGTGGGCCAGCTGGTCGGCGAGGGTAAAAACAAACAAACAAAAAACTGCCAACCAGCCGGCTGGTCCCAACAACCCCCGCCAAAAAAAAAAAGGAAAAAAAAAGAAATACGAAACATTTTTTTAAAAAAAATTCTTTTTGTAATAAAACTAAACAGGGAAAAGAAATGAAAAATGAAATGAAATGCCATTTTGGCATTTCGTACCCATCTTTAATTATAGTCATGAGGAAAGCCTTCAAATACTGCAAACATCTTTATTTCATATATGAATACTTTTATTGTTGTTTTGATCACTTTGACCACATTTCAAATATGAGAAAACTAAGGGGGGGTGGCATTTACAAAAAAGACCAAAGCTCTATAAATGGTCAAAAATGATGACAAGATTGGACAGACAAGGGTCTTTAAGCATCTTGGTGTTGTCTTTCAAGAGACTGGCACTCAAAAGGTATGTGCAGAATAGTTTCCCCAAGCAGTGCAAAGATATATTTCTGCAATACTTTTTTCTTTCTCTTTTCTTTGCACTTAGGTGTTCTCTTCCACCTGGTTAAAAATTGTTGCAGGTCAGATCTCTTAGGCAGCTTCTCTATGGTGCACAATTGGGCGTTATTTTCCTTTTATTCCCTTGTAACTAATTAAAACAATATTTCTGAGAGCTATCCTTCAAGTACCCTGCTGGGTCTCATATGTAGCTCTGTGGTTGGAGTTGGGGTAACTGAAGGGTGAATGTAGGGTTTAAGGGGGAACCACATCAGCTGTAGGGTTTGTTATCAAGCCAGACTTGACTTAAATCTCACTGGTTACTTGATTCATATTTAACTTGTATTTTTTCCCAGTGACTTGGACTCAACTTGTGACTTGGAACTCACCACCGCTTTCCTTTTATTCTGGGGGGAAAAACTTGTTTTTAATAGGGACTCAGGGCTTGGTACCAAAGGTTTAGACTCAGACTTGAGATTTAGACCCAAACATGTGCCAACACCCCTGTAGATTCCTGAAAATTCAAATATCTATGACCTCATGGGGGTATTGGGGCAATTTTGTGATGTTTTGAGCCCATCCACTCAGCACCTCTCTTCTGCACATTTTAACCAATAGATGACATGAGAGGAATTGTTCAGTAAATAAATAAATTTGTTTCATTAAACCCATTGTTTGATTTTAAAAAAAAATCCCACTGCAGCACCTTTTACATCCCGAAACTAAAACATTTACCATCTCGCTTCTTTGAGAGTTTGGCGTATGGGCAGTTTGCAAACCTGCAAAATGTCCTCAACCCTGCTGAGATCACCCCTGCCTCCTGCAGAAGGACAAGAAATAGGACTGCCTTTCAAAGAACTTTACAACAAAAGAACTTTTTCCTTGGACGCCTCTAATTTTGTCCTGCCAGTGTAACAGCCGGTTTGCATGTTCCGATGTGCCATCAAACAGTCAGAAGATGGTAAGAAATGTACTCAACTTTGGCTGAGCCTTAAATCTACTTGACTATGCCTAAATTTCAGCTTTTCTGTGGAATAAAGCCCGTCTCTAGAATCTGCAGATATGGAGCATTGTCTTTTTTGTGTGGATCAGCTCATTTTCCAACAGCTATTGACAGAACTTTGCAGTTGACACCATTCTTTTCGTTTAAAATATTACAGTAGCTCCAGCTTGAGTAAGTTTTTTTTTTTTGGCAAATCATATTGCGCTATGTTGCAATGGAACTTCTATTTTGAACAGGATACTCCTCTCATGAGTATGAAGGGATCGGGCAGGCCAAAAATCATACCATATGGAAAGATTGTGAAAGTGTGTTGGATATGGTTGAACACATGCCATGGGTAATCGCTAGAGACTACTGTTTCATGGTAAGCATCAATAAGAATTTGAAATGTGAATGACACAACATGCTTGAGCAGTAATGTCTTTAAACTAGACACCTTTCATTAAACACAAAGTACAACACATAGTGAGCTGCCTAGATGCCCTAAGCACATCCGATCTCGCTTGATTTCGGAAGCTAAGCAGGGTTGGCCCTGGTTAGTACTTGGATGGGCAACCACCAGGGAATACCAGGTGCTGTAGGCGCCTGGAGTAGGAACTGACAAACCACTCCAGTACTCCTGCCAAGAAAACTCCATGGACATGGAGTCATGTAGAGTCGTTCACGACTGTAATGACGCAACACACACACACACACACACACACACACACACACACACACACACACACACACACACACACACACACACACACACACCACATAGTATGGGATGTTTTGGTACACTGGAGCTGAGTAGAGCAGAGCTTGTTTGTTTATTTAATTAAAATATGTTTACCTTGCTTTTCACCTTAAAAAGGACTGAAGGCTGCTTACACCATTTCAATAACAAAATTTAAAAGCTAAAAGCAGTAAATAAGCAAGTGTTTAAAAATAAGTGAACAGATATTAGATTAAATGCAGTAAATAAAATAAATATTAAAAACACATTTAAAAGCAACAACACACAAAAACCCATTGAAAAAATGCTCTCTGACAGGCCTCCCCTAATGATCTTAACATCCAGGTGAGCTCATAAAGGAGATAGGGTTTATGAGATAGCTTGCACCAAAGTGGTTTAGTTCTTTATACTGTAAGTTAAAACCAGCACTTTGAATTGTGTCCAGAGCCACATTGGCAGCCAGTGGTATTACTGTAACAGGGAATTATATGATCCATATAACTAGACCCAGTTAACAATCTGGGTTGCACTGAAATTTGGACAATGCAAAAAGGTCCTCAGTCCTGCTGAGATCACCCACTCCTGCTGCAAAAGGACAAGAAGTACTTTCCAAAGTTAGCCCCATGTAGAATGTGTTGCAGTAATCCAGCTAGGATGTAACTAAGTCATGTGTCACTGTGGTTAGATCAGACATCTCCAGGAATTGTCACAGTGGGTGCACTAGCTTTAACTGTATAACAGACTCAGAGATGCATCCAAGAGTACACATAAGCTGTGCAACTGTGTTTTCAGAGGGAGTAACTTCACCCAGCACAGACTCAAACCCTATTCCTTTCAACTGATCTTGCCTGGATTAAATTTCAATTTATTTACCCTCATCCAGTCCATGGCTGACACCAGAAAGTGATCTAGAAAGAGCTTCCTTGGATTTAGATGATGATGACAGAGAGCTGGGTGTTATCTGCAGCCTAGTGAGACTGAACCCCAAAACCTCAGACAACCTCTTCAAGCAGTTTCATGTAGTTGTTAAAGAGCATAAGAAACAAAACAGAATGGCAGTGGCCAACAGTTAGGGTATCAAACAAGCATCTCCTTCAGCATCGTTTTCTGAGTTCTCCCCTCTAGAAATGACACGAGCCAGTGTAAAGTAGTACTTCCAAGAGCCATTCTAGAGAGAAAGTCTAGAAGGATACCATGGTTGGTGGTATTGAAGGTTGATGATGATACAGAAGAACTAACAGGGACACTCTCCTTCTGTCTAGTCCCTGGTGTAGGTCATGCACTAAGGGAGCTAAAGCATTCTCTGTCCCATAAGCAGGCCTGAAGCCAGATTGAAATTGATCTATTTAATCCAGCTCATCCAGGAACTGAGAAGCTATAATCTGCTTCAGATAGAGATGGGCATGGAATGGAAATATAGTGTTTTGATTCTTCGTAAGACTACAAATAATGGGGAGCTTTCCTTTTTTTATTTAACAGGGAGCCCACTGCCCTAAATCAAAGACCCTCAAATCTTCCAATCAATTTGCCTTTCAAGGAATGAACCCTCTGTAAACAACCTAGAAACCTAATAGCTAGCAGCAGCATGGAGAGATCGGAGAGATAAACAGAGCTGATCCGCAGGGAGGGAAGGAAAGAAAATATTTTTTAAAAAACCCTCCACAGTCCTACTTAAAAAGGAAAGGAAAGGAAAACAATCAGTTTAAATCAACTTGCAGACACAGCCAGCCAAGGGAACAGCTCAGCTCTTAGGTAGTTTCAGGCAGATCGAGATTGGAGATAAGCTACCTCAACAGTTGAGGCATGGGAAGAAAGGAAAACAAATTAATCAGTTTAAAAATAAACCTCTCAAGACGGCTGGATCAAGAGGCTAGGACGAATGGTTTCATTTCCAAAACAAAAAATGGTGTTTCGTTTTATTTCTTGATGACATGCTGTTTGCTGTTTCATTTTGCTTTGTAAGGTTTCATAAGCTTACAAAAATGACAAAACAGTGTGTCATTTTTTGTAAGGTGCCCGTCCCTAGATCCAGCACATTGCCGAAGAATGGGATGTTAGAAATTGGCCACCAGTTAGCCAGTATCATGAAATTCAAGGAAGGATTTTCCCACAATGGTCTTACTACTACCTCCTTTAAGCATGCTGGGATCCTACCCTGCAAGGAGGCATGCTCAATTCACAGACTTATAATAGATGAGTATTTCATTGTTTGGCTCAGTGGGGAATAAAATGTGGATCTCCCAACACAATAACCACTATATCTTACTGACTCACAGTGATTTACCCAGCAAAGTGGTAATTGTGAGTCTTCTGTCAAAGAGTTATTTGGGGCACCACACATTACTTGTGTTGCTTTATAAGATGCTGGTGGGAGGTGATACTATTTATATGGAAAACTTGTGTGGATCCAGCCAGTACTGCTAACAGACCTTTAAGACGTGTAAAAATAAAACATTAACACTGCAGTGAATCTTAGTTTCCTATAAATACAATTATCCTAAAAAATATCCATGTTTGTGGATCAGAGCTCAGAAAAACGACCTTTTGCTATACAAGAAAGTGCTAAGGTGAACCTGGAAAGGGGCACACAGAATTCTGTGTGATTAATTTTTGAATGGCTGACCTATATAACAACAAATATTATTTTAAGAATATAGTCTAGCTCAGAATCCCAAAGTGAGGTGTTTGGGAAGAGGGTGGAGTAACCACTTGGTCCCTTATTGAGGTCTTGATTCCAGTGCCTGCCATTCTACCTCCCCTCTCCCCAGATGGAGTATACGATTCCAAGGAAAGGCTCTGGTTTCTGCTTAGCTACTACAATATCTCCATTTTGCCACAGCAAATTTCTCATGATCCTAAGCCCCAGGAGACTGTGCTCTCAGGTCAAGATTCAGGAGGGATGAACAGAATGAGCAAGAACTGTCCGCTTCTTGGGAACATCAAGTGCAACCAAAACCATTCATGAAGTCCAGGTAGCAACATAAAAACAGGAGTGACACTAAATGGGTTTAAATCACACCAGGCTAAAATGTGACAGAAACATAGGCTGTTCTGTTACAGGCATCTAAGCATAATAATACTCAGCAGTGAGTCATTAGAACATTCTGCTGGACTGCACAAAGGAGACCGGGCTACAAATATGGTCTCAGCTGTCAAACCTAATGGGTGGGCTTGGACAAGTCATTATTTCCCAGGTTGATGTGACCTCACAAAGCTGTTCTGTTGCATGGGGCTAGCCCTCATGTACATGGTGAGCAATTTTTTAAGTATAAAATATAGCAAATTAAAGAATGAGTAGCTGTTTACTGAAATACAATTGCCCTGTCACTATTGCAGATCTACATTGCCAATATGATTATCCAAGCCAAAATTCTAGTGTTGTTGTTGTTGTTGTTGTTGTTGTTGTTGTTGTTGTTGTTGTTGTTGTTGTTGTTGTTGTTGTTGTTGTTGTTTTGTGTTTGTTGTCTGTCTGTCTGTCTGTCTGTCTGTCTGTCTGTCTGTCTGTCTGTCTGTCTGTCTAAGTTTTGCTAACACATTCTTACCTTGGTAGTGTCTAGCTGATCTACGTGACCCTATCTTGGCTACATGACAATGTGCCACAACCTGTTTCTGAAAGGAGTTTCTTGCATTTAAAGAAGTATTGGGAATGTCTTCTGCAGATATCAAATATTCACTTAAATTTTTTTTTCTACATGTCAAGACAAGATGTCCACATATAGTGAGAAGATGTAAACACATCATGGATAACCACATTTTAAAACACACACACACCAGTACAGTAATACCTCAGATAATGAATGCCCCTGATAACGAATTTTTCAGATAACGAATTGCAATTTCCAGGTATAGGGCTGCCTCAGATAACGAATGTTCCCTATGGGCTGCCTCGGATAACGAATCACAATTTCTAGGTATAGGTCTGCCTTGGATAACGAATTTTCCCCATGGACTGCCTCGGATAACAAATTTCCAGCATGCATCAGTAAAAAAGAGTTATCCCGGGTGGCATTGCATCTGTACCTTTGAAGTGCACTTTATAAAGAGTTTTGAGCAAAAAAACAGGTGTCTGTATCATTTTCCTAGGCTCTTCATTCCTATGGGAAACCGTGTTTCGGATAATGAATTTTTTCGGAGAATGAATTGCCTCGGAGAACTGTATTTTGAATAGTTTACTGGCAATGACAGAACTGGTCTATGTGCACTGATTCCTAGTCACATATGGATCCACATGTGAGTTACCGTCTGTGGACAGCACTAGTGGATGCTCATGGCCTGAGCTGGGAGTACAAACATTTTCAGCTGCCCAAAGGCAATACTGTATATTCTTTTTCAATGGATAATGACCCCCACAAATGAACTGCAAACATTTTTACCAGTTTTCAGACAGAGGCATATCCCTATAAATACATTTTGTGCTTATTAAATAATCACGTAAAAGCCCCTGTGACACATATTTCTGAATATTTGTTTGGCTATCAGCCATGTCTTTGATTCACACAGACACTCTTGGACTCAGGCCCAATGTGTTCATGGCATGCAACCACTCAGCATGTATTTGTATAGTTTCTCTCCCGACTCCACGCAAAACATGCTCTGCTCAGCAACAAGTCCCCGCAAAATCTGTTGAGGGTCTTCTTCACGAAAGCATCCAGAAGGGTGTTTTGCTCCCTTCTCTCCCCTCTCCCCCCCCCACAACCGCCCACTGCTCATTCTTCAGCTCACAGCAGAGTACTTAAACTTAATGAAGGCCAGATGTGAGTGTATGATCACTTCACTTTGCAGTAGGATTTGGCATCCCTCCCCATGTCTTCTTTCCCTCTTAATAACAACAAAAACCTGCCTCCCTGAGCTGGGATGAACCCATTTGAGCCACAACGTTTCTGCAGTTCCAAAGAATTTCTGCTTCACTAGTTGAAAACGAGAAAATTCCCAACTTCCAACCATGGACTCACCGGAAATCTCTAGAAGGAGCATCCAGGGAGAAAGCAGATGGTTTTGGCATGATTGGTTATGGCCAAACACCACCTTGGGTAGCCACTGCAGTCAGGTAGAACACAGTTTTCTGAAGCAAATTCATACTCTTCAATCAACACACATGGACCCTTCAACTCTCTTTTGTCGATGTCAGAAGCAATCTAGTGGTGCTTCTGGAGTGGAAGGACCAGTCCACAACATGCTGCCATTGTCCAGGAAATGCCCAAATGTGTTCATAGTCCCCACATTCTTCTGGGAGACTCCTTCTATGTCTCTTGGGCCCTTCAGCTAAATGCTCAAGATTTCAGGAGATCTGACTGGCTGTTTCTCCCCTTTCTCATAGCTGAAAGAAGGTGAAATTTAAATACATGAAACTTCACACTGATGATTGGGATTCTCCAAACAGCCTATATCTCAGGTTTATTTCATTTTTAAATGAATGTATAAATCTTAGTCAATTAAAATATGTCAGTAGTGTGGCATACTATTTTCAGTCACTAGGTGGAAGACTTCCCTAATCATTAGAAGGACCTACAGAAACCTGGTAAATTCATTTACTCAGTTCCCTATGTTTCTTGGTTGTTTCATCTTTAAAGTTCCCATTTTTTTCAAAGACATAAGGAGAATAGAGAGGGAAAGGAGGATGGGGAAGAGAAGCTAGAGTTCCCTCTGCCTTGTAAATGGAAGAGGACAGTGAGGAAAGGCAAAGGCTGAAAGAGTACAAAGATAGAGGGAAAAACCAGTGAGGGGGAAAAAAAGAGTGACAGATTAAAGAGAGGAGAGAAATAACAAAGATAATGCTGAGACAAAAAAAAATTCTGATGATCATTCTTATTCAATCTGATTATAGAAAATGTTTGTAAGAATATTGTCAAAGATAGGAAACTTTCAATGAAATCCTCATGGGTGAACTTCAGGATTCTTGTTCAGGATTGTTACTTATGTGGTGGGTGATAACTGTCTATGCATGTTTTGTTGTTCAATCTACAGCTATCTCTGGGGTAGCCAGCAACTCCTCACATTTTTCCTTTCTTTAAAACTCAGGAAGATAATTAAAAGTTAGTTTACTTGCTACTTATATACTACCCCCACAGCATCATAGCACTGCTTAAACTGCTGTACTCCAGACATACCTGTGCTTGCTACCCGGGGTTCAATTCCAGGTTGAATTCCACTCAGCCTTCCATCCTTCTGTAGGTGGGGGACAATGTGTAGCCTGCATAATTACTTGTAAGCTGCCCACAGAGTGCTTTAAGTCCCATAGGGCAGTATATAAGCAGCACAGTTTGCTTTGTTTTTAAAGCACTCCCATGGTACTTTTGCCTCCCACCCCTGTCAGGACTGTACTCGTAGGTCATGAGCAGAGTCTTGACTGCAGTTCAATCACTGCACCACAAGGTTCCTAAAATAACTTCTTCCATGGGGCTTTTTTTTTTCAGATTAGAACATGTGGGCAGCTAGGAAAGCTGCAGAGTGATTATGAGATGTGCTGTTATAAGCCATCAAGTTGCTTGTGATTTAAAAATGATACTATGACCACTATAAGTGACCACCATAGAGTTCTGTCATTAACAGTCCTAGTAAACTCTAAACCATGACTTCCTTTGTTTAGCAAACCCATCTTATCTTTGGTTTCCCTCTTTTTCTGCTGCCTTCAACTGCTCTCAGCATTATCTCTTCCGTCAATCTTATTTTCTTATGATGTGCCCATGGCCAATGGCAGTTTGTGTTTTGTGCCCTAGGCCAGACTAACTGCTTGCACCTCCCCCCCAAACCAATTTTCAAAAACAGACAAATTGTAGGAAAAATTTGCCTCTCTTAGGTCAGTTTGGTGACCCTCTGAGGTCAGATTTGTGCCCCTCTCAGGTCTTTGCTCTAGGTGGTTGCCTAGTTAGCCTAGTGGTAGCTCTAGCCATGGATGTGGCCAAAGTATAACAGGTTTAAAATGTTTCAACCATTTTTAATTCTAGAAAGAGTTATACTCTGATTTGATCCAGAACCCATTTATTTCTCTTTTGGATGTCTGTGATATCCACAAAGCTGCTGATTAATGCCACGTCTGAAAGAACTGACCCCCCCCCCAGCCAACAGCTTTCTTCACTGTCCAGCCAGTAATTTCATGTCATCAGCATATCCTAAATTACTGATGTTTCTTTTACCAATTTTTACTCCTGAATCTAATCCAGTTTTACCCATGGTACATAGATTGTACAGATAGAGAGATAAAACGCTCCCTTTGCCTAACATTTTGACCGTTTGCCTATAATATATCATTTTCCTTCTCCATAATCTGCCCTAACAGTAATTTCGTATGTGGACTACAAGTTATACATCAGGAAAACCTAGTGTTGTGGAACACCCATTTCTTTTAGAACAATCCAAAGCTTTTATGATTCATGTGGTCAAGCTTTTCTTTAAATCTGTAACAGACAGACTGATTTCTTCTGAAATTATTTAGTTATTTATTTTATTGGCAGTATCACCTCTGGTCCCACTTCCCTTTTTAAATACTCTATTTATGATAAAAACATTTGCTGTAAACTCTTTAGCATTAGTTTGTTTTCGTGGCAAATTATTGCAGTGGGGAGTGGAAAACAAAGACAAATACAGCACCATGAACGACCTACCTAGATAGATAGATAGATAGATAGATAGATAGATAGATAGATAGATAGATAGATAGATAGATAGATAGATAGATAGATAGATGTTTGGTGTTATTTTTGTTATTCATCTGTATTTGTTTGAAATGGTCAGAATTCACTTTCAAAAAAGTACCTACTATTGCAAAAGAGCCCTGAAAATGAGATGGAAAAATAGAAACCATCTTTATGGGGAGAACCTGGAGGAAATAGGAGGACAAATGATGCCATAGCATTGGGTTCATCTTTTTTCCTGAAGCAGAACACAATACCAGTCATGGTTTAGCTTCTTGTGGGGTTCCACAGGGGTCGTCCCTCTCCCCTATGCTGTTCAACATCTATGTACGGCCGTTGGCAGAGGTCATAAGGAGATTTGGAGTCTGCTGTCATCAGTACGCTGATGACACACAGCTCTATCTCTCCTTTTCCACCGGTGCAGATGAGGTGTCCAGACCCTCGACTAGTGCCTGGGCACAGTCATGGAATGGACCAGGGCCAACAAACTCAACTCCGAGAAGACTGAGGTTATGTTCTTTGGGACTTCCCCATCTGGCTATGGAGGCCCTTTTCCTACCTTGGAGGGCGTTTCCCTCCGGTCTTCTGACAGTGTCCAGAATCTGGGTGTAGTTCTGGACCCAGCACTCACTATGGAAGCCCTGGTGGCCGCTGTGTCCAGAACTGCCTTTTTCCATCTCCGCCGTATAGCCCACATTCGTCCCTACCGAGATGAGGACTTCCTCACGACAGTTGTGCAAGCGCTGGTGGTCTCGAGACTAGACTATTGTAACGCACTCTACATGGGGTTGCCCTTTACTCTCCTTCGGCGACTGCAGCGGGTACAAAATGTGGCGGCCAGGCTGGTGGCGGGTGTGCGCCGGTTCGACCACATCACCCCAGTCCTGGCTCATCTGCATTGGTTGCCCGTTGCATCCTGAATCAGATTCAAGGTCTTGGTTTTAATTTACAAAACCCTCCATGGCCTGGGACCTGACTACCTGGCAGAGCGGATCGACCAGCGGTCAACATCGGCCCGACCGACCAGGTTGTCGCGGACGCACATGCTGCGGGTGGCCACGCTCAGAGAGGCTCGGAAGACTTCCACTCATACCCAAGCCTTCTCTGTAGCTGGCCCTACCCTGTGGAGCCACCTTCCCAGTGAAGTGCACCTTGCAGAGTCCCTGCCAGCTTTTCGGAAGGCATTAAAAACTCTACTTTTCCGAGAGGTGTTTGGTGAGTAGTAATCCCCCCCCTCTCTTTACCCACCATCTGTTAACTGTTAATTTTCATTTTTTTATTTGCCCTGTTAGATCATTCTTGCTTTTAAATTGTTTTATTGTTTGATTTTATTTATATTCCTTTTGATGTAAACCGCCCGGAGTTCCCCTGGGAAGACGGGCGGTATATAAGCTCAACAAATAAAATAAATAAATAAATAAATAAATAAATAAATAAATTGGCAGTAAAATGTTTAAATAATAAATATTTAAATCAGATCTCCTTTATTACATACAGGAAGTACTCATGGTTTAAAAAAATAAAAAATATAGGCGATTTAGACTAACAGTGAAGAATTCACTACACAAATGGAACTATACAAATTGTTCTGTATAAACGGAACATTTTGAAGTCCCATACAGTCCCCTGGACTAATATATCACACGGCTTACAACCACCCTAAAAAGTTGTCCCATGAAAATGCACGCACCGACACAAAGTCCAGTTGATGTCGAATTGACTTCTAAAAACCCAAACCAGTTCCCAACTTATTTCAACAGTGTAGTTGCACCATTCATGAGTTAGAACTAGTGCTTCTATTAACACAAGCTTAATTTATGAGGTAGAAGTGTCTACATGAAGTTTCTCAAATGTCTGATAGAGATATAATGACAATAATTTTGGCCTCTCTCACAAGAAATTCCAATGATTCTCTTGCAATTTAATAGAAAAAAATTCTAAAGGATGAGAACTTTAATGGAAATTATTATGGGTGTGGTTCAGAATTCTAACCCTTACTTAAGAGACTGATAGGTGTGTGTTCAGGTTTTTCTTTGTGATATCATCTCTCCAGCAGGTGGCAGCCCCCACTCCGCCCCACCATCTCAGTCCCATCTTCTCACACTTCACTTGAAGCCAAGGGGAAGATCTCTACAGGACTGTTTCAGATCAGGGTATATGGCTAGCCAGGGAAGCTGTAGAATGATGAACAGATGGACAATACAATGAAAATGCAATGAAAACACAAGAACAGCATCTTCAGCAACTTGGTATTGTTAGAGAAAGCTTTTAAAAAACCCAAGTAACAGAATAAATTCTAATGGGCCTTAAGAATGAATTGCTGGCATACGGAAATAAAATGTTTGAGAGACTGGATGACAAATAACACCATAACACTAGCTGCTTTGTTTTCCTAGAGGTGAACATAACCACACCTTTCCTCCTGCTTGCTGGGGGAAAGTGCAGCATTATAGTCAAAACATATCTACAACGACCCAATTCAAATGTAACATCTGGAAAGCCTGGCAAAGGTGCTGATGAGTGACAAGTGGTGAGCCAAAATTTGTCAGAGTATTTCCCCCCCCCCGATAAATAAAAATAGAAAACCTCTTTCAAGAACTATTTCCAAGCTTTTCTCATCCTTTTTAGTTTGTTTATTTTTGCTTGTTCATCATCCACAGCACACTGCCATAGAATGACACTACAGAGAGAGAATTATGAAGGAAGCACAATGCTGCCCAGAAAACTCACACCGTGGTTACTCTGCTCACTTGTGGTGGCAGAACAAAAGACATGTATTCGTATGAGAAAAAGAACTGAGATATGCGACAGTTTTTTACTAATGGTGAGCCCCACCTCTGAGAAATGGATGCAGAATTTCCCCTTCATGTGAAGGAATTCACTGAAATTGTCTTCTCGTTGTCTTTGCCAACAGATAACACTGGGTAAATTAAATGTGTCCGGCAATACCCTAACAGAGCACAGCAGAGGAATAAAACAGACAGACTGCAGGGAGTGAGTAAGGAGAGTAAGTGAACAAGGAGAGCTAGCAGGAGTTTGATGGGGGACAGGTTGTAAGGAAAGGTACAGCCGTCCCCTGCTATATTGCCGTTCATATACTGCAGTCCTGGTATATCGTGGGGCTGCAGTCTATGTAGGCAAGGTCTTGTGGGGCAGCGCCAGGCCTGGGGTAAGTGCAGGAGGCCCCAAACAGGACCCCCAGTCCTGACCCAACCCAGCATCTGCATAACCCTAATCCACTACTATAGACGTACTATAGTGGCAGTGACTTGCAGTGTGTGTACAATGTTTGTCTGTGTGCTGGAGAGCAAGTGCAAACTGATAGCACTGTTGGAAGAAAAAGTACAAGAACTGGAACAGTGAGTGGCCACACTTTGGACTGTAAGAGAAGATGGCGGTGGTTTGACCTGCATTGAGTGAGGCGTTGGACTCGAAGGCCTTACAGGCCCCTTCCAACTTCATGATTCTATGAATATAGATAAAAGTTTCAAGCAGCAGCTGCCAAGAGAGGCACAGGAGGTGGAGGGACACCAAGACAACCTAGAGGAGGAGAATGCTGAGGGTAGAACAAATATAATGGTGGAAACACCATTGGAAAGAATCAGAGTTAGGAGCCAATGAAGGGGAAGTCACTCTTCACCAGCGGAACGGCAAAGCTGCTTTTAGATTCTTGAAGAGGATTGTGACAAACAGCATACAGAGGAGACTTCACAGGAGGATGTGAGAGAAACTGAAGCTCACTCAAGTTCAGCCAAAGAACCCACACCCTAAAAAAGAGAAGAGTGGTCATTAGAGAGGGGCATGAAATGATTTTTTTCATTTCGTTATTCATTATTCATTTCACTACGTAACTAAACAAATAACGACCCTAGGGGCAAATTTAATACGAACCGAACCGAACCGAGCAAAATTTATTTATTTATTTATTTATTTATTTATTTTACAGCTTATATGCCGCCCACTACCCAAAGGTCTCTGGGCGGCTTACAATCAAAGAATTAAAACAGTAAAACAGCACATATCAATAAATAATTAAAACAATGATAAAAACCTTACACTAAAATCATTACACTAAAATTGCCATCAAAGGACCCACAGTCTATGTTGTATCAATTAAAAAACTTCTGGAACAGGAAGGTTTTTACCTGGCGCTGAAATCCCCTACTAGGGATTTCGTAGGGTGGGCCCGAACCAATGAAAAAAATTGGTTCGATTAGGTTCATTTCATTAATGAGGGGCAGAGATGTCTCCTACCTGGTGCTGGTCCGGAGGTCCGGTCTTCCTGGCTTCTGGGACGGTGCCCAGGAAAAAAAAGGCCAACAGCTGCCAAAGTTAAAAAAAAAGAGTGCCAACCAGGCCCCAAGGGTGGCCTGGCCGGCACCCTAAAAATAAAATAATAATAATTTAAAAAAACCAGCACCGACTGGGCTCCAGGGGCCACGCGGCCGGCGCTGAAAGGGAAAAAAAGCAAAAAACAAACAAACAAAAACCGGGCCATCTCTGCCGCCCCTTCATCCGGCTTGGGTTGCCTCCTGCTTCCTTGCCCGGAGTGCATGCAGTGGGCGCTTGGGAAAAAAAGAGGTGCTGGCCCCATGCCAGTGCCTCAAAAAGCCCCTACAGCAGGGGCCAGGATCCGCTGAGGAGCCGCTGAAGCCACCACTGCCGCTGCCACTGCTGCCGCCACTGCCGGTAAGTACCCAAACCCGAACCAGTTCAGGTTTGAATGAATTTTTTTTAAAAATTCATTCAAACCCGAACTCGAACCGAATCAAGGTCGGGCCCGAACCAGACGAACCCGAACCATGGGTTTTCTGGTTCATGCCCATCTCTAGTGGTCATAGTAGGAGACTCCCTAATGCCTGCAACTGAAACTGAAATATTCCATGAAGATCCATGGTATTCTGTCCCTGGAGGAGAAATTCGGGTTGTGACAGAATGTTTGCCATCACTCATTACACCCATGGATATGTATCCCTCTGTGCATCATGAATATATGGTACTGGATATAAATGTCACATTCATTGTAATATTTGTCATGTCTGTACAATGCAATCCTTGTCAGTGTTTTATTGAAAATGTAAGTCTATACTGTGCTAACTGTTGGCTTAGTCATTTTCTAATGGGTCATTGATGCATCACTTTAAAAAGTAATGCATCCCCCCCCAATGAAGGATGAGGCATATTTGTATAAATGTTGCACATCTTAAATTAAATGTATCTGTAGAAATGCAGCAACGATTGCAATTAAATTATTGTTATGATTGATTTATAACTGATATTGGTGGGCAGAGCAGGGACCCATTCATCCCCACCCAGCCCAGGCTAGTATCTTGTAAGACCAATATAAAGGGAAAGGAAAAAAAATCATCTTACGAGTTTTTCCTATCCCCAAAAATTGCATTCGTTTTACGAGGCATTTGTCTTACGGGGTATTACTGTGTTGGGCTAAGAGGGACCAATGGTGTGATTCAGCATAAGGCAGTCTCATCCCTTCCTAAGTTCCTCCAGCATCCCTAAAGTGGAGATGGTTGTGACAGTAGCCTTTGAGGGTTTTCCTACAGGAAGGAGAAATATAAACCTCTTAAACAAACAAACAAACACACCTCTAGATCAGCTTCTGTCGTCTGGGTCAGTGGTTCAAGCTGTGCCTCTGACCTCTACCGAGCTTCAGCATTTACGTCTGAGCCCTCTGAGCCAGGAGAGAAGCTGATCCAGCTTGCTACACAGTTGTGAAGAGCAATGACTGTGTAGAAGCCGCTTTCAACGTCAGTCGTGCTGCTAAGGGAACATCTGAATCCCTCCTGTGTGTTTGAGTGAAAGGCATCATATAAGCATGAGGTAGAAACTGGGCAAATGACCCCAGAACACATAGGCATCACTGTTTCTTTGCTGCTTAGAAATTCTGTCCAAGCTCTTGGCTTTACTTGGAAACACACTAGGAATATTTAATGAGCCATTTCACCCAACTCCTTCATCTACGTCTTTCTTGAGCCTCAGGCACTCCTTCCATGAGGGACTTCTATGCCTGCTTTTGTCCTTAGTTATGGGGAGTTGGGAGCAGCCGTCAAAGCAGGGATCTCTCTCCCTCTTTCTCATATACACTCTCACTTTTCTTTCTTTCTTTCATTCATCCTCATTAGAAATACCTGTGGGCAGCAAAGCGTTATTGGAACAACCACTTTGACTACTGTAACATTTTCCACTCGGATCCCTGACTTTTTATTTCATGTTTTCCTTGGCCTGGCCCACATGTAATGGGTGAAGAATGTCTTCAGCCAGAGTGTCTCCAACCATTGGCATTCCTAGATTTTGCCTATAGAGGGCAGTGCAAATATAATGTATTATTCATTAATAATGTCTTCCATGTGTGCAAGGCACCTCTTCTATGGCAGATCAACCAGGCTTCTCCTCCGTAAACATGTTCACTAAGAGCTGATTCACACACAGCCACTCCTCCCCCCAACACTTCTTTATGCTTTGAAATTTTTTTGGAATGCTGATCTTGCAGTGGGAGAAATATTATTGAGAGTTGAATCTGTACCATGATATTGTGGCAAAAATTCCTGGAAGAACAGTCCTGCGGAGACATGATGGCTATGCCGACATATTGCAGAAGTATGCAGACCCAGTAATAAGAAGCCACCTATTGTAATCACGTGTCTCCGCATACAAGGTGTAATTGTTAGGGGCTAATGCAAAATGGATCCATCAGAGCATGTGCTGCCAAGTCTATGATGTCTCAGTGACAACCCTTTTCAGGGTTTTCTAGGTAGAGATTGTTCAGAGGTAGTCTACCATTCCTTTCTTCTGGAGGCACCCTGGGCCCACACGGCTTTCCCAAAGGCCTCACAGGCTGGCTCCTCAAGGATACACAGTGGGACATTCAACTCCATGACAAGATACCTAACTTACTAAACTACCCTGCCTGTATGTGTAAATTGACCCCAAATTCAGCGACAAGCAACACTGCAGTATTAAGTGAAGCCCAAGAAGTTGCTCCTCCTCATGATTTTCTGCTGTGTTTCACGACCAGCATCTTCAGCCCATCTGGCGTCATTGTTATTGTAAGCAAGCAGGGGCCCAAGCAGGAAGGAATGAGGAAAGAAGGCGGGGGTCACCTTTAGGAAAACAAGCCACTGAAGACTGGCATCTGGAAGATTGATAGATGACTGGTAGGCTTCCATTGGGACAGACTGCTGGACTAGTTAGGTACTGGTCTGATCTTCTGTGTTTCTCCTTTGGGAACCCATACTGCATTAATGTAGGGTTAGCATGTGTCACCAAATGACCCCAGATTTCCCTTATTCTACCCTACCTGCAGTATGGGTGAGTCAAAATCAAGGTGTGGAATGAGTCTGCTTCCCCTGTTCCTCAGCATCATTTTTTTTTACTCAACCCATATTCTTTTGAGTCAAAACCCTTTTGGCCCTTTCAGTTGTTAAGCACGCTCAGGATCTCTTCAACCTCAAATCCATAATAGTGTGCTTTTGTTTAGCCATCAAAACTTTGAACAGCACAGAGCAGGCCAGAGGTTATGCCTGTGTCCTGCTCCATGCTGCCGGAGCTTTTGCTAATGCACAATCTTGTGGAGGGTGTGTTTTGGGGGGGGGGGAGATTAATGCTGTAAATTATCTGAATGTGATCAGTGTGTGTATGTGGGGATGAGGAGGGATGGAGAAGACTGAATGGCTCATTTTATCCCACAGAGAATCTAAGTCGATGATGCAGACTGCACATCTTTTGAAGTGGAAAGCATGCTTGTGTTCCACCAACAAGGTGCCTTCAGAAATTTGAGCCTGAGCAATCAGACATGCAGCTGCCTAGATGCCCTAAGCACATCCTATCTTGCCTGATTTAGGAAGCTAAGCAGGGTCAGCTCTGGTTAGTACTTGGATGGGAGACCACCAGGGAATACCAGGTGCTGTAGGCGCCTGGAGTAGGAACTGGCAAGCCACTCCAGTATTCCTGCCAAGAAAACTCCATGGACATGGGGTCACGAAGAGTTGGTCACGATTGTAATGACACAACACACACACACAATCAGACATGCAAAGGAAGCCCATATTTACCTCCCCATGATGACTCCTAACATGAAGCAAGTTTGTCTGCCTACTCCAAGAAGTAAGGGCTGATGCTGCAACTCAAAGAAATATTCAGCACTCAACTCTGTTGCCTAACTTGACCCTCTGTGGGCCAGAGATGTCAAGCCGAATCCACAGATCCACATGGCTGTTAGAAAGCACCATGCATTAAGCTTGCTACAGCGAAAGTTGTCAGCGTTATCATCTGTGGCTGTTGTTGCAAGACAGTATTATTGTCAGCAGCTAATTATTATTAAGTAATAATGTTTGGCTCCATGTCACAAAAACCTTTCCCTGTTGATTTCCTTCATTCTGTGAAAGACATTGCCCGAGCAGCCAAATGTGGCATGAAAGCATTTCTAAATAATGGTTTGCTGTCTAATGCTAGAGAATGAGAATAGGTAGTCTATTTACCTCCTCTCATTCTGGCACCGGCCTGAAAGTGTCTTTAAATGGACCAGAGAACTGACAGACTTACAGGCAATTCAGTGCTGAAGAGATTAAGACTGCAATGTACATATAGGCATAGGTGAGGAAAGTGGGCCTTTGTTTTTTAGTAAATATCCAAACAGTTGGAGGGTGCACAGGGTGTTCACACAAATACCTACACAGCTGGAGAACTGAAGCAAAAATGAAAAGCCCCCAGCAAGGAGAGGCTCCACACATTATGGGTAGGAGAGGGCCTGATGAAACCATGTTGTGTGCAGCAGCGAGAGATGTCAAAAATAGGACCATGCAAGGGCCTCAGTGCAAACCCCATAGCGGTGTGTTTTCTCTGTTTGCTTACTTCTGGAACAATGTGGCAACAGTCATCCAATTCCTACGGCTTTTGTTTAGCTGCTTTGTGTGTGTGTTTTTGGAAATGAAAAAAAAAAAGAGGGCCCAAAAATGAGTGAAAAACAAGTGCTGCTTCCAAATGGAGAGTCATGTGTTTTGATTCAATCTAATTATACAAAATTATATTTTTATAACCCCTGAAGTTGCCCTGCTTCTTTGTGTCCTTCCTCATTTGTTTACGTTTAGCACAGTCAAGGATCCAAGTCTTAGTGACTTTTGAGGGAAGAAAGGGGAAAAAAATAACACAGACCTTTGGTATTTGCTACTCTCCATTTCTTCTGGCCTTGTAAACAAACCTTATGTTTTCCTCACTTCATGGCTCTCTTTCCTACAATCGTTTTTTTTTTTTGTTGCCTCTGGAGCCTTTTAACTGTCTGAAGCCCTTGTGTGTTCACCAATCATGGCAGCCCCCAGATTTAACTGGACAGCTCCACTATTCCCTGTGTTGTGTGGGTGGAAGTAAGCCCCAAGAACTCAATCCAGCTAGAGTAGACCCCTTGGATGCATCTAGCACGTTAAGCCCACAGTAATGAAAATCTCATTGATTCAGCAATTTGGTCTAACAAGGAAATGTATTCCAAAGGCTGTGTATACTTGGGATCAGCCACCACACTGGAGCAAATATATACCCCTAAGAGGCAGCAGTAGAGTTTCTGCTGGCATCCCAGAGGCAAAGAGAGGGAACAACGATCCAGATCATTCTTTGCTTGCAATCCATCTCAGAGGAATTGAGTACTTGGCCCACCACTTTCTAACCCATCCCCTCTTTGAAATGGCTTTCCCGTAAAACACATTGCCAAGCAGGGATAATTATCTATCTGCTTAGGTTTTAGGTTATTTTTCCTCTCTGACTGTTCTTTTGTGAGACTTACTTTCCTTTTTTTTTTTTTGAGATGGATTAGTCTGGCTTCTGGCTTGCCACCAACAATATATAATTTCCGTGCAATAAAGACCACTAGAGTTGCCTACCTCATTTTCAAACTGGGCCTGCCTTCATTTCTCTCTCTCTCTCTCTCTCTCTCTCTCTCTCTCTCTCTCTCTCTCTCTCTCTCTCTCGTTTGTATTTAGACCTGGGGGCATTCATTCACCAGTGTGTCTTAGGATCAAACACAAATGTGTCAGGAGAATGGTAGAATGTTCCAGCTATGAGTTTCTGATAATGGGATCTCCAAGACGGCATGTTATCTCAGTCGTCAGATTTCATGGCACAGTCTCTTCAATGCCTATTAAGAAACCAGTCCCATTGAACATGATGGGACATAATCTGAAGTTGGTCTAGGTCAGTGATGGCCAACCTTTTAGAGACCGAGTGCCCAAACTGCGTTTCAAAACCCACTAATTTTTCGCAAAGTGCCAAAACAGCAATTTAACCTGAATACAGGTGGCTGTGAAGGGGTTCCGAGTGCCACCGTTGGCACCCGTGCCATAAGTTTGCTAACACTGGTCTAGGATTTGGGGTGTATTACAAATAATTCCAGTATAATGGAAACATAAAGAAGTATGTAACTCTAATGATCAAGCAGGGTAATATGTGTCTTATACCTTAGTTGACAACATAGGTCAGAGGTTTTGGCTCCTGGTTGGAGCCAGAAGTTGGAAGTTGGATACTCCACTATGTATCCCTTTCAGGGGCTGGAGTCAATAACCCATAAAGCATCCAGAAATATTGTACTGGACTGTATATTATCCCTCATTACTGTAAGCCGCCTTGGGTCCTTTTCCAAGGAGAAAGGTGGGGTAAAAATACTCTTAAATAAATAAAATAAATAAATCCTTTCCAGTGCTACAGTTCTAAGATTTGCTGGTATGAGGTAGAAAGGTTGCATGGAATGGAGTAAGAAAAGATTGCTTTTAATTCTTTTTTGTCCATGGCCAAGGACAGCCCCTTACTATCACCCTCTGGAGATTTTCTGCTCCTCACAATGATATTACCTTGATCCAGTTCACCCCTTGCTGGCCAAATCAAAAAGGTAATGCCAAAATGTGATATAGATGCAGGGCTTGGAAATGTGTGTGTGATTACCATTCACTGAACTCTCCCCACCATCACCCCCTGAAGGATATTTTCCAAGTTCCAGACAAATGTCATGTCTAGCTTGGCCCTAACTTCTGACACTTTTAGCTAAAGCCTCCCTTAGGGTAGTACTATCAGAGTGGAACTCTGGGTTTAGGAGCCAAGTACATTCATGAACAAGCTGTTCCTCGGAGGGAATGCGGCACTATGGACGAGCTGTCAAGTATCCCCTAAACAGGAAGTTATTTTAACAGGACCTCTAACTTGCCAGCTACTACTTTTCTCATTACTAGTACCAACGCCTAGGGGTTTGTTCCTTGTTTTGGAAATGCACCTCGAGAGGATGTTGTTCACCATGGAATGGAAATCATTTACACTCCCCTAATTGATGGAATAGCTCAGTGGTTTAGGTATCTGGCTGTGGAAACACGGACTGAAATTTTGGTTCCCCACTGGGCTTCCTGGATGAACAGCCAGCCTGTGTGGCCTTGGGCAAGCTGTACAGTCCCAAGATAACCCCGGAAGATGCGAATGGTAAGTCCTCTCTGGGTATTCTCCCCCTCGAAAACCCTGAGAACAGTCTCCATCAGTCTGACTTGACTTGACGGTGCACAATTACTAATATCAATCTGTGTTGAAGTGAGGTGGGGTTTATGTTTACCAGAAGAGGGGAATCAGCTCTTTCCTTTTCCCTTGCCTACCCCACCACCATAAGTACTACTAGCTTTTCTATGGGAGCTTTTCAAGAAGGAGAGTCACTGGACCTTTGGGGGAGATCTGGCTGCAACATCTTTGAGAGCACTTGGGAATGATGGATGTTGTTTTGCTTTTAACACTGTGTTCTTTAGCAATGGCAGCAATAGCAACGAGGACGTCCACCTAGGGAACAGTTCATCTCTCCAACCTACTTCCTTCTTCCTACTTTCATTTTTTTTCAACTACTTCCAGATCCTCCCAGCCATCAAACTTGCTTTCTAGGTAGTTGAGAAACCTGCTTCTTCTAGCTTTGTAAGCACAAGAGTTGTCCAGGGGATGAACCGGCTCTTTTTTATCTCAGGATAGGATCAACAGTTTTTGAAAGGGTCTCTCTTTGACTTGAAATGACATGTGGTGATCATGCCTTTACTTTTGGGGTTGGGGGGTGGGGAAGGAGGAATAAGTTCAGATCCCAGTATGAGAAGTAGGGTATCATTGAAAACAAAAGTGGGGCTGTCAGCCAGGTATTTTGCCTGTGGCTATATATTGTTGACTTAAAAAATTGATGACAGGGTGTTGGTAAGAGCAGGTGGATTTTTGAAATATATATTTTCCCCCCTTTTGTAAATGTAAATGACCTTGCCTATTGTCATCTGACCTATTGGTATGTTTCATGCTTATTTTAACTAGTTGGTCTGCTTTCAATTAACATAATATTTGAATTTGAACCACTGACATTATTCTGTAGAGTGTTGTTAACTATCACAATGTATTATAGCTATTGTACTGTTACAATAGTTCCAGTTACTACTGTTGACTGTGAACCACCTTCAGACATATATATTTGTGGGGAAAGTAATGCATAAATAACCCAAGGGTGACAATGGAGAAAACAGATCATGTTTATTGGGAGCATCAACAGAAGTTGGCTTTGTTGGACCACATGAGGGCAGTAGTGATCTACATGGAAGTGCCATAGGATGGTGGGTGTGTGTGTGTGTGTGTGTGTGTGTGTGTGTGTGTGTGTGTGTGTGTGTGTGTGAAGGGGGGTAGAGGACAGATGTCCATTTCCTTGGATAGAGCCAATGAATGACACTGAGGGATTTGAAAGGTAGTTTCTCTTTCTGGCTTCTTGTTAGACTAATGCTTGCCCCCAATTCAACCTGTAGCACTGAGAGATCTTGAGGTATCTCTGATAGGGTCAGATAGGGAAAGAGGGCCAATATAAGAGAGAATGAGAATTATTGGCGAGTGTGGATGTGGAAGGATGCTGATTCTTAGTATATGCTATCTTCTAAGTGCTGATCTAAACCAATTTGGGCACTTGCTTTGTTTTTTTTAATTTCAGACAAGAGTGACCAGTGAACTGGATCATTATTTCGTAATAATGTTTGAAATTCATGATCAGCAAGCCGTATACTTGGATAACCACTGCGAGTTATGTCTCTTAACAATAGACAATCCAAAGTATAGAAGTATGAGGTTGCAACATGGATGTCCCCGATTCAGGAGGACAGCCAGGGAAAAAATCAAATTAAAGTTCCCCAATAGGGATCCAATATCCTGAGTTCTTCTGGAATGTTCACATTTGGTTCAGCTTTTGTTATATTCCTTTCTCTGCAGTAACACTTGTAGCATCTGACACGTTTCAGATACTAGAGCTGTACACTAGCTTGGCATTTGTAGTACTTGGGTATGTGATTCAACGTGATTGAAATTATTATAAATTTAAGCGTGAAGCTCCTCTGGAAGGCACTTTCCTAAGCAAAATGCAACAACACATTAAGTAAGTGATGAAAAAGGTGGCAAAAAATAAAAGGAGCAGTGAGCCTGGCAAGTACAGTGGTACCTTGTCTAAAGGAATTAATTCGTTCCAAAGGAAATTCTGTTAAGCAAATTTTCCTTTGTACAAATTTCCCATAGGAATGCATTAAAACAGAGTAATCCCTGATGGCGACCATTTTTATGTTGTACAGATTTGCCCCATAGAAGATTCTGTTAAGCAAATTTCCCCTATCTCTGGAATTTTTTTATGTTGTATGGATTTTATGTTCTACAAACCGTTTGTTATACGAGGGTCCACTGTAAATCCATTCCCCCCCCCCCAATCAGGTTTCTTTACATAGGGATCAGAACTACAAGAGGGTGGATGGTCTTGGCCTTGATCTCAAGTGGGATATCCTTATACTTGATTATCTTTTCAAGTTCTTTCCTTGATGCTCTTTGTAGTCTGAGTCTTCTTCGATTGCATGCTGGCAGTCTCCATTTGGATCGATTGAACGAAGGTACATAAAATCCCTATCTATTTCACTGTCTTCATTGTCTGCATTATTGTTGTGTCTTCTTCATGTTCAGGTGCCGTCCCTGCTTTGGCACTTTCAGCTGTTTCAAGTCATCATTGCTGATTCCTGCCAGGACAAGGGTGTTATCTACATATCTTGTGTGTGTGTTGTGTCATTACAGTCGTGACCGACTCTTCGTGACCCCATGTCCATGCAGTTTTCTTGGCAGGAATACTGGAGTGGTTTGCCAGTTCCTACTCCAGGCGCCTACATCACCTGGTATTCCCATCCAAGTAGTAACCAGGGCCGACCCTGCTTAGCTTCCAAAATCAGGCGAGATCGGATGTGCTTAGGGCATCTAGGCAGCTTCTACATATCTTAAAGTATTGATTTTTTTCTTCCAGAGCTTGTCACTCCTCCTTCATCTGAATTTAGTCTGGCTTTCTGTATGATATTACTGACTGAACAAATAGGGGGATAAAATTCCCGTTTGTCTGACACCTTTGCCTATACGAAACCATTGTGTCTTCCAATGTTCTGCTCCATCTGCAGCTTCTTGTCCACAGTACAGATTGTACATCTAGGAGAACCAAATGTTCAAGCACCCCCGTTTCTTACAAATTACAGTTGGCGCACACCCAACAGGGATACCCTTTATCAAAGATGAGTTTATTTATTTATTTTTATTTATTATAGAATTTATACCCTGCCCATCTTCCCAAGGGAACTCTGGGCAGCTTACAGGAGGATGAACAGATCAGCAACATGTCATCGAACAAACAACAAAGAACCGGCAGAGTTATTTTGTAACAGTGACTATCTCCTGTTTCATATTACTGACCTTCACAGAAATTAGAAAACCCCACTCAACTGCTAAGCAGGCATGGAAAACATGTAACCTTTGGTCACTCTGTGAGAATAACAGGTGTTTTTAAAGAGTGTTTTCTGAATGCTTTTGCAATGTAACAATCTTGCTATTGTCAGCAAGGAAAGAGTGACTGGCATCATCGTACCCCCTCTAGTTTTACAGTTCTGGGTTTGTTTAGGGTCTCTACGGGAACGAAGCAGAGTTTTAGTGTCTCTAAAATGTATTTCTGACACAAAGCAATTGTCCAGCCCCTTTCCTCATTGAGACAGGTAGAAATTCTCACCACATTAGCATCCCAGTGCCTCCTTTCCTTAGGATAGTGTTATTTTAAGGCAGACAATGGGCCTGTAAAATTGCCTTCCCTTCTTTCTGCCCAGACAGCCTTGGCTCCTTCATCCTGGGAAATAACATGGATCAAGGGACCGAAAGAGGGTGGGGACCTTTTCCTCTACAGTTTCCCTAGTATAAATATACACAGACAAAACCCTCACACCACCGTTCATCCTGCTTCATCTTCCGAGGATTTCTGAGTGGAAGGTACTGACTGATTCCATCTGGGGGCCTGATTATGCTTCAAAGACTACAAATCCCAGGGACTTTCAAACTTTCGAACACAAACATGCATAAGAAAAGAAGCTGAAAGAAGAAACAGCTTCCTTGAGACAGGTCAGCTGAAGTCAAGCCCCAGAAGAGTCCAACCGGCTTTGCTTTGTAGTGACTACGAGGCAGCTTTTGTTTTCCAAACAGCATGTTGATAGTGCTGGTTTTGACTGGGTTTTCTTACTGTCTAGGTGCCGAACATGGTAGAAAGCAAGGAAGAAAGGGAAGAAGCAAAATGACTGAATATCCCTGGTATGATCATATGACTGCATAGACAGGATTTAAAAGCTGCACATAAGATTAGGGATTTCTAGGAAAAGGAGATCTTTCCGAATGACATCCCTTTCTCTTGAATCATATGTATCCTGGAGATCAAACAGCAAAGACCCATAGGATGAGTGATGGAGCCATATTCCTTGCTTCATAGGCTAACTTTCACAAGGAAAAGCAGTCCCATGTGCTTCCCATTTAATGTGAACTCTAAATGTGTTACTTCTTTTCTCGAGACTATACAGTATATCACAGAAGTGAGTACACACCCTCATATTTCATAAATATTTTCGTATATCTTTTTCATGTGGCAACACTGAAGAAATGACTCTTAGCTACAATGTAAAGCAGTGAGTAATGTATACAGCTTGTTTAACAGTGTAAATGTGCTGTCCCCTCAAAATAGTACAACACACAGCCATTAATGTCTAAACTGCTGGCAACAAAAGTGAGTAGACCCCCAAGGAACAATGATCAAATTGGGCCCAAATAGCAATTTCCCCTCCCTGGTGTCTTGAGACCTGTTAGTGTCACAAGGTGTCAGGTTTGAAGGAAGAGCAGGTGTTATTGCTCTCACTCTCACATTTGGTGTTATCACTCCCACTCTCTCATGCTAGTCACTTGAAGTTCCACATGGCTTCTCATGGTAATGAACTATCCTAGGATCTGAAAAAATTGATTATTGCTCTACATAAAGATGGCCTAGGCTATAAGCAGATTGCCAAGACCCTGAAACTGAACTGCAGCTTGGTGACCAAGACCATGCAGTGGTTTAACAGGACAGGTTCCACTCAGAACAAGCCTTGCCATGGTCGACCAAAGAAGGTGAGTGCCCATGCTCAGCATATCTAGAGGTTGGCTTTTGGAAATGGATCTATGAGTGCTGCCAGCATTGCTGCAGAGGTTGAAGGGGTGGGGGTGGGGTGGGGGTTCATCCTGTCAGTGCCTAGACCATACACTGCACACCGGATCAAATTGGTTTGCAGGGCTGCCATCTCCGAAGGAAGACTCTTCTAAAGATGATGCACCAGAAAGCCCACATACAGTTTGCTGCAGACAAGCAGACTAAGGACATGGATTTCTGGAACCATGACCTGTGATCCGATGAGATCAAAATACAATTATTTAGTTCGGACAGAGTGTGTGGTGGCAACCAGGTGAGGAGTACAAAGACAAGTGTGTCGTGCCTCTAGTCAAGCATGGCGGTGGGATGGTCATGGTCTGGGGCTGTGTGAGTGCTGCCACCACTGGGGAGTTAAAGTTCATTGAGGGAACCATGAATGCTAACATGTACTGGGACATACTGAAGCAGAGCATTATTCCCTCCCTTCAGAGAATGGACTGCAGGGCAGTATTCCAACATGATAACAACCCCAAACATACCTCCAAAATGACCACTGCATTGTTAAGAAGTTGAGGGTAAAGGGGAGACTGGTCAAGCATGTTTCCAGACCTAAACCCTATTGAGCATCTGTGGGGCATCCTGAAACAGAAGGTGGAGTTGTGCAATGTCTCTCATATCCACCAGCTCTGTGATGTCATCGTGGAGGAGTGGAAGAGGACTGTGAAGCTCTGGTGAACTCTATGCCCAAGAGGATTAAGGCAGTGCTGGATAATAATGGTGGCCACACAAAATATTGACACTTTGTGCCCAGTTTGGACACTGTCACTTAGGTGTGTACTCACTTTTGTTTCCACAGTTTAGACATTAATGGCTGTGTGTTGCATTATTTTGAGAGGACAGAACATTTACACTGTTATACAAGCTGTATACTCACTGCTTTACATTGTAGCCAAGTGTCATTTCTTCAGTGTTGTCACATGAAAATATATACTAAAATATTTACGAAATGTGAGGGGATGTTCTTTGATATATTGTATATTGCACCAAAATACAAGTTCCTTGCCATAGCTGGAGGCTTTGATAGAGTTTTCCCAATTGTCCCTTTGAGGTGCACTGATGTGCATTGTCTAGGAATCTATCAAACTTGCCTTCCCTGAACATAATCCAGTTTTATGAATTATGGGATGCAGATTGATTTAAAAAGAAAAGTTCAAATATGGGGAATGGGTGGCCTATGAGATGTGAACTCAGTGTTCTCTTTCTATCTAAATGTCACATAATGGTATGATAAAATAAGCAGCCACTGATATGTCACTGCATATAGGCTTCATTTGACCTGAAAAATGCCAGGCACTTTTGTTAGAAAATATGTGAGCAAATTGGGAGATACCAACCTGTATGGTGGAACTGCCCTGCCATTCTAGGAAAGTGTATGAGTCAAGAAAAGTTCAAATAAGAACAAAAGAAAGATTGCAAGGCATTTAAACAATATACTAAACAGTAAAAAGAAAAAGAAATGAAAAGAAAAACACACCAGGCATGGTGGCCATAAAGGATCTGTCTATAAAGCAGTGTTTAAGTTCACTTTAAATATGGGGAAGGAGGAAGCAACGTGTTGCACTGTCGGAAATTGTTTCCAAAGTACTTTTGCCAGCAAAAAGAAGGGGCTTCTTCTGGTGGATGATTTCTGGGCCTCCTTTGTATTGGCTCCTCGGATACATATGGCCTTGGAGGACCTAGTGAAGCAGATAGATGACTTTGAGGACAGGTAACATGATCCCAAACTGTAGATCTTATGTCTAGCTTCTTCAGATATTTTATCCCATATAACCCTGCTTACATGCATAAGGAACTCTTTTAAAATGCTATCATATCTGATCGGAAAAGTAAGAGAATGTAGAAAGAGGCAGCCCCTTTCCCTACAGTGATGCTCTTAATGTGCCTATGACCTGGTTTCTAGCTACCTCAAAGATCGAATCTCACAGTATGAACTGACTCGGGTGTTAAGTTCATCAGGAGAGGCTCTTTTCTCCAGCCCACCACCCTCACAGACACATCTCATGGGAACCCATGAAAGGTCCTTCTCAACTGCTGCACCCAGACTCTGCAACTCCCTCCCACTAGAGGCCAGGACTGCCTCATCTCTACTGTCTTTCCGGAAACAGGCAAAGACCTTTCTCTTCAAGCAAGCTTTCCCTGAATGATGGACTACCATTTGTATTTTATATGAATCTATAGGTTCACATAGACTTTGTGTTTATAACTACTTAGAACCTTGTAGCTTTAATGTAATGTTTGTCTATTAATGCTGTAAAATGTCCCTCAATTCCTTGTTCTCAAATACCTGAACATGTCTTAATTGTACTGGACGTTATTTTATCCCTTATTACTGTAAGCCACCTTGGGTCCTTTTCCAAGGAAAAAGGAGGGGTAAAAGTACTCTAAATGTAATAAATGAATAAATATGTGAAAAGACTCACAGAACAAAGTCTTCCAAAAATATACAATATAATTTGCAGAACATGATTTTACAATACATTTTTGGAACATCATACTTGTACTTCTCCCACTCATATTTCTCATACTCTTACATACAAGTGGGAGCCATTTCTCTATTTAACAAGATTTGGTCTAGTCCTTAAACACACCTACTAAGGTCAAGCATAGTGTTAAGGAAAGTGCACGTTCCCTATGATTAGCTTTGTTTTTCATCCACAATACAGTCTCCTCAGTGACAATTGTTTCTACAACCCATTGCATCACAAAATGAAGCTCTGTGGAGTGTCAGATACTAGCCATTACTTCCATGACTGTGAGGATGCTAGAGTGCATATTAGAACAGAGCTTTCTCCATTTAAGGAAACACTTATCCTAGCAATATGATAATCATATTGTCAGATTTCAGTCTCGTTCTCTGATCACTGGTTTATTGCCACTCTTTAATTACTGCCATTCTTTAGTTAACTTTAATTCTTTAATGTTATTTGTTGCTTTTATTAGATTTTGATTGTTCTTGATTACAGGCAGACAATATTTTCAGTTGTGTCCTTTTAACTTCATGCATTCCATTGTAATAACTGTTATAACAACACTGCTGTCAATAGCCTTGAATTCCCTGATGCAGCCACTTCAGCTTGCATTTTCTTTCTCCACTGGTAACTTATATAGATATTCAAGTGTGTGTGTTTGGTGTGTGTGTGCACGTGTGCGCATGCGCGCACACTTATATATAGAACTGGCTACAAATGCATGCATACATACATGTTCCAGAGGCCCTGCTTTGAAACTGGCTGGTCATCTACTCTGGTTGGTTGACGTATTCAAATAGGTCCGGAAGTTGAGTCATGGCAATTGGACTCATTAGGTGGACACCAGGGGTGTGTGAAAGCAAGGTGACCTATACATTAGAAGCCTTGCACCAACTTTCCTCAAACGTTTGAAGCTACTTAGATGAATAGTGAAACATTTCAATTTTAAAAGTCCAGCTGCCATGACTCATCCTGACCTCACCTGGATGAATGAGAATCTTCACAAACATTCAGATGGATCTTGCTTCTACCAACTTTCTGCAAAGGGAAGTCTGAATAATAATCCTGCTTGCTTCAGGACCAGTTCTCCCATCAGAGCTGACTTGACTGTCAGTTGAATCTTCCTTCAATATCCAGAAAGAATAATGTGTTAACTGTGAAGGTTTAGAATAGCCCAACTAGAGATGGGCACAATATGAAAAAATGAAATGCTGTTTCCTCATTTCATTAGGGAACAAATAACTTCATTACCTAACAAAATGTTAGAATGTGTTTTGTTTCATTTTGTTGTAAAACACCTTTTATCCCTCTAGAAGGAAATGAATGATCCTAGAGGAATCAATGGCAGGGGATCTCAAGCTCTTTCGTGAAAGCCCCCCCTAATATGGAAAGGATTGGGGGTCAGGGAGCTGGGTTATGAAGCTCCAATGGGGGAAAAATCATTCTAATTGAGTTCGGAACTTTGGAAGCCAAGCATGGCTTGGCTTCTGATTATTTATTTATTTATTTATTTATTTATTTATTTATTTATTTATTTATTTCTATACCGCACCAATTTCCCAGAGGGAACTCTGGGTGGTTCACATAAAAACACAAGAAACCAACAAGATAATAATAGTAATTGAGAAGACAATAATAATAAACTAAAGGGAAAATACCCAAGAACAATAAAAAATAAAAAAAAATAATTGGCAAGAGGCGTAGGACAAGTGCCGGAGGACTGGAGAATAGCGGATGTCACACCAATTTTTAAAAAAGGAAGGAGGGGGGACCCGGGAGAATACAGGCCGTTTAGCCTTACATCTGTCCCAGGGAAGATGGTGGAAAGCCTCATCCAAGAGAAAATCTTAAAACACATAAAAGAACAAACCTTGCTGAGAGAAAATTAGCATGGCTTTTGTAAGGGTAAGTCTTGTCGGACAAATCTTTTAGAATTTTTTGAAAAGGTCAACAGGCATGTGGATTTGGGTGAACCAGTGGATATAGTCTATCTGGATTTTAAAAAGGCTTTTGACACAGTCCCTCACCAAAGGCTGCTGAGAAAATTGCACAGTCAGGGGATAAGAGGGCAGGTCCTCTTATGGATTGAGAACTGGTTGAGATCCAGGAAACAAAGAGTAGGTGTCAATGGGAAATTTTCACAATGGAGAGAGGTGAAAAGCGGTGTGCCCCAGGGCTCTGTCCTGGGACCGGTGCTTTTCAATCTGTTCATAAATGACCTGGAGACAGGGATAAGCAGTGAGGTGGCCAAGTTTGCAGATGACACAAAACTTTTCCGTGTGGTAAAAACCAGAGAAGATTGTGAAGAGCTCCAGAAGGATCTCTCCAAACTGGGGGAATGGGCTGCAAAATGGCAAATGCATTCTAATGTAGCCAAATGTAAAGTAGTGCATATTGGGGCAAAAAATGAAAACTTTATCTGTCAACTCATGGGCTCTGAGTTATCCGTGACGGATCAGGAAAGAGATCTTGGTGTGTTGGTGGACAGCTCCATGAAAGTGTCTACCCAATGTGTGGCAGCGGTGAAGACGGCCAATTCCATGATAGGGATTATCAAAAAGAGTATTGAAAATAAAACAGCCAACATTATAATGCCATTATACAAAACAATAGTAAGGCCGCTCCTGGAGTATTTTGTACAATTCTGGTCACCGCATCTCAAGAAAGACATAGTGGAACTGGAAAAGGTACAAAAGAGAGCGACTAAAATGATTACTGGCCTGGGGCACCTCCCTTATGAGGAAAGGCTAAAACATTTGGGGCTCTTTAGTCTGGAAAAAAGGTGCCTGAGGGGGGATATGATTGAGATGTACAAAATTATGGAGGGCATGAGTCAAATGGATAGAGGGAAGCTCTTCTCCCTCTCACAAAATACCAGAACTAGGGGACATACACTCAAATTGAGGGCTGGGAGAGTAAGAACAAACAAAAGAAAATATTTTTTCAGCCAGTGCGTTGTTAGTCTGTGGAACTCCCTGCCACAGGATGTGGTGATGGCATCTGGCCTGGATGCCTTCTAAAGGGGATTGGACAGATTCGTGGAGGAGACGTCCATCACAGGTTACAAACCATGATGGAGATGTGTAATCTCCAGGCTTAAAACTGGGGTACTTCATGGGCCAGATGCAGGGGAGTGCTATCAGGAGACAGATATCTAGTCTCATGCACTCCCAAACGCATCTGGTGGGGCTACTGTGAGATACAGGAAGCTGGACTAGATGGGCCTTTGGCCTGACCCAGCATGGCTCTTCTTATGTTCTTATGACAACTAATTCTAGGTACAAATCAGAAGACAAAAAACCAATTACAAAGATTGATTCCAATTAGAAAGATTTTTTTCCTAGGGGCACCCCCTTTGGAGCTTCATAACTCAGCTCCCTGACCCCCAAACCTTTCCAAACTTCAGGGGGTTACCTAGCATCACTTGAGGAAGGTACCCCTGCCACTTTGGTGCCAAAACCATGATTCTAGATAAGCCCCTGAATTGGATTGGCTTCCAAAGTTCCAATTGATTCCACTTCGCCTTGGCTTCCGAAGTTCCGATTGATTCCAATTAGAAAGATTTTTTTCCTAGGGCACCATGTTTGGAGCTTCATAACTCAGCTCCCTGACCCACAAACTGTTCCAAATTTCAGGGGATTACCTAGAATCGCATGAGGAAGCTACCCTGCCATTTTGGTCCTTTAGGACTCAGGGGATCATAGTGTTTTGTTTTGTTTCATAACAAAACTACTTTAAAATCTCTCTCTCTCTCTCTCTCTCTCTCTCTCTCACACACACACACACACACACACACACACACACACACACACACACACACACACACTCACTCACTCACTCACTCACTCACTCACTTACTCACTAACTAGTGAAAGTATATGGCAGAGATCAGGAATGTGCAAAACGGAACTTTTAGTATTTCTTTTGTTCACACTCTTTTGGGGAGGAACTCTTATGGTTTCAGGTCTTTTAATGAACAAAAAAAATTATTTTGTTTCAGAGTCCCCTTTTGGGTTTTGGATCTAAACCCAAGTAAGCCTTATAGAATCCTCAAAGTTACCCCCCCAGCCCCACCAAAAAGGTTCTGGGTTTACGAAAACCCAAATATTCTAACACATAAGCATCCTCTCTGGAATTAGGCAACAACAATAGCATATAAGAAGGAAATATCAGTCACCCACAGACCTATACAGGTACCAACAGCACTTTAAAATTTAGATTTATCATCCCCTCACAATCCTCATCATTTTTGTCAATTCAGGTACATGGAAGGATACAGATAAGAAAGAGAAATCCTCATTGTACTGGATCTAGTGATTCAGCTATGAAGTCATGTGATAATGGTGATCATTTACAAAACACACACTCATCTGATAAGAACCATATTACTGTATTAGATTTCTCTGAGCAAATATGGGGCATTTCTACCAATTTGACAGCTTCTGTCTACCAGTGAGAGCAGTAGCCCACCATATGAAGGATAGGCTCTCCAGGCAACAATAAAAGAAATCCTTCCAAATATTAATAATATAAAAAGCCAAAAATATAGCGTAATCCAAAATATGAAATATGAAATATGAAATGTTCATTAATCTCTCATTCAGAATCCTCTTGCGTGTCTATTGCAGAGTCTCTCATTGGGAAAGCCATGAAAGACACCCAAAATGAAAGAAAGGCTCTCTTTCATGTTTTTTCTCTCCATACTGGTTAACCTGAAATTTCCATTCTTAATAGCTATGTATGTGCAGTTATGTTTCAGTTTTCGGAGTTCTGCAATGCCAACTCACATCCATGTTGTGTGCTTCCAAGCAGTGCTTCCAACAAGTTGGAAGAAGGAGGCAGCACCCGTTGCTTGCAATATACAGTATGCACAGGGCTAAGCTTGCTTCACAGTGATAAAACCGTTGTGTGAGGCATCCTGGTCCACACTGCGTATTTTTGGTGCAATTGTAGGAGATGCTTTGGCCTTGAAATATGTTTGACATCCTAAGTCCCTTCTCAAACTCTGGCTTGTCCTTTCTTTTCCATTCAGGAGGAGGTCGGGCTGTAAAAACCGAATCTTGACTCGTGAAGGGTGCCAAGCCAGAGAGGAAAGAACATTGTTTTCTGTGACACCATGGCACAATGTTAATGCACGCCCGTTGAGATGCCAGGATGTTGTAATGCAAGGTTTGGGAAATACCACTCTTCTGTCTAAAAATCACACTGTCGGATCCAGGAGACTTTGACTCCTTTCACTCCTACCCAAACACATCCACTAACATCATACCAATGGCATGCCGTTCATGTGCTTTCGGCTCGGCTCTCTTGGGAGATGCCTGGTTTGTTTTCCAGTAGGTAAAATCATCCATGACTCAGTCCAGCCCTTCAGTTGCTGCGGGATTTGAGTGGAGGTGGAGAAGAGGGCTAGGCACACAATAGACCATTCTATGTTTCCCGAAGCCACAGGCATGAATCTTTGGAACAAAAATACCGAGTAGTTTGACAGAATGTTCATGTGAGCCCTTTCCAGGACAGAAGGCTTGCAACAGACAAAGGAAACCACTGATACATCATATAATAATTATCATTGGAGACAGCATGGAAATATTCAGCATAGGGATGGAAATAATCTGAATGTAGAGAGAGCTTCTAAATTTGGAGGCAGGAATGAGTCTCAGTGCCATTTCCTAGGTCCTAAACCTGGATAGGGCTGTGGCTTTCACAGGTTTGTTATGGGCTTCTCAGATGCTTCTTGTGACCCATTGTGGCAGAATGCCAGATGAGTTGGAGCTTCAGTCTAATCCAACTTGGTCTTTGTATTTTTGTGTTATTTATCAGGTTTTGAAAACATTACTGTTTTGTACTAGAGATGGTTGGGCATGAACAAAAAATGGTGTTTGTTTAGTTTCATTTCATTTAAGGCTTTGGTTTGGTTTGGTTCATATTTAATGATTTTTTCAAAAAAATTTGTTTCATTGGTTCATTAATTTGTTATTTGTTTTTACTCACTTTTTTCCAGCCCACTGCGTGGCTCCTGGGGCCCGATCGGAGCTGGGGGGTGCCTACAAATGGGCGTGGGAGGAATAAAGAGGGGGACTGGCACTGGAGCCATGCTGCTCTGGCCACCTAAGTGTGGCCTCCTTCTTATCACCCCTCCTGATTGGCACCGTGATAACGGGCCATGGGAGGGAGGCACAAGGGCGGCAGCGTCAGAGCCGCACTGCTCTGGTCACCTAAATGCAGCCTCCTTCTCTCCCCTCCCAATCTGCTCCACGATAACGGGCCATGGGAGGGAGGCGCAAGGGGGGCGGATTTGAAGCCGTGCTGCTCTGGCCGCCTAAGCACGGTCTCCTTATCTCCCCTCCTGATTGGCCCCGCAATAACAGGCCGTGGGAAGGAGATGCAAGGGGGGCAGCTTTGAAGCCATGCTGCTCTGGCTGCTTAAGCGCAGCCTCCTTCTCTCCCCTCCTGGTCGGCCCCGCGATAACGGGCTGCAGGAGGGAGGTGCAAGGGCGGCTTTGAAGCCGTGCTGCTCTGGCCACTTAAGCGCAGCCTCCTTATCTCCGCTGCTCAGTACTCCCCTGCCCAGTACCTGCCCAGGCTCCAGCTGATTAGCGCTGGGGTGGGGGGAAAAAACTTTTATTTCTCTACCCAAGGACCAACGAGCTGGAGCTTGGGGTGTGGGGAAGGAGGCAAAAAAAAAGTTTATAAATCCCGGGCTTTTAAAACCTTTTTCTCCCTTTCCCAAGCCTTCCTGGGCTCCAGCTCGGTGGTGGACCAGATCCCCCAATGCCACTCGCCTGGGCTGCTCCAAGAAGTCTCAGAGCAGCCCGAGCAAGTGGCAGTGGGGGATCTGATCGCTCCTCGCCCCCAGGCCCCACCCAACCTGCATCCGCATATTGCGGATTTTCTGTCATCATGGGCCAGGTGGGTCCCTAACCCCTGCAATAGGCGGGGGGGAGGGTTTACTGTACATCTTTAGTTTGGGTTGCCTTTTCAAATCAGGATCCTCCATGTGCTAAAGGAGGGATAACCTGGTCTGACATAAGCTTATCTCTGAGAAAGTAGAATCCATTTCATACCTGTAATTGTTTAAAACTGACAAAAGGAGAATATTACCTACATGGGCTTTCTTAACTGGTAGGATGTAACTCAGTCTATGTTCTTTCTTGTGCAGTTTTCTTTGCAAGAATTCCAGCAACTAGTAGGCACTAAGCAACACACCAAAATCTGGGCAAACGTCCACGATAAGAATATTTTCTCTTTCGTCCTGCAACAAAGGACATTGAATAGAGGTGAAATGTTCAATGCCCGTGGAGTGTTTTGCCTACATTTATAGCACCATCAGAGAGATGGAGGGTGCTGTGAACTTTCAGAATGAGGAATGTGGGGACATAGGAGCACATTGATTCCTGGCTTTTTCTTTCCCTCTTCCTCCAAAATATGATTTGCTGAACTGTTACAACTCACTATGTTAGCCAGTTGTGTCAGAGGAAATTCTTTCTTGTAAGACTGAGTTTAACCCTTGTGTTGTTACTGAAGCCCAGAACTCTAGTCATTATATTTGGATGATAACTGTCTATCAACATAAGCTTTAAGAATTTTCCAACCACATGCTACATTAGTCCCCAAATAATTTCCTTTTTTATTCCTGAAAATCTTTGGTTAAGAGCTTGATTGCACTGTCCATTAGAGGTAGAGACAAAACAGAAAACTGATGGTTTGGTTCGTTCTGTTTCAGACCCCCCTCAGTTTGTTTAGTTTCGTTTTGTATGAATTTTTAAAAGAAAAATTCGTATGAACCGAACCAAAACGAACTGGTTCAGCCTACCTGGCTGGCGGTGGCAGCGGCAATCCCGGTGGCAGTGGGAGGGGAGGCTAGCCTAGCCTGCTGGCCACTGAGCCACTCCAGCTGGCTGGCGGAGTTCTGGCCCTGGTGATCCTGGCAGCGCGGCAGCCCCTTGGAAGCCTCCTTGTGGCCTCACCAGGCCGCTCCTAGCCCCCCTGCTGCCGCCACCAGTATTGGCGCTGCTGCCACCACATTACCACCATGGAGGCTTCTCGTCGGCGCCAGCCACTCTGGGATCCAGGTGGCTGGCCTGAGGCCTCCAAAGCCCCCCCCCCCCCCCCCGTTGAGAGGCGCTTGCTTACCCATGCCCTGTTTTTTTTTAAAGTTTATTTTATTTTATTTTTTTACTTCTGGCTGGTCCGCAGGCCAGACCAAGATTTATTTATTTATTTTTATTTGTATTTTTTAAAAAATACCGGTCGGGGCCAGCATCATTTATTTATTTATTTATTAAATTTTCTAGTGCAGACAATGCAGCACCTGGGGTTGGGTTGGTGCTTTTTAATTAACTTATTAATTTAGTTATTTTACAAGGCTGACCATGTGGCTCCTGGGCCCGGTTGACATTTTAAATTATTTTTATATTATTTGTTAAAGTCCCCAATGCCAGGGTTGGTTCCCACCCCACACAGCTGAGAGGCATTTGCTTCCCCACGCCCCATTTGCTGCCAAAGAGAAGGTCAGGAATCAGTGTGGGACTCAAGGTAGGTGTCCTCCAGAATGAAAAATGAAATGTACAAAACGGAAATTTTTTTTTCTTTGATGGGTTGGTTCGCATCATTCAGCAGCAAGCTTTGGCAAGCAAGAAACTCAATACAAAGATTGTAATGGACATCACTTCCAAAACTGTAAATTCATTTCATGGAACATCACTTCAAAGATGGCTATTCAATCTTACTTTTGATGAAGGGGCAGCAGAAATAATTTTGCACACAGATGTAAGGTGGCTATTTTTTTATTTTTTTATTGACAATACATATAAGATAATACATACCATCTCATATAGCTTATTATACAAACAATACCAAATAACACATCAATTTAAACATGCTTGAACTATCCAGCAGTCCAGTCCATATTCTGATTTATCCAATTTAGTTTTTTTGTATACCATCTGAGGTTAGTGGAGGTTGCCATATATTCAGAAATGTATTGTGTTTTATCTCTCCCCTGTATAGTTTAAACCTACTAGTCAGTTTTTCCATAACTGCAACTTCCCATATTTGGTTTATGAATTTTTTGAGTGAGAGATCCTGGGCATATTTCCAATCGTGAGTAATTTTCATTCTAGCCACGCCCCTGAGAATTGCTATTAATTCTTTATTAGCTAGTTTTTCATTTTTTCCAGTAAATAAGGAGAATAATAAAAAACATTTCATTTGGATCTATTTTCTGTTTAGTTAGTTTCTCTATCCAGTTAATAACTTTATTCCAGAATGTTTCTATATTTGGGCATGCCAACCACATATGCTTTAAAGAACCTGCAATTACGCCAACATGCATCAGAGATCCTTCTGTTAATTTTATGCAATTTTGTGGGATAGAAATACCATCTATGTACTATCTTTAAAACAGTTTCCTTAGCTTTTGCTGAAATTGATTTATAAGGGTACCCAGTCCAAATCCTTACCCATACTTCATTTGGAATAGTACTGTTTACGTTCAGTTAGCTGAAGTAGAGAAGTTATTGTGCCTCAGGGAGGGCGGTATACCAAGAGAATTCCTGTCTTGTCCCTGGCTCCTACTTTTAGGAACCATACATTCAAATCCAGGGACCTGGGAAATGTGACAGCTACTATGTCACGGAGGTCATGAATTTCTCAGAAACCCCTTTCAGAGTTGTCTTGGCATGGATGTTAAAGTCCCCCAGCACAATGAACTAGGAGGATTCCAATACCAAAGCAAAGCAAAAGCAAAGTGTTCTGCTTATACCACTGCCATACTACTTCAAGTAGTCTCTGGGTGGTTTATAGTTTTAATTACAGTATGCAGGCTACACATTCTCCCCCCCCCCCGCAAGCTGGGTATTCATTTTACTGACCTCGGAAGGATGGAAGGCTGAGTGAACCTTAAGCCTGCTACCTGGGATTGAACCCCAGGTTGTGAGCACAGTTTTCCCTGCAATACAGGCATTTAACCACTGTGCCATGAGGCTACTAAGATAGACTATTGCCACTTGTCCACCCCGCCCCCCTGGTCTTGCCTGTTCTGCAGAGAAACCCTGGAAGACAGAGCTGAGTGAGATTGACACCCCCAGCCTCATCCAGCCAAGTCTCTGTGATGCAAGTGAGATCAGCACATTCTTGCCAAATCAGGTCCTGGATGATTGTTGATTTCTCATTCACTGATCCAGCATTCAACAGCAATATTTTCAATCCAGGGATCTTGTCATCAAGGTTTTCAGAACAATCTGACTTTGTAGATACCTTGGGAGTTACCAAAACCCTGTAGTCCTTCCTTCTTACAGAGCATTGATGAACCTTATGATTCATCTACGAATAACAGTAGTAATAGGTTTCCCCTCAATGATTTGCAACAAAGTCTCTTTTCCAAAAGTGACATCTTCCTCAGGTAGTTGCACATCAATCTGCGGTGCTCCCTGTGGCACACAGTGTGGTGCAAAGTACGGACTTAGTGCTGCATTTTGCATGTGCAGGAGGTGCATGCCACAGGAGCTGTCTCTGGCAGCCAGAGCTAAGTTATAGCTACCTGTGAAAAGGAACAGGGACAGAGCTGAGGCTGGCTTTCTGCTTTGATGCAAGCAATAGGTCCAGCTGGTCTGTTTCCACAGGATGGCTGAATCTTCCACCTCCCCAGCATGTAAGGTGTTCTGTTATCCAGGAAATAGAAAATAGATTCTGTGACTTCCAAAAAATTCTAACAGTTGTGGAGTATCTGTCATACCCATTCAAAGTAGATATGGACATTAAAGAAACTGCAGCTGCTATTAGTAACAGTTACTCATTGAACAAGCCATTGCTTGAAAATGAAATATTAACCCTTAAAATGATATTTTTCTCAAGACCCATGTTGAGCAAGAATCATTTTGGAAGCTAGTACCTAGAGACAAATTTCCCAACTTGAGAAGATGCAGTGAAGCTGTCCACTCTGTCCTGATTTGTGTGAATCTGCATTTCCTCATCTGAAAATGACAGAGTACACAACATTCTAGCATGACAGATGAACATCTCCAGGATTCCCTGAGACTGGCCCTCATACAATATTCACCCAGCTTCAAAAAGCTGGTGGATGAAATGCAGACTCAGATATCTCACTAATGAGCAAGAGTGAAATATTCAAGATTGTTTAAGATCAGCCTGGACCAATACGCAACCTAAATTTAACACAAATTACTCAGTAAAAGTTAAAGAAAGTTATTAAGACAGTTAAAGAAAGTTATTATTCAATAAAACTTTAAGAAAAAATGTACTTTCCATTTCCCCTTGCAATTCTTACTGGATCTTCGTCCCTCTGTTTTGCTTTTGCTTATTTCGCTTAACAGCTGATCACATCCATGTAAATGACAGAATGTTCGTTCAAAACGGGAGGGCAATCCTCCAACTTTACCAGGTTTAAGGTTTAATCTGAAACTAATTTGAAACTTAATTTTCACGGCGGTAGATCACCAGCACTTTTGGCCGGGAAAAGTAGATCACAACCTGTTCAAAGTTGGACATGCCTGCTATGAGGTATCCAAAACAATAGTGGCAGGACATAGTGCTCCAGACATGGCAATTTCCAAATTTGGCAAGAACATGTTGACATTTCATTCATGTCTAAAACACATGGATAGTTTGGAGAGTTTTGTGACTAAAACGTTAGCTCCACATGGGATTTGCAGGATCACAGTAAACATGGGATTTTGCCTTTGTGGCAGCTACCACCTTAAGGATTTACAGCTGTGTGGGTCAAGATGATAAAACCCACAAGCTGAGCATTTGGAAGGTGCTGTTTCATATGCTGCCTGTTGGCTGGATACATTGCTGCTACTTCGGAGGGCTCCGCTGCGCGCATGTGCAACCCGGGGCTCCTTTGCCGCTCCCGTGCTGAGAGACCGCGAGATGAGATCTCATGGTCTCGCGAGGCTGGGAGCATCGCGAGAGCGTCCCTGCCATTTAAGGGGGCACTGCCATTACCCTGGCCTCAGTTCGGCGAAGCGCGCACCCACCCACCCACCCTATAATGGTTCAGTGTGAGCTTGCTGGTTGCCAGCTGGGCTGGATAGGAATTTTTGCCGATAGCCCTGATTGGCAGGTGAGCTAGAGGATTTTTTGCCTATCCCACACTGATACCTGGTGGGGCATGGATAGGGCCAGAGTTGTTGTAGGGGCGGGTAGTGCGGAGTGGTCTAAGCAGGTGGTGAGGTGAATAAGCAATAAGCTATACACTCCAAACCCGGGCGTTGCGGTTCTGGGGATTACAGCATACGGGGTAGGGGTTATTAATACAACCAGTGGGCGGGGACCAGCTATGTGATGGCACCTTCTGGCCCGGCGGGGGTAATATAGCGATTCCCTGGTGGAGGGTGTCGGTCATTCGAGTGGCACCCCTAGGGGACTAATTTCTCACCCTAACCTACAAAGAACGGGGTGGTGGTGGAGGCCCCTGGATCCACGTCATATCTGCACTACCTCAGCCCCCTCCTGGTGGATTGCTTGGTGATAATGATTTGAGAATAACGTGGAACTGTTTGGAGATTGATATTGGTATGCAAATAAATCTGGCCTGATTCCATCCCAAATGCTGTGGTCTCGCGTATTCTCTTCGGCTCTGGGAGGGCCAAGTAAGCTGTACTGAGAGGTAGCTAGTCCTCATCATTTCAGTGATGTGATTTCTCTCTGTGTGAAATGGCTCATGTGATGTCATGCATGGGTTACGAGCAAACACAGGCTGGGATAGGGCCTGTGAAGTAGTTATGTTGTCACACAGATTGTATACTGTCGTAGCTACAAGCATTTAAAGGCTTTGGCTGCTTGAAAATAACAACATCCATTTAATTGCTAGGCATTTCACCAAGATATCTAAGAACACAAAAGCCTGTAGAATCAGGCCAGAGACTTTCTAGCCTCGTGTCCTCTTTCTCCCAGTGGCCAACCAGAGGCCTACAGGAAGCCTACAGGCAGAACGCAAGGAGAACATTCACTTTTTCCAACTATTGCTCTGCAGCAGCTAACATACAGAAGCATGCTACCTTTGATTGTGGAGGCAGAATACTGTAAAGTATTCAGAATGACTAAATTTTTAGAGTATTGTTTTCAAAAGAGGGGGGAGCACTTTACTAGTACTGGCCGACTATATAGGTTGGCTAAGTGGGACTGTGGTGCAGTGTTTACTTATGGTGGTCTGTATGTATTTAATTGATTTATAAGAGAGAGTCTGCAAATGTGCAAAGTCACAGTGATTCAGTCTAAATTTTTTTTCTCTTAGACTGCAGGTGAAAAGAATGGGCTTAAATGGGTTTGGCTGATGCAAGTTGCTGCAATAGCCATGATGAAATGTGTTACCTGATTGGACAGATAAATGTATATAAGTGCTCTGTTAATCAGTGTGCAATGGGCCTTTGTGAGTAAGGCACCCACCATTCTTTGTCTCTCTATGCTATGTACTGATTGTGTATGTCATGTATGATGAAATGATGTTACGCTGTTGATTTGTGTGTGTGTGTGTGTATATATATATAATGTTCAACAAGTATTTGCTTTCGCTGGCAGAACAAATTGCAAAATACTTTGACAAAGATCATAAGCAGAGGCCTTTCTCTCCACCCAGCCGGCTCCACAGGTGCGTCTTATAAGAAATCAAGAAAGGGCCTTCTCTGTTGCTGCTCCCAGACTTTGGAACTCCTTCCCACTGGAGGCCAGGACTGCCCCATCTCTGCTGTCTTTCCAGAAACAGGCAAAGACCTTTCTCTTCAGGCAAGCTTTCCCTGAATGACAGACTACCTATTATGTGACTTTTAGATGGATTAGCATGCATGATTAGTTTGACTGTATTCAGAAGAACACCTGTGTTTTACATGTTAGTTTCCATCACTCATAATTGGTTTTTTTCTTTTAACTCTTCTCGTGCTCTTTTTAGCTTTAATGTTGCCTCTTAATGTTGTAAGAATGCCTCTTCTAATTCCCTGTTCTTAAACTTGAATATGTCTTAAATGTTCTGGGCTGTATATTGTCCCTCATTATTGTAAGTCCCCTTGGGTCCTTTTCCAAGGAGAAGGGTGGGGTAAAAATATTCAAAATAGATAGATAGATAGATAAATAAATAAATAAATAAATAAATAATAACCCTATTCCATGCATTTTTTATTCAAACGGGATCCTGGTATTTATGTCTTATCTCTCTGCAACCTAATTATAAGTGACTGGGTAACCTTGGTTGATGATCAGATCATTTTATGGAATAAGGACTCTTTTTTTTTTTTTTTGCTGGAATGCATGTCAGGATGTGGATTGTATGGAGATTTCAAGTAATGCTCTCTCATGAATTTCCATGGTTTAATTTGCTGAGATGTTGCCATTCTGGTAGGGCAGTAGCAGGGTAGTGATAGTGAATCACTCTTCTACTGAATATAATGGGACATCCTTCTATATAGATCTAGTACAGTCTAGAGCAGGGATGGACGACTTTTGTGGGGCCAGGTTTTGTACAGGCCAGTGGTTTGGGACTGTATTCTCAAGGGATCTGGTGGGAGTGGGAGTACCATGGCATTTTTAATCTTTAATGATAAGAATACCAATTTCAATAAAATATTTTCCTGGTTTTAAATAAGGTAATCAAGAACAAACTGCTCTTCAGTGGACATTCATGTAAGACGGTCCAGAAATATACATTTAAAACATTCCTTGAAATTCAGCAGCATGATCTACAGGTGGGCCTTTTCTGTGTGGTTTCCTGGGCACTTTCCTGACCTTGCAATAGCAATCCACTGCTCAGTTTATCTTATCATAATGTGTTCGGTGATTAAGTGTGGTTTATCACTTAATTTCAGCATTTTTGTTTAAAACTCTGTGCCTTAAATGTCTTAATTGAAGGAAATTTTCAGCAGATGTATTTACATCCTGGAATATAACTACAGATTCATTGGAGAGTGTTATTTTCTTTTGCATGTCTTGATCATTAAACATCAGGGAACCACCAAGCTCTGATTCTACTGTGCCTAACTAGCCACAACTTACTGAGCTAGATGAAAGGTAACAAACCATCCCAAAAGAATACATAGAGAAATCATATTCTAGGAAGTAAATACACCAACTGAAGTTTAAATTAAAGGCACAGAACTACAATTTTAAATAAACAAGGAAATAAAATAAAATAAAATAAACAAGGAAACAAAAACAAAGCAGGAGACCTCGCTTAATCATTACAAGTTATAATTAGAAATGGGCACCAGATGAAAAATGAAATGGTATTTTGTCATTTTGTTACATAAATTGTTTCGCGATGAAACAAAATGATAGAAACTGTTCTGTGACAAACTGAACCGAACCACCTTTTTTTGTCTGGGAAACAAAATGGGGGAGCTTCCTCAAGCTCTTCCCTGTAACTCCAAAATTTGGAGAGAGTTGAGGTTTAGGAGGCTGAGTTATTCAGCTGCAAAGAGGGTCCCCCCCCAGCAATAATTGGAAAAGTGCTGTGCACATACCTCCCTCTATATTGCAGGAACGTGCCGTACAGCAGTTTTGCAATTAGATGGGGGACCCTCTTTGCAATTTAATAACTCAGTCCCCTGAACCCGAGACCTCTCCAGATTTTAGGGCCTTACAGGGAATAGCTTGAGGGAGCTCCCCTGAAATTTCCATGCAGCTACATGCATGTGATCTTGATTTTTGAGTACATATGTTCTTGAAAATAGTGATCACAGGCATGTCGCAGCATGGAAATCACAGTGTAGCTTCTTTGTAAGCCACCCCCACCTAATTTGGAGAGGTTTGGGGTTCAGGGGGCTGAGTTATTAAACTCCAAAGGGAGTCCCCCAAGAAGAAAATAATTTCTTTTTGACTTGGGAAGTGGTGAATAGCCCCTCCCCCATGAGGGAGCTTCCTCAAACCGTTCCCTTAATTACAAATGATTTTTCCTTGGGGGACCTCCTTTGGAATTTCATAACTTAGCCCCCTAAACCCCAAGCCTCTCCAAAATTGGGGGGCTTACATACCCTGCAAATTTGGTGCCTCTAGGACCCAGAGGAGCCATTATAAAATAGTTTCATTTTGTTTCATTCCAAAAATTCTTTAAAAGTTTGTTAGTAATGAAACAAAACTAATGAAGAAACAAAACAAAACACTATATTTTTTGTTTTGTGCCCATCTCTAGTTACAATGTGATAAACTGAGCAATGAATTGCTGTTGTGAGCCCAGGACAGGGCTTCAGGTGCCATGCTGCCATATTTCAGTAATGGATCATACTGCTGATCTCTTATGCAGTCTGATTTAGTGTCCCCCCCCCTCAGTTTATGCTTTGGGATGGTGTTGGGGTATTCCAAAAAACAAAACCCACTCCCCAAGCCACACAAGAGTGGGCTGGGTGAACTGCATGTTGTCCACTCCTGCTCTTCACACAAGGTTGTATGAAATAAATGTAGGTGCTGTGCCTCACTTTGTTTTGCCTAGCAATGCCTTCTTGCCAAGCCTGATCTTTGCACGGTAACACAGATTAACATTATGCTTTTCAACTTTACGAGTGCAATTCGCTTTGCCATAATTGGTACCCTGACTTAGGGCACAGCTACACTGTGGAAATAAACCAGGAGACGACTTGGGTTTTTTTGATGTTCCCTTTAAGTCTCATAGTAGTCATGTGCGTTTTGGCTTGTCAAGTGAGCACACTTTTAATCCATTTGTAAACTGTGTTGTCTCTTGGTAGAGGGGAATACATACATCATAATTTATAAGCACAGGTGCTTGGCTCCCTTAAGAGGGACTTGGACTTGGACGGAGGACTGGAGTAGCAAAGAGAGTGAGTGCACCAAAGAATTCTACAAAACAACCCACTTTGCTACTCCCACACCAATCCTGGATGGGTTGCATGATTACCTCACCAGGGGGTGGGGGAGGGAGGCATAGCAGCCTTGAGCTTGCCCTGCAGTGCATAGTTTGTGAGGGAGACATACACACAGCATGAGAGGGAAGTGCTGCTTACAATAGCAGCCACCTTGGCTTCGGTCTCTAGCTGCTGAGGAAAAGTTTCCTGATGTCATAGTTCTGGCTGCTTGCTTGCCTCTCAGCCTTGTTCCGTACCCTTCTTCTACTGGAAGATGAGAGAAATGGTTTGACACATTCTTTAAAAAAGTATTTCAAAGTGACATAGCTGTAGCTTGTACCTCACCATTGGTGAGGTACAAGAAGATAAATCACCACTGAGACAGCTGGCAGCGCTTTCCAAAGCTTAAGTGATACAGCAATAAAATAAAAACAAATTGGGTGGGGGTAAGAGTTCAGACTGCAAGTAACTTGCATCCAAAACACATGATCCTGGCATCCAGTACTTAACAAACCCACAGACACCATTTATTCCAACATAGACATTCACATATGCCCAAACAGTTCAAAATAAATCATGTCCACAATTGAGTGACAACAAACAATCCACTCATAGGTCTTTAAAATGCCTCATTTTTGAGCAAAAACATTTCACACTTAGCTGTATGTTGTGTCAACAGATATTTTAAAATCAATTTCAAGTTTCTAAAAGCCAACAAAAAACCCCAAGAGAATGTTGATGTGTGATTGCACCTTCAGTGTAGCTGATTTTTAAAAAAATATATCCTGAGTGGACGTAACTGGATATAAAGATTGAGTGACCATATAGCCCGTTCATTCAATACAGCCAGATCTGAATTTCAGTTTCCTAGGAAATTAGAACATAGAAACTTTGAAAAGGCTGCAGTGACTTCATCTTGTAGAAAATCAATTTAAGATCTGCTCATGCTGTAATCTCATGACCTTTTTTTTGTAAACCATGCAACACATTGCTAGAAACTGTTAGTGAACAATGATGGACATTCTTTTTTTTGCCTGTTCTGTACTAATTTATTTTGGGTCAGCAACACTAGTGCCATCCAGAAAACATCATATATATATAAACGGAAAATGTAAGTGCATACTTTGCACAATCATGTCTCCAGTCTCTTAAAGGGATTGACATGTTTTGTTTATGCATGTTTTGTAGGAAGTATTCAAAATGGGACAGAGGGATGTTAAAATGATATAGTTCAGAAGATCCCTACTTGGCTAAGAAGCTGAGTTCAGTCACTATCTTTTAGCTTAACTTATTTCGCAAATTTTATTTGAGGAGAAAATTTGTATGGTGGGCTCCTGTATACGGCACTCCGAGCACTACTGGATATGAATATGATTGATAAGCAGATAACAACACAAATGAAGAGCATTTGAGAAGGAAGTTCAAGTATCACAGGGGCAGACACGCAGGAAGACCTATGTTGTACTACAGTCATCCCCCGCCATTTTGTGGTTCAGCTACTGCGGTCCCACTATATCGTGGGATCGCAGTACCTGCGGGAGGCAGCAGGGAGCGATTGCATCGCTCCCTGCTGCCCCCCCATCCGAGAGGCCTCGGAGCCACACAGGGGGCAGGGGGGAGCACTCAAACTGCTCCCTGCTGCCGTCCCACCCCCTCCGGGAGGCCTCGGAGCCGTGGGGGGGTGGGGAGTGGTCAAATTGGTCCCCACTGCCCCCACCCCCTCCGGGAGGCCTCGGAGCTACGTGGTGGGGCGGCAGGGAGCGATAAAATTGCTCCCTGCCGCCCCCACCCGCCCCTTTGATCGCCCCCTGCCCCCACCCAACCCGCTTCCACATATCGCGGATGTTCATGTATCGCGGGTCGGGTGGGTCCCTGACCCCCGCGATAGACAGGGGGTTACTGTATAAGCCTAGCTAATAACTAAAAGAATTATGCTTGGAATTGTGACATTTTCTCAAGTTTCTTTTAACAGCCATAATGTATCTGAACTGGGAGGATGACACTTGTACATAATCAGGTTTTGGAACTTTCCTCTAAGGATGTGCCATTTAGATTGAATGACAATGGACAGAATCCTGCACCAATCATCCAGACCAGAGCTAGGTTGTAAAACCTAATCATAACCGTTCACTGGGTTTGTGAAATTTAGATGTTTGTAGGTGTCTAGTGGAACCCAGATAGAGTTGGAGTCTAAAAAAATCTGAATGACACATTCCTACTCTCCTGTTCTAATGATCTATACTGTTTATTCATTCTTTTAATGAGTCTTCCTCCTGAATAAGCACATCCCAGATTCAAGGCAAGATGATGGCTATTATCCACTGCTGCCAACCAAAGGCAGATCCATTGAATTGACTGTCAAATGTCAAGTCAACATTTGTTTAAATCCTATTGTGCCCATGGTTCTATTCTAGTTGTGACTCGAGTATTCATTTGTTTAGCATTTGAATAGTGTACTGACAGATCAATAACTTCCCTTTTATAAATGAAATATTTGTGGATGCATTTATGTTGTGCATGTTGTTTTGCAGCCACAAGGGAAAATACATCTCAGTGGGGATACCACTAAACAGAAACCAGAACAGCCTTTTAGAGCCCATGAGTGTGCAACTGACCCTACCATTACGAAGGGTGAGGAAGAAGCTGCAGGCTGATCACAGAATCATAGAATCATGTTAGAAATGGAAGGGGCTTTGGAGGTCTTCTAATCCATCCCCCTGCCCAAGGCAGGAGACCTCATACCATCCCAGACAAATGGCTGTCCAATCTCGTCTTGGAGACCTCCAGCGATGGGGCGCCCACAACATCAGGAGGCAAGCTGTTCCAAAGTTTACTGGCTTTCACTGCCAGGAAATTTCTACTTATTTCCAGGTTATCTCTCCCTCTGATGAGTTTGCACCCATTGGTTTTGTCATACCCTCATGTGAGAATAATTCAGTGCCCTCTTCCCTTCGGGTATTGGAAGACTGCTATCATATCTCCCCTCAATCATATCTTCTTCAAGCTAAACCTGCCTAGTTCTTCTTTTAGTTATTCTTCATGCAGTTTAGCCTCCAGTCCCCTTATCATCTTTGTTGCTCTTTCCTGCACATTTCTAGGGCCTCGGTGTTTTGTTTGTCTTGTGATGACCAGAACTCGACACTGTATTCTAAATGTGGCCTCATTAGGGGGCAGTTTTACTATCACTTCCTGTGATCCATATGCGATCCCCCTCTTGATGCAGCCTAGGACCATATTCGCTTTTTTGGCAGCTGCAGCACACTGCTGTCTCATCTTTAAGGTTGATGTTAGGGAGCAAGATGGTGTGGAATAGAATTGTGTGTTTACTGTAGTGCCATCCTGCTGTCCTCAGGTGCCATGGAGAACGGCCAATTGGCAGCTGATTCAAATTCAAGTGTCTCTCTCATCAACTTACACAGAGGGGGGGGGGAGAGAGGCATCAAAATATGTTTAGCCCAGGTACTCCTCATGCTACTTCATGCATTCATTTGTTGGTTTGATTTATATCCCCTCTTTCTTTTAGCAATGGGACTCTTGATGACTTGGTGCTAATAATTTCCTAGCTCAGTTATCAATATTTTACTTGTGAGATGTTCTGTGAAATTATTCCAGAAGGGAACATGCCTGATTCTTCAGCTTGAGAGGTGCTGAAAATATGATAGTTGAGTAAAGTCAAGAGTATGATGGATTAAAGAAACCCATTAAAGCCGTACTGCTACTGTAACTCTGTCCTCATCTTACCTCAGAGAAGCACAGGGCAAGTTAAGGACAGAAATCCAGTGGCAAGGACTGAATTTCTGGGCTGGTTGTGGTTTTAAAGTCAGGCTCATAATGTCATCGCAACGCAGTTCAATGAAATTTCATTTCCTTGGTATTATTGCCATTATATTTGTATGCAGCAGTAAAATCTCTGCCCCCCACCCCCTGTTTTGTTTCCTTTGCCTGAAGATACAGGGACCTGATGAACCTCTGCAGATTATAGCGGAAGGCATCATTGTGTTCTCACTTTAATACTTCAGAAATATGTTGTGACTGATCTGATGGTCAGTGGCAGACTCCTCTGTGGTTTGTGGGCCAGGAGGAGAATGGTAGGTAGCTGGTTTTGGAAAGAGATCTTTCCTGAAAAATATAAACATAGCAAAAAAAGAAAAGAAAAGAAAAGAAAAAAGGAATGCGGGGGAAAAAGTAGTGTGGGATATTTGGTTGTCCAGACTCAGGCTCTGATGCTGCAGCCTCATAAAAACCCTACAGTGCCGAGATTCTACAATATTGTTATTTGGACAGATTTAAACAGTGTGGGTCATTGTGTTTTTGTACCATGCATCAAGAGTTTACATAGCATAGAGTTTGAATGCTGTCAACACTAATGGTAGCAGTCAAGATGGTTTGGAGCAGTGGTCCCAACCTTGGGTAACTCAGGTGTTCTTGGACTGCAGCTCCCAGAAGCCCTGGGTAACACAGCTGGTGGTGAAGCCTCAGTGGAACTGCAGTCCAAGGACACCCGTATTACTCAACGTTGGAAATGACTTGCCTATAGGATCCCCTCTTGGGCTCGTTATGATTCACAAAGCAATACTGAGCAAAAGAAAAATCCAAGAAACGGACTCATTAAAAAACAACAACAGATAACCACTTCTCACAAACACAAAGCAATTGTCAGGGCATTTTTTTCAAGCATGAATGGTTGTGAGTAGAGATGGGGATGAATTTTAAAAAGGGTGATTTGTCATGATTTATGATTCAGCAGGACTAACAAATCAACACATGGATGAATTTCCAGTGACAAATAAACAAAATGATGAATCAATGAATTGATTTGTCTCCATGTTAAAAATGTTATAACCCCCTGGCATCTTGAGGCCCCCAATTTGCAGCTATGCTACCACTTCTTCTCTTCTACAAGCCCTGCAAGTTTGGTTAGGAGTGGGGTGCAGACATCCAAGCTATGTCCTCCTAAAGAGGTCCCCCTAGGAAAGTGTCCTTTAGAAACTTGAGTTGGGGAAACTCAATCTTCACCAAATTTGGAGGGATTCTAGAGGAGAGCCAGAGGAAGCTTCTCTGCAGGTTTAGAACGTCTAGATACCTGGGAAAACTTTCTTGATGGGGCCTATTTGGTGGGGTACATAACTCAGACATCAAACATCTAATTTCCACCAGATTGTGGAAATGTAGAGGAGAGTCAGGGTGTCTTGAGGTACCTTGGGGTTTTTTTTATAGCCTAACTAAATTTGCAAATTAAAAATAGCTAAAAGGTCCTCAATATTTATTGGGGGACTCCATTTATGGCAAATACGAATCTATGAATTTTGGTGATTTGGCCAAATTTGTCAGAAAACGTGATTTGTTTTTCAGTTCATCCCCATCTCTAGTTATGAGCCCAATAAGGAAGCTGTAGATCATATTTGCTGTTGCGATTGGTGTTGGGCAATGCTCAACAATCCTTTTTTCTGCTGACTAATCCAGGACAATATTGTACAGCAATCATGAATTTAGAAGCAATATTCATAAACCAGAGGGTTTTTTTAAAAAAATATTAACTGAATTCCTTGGCTTTATAAAATATAAGATTAAGTATACATATACTATACACAAATTCCAACAGAAACTTTCCTCGTGTAGAATGAACCAGTGTTCAAGGACCTCCGGACAGGAACAGATTTTCATGATTGCTGGGAAAGGACAGAAGTAAGAAAAGCTAGGATGTGGCTGTGATCCCTCTGTGCCAAAATATATTAAAATTCATTTTTGGACTTAATGAAACAGTGAAGCATTAGTAGTCAAACTGAGGAAGAAAAGTTATGTTGGACCAAAAGCTCTAGGGACATTTTGTGAGCGTATTTTCAAAAATATGCCCCCTTTGCCTTTTGAAATAAAAAAAAAAAAAAACGAAACCTAGGCGTTAGCAAAGACTGTCATAGGAAACTTTGGTAATAATCATTCACACTTTGTGAATAAAATAAGAGAAGAAAGACGGGGCGGTGGCGACGGCGTCGGTGGGGAATCAACTAATTGTAAAGGTTGTATTGGAGAAGAGCCTTACACACTGGCAGAAAGAGAGAAATGTGGGTACTCAACAAAACCAAGCCTGAACTCTCGTTCAGAGCGAAAATGAGTCAGCTGAGATCTACCATGTACATATAATGAAAATACTGAAGAGACAAAAAAAAAGACAATATTGCTGAGAAAAGTGGGGCACTAGGAAGAGAGGAAGACCTAATACAAGACAGACTGTTTCAATAAAGCTGCATCTATTAGTTTGTCAGACCTGAGCAGAAATTATTCCTTGTGTGCTTTGTTTATTGCAAAATCACAATTTACCCCCCTGGAAGAACTTTTTGAGGATTAATATTTCAACCTCCACAGCATGGATTCATTCTAAATTTTAAAAGGGGTGTGGTCAACCATTCTAGTTCAGGATAAGCAAGATTTGTATTTTTAGTTTATTTAAGATGCCTTAAATCTGGGGACATTTAGGGTCACCAATTTCTGCATGGGGGCAGCAATTTTACTTTTTAAAAAAATCATATCTTGAAACCCCTTTCTCAAACTATGCCACATTTGGTACCATTTGTCTACTACATTTGTGCCAATTTTTTCTTCATCCAAAGTCCGGTTTCAAAGTCATAATTTTGGGCTGCCCCTCTTTTTATTATTGCCTTGTAGAATGCTGATTTGCTCTGCAACACAATAACAGACAGTAGCTGTATGGAAGTGCACCTATAATAAAGGCTAAGAAATGACAAAGCAAAAATACATCCATGCCTACATATGTTTATTTGTGAACTTTTTTTATTTCTTTCCCTCCCAGTAACTTCTAAAAGTACAAAACATGACATGAGCATGAGTCAAGATGCCTTGCAAATGAATCCCATTGAAATGAGGAAGTGGGGAACAGAAGGTACATGAGAACAAAGTTACAAATAAGATTCTTTCTAGCAGTAAACATTACAACCATGAGATTATTGTTTATTTGTTACTGATGTCTCTTAATTTGTTCCCCCACCCTGTTTCATTTCATTAATTATGAAACAATTTTTTTTTAAAAAATAGTTTCATAATTCATTTTAATTCGGTCCGTTTTCCTTTTTTTTTTTTAACCCTGCCAACCAGCTGTAGCACAGCCACTCGGTTTTTAATTTTTTTTATTTTTAAATTATTTTTTAATCCTGCCAGACCACAGGCTGGATCACTTTTTTAATTTTTTTTAAAATTTTAATTGAATTTAATTTTTAAAAATAGGGTAAATATTTATTATTTACATTATTATATAATAATAATTATATATATATAATATTATTTAATTTAATTATATTATTTTATTTAATTTTAATTTTAATTTTTTTATATGGCCAACCATGTGGTCCACCCACCAGCTGTAGCATGGGCCAGTTGGCTTTTTAATTTTTTTAATTTTTAAAATTATTTTTAATTCTGCTGGCCCGCTGGTTGGATCTGGTGCTCGCGCGCTGGATTGGTTTTATTTATTTATTTATTTATTTATTTATTTATTTATTTATTTATTCATTCATTCATTTATTTAATGGTGGCTACCGTGCACCTAGCGGGGTCGGCAGCCCGCCAGCCAGGGTGGTGTGCAGTTTGAGCTGGATTGGTTTTTTTTATTTTTTATTTTAAACGCCGACCAAGTGGCCCACCAATCAGCTTTAGTGTGGGCCTGGTCGGCGTTTTTTTTTGGGGGGGGGAGGTTTGGCTGGAAGCCCCCTCCTTAGGGGCTGGTGGCAGCAGCAGCAGCTGGATGACATCCACGGACTCAGAGTCAGGTAGGAGACTGTTGACTGGGTTTGGGAACAAAAAATGAACTGGAATGAAATGGAAATTTCCATTTCATTTCGTTTTGTTTTTCTTTGAGGGGGCAGTTCATTATTCATTTTGTTACCTAACAAAACAAATAATGAATAAGGAAACTAATCAAAAGTTTGTTTCGTGCCCATCTCTAGTCTCAACTTCTTAACTTCTACATTCATTCTTGGAGTACAACTCAAGGGACATTTGTTTCAATGTCTGATCAATTGTCAAATTCAAATTTTGTCTTATGTCCAAATGTATAAAGATGTGACTACATGGAGAGGAAATTCAAATTCACTCATGCTCTCTTGTTACAAAGTCATACTTGGGAATCTGGTCTTCTTTGGGCCTGTTTGCATTTGCTGGCCACACAGGAAGAGTGGAGGAAAGCCTTATTTGCAGCTGGCTAGGAGGCATGGTTATTGGAAAATAACTAATAAGCTTTCAACAAGTATTTCCTCCTCTTATCATCCTTTTTCCTCTCTCTCTCTCTCTCTCTCTCTCTCTCTCTCTCTCTCTCTCTCTCTCTCTCTCTCTCTCTCTCTCTCTCTGTGTGTGTGTGTGTGTGTGTGTGTGTGTGTGTGTGTATACCTACATGCACTGCTACAGCAGCACTGACACAACTTGTGTGTGTGACTAAGTGGGGGGGGGAGAGAAAGAGAAATGGAGTCTCTATTTTTTTCTTGCAGGTATACGTAATGAAACCTTGTTCAATTTAGTCTAATCTATTTTAATCTTCCACTTCTTTCAAGTGATCACACCTTCTCCACTGATAGTAATGGGGCTATTTTTTTTAAAAAAAGCAGAAGTCCCAAAAGCAGAGGCAAAAACTACAGAAGTAGGTTGAACTCAGGGCTAATTTCCATTTCCTTTTGTGACATGTGGACAATGGGAAAAATCCCAAACAGCCCATTCCAGTCTCATTGCATTTCCCACATTTTAACAGTTTGATATCCCCCTAAATCCATTTCTTCTGATTTAATTTGGCTGTTTCATGATGTGTCCCTAGTAGAGATGGGCACAAAACAAACTTTTAGTTTGTTTCATTTTTCGTTATTTGTTTAGTTAGGTAAGGGATCTCCACCGCGGGTGGATGACAGCTGCCTGGCTGTCATCCACCTGCGGCAGAGGGCGGTCGAGAGAGAACTGCGCTCTCTCAAAGGATCTCTGCTGTGGGTGGATGACAGCCCACCCGGCTGTCATCCGCCCGCGGGGGATGAACTGTCTAAAGAGAGCCCCATTCTTGGTTCTGCACACAGAGGCAAGAAGGGGGGGTCTCTATATAAGGGAATTTCCCCCGTGGGCAATGACAGCACGCCAGGCACTGTCCTCCGCTGCAGGGAGAACTGTCTAAAGAGACCCCTCTTCTCGCCTCTGTAAGCGGAGGCAGGAACAGGGGCCTCTTTAAAGGGATCTTCCCGGCGCTGATGACAGTGCCCAGCTTCTGCCGCCGGTAAGAACCTGAACCGGTTAAAATTGGTTCAGGTTTGTACGAAGTTTTTTAAAAAAATTGTACTAACCTGAACCAAACCAAGGGTGGGCCCAAACCAGACGAACTGAAACCATGGGTTTTCTGGTTTGTGCCCATCTCTAGTCCCTAGTATTAAGGGGAACTTCTGGCCTCATACACTATAATACATGAATAGGACAGCTCAGACATGCCCAGGACTGGTATCAATTCCAACTTGCTTGGACTTTCACAATAAAAATGTAAGAAATAGTTTCAAAAATCTAAGTGGAAAAGTAGGTATGAGCTCTTCCACATTGTACAAAAATTGTGCAGAGATTCCATACAGAAGATACTTGGGAAAAGTCAAAAGGAAAGAATCTCCCAGTTGCAGAGCAGGTATATTGGGGTTCTGAGCATGTTGTGAGTATGACATATCCTCCCGCTTTGGACAATGGGATTAAATATTGAAACAGCAATTTCTGTTTACTGAGTAGCTATGTAATTTCTTTTGTGTTAAGTCTTTGAAGGATGTTCCCCTTCGCCGTGTATAGTTTATCTTATTCTCACTGTAGAGTTTCTGGTGCTGCACAAGTTTATCCATATCTCATCCATCACTATCTGTGGACCAAGCTATATAATCACAGTACATGGCCCTCAAAATGAATTTGTTGAAAATAACCCAATTTTGCATTGCATCCAACAATCCATTGATGATACAAACAATGCACGGAGTTTGAAAAGCCAGTCACCAGTATATGCTGTGGAACAGGCTTGAAGGAAAAGAAGGAACAGACTTAACTTGAAAGTGTTGTTGGCTTACCTTAGGTACTTGCCTAATATCAGAGACTGCCAGAAGCCCTTCTTTGAGTAGCTCCGCACCATTTGAAGTTGGGTAGGTGGAGAGCCGTGCTAAGCCCCTTTCCAGAAATTGGAAGAGTTATGTATGTTGACTGTAACTCCCCAAACCCATCACCACCACAGGAGTTCATTCAAGTGTCAGGAATTGATGATCCTTGGGGCCCCTCCCAGCTCTGCAGATCTAAGATTCTTATGTTAGCACTTATTCTAATAACTTATGGATGCAAAGCTAGAACTGTATTATTTTGTAAGTGTTGTAAGCCGCCCAGAGCGGCTAGATGGCCAGATGGTCAGGGGATAAATCTAATAAACAATAATAATTATTATTTTAGTAGTTTTTCAAATGAGCAGGTTTATTCTTGTTGCAACAGCGCTTTTTAAAGAAAAATCCATGTTTGCTATGTTATCTGCTACTTTAACTCTCACATCCCCCCCCTTAATTAGTATTTTAAAGCACTGTATTGTAAAACTGTCTGGCATATTCTTTTGGGATTCAAAGGTGGGCTAAACCTGACTTGAATGAATTGATAAAACTCTCTGCCCCGCCCTGCCCCGTAGGCAATGACTGCCAACTGAGTTTATTTTTGTGTTTCATCTGGAGTGCCCTTTCTGGGGGAAAAGGCAGCAGAACATTTATTAGCCCAGCAATTTAAAAGACAAATGAAAGATGGGCACCAAGAGAAGAATGTGGAGTAGTGACATTCTATCTTGACCATAAGTCTCGGAACTCATACAGCTCACTCGGCCCCCTGTTCATGCCAACTGGGACATTCAGGGAGGTATAGTCCAGAAACTAACTTTGCCAAGCTCTGACAAAAGGAAAGGTCTGCAAGCTTACCGCTCTAGCCCTTGCCTAGTATACATTTGAGCTGCCTAGATGCCCTAAGCACATCCAATCTTGCCTGATTTCAGAAGCTAAGCAGGGTCGGCCCTGGTTAGTACTTGGATGGGAGACTTACAGGGAATACCAGGCGCTGTAGGCTCCTGGAGTAGGAATTGGTTAAACCACTCCAGTACTCCTGTCAAGAAAACCCCATGGACATGGGGTCACGAAGAGTCGGTCACGACTGTAACGACACAACACAGTATATAGTTGGGCCATATCTGCCCGCAGTTCAAAATGTTAGTTGTGACCTTACTATATTTTCTTATATGGGTCCAGGCTGTCTGAAAAACTGTATCTTACCATAGACAAGCTTGTTTAGGCTTTAAAATCTTTTGGAGAGGCCCTTCTTGCAATCCCATCACCTTCAAAAGTGTATGGCGGAGAGTGGAGTAGTCACTCTTTAGACATGGCACGTGAAGGAGTCAGATGAAGCTGGGGTTAGCGCTACGGCCTTGCTGTTGATGCATAGGGAATTTATCATCACATCTAATTTCTTTTATTCTATAAGCATGGCCTAAAGTGCACCCAGAAGCCAAAATATAAGAGTGTCAATGAATAGGGATCATATATTTAGTATCATCCTAGTCCTTAAAGGCCAGGAGGAAGCAGCCGATTTCAAGTTGCACTGGAAAGGTACATAGGAATGAGGCAAGTACAAAGTTCTTTAAAAGTCCCCTTTTAAGACCGGGCATTGGTTTTAAGCCCCCTGAAGATGTCGAAAGCTGTAATAGTTTTAAAACATTAAAAGAAAAAAAAACCCAGAAATATGTAATTACCTGGACTGGCCACCAGAGGGAACCAGAGACAATTATATGATATATGTAGAGATGGGCACGGAACGAACAATTTTTCATTTTCATTTTTCATTTTTCATTTCGTTGCGCAATGAAATGACAAACGAAATTTGTCCCTAAAATGAAACAAAACGAACAGAAACGTGGGGATTTTGGTTGTGTGTTTCATTTCCATTACTGCAATGAAGTGAGCGGCTTTAACTGCTAAAAAAATCATTAAAATTGGAATAAATGGTAATGAAACTGTAACGAAACGGTAATGAAACTGTAACGAAACAAAAACAAATTTTTGAAAAATTTCACGAACAATGGAAATGAACCAAAACGGACCTCTAAACGACAAACGACAAACGAAACTCCATTTTTTCTATTCGTGCCCATCTCTAGATATATGCTCTCTCTCTCTCTCTCTCTCTCTCTCTCTCTCTCTCTCTCTCTCTCTTTCTCTCTCTCTCTCTCTCTCTCTGTGTGTGTGTGTGTGTGTGTGTGAGAGAGAGAGTGTGTGAGTGAGAGAGAGAGAGAGAGAGAGAGAGCAGTCTCAGGTAATTACATATTTCTGGATTTTTTATTTTAATATTTTAAAAATATTTTCAGGCCATGGGTAAGTGAAGCTGCATATGCTGATCCTGCAGATATGGCAGTCCTACTGCAATTTTTTTTGTCAAGTCAGTTCTCTTATGGTGACCCTTTCTGGCTGTAGAGTGCTCAGAAATGGTTTACCATTCCCTTCATCTAGGGCAGTGATGGTGAACCCTTTGGATTCAGAACCCACTAATTATTCTCAAAGTGCTAATACAGCAATTTAACCTGAATACAGGTGGCTGTGAAGGGGTGATGTCGGGTGCCCACAGAAAGGGCTTCGAGTGCTACCTTTGGCATCCATGCCATAGGTTTGCCCACACTGATCTAGGGGTATTCCGGGATTGTGCAGCTTGTCCAAAGCCAGACACACTTACTTTTCTGAGATGCACAGTAAGAAATTGAACTCCCAAACTCTGGCTCCACAGCTAGATACTGAACTCACCAAACGATCCCAGCCAGCTGGACTGAATGTTATTACATGTTTTTAAAATCCACCCTAATGCAGGAGTGTCTTATAAGCTGAGATCCACTTCAGGCAGCAAAGCATCTGGGGGCAGTACCATGACTTTTGTATCAGTTTAATGGTCCTGACTGCCCCCCCCCCAAACCCTGGAATTGTAGTTGGGTGGAGGTGTTAAAAATTCCCTATCCTGCCCACACCTCACTTCACAGAGCTATAGTTTTCAGGGATCCCTGTGGAAAGGTTTAGGTTTCTACTACAAAAAAGCACCATCTGTATCTTCTGCAAGCCAAGAATAGCTTTTACTATTTGATGTTATGCATGGGGTTGTTTTTATATTTCTACATGCAGTCTATCCCTGCTGTACAATTTTAAAGCGAAGGCATACCTTGTGCGTCGTGGTCAGCCTGCCGAAATTTCTCTGTGCTTTCCCCTCCTCCCTTCCTATGGTCCTTCTGGCAAATCTTTTGCTATCATTACTCATGTTGACACATTCTGTAAAGTAACTGAGGCAACTTTTGGGAAACAAGGGTTTCTAATTTCCTTCTTAACCTTCGAAGGGAAGAAAGAAGAATTTGTTCACATATGTGCACTCAAACATGCATACATGGGCTTTTAACGTTTATATTTTCTTCCTCTACGAGGGCATAAAGTAAAAGATACCATTTTAATTGAAATGATGGTGGGTGGACTGCTTTCTGTTTTTGCCATCATAAAAGTTGGAGAGAGAGAGAGAGAGAGAGAGAGAGAGAGAATTTTACTTCAAAAACTTTTAGGTCTGGTTAGTTGTGGAGCCAGAGTTTGTATAGCTTAAACCCCCAGAGGTCTAAAAATTCCTGAGTTCAGCTCCCATTTCAGAAGCACAGTACAATAAAACATTGTGTTTTGTTTAAAAGATGGCAATGTGAACTTTTAAGCTTGCATTTCAAGCAGTATTTTGCAATGGGGCTGAAAAGAGACAGCAAAAGGTTTTAGTCAATCTCCCCCCCCCCCCCGTGTACCCCTTCTGGCATGCCTGGAATCAGGCCCAGTTTGTTCAGAAACCCTGTAACGTTAGAGAGTTTGATGGGCTTAGCCATGAATTTAAACTTCCCTGGGTCTCCCTCCCCTTTACAAGCCTCCAAACTGACAGACAGGATGCTGGTGTTTATAATAAAGCTGGTTTATGGACCTCGTCATTTGACATCTCAAATAGAGATGACGACAATACCGAACTGCAAAATAAGCTGCAAAGTGAAAGTCGTCATGTACCGTTCGGAGGTCACTCGGAGGGATAACGACACTTTGAAACATGTTTTGCACTTTGAGCTATAATTTCTTCTGAAAAGGGTACAGGATCAAATACATTTTTGGGCTAATGAAAAACAGTCATAAATACATTTGCAAACAGGCATTTGACTAGGCCCTGCTGGTGGTCTCTGCGGAGCCATATAACTGTGGCTGCTTGTACTTGGATAACCTTTGGGTAGGAAGAGAAAATGTTTACGGATCTAGAATGGCCCACAAATGTTAGAACAAATGATTACTTTATCCTGAGACACTGAACTGCGAGTGACTTCTCTTGGCTATTTGTCACTGCTTCGCCTCCTCTTTTTTAAAGCGTCCAGTCACCCAGTCAACATGCAAAGATAACGTTGCTCAGAGCTGATGCCAAGTCTCAGGCAATGAGCTGCAAGAAGGCAACAGGAGCAGCTCACAAAGGGAATGTGGCCTATAAATGGGTACCTCTTTCAAAGAAAGAAGAATGACAGCCAAATGGGCAGTGTAAAAATGGGTCAAGTTGAGAGGATTGTGGGGTGGGGGTGGGGGGAGAGAGGCTGGCCTTTTAGCTCCATGAGTTGGATCGATCTAGATCAGACATGTCCAAACTTGGTCCCTCCTGATGTTTTGGACCACAACTCCCAGAATTCCAAGCTTGTATTTCCAAAGGCAAAGGACTTTGGGAGTTGTGTTCCAAAACATCTGAGGGCCGAAGTTTGGACATTCCTGATCTAGATCCATTTCAGTCTGTCTTGATTCTGAAGCAGGGTCGTAGTGAGAGGAAGACAGTCTTGGTTGTCTTGGTTAAACAGCCTGTGCCAAGAACTGGTGAAGAAAAAGTGTGTCTAGTGATTCTGCTCAATCTCTTGACGGCTTTTGACTTCATCAACCATGATCCTCTTCTAAGCCAGGAACTTGGAGGCACTGTTTGTGGTGGCTCAAGTCTTTCCCAAGAACTGAGTCCAGAAGGCAAGGCTTGGAGATTCTTCTCCGACACTGTGGGGCTTCAACTGTGTCTCCCTCCAGGCTTTGTTGTGGCTCTTGGAGCTATGGGGGAAAAAAATCACCACTAAACTTTTCTGAGAGTTTCTCAGGAGTTTGGAAGTCTGGTGCTACCTGTATGCTGATCAAACTCTACTTCCATCTACAGCCAGACATGATTTCCATTCTACACCAATGTCTAATATTGGTGATGGACTGAATGAACGCAAACGAATTGAAGCTTAGTCCAGGCAAGCCAGGAGTGTGTTTTTACAATTGAAGTTTGGGCATCATCTCCTACATTGTCTGATTTGACCATGATGACCATGATGACACACATCTTAGTTGGCACATCAATTGCATTATTGCTCTAAATGGCGTGACATTTAACCCTGTCTAGAAACCTCAGCAGCTCCAAAATGCTGTGATACTGACTGCACTGTTGAGCTGGACTGCTTTCCAGAAGCATAGAGAACCTTGTTACAACATGTTGTCTATTCCATGCTACAGTTCAGGTCTGGAGATAGGGCTTCTTACAGTATGGCCCGAGCGAACCTGAAGAGAGGAATTAGAGAGGCCAAACTGGACTACAAGAACAGGATTGAGCGGCATCTGGACAGTAATAACAACAGGAAAGTGTGGCAAGGAGTCCAGCAACTTACGAACTACAAGATAAACAACGGAGTTGTAGCGGGCGATGCAGCATTGGCAGAAGAGTTAAACATCTTTTTTGGTCGTTTTGAGGTGGAAGCACCAAAGGAAGCTGCACTACAGTCCCCAGTCCACAGCAGCTTTATCCTTAAAGTAGAGGAGTATGAGGTGAGGCGTATGCTGCGGACGATCAACCCGAGGAAGGCTGCTGGACCCGATGGAATCCCTGGATGTGTGTTGAAAGACTGTGCAGATCAACTAGCTGGAGTCTTTACCAAGATCTTTAATCAGTCTCTGGCTCAATCTAGGGTTCCATCCTGTTTGAAGTCCTCCACCATAGTTCCTGTACCTAAAAAATCTTATATCTCCAGTCTTAATGATTATTGACCAGTTGCACTTACTCCAGTGGTGATGAAATGTTTTGAAAAACTGGTCCGGAATTACATCACATCACTTCTCCCCCAGAGTTTTGATCCCGACCAGTTTGCATATCGAGCAAATAAATCTGCAGAGGATGCTGTAGCTACAGTCCTTCATGCTGCACTGTCACATCTGGAACAGCGGGGAAGCTATGCAAGACTGCTTTTCGTGGACTTCAGCTCAGCATTTAATACCATCCTCCCTCACAGACTGGTGGTTAAACTAGGGGATTTGGGATTTCCACATTCTATATGTATGTGGATAAATAGTTTTTTGTCCGGACGTAGTCAGAGGGTTAGAGTAGGTCAATGTACATCTACAGATCTGAGTCTTAGTACTGGCTCTCCACAGGGCTGTGTGCTGAGTCCACTGCTCTTTACTCTTTATACTTACGATTGCATTCCCGCCTATCATAACAACATTATAGTTAAGTTTGCGGATGACACCACAGTAGTGGGGCTTATCTCAGCAGGAGATGAGTCTGCTTATAGGGATGAGGTGGAGCGGTTGATTGAGTGGTGCAGAGAGAATAACTTGCTTCTGAACACATTAAAAACTAAGGAGCTCATAATATATTACAGGAAGAAGAAAACAGATCTTCAACCACTATTCATCAGTGGGGACTGTGTAGAAAGGGTGACCGACTTCCGTTTGTTGGGAGTCCATATTGTGGAGAATTTAACCTGGAGTGTAAACACCTCTGAGCTGCTGAAAAAGGCCCAACAGAGACTGTACTTTCTGAGAGTGCTCAGAAAGAATAACATCACTCAGAGACTATTGGTGTCTTTTTATCATTGTGTAATAGAAAGTGTACTGACATACTGCATACGTGTGTGGTATGCCAGTTGCACGGTGGCTCAGAGGAAATCACTCCAGCGGGTTATCAATATGGCACAGAAGATCATCGGATGCCCACTCCTCACATTGGAGGAATTACACAGATCCCGCTGTCTTAAGAAAGCTCAGAATATTGTAGGAGATATTTCTCATCCTGGTCACTCTCTGTTTGTACCACTACCATCAGGCAGAAGGTATAGATCTATTAGAACAAGGACGGAAAGATTCAAAAATAGTTTTTACCCAATAGCATTATCCATGCTAAATTCTGTTAAAAATTAAGTTGACGGGTAATATTGGGTTGAATGTGTTACATATATATCGTATGGGTGTATGGCTGTTGTTGTTTTTTAAATTGTAGTTTTTATGGATTGTGTAGGAATGTTGCTAGGTGAAAGAGTGTAGGGATGTGGGTGTGTTTGGTTTATATGTCAGTTTTAAATGAGTGTAAGTGATGTTTTGGCATGTGAATGTTGGAGTATGTGTATGGATGGTTTGTTTTTAAATTGTAGATTTTACGTCTTGGATTTTTATGCTGGGTTGTGTGAATGACTGACTGGATGGCACTTTTAATCTCGTTGTATTTATACAATGACAATAAATTGCATTCCTATTCCTATTCCTATTCCTATTCCTATTCTAAAGGGTGTTGAGGTTTATGGGAAAATCCATTTACTCATGCCATTGTCAGAGACACATTTCAGGAGGAGGCGATGGTGACCCTGCTTCAAAGGAAGTTAAGGAGATTCTCCTACCACCATCCTTCTATCCAGAAGAAAAAAAACAACCTTTTCAACTTAAGATGGCTTTCAGCAAATATCTGGCTTCTATGGAAAGCACATTTATTAGGTGGGTCCTATATTTTTAAATAATTGCTGTTTCAACTGATGAACATATTAAATTGGAGTTTGATTCTATTGTGCATTGTATAATAATTTGGATAATTTGTAGGGCTTCCAAGTGGCAGACTTTTGGCCCTGACACTTGGGTTTTCAGGTCCATTCAGATCTCAGAATTTGCACCTGAATGGTGAGGGACTAGGACAGTGTTGGCGAACCTATGGCACGGGTGCCAAAGGTGGCACTCAGAGCCCTTTCTGTGGGCACCCGACATCGCCCCTTCACAGCCACCTGTATTCAGGTTAAATTGTTGTACTGGCACTTTGCAAAAAATTAATGCGTTTTGAATCGCAGTTTGGGCACTCAGTCTCTAAAAGGTTCACCATCACTGGACTAGGATGTCACTACCCTGTCAATCCTAAATCCTCAGATTCGTTGTTGTGGCTTCAGGGCATGCCCCTTACACCTGTTCAGAGACATGCTTGACATTTTCAGTATCTTTCGTGCTCCATAGCTTCTGTTGCTATTGGAATAAAACATTGGCTTTTAAATCCATCATTATCACATTTGGGATTAAATAGCCAATCACATTGGTTTTATCATATTAGCATTAAAGCATTTTAATTACTCATTGTGCACTGAACCTGTCTGTCAAACACACACACACACACACACACACACACACACATTTTTGCAACTGCTATGGAAAATCCAACCCATTGGGGAAGGATTCTCAATCAATAATGTTTTGATTCTGAAATCTCAGGGGAGAGAATAATGGCAGCCCTCTTTCATTGTGTTTTAATGCTATCACATTTTTATTTTTATGTGTACAGTACTTTCTAAAAATAAACTTTGGGTTCTGTCTCTAGAAGAAAGGTTGGCTATTAATCAAATTCCTCCATCCATGTTGCAGGTACATCAATTCATGTTTGTTATTTTAGGAACACCTGCTTTTTTACTTTAAGTACTTCAGTATATGCAGTAGTATACTGCATATTCGCTGCCTAGATGCCCTAAGCACATCCGATCTCACCTGATTTCGGAAGCTAAGCAGGGTCGGCCCTGGTTAGTACTTGGATGGGAGACCACCAGGGAATACCAGGTGTTGTAGGCGCCTGGAGTAGGAACTGGCAAACCACTCCAGTATTCCTGCCAAGAAAACTCCATGGGTATGAAGTCACAAAGAGTTGGTCACGACTGTAACGACACAACACACACACATACTGCATATTGACAATGCTTGCTGTGCTTGCTGTGCTAGCCCCAAATCACTCAGCAAGGGGGGGGGAAGGTGATTTCTTTCTTTCTTTCTAACAATGGGATTTTGCTCCCTCATTATCAGAGCAGGAAATTCAAAGTAAGATCCTGTCACTTTTACATGTATTTTCCTACCTTGTTTTCCTCTGACATTACGTTTAGATTGTTTAAGGTCCAAATGCGATGGAGGTGTCTGATATAATGTGTTACATCACATGCTGCTGCCTCCAACGAAGCAAAGCAAGTAACCTTCACCTGGTCATCACATTCTGAGATATTTCACATGATGCCTGCCAGTTCTTTTGGGGCTGTCATTTCACACACCACAGGAAGCAGTTCTAAGGAAGGGCTGTTCCCTTCATTAAGCATAGTAAGATGAGAGGTTCTGCAGGCTGTGAAAGGGCAATGCATTGCCCTCATCTATGGCTAAATAGTTGTATTCTGGCAAAACCTAAAGAGAGAAAAACAGGAAAAATGATGCCAATAAAAACTTCCATGGATAAAATATATATTTCTTCAAATTCTACTATATAGCTTAGTAGATGAAATAATAGGATCCTACTAATATTGTAGAGGGTGTGGAAGTCTACAGTTCATTTATTTAAACATTTGTAGCTCGCCCTCTATCATTGAATCTCAGGGTGGGTTACAAAGTTGTAGAAATCAATTCTAAAACATAAGGCAATTAAAACATTTTAAAATCAATCTGTGCGAAATTAAGACAAACATTTAAAAACGGTAAAACTGTTGCACTAAAGCCTTTGTAGTCTGTGATCCCCACCCCACAAAGACTCTAACAAATAAGTACGCCTTGACCTGGTGCTGAAATGATGCCAGTGTCAGTGCCAATCAAGCCTCCAAAGGGAGGCCATTCCAGAGTTGGAATTTTATGGCAATTAATGTGACTGGACAGAGAGGCCATCCTTACATTAGCCCTTGTTTACTTTAATAAATTTCTAGAGCAGAAGAGCATTCTGGGATCTCTTCACAAGGACTTAGGAAACATAATTTACAAATGGGGGGGAATGAAGATGGGCTATTTCAGGGATGGCGAATCTATGGCATGCATGCCAAAGGTGGCACGCAGAGAGCTTTTGCCTGGCACACGACATGTTCCCTGCCCCCCACTTCCCCCTCCACTGGACCAGCCATGAGGAATTTGCAGAGGGGAGAGTAGGGGGAGCAGGGAACATTTCACATGCCAGGCCGGCCCTGCCGTTGCCGTCCCCATCGCCATTGCCGCCATTGCCCCTCCCCCTGCTGCCGCTGCCACTGCCTCCGCCGCCCCCACCTCTGCTGCCATCCCTGCCATCATCCCTGCCTCCCTGCCGCCGCCGCCGCCGATGACCCTGACCCTGCCGCCTCCGTCACCCTTGCTGCCTTTGCCCCTGCCCCCGCTGCCACCGATCCTGCCCCTGCCACCATCCCCGTCGCAGTCACCCTTGCCACCGCTGACCCCGCCGCCACCATCCCTGCCCCCGCCCCCACCCCCGATGGCCCTGACCCCACTGCCACTGCCATCCCCATCACCGAGTTTGGGCACTCGGTGTCAAAAAGGTTCGCCATCCCTGGGCTATTATGTATTGTGTTTCTCTAAAGGTCCTTCAAGACTTGCACAGCAGAAAAGTCGTGCCCGGCTGTTTGCAGGGGCCTTTACAGAAGTACAAAGTACAATACCTCATGGTATTTCCAACCTAATCCAGCTGTGAGATTCAATGGCATTCTTGGGCCATCTCCTTTCTCTCAGCCCTATTTATTTCACAAGCTGATTGGATAAAACATGGGAAAAATATACCTGATAAATGGGAAGGTTAAGAGATGTTTCATTATTCCTTCGTTATTGCCACCTTGATTCATGTGGTAGAACCTCTAACGAGCAAGTCCTAGGCATTTGTACACTTGATTTTACTACATGGAGCAGCGGTCCTCTATTCCCTTCTTAAATCATATACGTGATCATTCACTCCCCGTGCTTCCCTCAGCACAACATGCTTTCCCCATCAACAGCCAGAAAGGATAGATAATCACCGTGATGTGCAAAGATGCCACAGGGATGTGTTTTCAAATGAGCATCTCATGGATGCCAGTTAGCTGATTCCACTTGGAGACATGGCAAGGGTTTGGTGCAGTATAACATAGTCACTTACACCTTGTCTGGAAAGAGAAAGAAGAGAATGAAAATGGGCAGAGATTTGTGTAAATTGTACACAGATGTGGAGATGTACGTGAAGACATGATGTTCAGAATCCAGCTGCCTTATACAACTAGGCAGTATTATTGCATGCTTTATGTTGTGCTCACGGTTACACCCCAGCTACAGAATGGATCACAGAATGGGTACCCAGCTGAAGGGAAATTGTCTTTATGCACATGGTTTCCTCATTCAGTGAGTATAATTTAAAGAGAGGTACAGTGCCTCTTATCATTGTGGGGAAGATAATAACCTGTCTGCTGCTGAGTCTGCTGTCCAAGCATAACTGTTGTTGATGAACACTATCAAGGGGTAGCCCCTCTTTTCCTCATTTTTTAAAATGTTTCTGTTTGGAAGGGTCTTAATGGCAGGTGATGCATAAAAATCACTATATATGTGTGCAAGTTCTGGCCATTGTGCCTTACATGCTTGACAGCATTAAGGAGGTATCTTGGTACTGTATAGTAGACATGGGCACGGAGCGGCGAAATTCTCGTTTCCGTTTTCGGTTCTTGTTATCGTTACGTAATGGGTAACGGTAACGAGAATTACTCCGCTCCAGCTCGAACCCGAACCAAAAAAGAAAAATTGGGTCTGATTTTTCGTTGTCATTCATGGCATTGCAGCGATCGTGCGATGCCAAGCAGCACAGAAAAAAAGTAAAAAAAAAACACCCGATTTCCGGCCAAAAAAGCAGGCGAAAATATGCCTGCCTCAGTGCGGGCACCTACCAGAGAGGGGTGGTTTCTGGGGGGGTCCCCGGCCTCCCCCCCTCTCCTGTCCTGGGCTGCTGGTACCAGGCTGGGGGGGGGGCATCCTCGTCATCTCCATTTGCCATGCAGTGGGGGGGATCCAAAATGGCGACCACAATATTTATTTTTAAATCGTGGTCCAAAAACCCGCCAAAGCACCACAGAAACATTTGAAAATTAGGTATTTTAAATGCCTGATTTTTTATAGTAGCAGCAGTGGGTTTTTCTTGCAATAAAACGTCTCCATTGATTTTATTTTATTTTATTTTATTTTATTTTTTTACACCTGCGCAATGATGGGCTGGCCATGCGATGGGACCATGCAAAGTTTTGGACCCATTCCACCAATCGCATGGCCAGGTTTTGACTGAGACTTCTGGATGTGCCAGAGGGCATAAAAAGCCCACTAACCCTAACCCTAACCCTAACCCTAACCCTAACCCTAGCCCTAACCCTAACCCTAACCCTAACCCATACGCCAGTACACTGTCCTTCTTAGTGGGTCAGAGGCACCCAGAGGTGCAGCCCACTAACCCACCCTAACCTTAACCGCAACCCTAAGCCTAGCCCTTACCCTAACCCCAACCCTAACACATATCCGTACGCAAGTACACTTTCCTTCTTAGTGGGTCGCAGGCACCCAGAAAGGTGCCTCCCACAGCCCACTATCCCCTACCCCTATCCCATTCCCTAACCTGTACGTCAGTACGCTAGTACGCTCCCCTTCTTAGTGAGTCAGAGGCACCCAGAGAGAGAGGTATCTCTGCCACTTACCCCCCACCCTAACATAATGTAAATAATGTATGGTACGCGGCGGCTTCGCATTACGCTTCCCTTCCCTTCCCTTCTTAGTGGGTCAGACGTCAGAGGCACCCAGAGAGGTGCCTCCCAGAGCCCACTTACCCCAACCCCAACCCCAACCCCAACCCCAACCCCAACCCAAACGACAAATGACAAACGGAAACGACAAATTTTTGAAAATTATCACGACAAACGGAAACGACCCTAAACGGACCCACCCCGACAAACGACAACTCGAAACGTCATTTTTTCTGGTCGTGCCCATCTCTACTGTACAGGTTTCCCTTCCTTTTCAGGGTATGATTCTGTTTTTTATTAGGGCAAACTGGCAGTGGAGGAGTTGAGGATAGTGTGTTGTGTATTACTGGGATGAGGGAGGGAAGAGAGCTGGTGCTAGTTCCTTCTTTAATGAAAACCAGCTTTTTCAGAAACAGAAAAGACCTTGATAAACCTTCTGGCTTCCTAGTAGGGAACCTTCCTTTTGGATCAAACCCCAGTTCTCACTGGGATCGTGTTTTAAGACTTTCCACCTAAGGTAATTTATTTCATTCTCCACCACTTAGAACAGCTTTAAGGGAGACAGGAGGATTATACTTGATTGGCTGACCCAGTGTGGACCACACATCTATTTGGATGCTCTGTGGAACTTTCCCCCCACCTTGTAACCACACTGCAGAGCTTATGAGACATGGTATATGATGTGCAACAGGGAATTTCAAGGCTAGCAAGAGACATCACAATATTGCCTGATCCTTGGGGGTATTTACCAAGCTGTAATGAATGTGGCAAGAAATGGAGGAAATTATTGCATAATTATCTGCAGACAAAGTTTAGTCATTTTGTTTGAGTATGTAACAATGAGACGGGCAAATATACAGAATTAAGACCAATGGCATTTGCCCACTTATATGATGATATGGATGCTGGAAGTCAACACTCAGTTATGGTTTTCCGTAGTGCCCCCGGCTGGCCTAGAATGAGATCTGCTTACCTGTGGTTATAAAAAGCAGTGAACTGACCAAATAATAACAAGAAGAAGGAGGAGGAGGAAGAGGAAGAGGAGGAGGAGGAGGAGGAAAGGAAGAAAGAAAGAAAGTGAAATCTATCATGTGGCTGTGCTGTGCTATGTTAAAGTGTACTCAGCAGGGACATATCTGGGGTGGGCGCAGAAGGGTACATCTGCCCTGGGTGCAGCAATCTGGGGGCACCTGGAGGAGCAGCAGGAGGAGGAAGCTGTGCACCCTCCCACCACCCATTAGTCCTCATTTCCTCTAAAGCTTGGTGACAGCACCCCCCCCCAGCTGCCTCCACTGCCGTGAGCCAGGCAAGTGGCAAAGCAGGCAGTCAGGAGCGCGGTGGCTGAAGCGCCCTCCTCCTCCTCTTCCTCACCTTGGTGAGAGAGGTGTAAGGTGCCTGCATGCATGCATGTGCATTCACACACACACACCACACCTGCAGGGTTTGGCCCCCCGTTGTTGGTTGGGTGTGATGTGGGGGGAGCATCAGGAAGGGCGCAAAAATGAACGTTGTCCCCAGGTGCTCCAAATCCTGGCTACGCCTCTGGTACTCTGGTCATGGGCAAGCTGCACAGTCCCAGAGCACACTCTCCCAGGAGCTTGAAAGAAGGGAATGATGCCACTTTTGTGTATAATCTACCTACAAGACCTTGGAAAAGATTGTCATAAATCAAAATCAGCCTGATGGCATGCAATAAATTTAGATGTTAAAGCAAACGTCTACTCACTGAAGGGAGGGGGTGCAATGCCTCTAAGTCCACCTTATTCCATTGTATCTGGGAAAATCTACCTCATGTTGTGATGTCATGACACTTAGCTGATTTACACTTGAGTCTGCCCTATGCTATTGGTGGTCTATGTCATGGAGTGGTGCAAAGAGGCATAGAATCATCCATGATATAAGCCATGATGTAATGTCATGAGGTCAGTTCTCTGATGGATTTTGACACAAACTGGCTTGCTTGACTTTTGTCTTCTGCCTTGTTTTAAAGCCAGGAAAACAAACGGATTCTGTTGTATCTTTTCCTTTGTCTGCTACATTTGTCGAGTGCGTGTCGCACCTAGGGAGCAGATTTGTGCGTTTACAGCTGGATTGATGGCCAGTTTTTTTCTGGTAGCCCCCACCTGAAATGTTAATATGCTGCTAGTACATTTATTACCACACCCTGAGTTATGATTAATTCCTGGCCATGCTGACCCAGAAATAGTATTTCGGTCTTCTTTCAGCTGCCATCCATATAATTAGAAACAGAAAAAATATTAGTTTATGCCTCCATGATTGGTTTTTCATGATCCCTGCCTCAGATATTAATTGGCCCATGTTACAGAGGAAGGGAAACAGCTAGGTATAAAAACAGGCTGCTAACGGACCTACAGCCTCTTTTGGCTTCCTGATGGCTGTATGGGACATTCTGAGATGGGGCTGCTCCAGAGCCCAGGGAACATGTGCCAGTTGCCATTTTGAAATGTCCTGAAACAAGAATTCTCACAACTTCTGTGTAAGTGTCAGGCTTTGCTTGATATTCCCATCTCGGGCAGCTAGCAGAGGGAAGCATTCCTGAATAATTTTGTATTTAGCCACATGCAAGCAGTCTTATCTGATTTGCTTCCATAGCAATCAATGTCTAAAAGAAATAATGTACCGGTTTTCAAAAAGATGTTTTGCGAAATAATCTGGCTCACTTAGTATGTTCTTTCGTGCCCAGTGTGGCAGAGTGAAAGTCTGCTTGCAGGAGACAGATGGATTCCAGGTTTTCTCCTTCATCTTACATTCATTTCTATAAGTTGGCCCTATAAAATTTCTTGGTGTTAATAATTAAATCGTGGTCCATGCTACTAAGTTAAATTGCAGGATAAGTGTGGTCTGAGAACACTTTGTCACAAATATGAATGGGTCGAGTGTACCTGAAAATAATACAAAAATCTAGCGAGCTGCACTACGCAATACACAGCACCCGTTTTTGTGTGAGCTGCTCACTTGCTGCAAACCTGCAATGAGTAGAGATGGGCACGACTTAGCGGTATTCCCGTTTCCGTTTCCGTTACTTGTCTCCGTTACTCTACGGAAACGGTAACGGGAATTACTCCGCCAGACTTCGAGCTCGAACCGACGAACAAACAATTTTGGTCTGATTTGTCGTGCTCGTTACTTGCATCACGGCGATCGCGCAATGCCAAGCGGCACAGAAAAAAAGTTTTTAAAAGTTAAAAAAAAAAACCCCGATTCCCGGCCCTAAAAGTAGGCGAAAACTGTCTGAGGGAACCTACCAGGCCAGAAGGGTGTTATATTTGGGGGAGGTTCCCTGCCCCCCTCTCCTTGGCTATTGCTACTGCTGCGCTGCTGGTACCAGGCTGGGAGGGCGCATCCATTTGCCATGCAGTGCGGGGGAACCAAAATGGTGACCGCAATATTTTTTTTCAAATCGTTGCCCAAAACCCCACCAAAGCACCACAGAAACATGCGAAAATTAGCTATTTTAAATGCTTGAATTTTTACAGTAGCAGCAGTGGGTTTTTCTTGCAAAAAAAGTCTCAGTTGATTTTATTTTATTTTATTTTATTTTATTTTTTTACACCTGCGCATTCGCACTGATGGGCTCGCCCATGGGAGTGGACCATGCAAAGTTTTGGAGCCATTCCACCAATCGCATGGCCAGGTTTTGCTGACTGTACCAGGCTGGGAGGGCGCATCCATTTGCCATGCAGTGCGGGGGATCCAAAATGGCGACCGCAATATTTTTTTGAAATCGCTGCCCAAAACCCCACCAAAGCACCACAGAAACATGCGAAAATTAGCTATTTTAAATGCTTGAATTTTTACAGTAGCAGCAGTGGGTTTTTCTTGCAAAAAAAAGTCTCCAAATTTTATTTTTTTTTGATTTTATTTTATTTTATTTTTTTACACCTGCACATTCGCAATGATGGGCTCGCCCATGGGAGTGGACCATGCAAATTTTCCACCAATCGCATGGCCACTTGGCCAGGTTGACCACAGAGACTTCTGGGATGTGCCAATCGGGCATAAACAGCCCACTAATCGTAGCCCAAACCCGAACCCTAAGCCTAACCCATACGCCAGTACACTGTCCTTCTAAGTGGGTCAGAGAGGCACCCAGATGCACCCCAATACTCACCCTAACCTCACCCGTAACTAGCCTAACCCTAGCCCTTGCGCTAACCCGTCTTAACCCTAAGCCAGATCTACTTGCATTGCACTACATGCAAGTACGTGAGACACAGCGGGTGCAAAGAGTCTGCCAGTCCGTCACTTGTGGCTCTGGCTGACTCCTGCAGCTCCCTCCAGGAGCCCGCTACCCCCCCAAACCAGTACTAACGATAACGAAAGACAACGAAAAAACGAACCGACTAATTTTTGTGAAATTTCATGAAAAACGGAAACGAGCCGAAACGGACTGCCTCCGACACACGACAACTCGAAAAAGTCATTTTCCCGAGTCGTGCCCATCTCTAGCAATGAGTTTTGCCATTAGTTGAAATCACATTAGGACCATCATCCCTCCACTCCCAGCTCTTCTTTACAAAGAGCTATATGGAGGGATAGATGGATCTCCCCCCCCCCAAGAGCTATGCTGTTTTCTGTCCTTATGGATTAATTTGTTTTTTCCAAAATTCAAATAAAAAGTTGCTTTGAAATGCATAATTAAATCTTATTTTTGATTGTTTATTCTCATAATGTACATATTTCCAAACTGATTTCCGCTTCAAACAGCACAGTTCTAAATTTATCTTCAATACATTGTAGAGATAGATAGACACACACACACACACACACACACACACACACACAGAGAGAGAGAGAGAGAGAGAGAGAGAGAGAGAGAGAGAGAGAGAGAGAGAGAGAGAGAAGTAATTAGCTTTTTGAGAATTGTAAATCTGAATGAGGATTTTATTCTGACCTGTCAGTTCTGGGAAATGTGAATTAGGATGGTTCTCTTTGAAATGTGGTCTAAATGAATCCCTTGTTACACCCCTAGTAGTTTAAAAATTCCCTAAATACATGGTGTCCCATTAGAAAGCATATATAAAGCTCTGGCTTAGAACTGCTTTCTCATAAGCCCCCACCCCCTTTTAGTTGTACCAAAATAAAATAATGGCTCCCTCTCCCCTCAAAAAAAGCAAAATTATCTTTCCTCTTCTTTAAGTTTAGCACAACTGGTACAACGGGCAAAATGCATGAAAACACATGTGGAAAGGAAATGGACATGATTCCACATCACCCATCTCTGTTCTAATACTTCTGCCATCTTATACTTCAGGTTTCTTTGGGAGGATAGAATAAGCATGCTGGGGGTGTATTTTTGTGACTGGGTGGCTGGGTAGGATTTTATCTCAGACTGCCTGGAGTGAAAAGAGCAAAGAAAATCAAGACCAAACATGAACTCTGGAGAGAGAAGGAGAGAGAAAGGGGGGGGGAACAGAACTTGGCGGTGAGTGGGGGAGGGGAAAAGGAAAGATGGATAATGGCTCAAGTGTGCCTGCCCATCTGGAATGGTCTAAAGGGCTATCTATCTTGCCTTTTTTATTGTTTACTGCTGTGGAAAATCAGGGTTAATAGTCCAAGCAAGGAATTGTACAAAGAGGAACAGCACGTTCCATGAGGAAATCTAGAGATGGTTATCCAAAACTGAGAACCGCCTCAGAGGCATGGCAGGGGAGACCCAGCCCTCAGCGCTGCTACAGCTGGGCAGTTCAGGTAGATCCAACTTTTGGCTGCTGCAGGATGGATGGTGGGAAAGGAGGCCAAAGTGAAGCAGGGTGGTCTCTAGGGCTTAGGAACTCTTGAATCTAAAACATGGCAAATGTTATGGTGACCTGCTCAAAGCTTTTCCACTGTTGCTTTTCACTCTGCACCCCTCCCACTGTCTACTCTTTCCCTTTTTTGACTTGGTGCTCCCTGTAGGCACCACAAACCTGTTACTATGTGTTTGTGTAGCTTCTCGTATTATGGTGACCTAATCTCCTCTTGGGGCCTTTAGGCATGACTATAATAATAAATGATATTCAAAGAAGAATGCCACAGTGGGAAGAGGAAAGGAAGAAGGATCACGGTAAAACAAGTAGAGGGATGGGGAAAAGAACTGAGCAGGATTTAGCATGGAAATACAGTGGTACCCCGACTTAAGAGCAGCTCAACTTAAGAGCAATTCAACTTAAGAGCGGAAAACTGTTGGCATTTTAACTGCTGCCTTACACATTTTAGATATGGTCTGCTTGACTTAAAAGAATAAAAAATGGAAAAATATTTGTAACTTATTTTTTCATTTTTTTAGATAGGTACCCCGATTTTTAAGAGTAGTTCGACTTAAGAGCATGCATTCGGAACAGATTAAATTTGTAAGTTGAGGTACCACTGTATTTGATTTAAAATAGACAGGCATCTCATGTCAACCTCCCATTCCAAGGACACAGGCCTTTTAGAAACACTTTGCTCAAAACTCCAAACGTTTGCATTATATAAAATTCTACTTTGTCTCCAATATGGGGGGTTCAGTTCCCTGAATTTCCTAGACTCCATGGTTCACACTGGTCAGGGGATTACAAGAGCTTTAGTTTAGATATTAACTATTCCAAGTTCTGGCCTGATCTCATGTGGATCTCTGTTGCTATTTCCATGCAGCCAACTAGAGGAGTGCGAAACAGAAAGAGAAAAACAGAGGGTTGGAATCCATACAATGCTATTTATCCCATTGCAGACCATTGTCATTTTTCTTATAATAACTGCATGCTGTCAAGTCAGATCTGACTTCTAGCAACCCTTTCCAGGGTTTTCTGTGTTGAGAGAATACATAAGAAGTGGTTTGCTATTCCCTTCTTCTGGGGAGGTCTTGCGGTGATGCAGCTTGCCCATAACTATGCAAGCTGGCTCTTCTCGCAAAAGGCACACTGGGGAATCAAATTCCCAACCTCTGGCTCTGCAGCCAACTATCTAAACCCCAGAGCTATCTAGTAGAGATGGGCACGACTTGAAAAATTTTTTTTTTCGAGTTGTCGTTAGTCGGGCCGGTTCCGTTTCGGCTCGTTTCCGTTTTTCGTGAAAATTTGCAAAAATTAGTCAGTTTGTTTTTTCGTTTTTTCGTTGTCGTTAGTACTGGTTTGGGGAGAGGGTAGCGGGCTCCTGGAGGGAGCTGCAGGAGTCAGCCAGAGCCACAAGTGACGGACTGGCAGACTCTTTGCACCCGCTGTGTCTCACGTACTTGCATGTAGTGCAATGCAAGTAGATCTGGCTTAGGGTTAAGACGGGTTAGCGCAACGGCTAGGGTTAGGCTAGTTACGGGTGAGGTTAGGGTGAGTATTGGGGTACACCTCTGGGGTGCACCTCTGGGTGCCTCTCTGACCCACTTAGAAGGACAGGGTACTGTCGTATGGGTTAGGCTTAGGGTTCGGGTTTGGGCTACGATTAGTGGGCTGTTTATGCCGGATTGGCACATCCCAGAAGTCTCTGTGGTCAACCTGGCCAAGTGGCCATGCGATTGGTGGAAAATTTGCATGGTCTACTCCCATGGGAGAGCCCATCATTGCAAATGTGCAGGTGTAAAAAAATAAAATAAAATAAAATAAAATAAAATCAACAGAGACTTTTTTTTGCAAGAAAAACCCACTGCTGCTACTGTAAAAATTCAAGCATTTAAAATAGCTAATTTTCGCATGTTTCTGTGGTGCTTTGGTGGGGTTTTGGGCAACAATTTCAAAAAAAATATTGCGGTCGCCATTTTGGATCCCCCCCCACCGCATGGCAAATGGATGCGCCCTCCCAGCCTGGTACAGTCAGCAAAACCTGGCCATGCGATTGGTGGAATGGCTCCAAAACTTTGCATGGTCCACTCCCATGGGCAAGCCCATCATTGCGAATGCGCAGGTGTAAAAAAATAAAATAAAATAAAATAAAATAAAATCAACGGAGACTTTTTTTGCAAGAAAAACCCACTGCTGCTACTGTAAAAATTCAAGCATTTAAAATAGCTAATTTCCGCATGTTTCTGTGGTGCTTTGGTGGGGTTTTGGGCAACGATTTCAAAAAAAATATTGCGGTCGCCATTTTGGATCCCCCGCACTGCATGGCAAATGGATGCGCCCTCCCAGCCTGGTACCAGCAGCGCAGCAGTAGCAATAGCCAAGGAGAGGGGGGCGGGGAACCCCCCCCCCCAAATAAAACACCCTTCTGGCCTGGTAGGTGCCCTCAGACAGTTTTCGCCTACTTTTAGGGCCGGGAATCGGTTTTTTTTTTAACTTTTAAAAACTTTTTTTCTGTGCCGCTTGGCATTGCGCGATGCAAGTAACGAGCACGACAAATCAGACCAAATTGTTCGTTCGTCGGTTCGAGCTCGAAGTCTGGCGGAGTAATTCCCATTTCCGTTTCCGTAGAGTAACGGATACGAGTAACAGAAACGGAAACGGGAATACCGCTAAGTCGTGCCCATCTCTACTATCTAGTCCTTTATTTATACACATCCCCTGTTGTGTCCCTATTGAGACTCCAATGGCGGCAGCACACAAGGAAAAGGTCAGCATTAGTATGTGCTGCTTTGATGAGTAGTAGTTGCGTGGCAACTCAGTGACCATGGCAGCAAGTTAGACAGAGGGGTTTAAGAGGTAGAGATAGACAGGGTGATTGGAGCGGCAGAAGAAATGAAGCAGCAGGGGGAAAGATTCCTGGAAGGCAGGCATAGGAGAGATTGCGGAAGTGATGATGGAGGAACAAAGGAGACAAATGGTGATGACGAGGCCCCATCTACTGCTGGATTCAGCTCTGTGCACCACTGGCAGGTGACCTTCCTGAAAAAAAAAGTAGGCTTTGGCTATTTGTGTGTTCAGGCACACTCACCTTTGAAAGCACAAGGTGATAAATTTAGCAGTTGTACCTCATAATCAAATGCCTCCTTCTTTTGGAGCTGACCAATCCAAACAGTATCCCTGGGCCCAAACAAACAGCTCCTGAAGGAGCTAGTTGGCTGCCATGGCTGGTATTCATAGTACAAAGAGCCAAAATATTTGATGATGCTAGTGCTGCTTCATTTGTAAAGTTTGTATCTCTGTGGCACTTGCATATTTATTTATTTTATTTATTTATTTATTTATTTATTTATTTATTTATTTATTTATTTGGCTTGTATACGCCATCATCTAGCACATATTTATGTGCTACTTCCATCCATTATTATCCATCAACGGAAATAATCCTTTTCATTGATTGTTGAGCATTACATGCCTTTGCTGTTGTTGCTACCTTGTCAGAAAACGGGATTGTGAAGGAGATTGCACTCAGCAGCAGTTCAAAAAGAGTAACACAGATGGACTTCTATGTAGAAAATATCAGCAAGAGAGTTCTGTTGCAATATGGGTTCTGCCACCATGGCTCAGTTTTAGGAACTTATATTTCAAGTCCTCCTCAGTGTTTCCTTGCAGCCACGGACTTGCACAGCACTGGCTCTTCAGCTTGAATACGGAGATGAGCACTGCCCCTAGAGTCAGAGACAACTACCACTCATGTGTGTGGGGAACCTTTACCTTTACCTTTTTTTCCTGGCTGTTCAAAAGTCTTGGGGAGAGGGCAATGAAAAATACATTTAATAATCTAGAGCTAATAAATATAACCTTATACTGCTGGATAGCTCAATCATCTAGGCCTCTGGATGGAAGTTCATTTCTCCATTGTGCCTCATTGGGGCTAGGTATGATTATCTGTAGGGTCCCTTTCTGCTTTGCATTTCTAAGATTGCTAAGCTATGGTATCTGTATTAATTTAGAAGTTATTTATTTTCCATGAAACTCAGTGCTTTCTAGTTGGTTCTTGCACAGGACACTTCCTCAGGTTGCCTATTAAATCTGTAGGGATCAGGTTTATTGAAATCAATGGGGGAAATCAACCATGGCTAAATTTAGGCTCATTGATTTCAGTAGGACTAGACTAAGTATGGAACCAACTCTTAGATCTGGCCCGCTTAACAAAATAATATTTGGCACTCAGTCACCTTGTTTCTTGTAAGACAGTTGTTCTGAACTCCTTCCAGAGGGCAGAGAGGAAGCCCTGTCAATCTGTTGCAGTAAAAACTGCAAACAATCTTACATCACCTGCAACACTTTTATTTGACATAATCTTCATGGATTGCAGCCCACTTCTTCAGGTGTAGTCTTAGGACAGGTGGGCTGCACTACACAGAAGTCAAATAAAACCTCTAAGCCTTTAAGCTGCTTTAGGGATTTGTTTATTTATTTGTTGCTGAACATTTATGGACAGATAAAAAAAACTACACTTTCTTATTATGCAATTTCTCCTCTGTAATTCTTTCCAGCATTGTGTTTTTTTGTTTGTTAATCTTTTATGTTTAGGTGTGACATATTATAAAGGTTGATCTCTGTCTCTCTCTCGGTCTCGGTCTCGGTCTCGGTCTCGGTCTCGGTCTCTCTCTCTCTCTCTCTCTCTCTCTCTCTCTCTCTCTCTCTCTCTCTCTCTGTGTGTGTGTGTGTGTGTGTGTGTGTGTGTGTGTGTATGTATGTAATGGCAGAAGGGATAGCCTGCAATGGTTAATGGTTCATCAGTGAGACTTACACATAGGGCATATGGTATTTATTATTTGTTGAAGTTCTATTTGTGCTTGCATTCAGCATATCAGTTACATTTTGGGCTGCTCTACTATTTATTGCATAAACCGTGCTAAGTGAAACAAGGTTTCAGCACCATTTGTCCAACATACTTGTGCAACAGTTTTCCCTGAGTCTTGTTGTTGCCTTTAAAGCAGTGGGTTTATTGGACTGATAAGGCAATTTCTGTGAACTCTTTCTGTGTGAGGTGGATTTCATACTTCCTCAGAGGACTGCAAAAGGCACGAGAAAGTCACGAGACTAGGAGATGAAAAGCAAGAGGGCCTGGGTGCCTTTCTGGATTCTGCCACCAGCTTAAGAGATGACTTGCTGATTTTAGGGATGGGCACCCAACGAAAAACAAAATGATTTGTTACATAACGAAACGAAATGAAACAAAATGAACTGGGGAAGCAGCGTTTCGTTAGTGCAGAAACAAACCAGCAGTTTTTTTTACTTTAAAATGAACCAATTTGTTTCTCTATAAAATGGCTCCCTTGGGTCCTAGAGGCACCAAATTTGGTGTGAACCTTTCTTGGACTCTCCCCTTTAAGCCCTCAGATTTGGAGAGATTCAGCATTCAGGGGGTCGAGTTCTTTAACTTCAAAGGGGTGCCCCCAGAAAAAACATTTAGAATTGCAATGTTATGTGCTTGAACATAGTGATTCCAGGCAGCTAGCAGTGTGGAAATTACAGTGGAGCTTCCTTAAGCTCTCCCCTTGAAGCACCCACAATTTGGAGAGGTTTAGGGTACAGGGAATGGAGTTATTGAGCTCCAAAGGGGCTGTGGGGGGAACTTAATTGAAGGAGTTCAACAGTAATTGATTGGTTCATTACTTGTTCATTTTGGATGGATTTTTTTTTTAAAAAAAACCGTTTCTAACAAAATGAAACAAATCACGGGGAACAAAACAAAACAAAACAAAACAAATCTCAGTTTTTCTGTTTCTTGCCCATCTCTAGCTGGTTTCCATAAAAGGGTGAAGTGCTTCCTTATCTCCTACAGAAAAGCTAGCTGAATTTTCCTTTGAGCTGTGAACTGTTCAAGGAAAAGTCTGTGAAGATCCTCAGTCATCTGGGTGAGTTTATCTGGGAGTTGAGCCACGGCAAGTGGACTTCTTTTCTTGAGAGATTGAAATGTTTTGCTGCTCATCTCAGAAGCTGTTTTGGATGAGCAGCAAAACGTTTCAATCTCTCCAGAAAAGAAGTCCACTTGCCGTGACTCAACTTCCAGATTCAAGGACAGGTAGCTGGCTGGATAGCTCAGTGCTTTAGGTATCTGATTGCAGAGCCAGAGGCTGGGAGATTGATTCTCCACTGTGTCTCCTGTGAGTAGATCCAGTCTGTGTGGCCTTGGACAAGCTTCACACATCTCCGGTAGAAGGGGATGGTAAATCACTTTTGAACACTCTCTATCCAGAAAATTCTGGCACATAATGATGATTATTATTATCAAGGATAGGTAGGAGATAGAATGGATGCTAGTGGCAGATTTCTAGATAATCTGATGTAGCCTGCATACTGTACTTAAACTTGTAAAACACCCAGAGACTCCTTGAAGTCGTATGGGGTGTTATATAAGCAGACCACTTTGCTTTGCTTTGCTTTTGATGTCGATTGGTAAAGAAATGTAGCTGCCAAAAAGTTTGAAATTAGCAAAATTGCCAGTGAAATGAAGAAAGCTTGCATTAGCCAGGTAGAAATTTTTGTATGGAATAATTGTGAGCTCCGTTCAGGGCTGTTATTCAAACAAACACAGGAATTGCGGGAGCTCTTTGGATTTATAATATACTGTACTTAACATGTATGTTTTTTGCCCTAGGCACCAGTGAGTGGATATCAAGGGCCTATAAAGGCACAAAGTAGGTCCTGCAAGGTTAAAGTCTGTCCTCCGCTGATCTTCATCTTTAACAGTCTCAGAAGAGCAAGCCCTGACAACTTGTCCTTTCTTAATGGATGCCCAGGGGGTGATCATGAGTCAGGCAATTGTGGTCAACTTTGGTATATCTGTGTGCCACCTTTTTGGGCCAGGGCAATAAAATAGGAAAACAAAAAAATGAAAACCCACAGAAAAATAAATATTTGGGGGTGATAAGGGGTGAGGGAGGAGGCTTGTGATCAATGTAAATTTAAAAAAAAGATGAGGCCAGAGAAAGTTTTGGGTTCTCAAAAACAACCTCAGGGGTGTGTTATGTGCTCTGAGGACTACACATTGCCCACATTTGATGAACATAAAAGATGTGATGGAAGAGAAAGGAGTAATTAACCCTTTATTTATCTTTGTCCTATGAAAGACATCTTAAGCACACTGACAGGTAAGGATGTTCTCAAATCCATGGATTAGTTAAGATGTGTTGTGAAGCTCTGGCGTTTTCGGATGTCTCATAATGTAAACAAAGAAATGTATATCGAAACAATGAACAAAAGAAGGCATCCGTTTGCGTGACGTATCTGTCAGTGTATAGGTATAAATATAAATACTACAATGCAGAAAGAAATACCATATATCTCATGAGAAGAATGAAGACTATGACTGAAAAATAAAGATGATAACTTGCATGTCTGTTCACTTGACTCTCTAGGAACTAAGCACCCAACTTCAATGCCCCTGCTGTCCCTTCTTCTAGCTCTATATCTTTAAACCAGATTTAAGCTAGACAATCCATTGAACAAGGATACCTCAAAGAGAGAACTCTGTGCATGAGGTCCTATGGATGCTCTGATGTCTCTTCACTAGAGGCAGAAGAAGACTGTGCAAAAAGTTCCAGTCGCTAGCTTAGTGGACTCTGATGTTCCCATTATGTGAACTTGGGTGGCTTAACAAATGATGCCACTCTATATACCATTAGCATCATAACTTTGGCTAATTTCAATTGCAGTTTAACAATTTAGGTAATTAGTTGTTGGTAATGGAATTAAATGGTCATCATGAACAAAACAAAAACAAAAACAAAAGGCCAGGCTCTTTCCTGGCATAAACTGATTTGGAATAGTGCTGAATAGCTGGGCGAGACATCAAAACAGGAAACATACTTTTCAGAATCGTTCTTGCTCTGTTTCATTTCTCGCTGAAGAAATAAAATCTCAAAGGGTAAGGAACAATGATAGAAGTGTGCCAGACAAAGTGTATCTTACATGTTGGAGTTGCTTGCTAGCTTGTGTTTACAGTGTGATTTACTAGTCCCATGTTTTCATTAACCACCTTAAGGGTTAAACGTTTCGGACAGGGCTTGGAAGACTTCAATTTTTTTATCTACAACCCACTGAGTCCCCTGTCTAACAAGGCCTTGGGGCTTCGGTTGCTGGTGTATTCTGGGTATTGTAGTGCAAACTGTAACCTGGTTTTCTAAGCTCTGATTCCAAGGCTGTTGAGTGAGAGCTGTTGTCCATAAGAATCAATCAGCTCATGTCCCACCCTGCCCTTCCTTCTTATTTTGGCCACTGTCTCCACATTACCACCTCCCCAACTGTTGCTAGAGGGATTGGCATTACAAATGCCAGTCTTTTTGAAGGCTCTCCTACCCTGGAATCATAGCTCAGAAAATAAGTTTACAGTTTGCACTACAATTCCTTACCCTTTGAATGAATTTATTATAATAATGAATACAAACTGATGAATTTTGATGGCATGGCCAAATTCATGAGAAAATGAAATTTGTTTTTCAACTTGTTCCCACCTCTAGTCACCACTAGAGATGGGCACAAAATGAACTTTCAGTTTGTTCTGTTATTCGTTATTCGGTTCATTAAGTAACGAACCGAATAATGATCCTCAGAGTGATTTTAGAACGAAACGAACAGAACCAAACAAAATTGGTTCAGTTCTGTTCATTTCGTTAATGGCAGCGGTCTCCTACCTGGTGCTGCTGGAGTCTTGGTCTTCCTGGCTGCAGGCGGAAAAGCCGACCAGCCTGTGCTACAGCTGTAGTCGGAAGTAAAATAAAATAAAATAAAATAAAATTAAAATAAAATAAAAAAGGAGCACCGACCGGGCCCAGGGGTGGCTTGATCAGCATGCTAAAATCACAATAATAATAATAAAAATAAAAAAAAAACAGTGCTGACCGGGCCCCAGGAGCCGCACGGGCGGTGCTTTAAAAAGAAATTTTTAAAAAAACCCGGCCTGCACTTCAGCTGTAGTGTGGGCCAGGAACCAGGAAGGCACCGCCAGAAGGAGAAGGAGAAAGGTAAAGGAGGGTGAGCCAGGGAGGGAGGGAGGAAAGGGGAAAAAACCCAGTCTGTGCTACAGCTGTACCGCGGGCCAGGAACCCGGAAGGCGCTGCCGGAGCAGAGCTGCCGCCGCCAGTAAGTAAGAACCCAAACTGGTTTGGGTTCGTACGAATTTTTTTAAAAAATTCCTACAAACCCAAACCTGAACTGAACTGAGGGGGGGTCCGAGCCAGACGAACCTGAACCATGGGTTTTCTGGTTTGTGCCCATCTCTAGTCACCACCTATCTGCAACTATATGCTGATCGGTGCTTCATAATGAGGCTAGCTTAGGTGTGGTGATGTCCTTCTTATGGATAATGGTCGGGCCAGCCCTACATATTTATTTATTTATTAGATTTCTATACCACCCATCTGGCAACAAGGGCACTCTGGATGGTTATATGTGGGAGAGTAGCATTAGGAACCTGGTGGGAATCTTTCTCCTTCTGGTTTTCTTTTATGGACATGAATGCAGAAAGTCACAGGATACTATGACTAAGCACACGTGTGTATTCCTGATTTTTTGTACATTCAAAATATTTTTTGTAATGATGATGACAATAAGCCCAATGTTTGGAAAGCTCCTACCCCACTCTGTACATGAATGTTAGCATACTAATTGGAAATAACTGCTCTGTGCCCATTAAGATACATCCCAACTTATTCCAGACTGAGATTTTACTATCTCTTGTTTTCTGCCTATTATTATTATTATTATTATTATTATTATTATTATTATTATTATTATTATTATTATTATTATTATTATTATTATTATTATTATTATTATTATTATTATTATTATTATTATTATTATTATTATTATTATTATTATTAACCACACAGCTAACTACACTGGATTTTGTAATACAAATCACTAGTCAAATGCTTCCTAAGCGTTTAGGACTATGTGATGTATCGGCGAATTATGCGAGCAGATCCCAATAAGGCGACTTTCTGCAGCTGACTGATGGTGACTTTGTCAACTCCATTATTATTATTATTATTATTATTATTATTATTATTATTATTATTATTATTATTATTATTATTATTATTATTATTATTTAAAATATTTTAAAATTAAATTAAGTTTTGAAATCTCATGAAAGGTGGAAGTGCAGACAATTATGACCTTGGGTCTGTGAATCACCTTAATGGTGTAACCATTGGAAGCCCATACAAGAACCGTACATGCACAAGAAAATATATAGTACCTTCACATTGCTTGTTTCAAACCTGTAGAAAGAAATAAGAATCCATTTGGGAAGTTGCCCCATCTCTGGGTGAACAAAAACCCTGCTTCTTCCATTTGTCACCCCAAAATTGAACAAATGATAACAATGATCTTATATTTCCCCTCTACAGGTGGTGATGTCCACACTGTAGAGGGATAACAATGATCTTATAATCTTATATTTGTCCTTCTATAGGTGGTGTTGTCCACACTGAAAATCTCTTGCCATTATGTCTACATTGAACTGATGTTGTTTCTTAAGACACCCAAAATAATACTGCATTATGGGAGAAATCTGTGCCCTATTATGTGCCCCATTCTGCATAGGCTGTTGCTCTAAAAGCAAAAGTGTGCTGCTTATATATTGTCCAACAGTGCTTAAAGTGTTCTCTAGGTGGTTTACAGTTTAATTATTTAGGCTACACAGTGGCTGCTCCCCTGCAAGCTAGATACTCAGTTTTCCAATCGCGGAAGGATGGAAGACTAAGTAAACCTCAAGCCGGCTACTTTGGGATTGAGCCCATATAATGCACTTAATTTTAGCTACAGTGCTGTAGCTTAAACCCCAGTGCTCATACTATGCTCATACTAAATGGAAGAACAATCCATAAGTTCCAGTGAAAGAAAAACTTTATGGGCTCAAGCTTATGTACAGTATTTTTCTGTTTTTCCTTCAGATGTCATTTCATTTAATACCAAAATGATCTTGACTAAGATCAACTTTTAAATGCATAAATAGCATGTATGAGTGATCCCACCCCACCCCACCCCATCCCACTTCATACATGGCTAAACTAAACTAAAATACAAAATGCAGTAAACAGGTATAGTAGCTTTGCTATTGACTGTTTATCTCACACATTAATAAAGGTGATGTATGATGGTAAAAGGAGTCATCAAGCCAAAACCCCACTCTCTCACTATCTGTCCTGTTTTGGTAAAGCATTCAGCACCAATGGGCTGAACTGGAATGAAACATGCCCTTTTCCAAGGAACTGGACAGTAGGATAAGAGCTGTGCGCAGTATTACCAAGAAGAAAACGGGCAGTCAAAGGGTGTCTAGAGACTAGGTGGTTAAGAAGTACAAGGTTGTTAAGTTTCACTCTTATTCCAGAGAGAAAAATTCCACCAGGTGAGTGGCACTGCAGTATTTTGACCTGCTAATATAAAGGAGTGAAGGCTATTGACCAGTAGTATAGATTGGTGGTGGTGGTGGGACTAATTGTTATATAGTGATTCAAATGATCCCATTAATTATTTAACAGGAGGCTTCTAAGGTTTTAATAATCAATTGGGGAACAGTTGATGGGAAGGACTCAATATATTTTGGGTTCATGAACAAATGTGCCGAAATACAAGAGGCTGGCCTTGTCAGAGAATAATTTACAGCAGCTAACATTTGAAATATATTGAAGCAGAAGTTAAAATTTAAACTGGGAACTCAGCCCAGGCTTGATCATGAAGGGAATGTCTCAGAAGTGTTTGGAAAATGAAGGGAGGCTCCACAGAGTGAAATCAAAGTTAACAGGCCTCTACCTCTCAACCTAGTACTGAAGGACAAAAGTGGAGGAAAATACTGCTGAGAAGATGAGAAGAGAAAGAGGAAATAATAAGAAGAATAGTGCTGTTCTGTGGAGAAAGAGGCCTAAACAACAATGGTGACACCAGAATAAATGGTGGTTATGGTGGGGGGGGGGGGGAGAGGCACAAAAGAGTCCTAATGCATTTCTAGGTAGGTAAGCAAAATATAAGCGTTAAGATCTCTGAAAGAAAAACAGCAGTGTGTTTCATTGCAACTGCCACATTTAACTTTTATTTTTTTATGCAAACAAGCCCATTTTCAACAATGTTTACCTTTGGTGATGCAGTATTTTTATACACAACAATATATATTAACCAAATGCAAATTAGTAGTAAAAATAATCATGTGCCATCAAGTTAATGCTGATCTTTTCCAGTGCATGGATTATTGAAATGTCTCTGCCGCTGTGATTTTGTCCTAGAGAGGTATTGCCCGAGGAAAACTGGGGACTTGGCAAAATAAATCATTCCTTTCCTTTCTTTTCCAGAAGACTGTGGGAACCTTGATGGGGCAATTTAGATACCCCTGGATTTGTATTCCTGTACTGAGCAGGGGTTTGGATTTATTTATTTATTTATTTATTTATTTATTTATTTATTTATTTATTTATTAGATTTATTAGATTTATATACAGTGGCTATCTAGCCCAAAGGCTGCTCTGGACAGTTTACAAAAGAGGCCCCAAATAGGCCCCTTCCATCTTCATGATTCTGTCCTTCTATAATTCTATGGTCTAACCTGGGAGTCAAAGCCTAAGAATGGTACTATTCTAACAGTAATGGGATTTACTATCTTCTCTGGAAGCCCTTTTGCCACTAAGACATGCTAAATTGATGGGAATATCACAGAGCTTCTCGGGGTAAACACTCCATATCTGGAATCACCACCACTACACAGAAGATGACCTTGGCCCTATCTTTGCTCATTTGTAGAAATGGGAAAGGTATTTCTGTTCCCTTTAGCTTTGAATGGCCTTTATGCTTCTGTTCATAATCTAGTCCATTGGTTTCAATTTGTTTTAATATTCTTCTATTGGGAGGGCATTCCATTTTAACAAACAAACATGCAGATGTGTCTGAACAGAATGGGAGATGCAGAGGGCAATGGATGAAGCAGCTGGAATTAGACATGGGCATTTTGTTTAGGAAGGGTTCCAGTTCTGAAACGAAACATGGCAGAACAGCTGCCGTTAGGTACTGCGATCCATCTTGCCGAATGAAATCAGCCAGTCTCTTACCTTGTTTTGGATAGTGCGGAGTTAAACTCCAAGGAAGCAGCCTTGGATGTGCCATCTTTTCACTCTCCTTGGCGCTGGCAATCAGAGAGGGAGGCAGGATGATGCATGTCCCTGCACAGCTTCTGATTGACCAGCAGCAGGGAGAGTGAAAGATGACACATCCGAGACTGCTTCCTCAGAATGGTACCTTCCTGACATTTGCAGCTTTGGTATAAGATGCCCTTTGGAATATGATGGAAATAATATTCAAAAAATTCTGTGTTCTTGTTGATTCAGGCTATCTTGACCAAGATACCTGAATAAGGAATTTACAGACTCTTCAAAAACTTCACCTACAGGCAGGAGCAAGACAAATGCATGTCTCCTTAATTTATGCAAGCTGGACCAAAACTGATGTCATCATCATTTTGAGAAGCAGGGTATATATAACAAGCACAGAAGACCTGGCTCATTGTTTAGAAACGTGTTGGAAAAATTAGGAGTAGAGATGGGCACGACTTGAGAAAATTTTTTTTCGAGTTGTCGTTAGTCGGGCCGGTTCCGTTTCGGCTCGTTTCCGTTTTTCGCGAAAATTTGCAAAAATTAGTCGGTTCGTTTTTTCATTTTTTCGTTGTCGTTAGTACTGGTTTGGGGAGGGGGTAGCGGGCTCCTGGAGGGAGCTGCAGGAGTCAGCCAGAGCCACAAGTGACGGACTGGCAGACTCTTTGCACCCGCTGTGTCTCACGTACTTGCATGTAGTGCAATGCAAGTAGATCTGGCTTAGGGTTAAGACTGGTTAGCGCAACGGCTAGGGTTAGGCTAGTTACGGGTGAGGTTAGGGTGAGTATTGGGGTGCACCTCTGGGTGCCTCTCTGACCCACTTAGAAGGACAGTGTACTGGCGTATGGGTTAGGCTTAGGGTTCGGGTTTGGGCTACGATTAGTGGGCTGTTTATGCCCGATTGGCACATCCCAGAAGTCTCTGTGGTCAACCTGGCCAAGTGGCCATGCGATTGGTGGAAAATTTGCATGGTCTACTCCCATGGGCGAGCCCATCATTGCAAATGTGCAGGTGTAAAAAAATAAAATAAAATAAAATAAAATCAACGGAGACTTTTTTTTTGCAAGAAAAACCCACTGCTGCTACTGTAAAAATTCAAGCATTTAAAATAGCTAATTTTCGCATGTTTCTGTGGTGCTTTGGTGGGGTTTTGGGCAACAATTTCAAAAAAAATATTGCGGTCGCCATTTTGGATCCCCCCCCACCGCATGGCAAATGGATGCGCCCTCCCAGCCTGGTACAGTCAGCAAAACCTGGCCATGCGATTGGTGGAATGGCTCCAAAACTTTGCATGGTCCACTCCCATGGGCGAGCCCATCATTGCGAATGCGCAGGTGTAAAAAAATAAAATAAAATAAAATAAAATAAAATCAACGGAGACTTTTTTTGCAAGAAAAACCCACTGCTGCTACTGTAAAAATTCAAGCATTTAAAATAGCTAATTTTTGCATGTTTGTGTGGTGCTTTGGTGGGGTTTTGGGAAACGATTTCAAAAAAAATATTGCGGTCGCCATTTTGGATCTCCCCCCCCCACCGCATGGCAAATGGATGCGCCCTCCCAGCCTGGTACCAGCAGCGCAGCAGTAGCAATAGCCAAGGAGAGGGGGGCGGGGAACCCCCCCGCCAAATAAAACACCCTTCTGGCCTGGTAGGTGCCCTCAGACAGTTTTCGCCTACTTTTAGGGCTGGGAATCGGGTTTTTTTTAACTTTTAAAAACTTTTTTTCTGTGCCGCTTGGCATTGTGCGATGCAAGTAACGAGCACGACAAATCAGACCAAATTGTTCGTTCGTCGGTTCGAGCTCGAATTCTGGCGGAGTAATTCCCGTTTCCGTTTCCGTGGAGTAACGGATACGAGTAACGGAAACGGAAACGGGAATACCGCTAAGTCGTGCCCATCTCTAATTAGGAGTGTATATGCACAGCGTTCCCTCTCAAAAACCCTGATGGACTATAACATAGTCTTAATAAAACATTGCATACTGGAAAACAGACCTGAGACCCAGCAGAAACCCGGTACTTTTCAGGATACCAAAAATCTTTGTAGACAGCTTGTATTAGAAAAATAATTTTATATTTAAACATTCAACTTAGAGAGCTTGCCTTCAGCAAAAAAATGATACATAAAAACATGCCTGATAACAAAAATAGTACCTTGACCAGCAAAAACTCCTTCATAAAATAAAAACAGAGCAACTAACCTTACACAGGAACAGTGTGCCTGGCTTTTAAGCAAAGACAAGTAACTTGTGATCCCTCTGTGCTACATTTACACAAACTGCAGCTACAATTACTAGCACCTGCCCAAGGCTGCTGCAGCCTCAGAGTTTTTCTTTAGAATCTTAACAGTTTGTGTGTTTTACCCAGACACAAACTCTGAGTTGCTGTACTCTTCTGAGTAAGGTATGTTTCAATATTTTATTTGTTTTTATAACTTTGTTCAAGTATAAAAACTTGACAACATGTGCAAGCAACAACTCTGGTGTTTCTGATTCTTAAGCATCCACTCAAGAAAGCAGTCATTATCACCTTCTGCTAGTGTTGTGCTATTTTGCACTGAAGTGTTATTTTGAACAATTTCCCTTGCACTACACATGAAATTTATTGTGTGCACCCTATAATACTTTTGCAGTGAGGGCAATAAATTTTACATCTCCAAGGGGGGGGGTCTGACTGGTTGCCATTGCAGTGTTTGTTTGTCTCCACTTGTGTTGTGACGTTCACTAGTATTGCAAGGACACTAAATCTTTGCTGGTGTCATATCCAAAGGAACAACATCTGCTGGCAACTTGCTTGTGATGCATGTGGTCAATAATAGGGTTTTCAACATATGTTGGCTGTCTATCTACCAGTGCCATACTTCCTGCCATGTTTTCATAACGAAGCAGGGATTTGAACCCAGGTTTTCTAAATCCTAGCCCATCAGTCTATCTACTATACTACAATGGCTCTCTCTAGCAACATAGTGGACAGTAACTATTCAGGTTGTTTCTAATTAGCTAATCGGAGTGCAGCACTGTCTGTGGTAATTGTCAATCATGTCCTACTGACTTTACTTATGAATGAAAGCAACACTGGGATCTTAATCTCATCTTAATCTCAGAACTGCAGAGTCCAGATCTGAATTCAGATCTCGTAAAGGAGGCACAAGGGGGAATCAAACTCCCAACCTCTGGCAGCCAGAGCCAGATATAGAAACCATTGAACTATCCCAGCAGCGGCATGTATTTATTTCTTTGAATAGATACTAGTTCGTTATGTGCCATCAAGGCAACATTGATTTATACAGACCGCAATAGACCTTTCAAGGTAGGTGAAACACACCTGAACAGATACTATTGATTAATGAATGAATAAAAATGGAGCAAAAGACAGCTCTATCTTGGAAGGAGGAATGGGAAATGCTTCATAGCCTGACATGTGTATAGTATAATTAGACATGGGTGTTTCATTTCGGAAGGGGACTGGTACCAAAACAAAACACGCCAGCATAGCTGGCATTTGGAACTCAGTCCAACCCTCAGAACAAAATCAACCACTGTCTTACCTTGCTTTGCCTCGCGCGGGGCAAAACTCCAACCAGGATGCAGCTTCTGATGCATAATCTTTCCATGTCCCTGGTGCTGGCCAATCAGACAGGGAGGCAGAATGATGCATGTCCTTGCACAGCTCCTGATTGGCTAGTGCCAGGGAGAGGGAAAGAGGGAGGCTGCTTCCTGGTTGGAGTTTCACCCTGCACAAGCTGAAGCAAGGTAAGAGAGTGGTTGATTTTGTTCCAGAGGGTGGGATTGCATTCAGTTTCATTTTGAAATCAGTCCCCCTCTGAAACAAAATGCCCATGTCTAGTTTTAACTTATAACGGTAATGATTTTTCAATTATTAGCCATTTTTAACAAGCTTTATACTTCTGCAAGGTTCCTGGATCCAGCAGGTATACTGGAACTTCCAACTGTTCATGGGTGGCCTCATTTGACATCAAAACAACGAGCATCATCCTGTCTTAATTTAGCATTAGAAGGAATTATTACTCATAGAGGAATGTTTCAGTGTTTCCCACACATAATTTGCAAATATTTAAAGGATAAAAGTCATAATGATACATGCATGGCCCATCATAAATGATGCAATGCACATACACATCAATGTGTAAACTTATCAGGTTGACATGACCCAATGGGATCTCAGACTTGGCCAGGTTATACTGAATAAACACATCTTGACTTGGAGGCAAATTCTGTTAAAATTAATGGAAATTGAAGCTGCTACTTATAACACTTTCTTCATTTGGAGTCTGACAGAGACTGCCTTAAATGATACTATTCTCTGAACAGTTTTTCACATTGATGAGCTGGGTGAAATACTGAATGAGCATAAAATCTCCTACTAAATCAAACATTCTTTGTGGGTTATCATCCTCAAGATACATTATTACATGAACAGTGGCATAAGTAATTGCTGCAGTGTAAAAGCAAGAAATAGAGGCAATGACAGAGTTTATTTTCTTGGGCTCCTTGATCTCTGCAGATGGTGATTGCAGAAACAATATTCAAAGACACCTGCTTCTTGGGAGGAAAGCAATGGCAAACTTAGGCAGCATCTTAAAAAACAGAGCCATCACTTTGCCAACAAAGGTCCAGATTAGGGATGGACACAAAATGGAAAAATTGTGTTTCATTTCATTTCATTTCATTGGCCCCGTGATTCATTTCATTTCATTACTAAAGAATTTTTTAATTTGTTTTGTACAAAACAAATCAGAAACAAACTGGTTCATTTCTCTATACAATGTATTCCCAGGGCTATAGAGGCACCAAATTTGGTGGGTACCGTCTTTTGTCTGTCCTCTTTAAACCCTCCAAATTTAGAGTGATTTGGGGTTCTGGGGGTTGAATTATTAAAGTTCAAAGTGGGTGCCCCCTGGAAAAAACATTATTAAGTGTAATTTTCTGTGCAAGAAAATATTGATCCCAGGCAGCTAGCAGCATGAAAATTGCTGTGGACCTTCCCCAAGCAACCCCCCTTTTAGCATCTCAAATATTTGGAGATGTTTGGGGTGCAGGGGGCCAAGTTATACAACTCCAAACTGGGTGCCCCCAGTAAAAAAAGCTTTCGTAATTTTAAAGTTTACAAATCATGTCTTTCCCCGCATCTGATTGGGTGTGGGAAGTTACACAAGCACCCCCAGACACCCACACAGAGTACACAAATAAAAAATGAAGCAAAATGAAAAATGAAACATTTTTAAAAAAAAATCATTTCAAATGAAATGAAATGAAATGGAACGGAACAAAACAAAAACCGAAATGAAACGAAACACTATTTTACCATTTCGTGCCCAACTCTATTTTCCAGTAGTATGGAAGTAAGAGCTGGACCATAAAGAAAACTGATCACTGCAGAAATGACACTTCTAAGCTGTGGTGCTGGAGGAGACTTTTGAGATCAAACCTATCTATCCTGAAAAAAATCAATCCTGAATGTTCATTGGAAGAACAGATTTTGAAGCTGAGGCTCCAATACTTTGGCCACCTAGTGAGAAGAGAGGACTCCTTGGAAAAGTCCCTGAAGTTGGGGAGTGAAGGAAAAAAGAAAAGGGGACTACAGAGAATGAAATGGTTGGACAGTGTTAGCGATGCAACCAACATGGATTTGACCAAACTCCGGGAGGCAGTGGAAGACAGGAGGACCTGGCGTGCTTTGGACCATGGGGTTACAAAGAGTCGGACATGTTTTTAATGACTGAACAACAAAAACAAGATACGAAGATCCCACCCAACAACAGTGTTCTGTGAATGAGGATGACTCAGTATAGCGAACAACACAGCCAGCCAGCATCCAGAATTTGCTTCTCCATTGGCTTAGGTAAATATTCTTCTATGGCCTTGTCTCCATTACAACTGTGGAAGAGATCCAAAACCCAGAAGCACTAATGAGATACTCTCAAGAAAGAATCTCAACAACGTGCCATTGTATATGCTGACATTCCATGCAGCTACCATGAAATGTGAAGCGGTATATGGGTAACCCTAGAATGGGCTGAAAAGTGAGTCATTTCTTGGGGGGAGACAATCATTGTTTCTTTGAAGTGGAGAAAAATGGAGAAAGAATCCCCTGGACAGATTATGATTTAACCATCTAATTGTCCTGCTGGTATGCTTGCTCTAGGGCATTCCTTTTCTCAGTGCACATTAAGAATTTGTTTCTCATCTTACAATTCTTGCACACAGATGATACTCATTAAGAAAGGGGCCAAGCAAGGAGTTGAGTATTGGTAAGTAATTCTAACACATCTTAGTCCTGCTGCTCCATCTTTTTTAGCTCACTAAAATGGGAAGAATGTTTAAAAGCTCTAAGAGTTGCTCCAGCACATAATCTTCAAACACCCTACTTTACAGATTCCAGCTATGGGCAAGGACACTTTTTATAATTCAGATTATAGTGACTGTGAGCTTGCTCTTCACCCCCCCCTTTTTTTTTTTGACCGTATGGAACATGATTCAAGGAGAAATACATTTGTTGTGAGCATTTCAGTGATTTCATTCCCATATATTTCATGCAAGATGCAACCTGCTCCCATTCCCATATCAGCCAGTGGTCGTATTAGGTCATTCGGTTTTAAGACAATGCTGTCTTGCTATTAAATATAATATAAACCAGGGTGAAGTACAAAATAAAATCAAATAAAGCTGGCTTGGCTAACCAACACTTGTTTGATTAACGTTGCTGTTATTCTTCATCTACGGCAGTGGTTCTCAACCTGGGGGTCGGGACCCCTTGGGGGTCGAATGACATAACACATAGATCATAGAAAATGCAATCTTCTTTTAGCATCTATAACAAGTGTTTTCTTGGGATGTAGGCTTCAATGAGCTCAATGCAGAAGAATAGGAATATGCTGTGGAGCAAAAGGTCTGAAGTAAAATGGCATCAGTTGCCATGGATTTCTTGGCATGGACTCATTTCTTCTCTGAGTATCAATTATTCTCCATCTGGTCTTCTGATGTCTAAAGCTTCAGACATGTTTTAACTTTGCACCCCCAGACCCGAAATAAACAGGCAATATGTCATATTGGGTTTAAAATTGGGCCACAACTTTATTAAATCAATTTAATAAAAAGTCCTTAAATTAAGAAGGGGGGCTGCCATAGTGCAAGTAAACTTTGGCCTGATTTGTCCTTGATCTTCAGACCCTTACAATTTTAGGTGAGTTCCTACCTGGAAATGTGCTGTTAACTTTATTGAGCAGATTTCCATACTCTGTGGGACTAACTCCCAAAGGCAGCCTTCAGTAAATTTACCACAACCTATTAACTTATTACTGCTAAACTACGAATCCCTAACTAGTAGAAGTTCTGTCAAAGGCTGCCAAACTCCCTTTAATGGGACCATTCAATGAACTCACCTAGCACAAAAACTTGTACTACATGCCGGTTGCAACTGATGGAGAACATGACCTGCATAGCCAAGTAGTGAGAATGGGATGAGCAAAAGTGTAGGGAATCTTTACCGGCATGCCTCTGTGGCATCGCCATTAACAGCAAGTCACGTAGCAAGCAGAGCAAGGTTAACACATACGCACTGGCACTCTTAGAAATGTTCAGATACTATGTTGCATTTTAGGTGGAAAAACACTTTGTGATTGGCTGAAGTTACATGGTCTGATCAAGTTCCCAGGCTAATTTCACACATGCGCAGTAGTTTGCATTCCTGCTCATGCTCAGTGTGTTAAGATTTAGACAAAGAAGTAACTTTATTTAGGCATTACGTAGATGTGTAAGTTTCTAATTGGTTAAGAAATTACTGCAAAGTCATATGGGATTTGTAGTCATGTGGTTTTCAATAAAACAGCCTTGCTGGGGTGCGGCACGGGGGAATCGGGAATCGAGAATCAAGGGGGAATCAAGGGAGAATCAAGGGGGAATCAAGAATAAAGGAGAGAAGAAGAAGCTGCTCCATTTTGCACCAAGAAGAACACTTGTCGGAGTCTTTATTTTTCCAACCCATTGGGGGGGGGGGCTTGCTGGTTAAGCTTTCCTGCTGGGTTCCCACATCTACTCTCAAGCCTTAAACGTTAAGGCTTCCCTGGGATTAATTCCTACATTTGGCAAGCAACTTTCCAAGCCTCACAGATTGGGGCTTCCCACGGGAGTAATTCCCACATATTGGCGAGCCAAGGCAGGAGTCGAACTACCATCGCTCACCATCCTCATCCGGGCAAAAGGATCCCAAGCGCGCTCAAATCACCATCGAAGACGTACCTTCGATCCCATTGGTGAGTGATCCCGTACTTTAAGACTACCGATACTGTTTCAACATGGGCGGGAATGCTGTTTCCTCCCCGCAACAAAAGTTCTGCCAGGAACTGCATTATCTGCTCACTAAGAATAGCTACGAAACTCCTCTAAAGGAGGTGGAAGATCTTGCCAAAGAAATTGCTGAAATATGTCCTTGGTTCCCACTAGCTGGCATGTTAGATCTTCAAAAATGGGACAAAATTGGCTACTGCCTTCGGAATCATCCCAAAGTTAATTTTAAGGTCCAGCACACGTGGTTTCAGGTCTGTGCGTGCCTTCAAGGACCCACTCCAGACAATCCTTTATTGGCAATAAAGTCTCTGCCATCACCATTGCCTATCATCCTGCCTCCCAAACCAGCATCTTGGCTAATTGAGGCTCCTAAAGCACCACTACCAGCGTGCCCAGCCCTTGAATTTCCAAGCCAGCTGCCAGATTCACTGCCTGAGCCCTCTCCAGCCTTATCCGTTGCAAATGATGGAAAATTGCTCAGTGCTGGCTTTCTTGACGCTGTTCCAGCAGCAGCCTTGGCCATCGAGCCTGTGCATCTTGCTTCTCCAGTCCTGCAAGCTACTGCCCCTGCTCACGCTGAAAAAAATGCCCCAATTCCCTCTGAAGCACTGAAAGAGGGTGAGGACGCTTATGCAAAGGACACTGCACTCTCCAGTGTGGCGGAAATTGTTCTTAAGGCTGCCAAAACTGACTCTAATGTTGCTGGGCTTGCTGCCATTCGTCAGGATGCCAAGGAGTTGGTTGCTGAATTTGTGTCTCACTCAATTGTGGCGTTTGAAGAGCAGGTGGGAACTACAGAAGTGTGGATAATCTTTCCCAGGATGCTTTGTATAAGCATCATTAAACAATTGGCCTTTGAGAACTCTAATGCTGGCTGCAAGCTAGCTGTTGCTACTTTCTCCGGCAGTTCAACTATCTCGCTGGCTGATATTCTGCGTGCGTGCCGATTTGTGAGTACTGACTCTGATAAGGCAGATGACGGTGGTGGCGGTGGAATGAAAGGGGTTAATGAGATGTGGAACAGTAATCATGACGAGGAGGAGAAATCCAGGCTTAAACAAGGCCCCTGTTCCACGGGTGAAGCTGCTTCTATGCACCCCCCATGGGAAAAGCTCTGCTTTCCTTCGTTCCAAAAAGGCGTCTCAACTGATACAGTCGCCATGCCGTGCCTCAACTCCCTTCATTGTTTCCACCCACTGAACATTGTGGTGGCCTGATTACTGCGTTACATGGATGAAGTTCGTGGAACAGTTCCAGAGATCAACGGTTCTATCCTTACCAGCTGTGAACTGTGAATTAGCCCTGAAAACACACTTTGTTCTGAAAAGGCACTTTTTTCTAAAACATTCCATTCCTTTGCTGCCGGAAAATCAGCCTCAGAGTGAAACTGCCATGGATCTCTACCTTGTTGCAAGGGAAACATTGAATCAGCGTTTCAGAAGGTCACCTGAGACTGCTTGTCTTGCCATCCTGCCTTCATTTTTATGTCTCTGTCAATGACTGTGGACAATAGGCTGTTTATAACAATTGCCTCTGTTTAATTTCCTTTTTCACAGGTCATCTTAACAAATTTTTCCTTTGCAGCTTTTTCTGGGAAGGATCAGAGAAAGTTTGCATTCAACTTTCTATGGTTTAACAAATTTCTTTCCTTTACAGCTTTTCCGGGAAAGATGCCAAGGTTTCTGATAAGGGGATTCACACTGTTCTTGCTGGCAATCGCTGCCTAGCTATCTATGTACTGTTAATTGTTCTTTGTTTCAAACGTTCTACAGAAATGCTGCGCTTTTGGCTTATTCTAAGACACACACACTAATTTGTTTTCTCATGAGATTTTCAAGACCTTTTTGCATCCTTTGGAACTTACAAACGGGGAAAGGGATGCCCATTTGCTTATGGTAGATCTTAGTACTGTAGTTTTCAAAGTGTTTGTGTTTTTTGCTTTAAAATTGGCTGCTTGTTTTCCATAAGCAGGTTTCATTCTTCCATTGAGTTGCATTTTAGGACTGAACAACAGCTCCGTCCTAAAGGCCTACAGACTACTGTCTGGCTTCAACTGGCAAAAATCAGTGATGCACTAAGTTTTGTATTTCTGCCAGCTAAGCTGCTGGGAATTTACTTTGCTATCAGCCTCATAATATCACAAATTTGTTGCTGGAGATTTGTTTTCAGCATGTTTTACTCATAATATCACAGACTATTCTGGTCTCAATGAACAAATGAACAGTGAAGAGACCTTAGTGAATGGCTCCAGCTGGAGTCCAACCACCAAGTGACTTCCTAAATCTGCTTTTACTTTTTCACAACACTAGTACCACACAACTGAATTGTCTTGTTATTATTTTTGAAAATGTGTTGCTTCAACTACATTCCAGCTATCAGATTCTGTTTGCTGTTTCACAATGGTTTAGAAATATAGTGCTAGTTTCAGGGATCACCTATCTTTTGGGGTTTTAGAGCATTTTTGAAAGCTAACAGCTAATTATGGGTAACTGAACACTTCCAAGGCTCATACTGAAATTAGATTACTTTAGATAACAGAGATGACATTGGTTTTATACTGCTGCAATTGCATAAAGGCTATGCTTAGTATTGTGGTATGCATTATTATCATAAGTTGCTGCCTTTAATGTATATTTACTATATCTCAGTTTTTTTGCTATTGCTAATTGCTACTTCTGGTTTCACGCAAAGACAAGTGTACTGCCACCTTCAGGTTGAAACTGGCTACAGCACAGTCTGAAGGTTGAAAATATACTTATATTCTCACTTATTCCAATACTATTGTGTTATCGTAGTTAGTTGATTACTACGAACTCAGTGTTCCTATTCTTCAAAAAAATTAAAAACAAAAAGAGTGAAATGTAGGGAATCTTTACCGGCATGCCTCTGTGGCATCGCCATTAACAGCAAGTCACGTAGCAAGCAGAGCAAGGTTAACACATACGCACTGGCACTCTTAGAAATGTTCAGATACTATGTTGCATTTTAGGTGGAAAAACACTTTGTGATTGGCTGAAGTTACATGGTCTGATCAAGTTCCCAGGCTAATTTCACACATGCGCAGTAGTTTGCATTCCTGCTCATGCTCAGTGTGTTAAGATTTAGACAAAGAAGTAACTTTATTTAGGCATTACGTAGATGTGTAAGTTTCTAATTGGTTAAGAAATTACTGCAAAGTCATATGGGATTTGTAGTCATGTGGTTTTCAATAAAACAGCCTTGCTGGGGTGCGGCACGGGGGAATCGGGAATCGAGAATCAAGGGGGAATCAAGGGAGAATCAAGGGGGAATCAAGAATAAAGGAGAGAAGAAGAAGCTGCTCCATTTTGCACCAAGAAGAACACTTGTCGGAGTCTTTATTTTTCCAACCCATTGGGGGGGGGTTGCTGGTTAAGCTTTCCTGCTGGGTTCCCACATCTACTCTCAAGCCTTAAACGTTAAGGCTTCCCTGGGTTTAATTCCTACATTTGGCAAGCAACTTTCCAAGCCTCACAGATTGGGGCTTCCCACGGGAGTAATTCCCACACAAAAGCTCACCATTAGAGATGGGCACGAAATGCCAAAATGGCATTTTGTTTTATTTTTTTAAAAAATGTTTCATTTGAATGAAATCATTCATCATTTTGTTTTGTTTCTTTTTTTTTTACAGCCAACCAGGGGTTTATTTATTTATTGTTTTGCTCCCCCCCCTAACACTGACCAGCTGGCCCGCAGGCTGGGTCAGCACTTTTTTCTTTTCTTTTTGCTAGCACTGACCAGCTGGCCCATGGGCCAGGTCAGCACTTTTTTGGGTTTTTTGGTTTTTGGGTTTTTTTTCTCTTTTCTTTTCTTTTTTTCTGGCTAGCACTGACGAGCTGTCCCGCGGGCTGGGTTGGCACTTTTTTTGTTTATTTTTCCTCCCCCCCAACACTGACCAGTTGGCCCATGGGCTGGGTTGGTGCTTTTCCACTTTTTTTCCTCCCTAGCACCGGTGGCAGGGTCGACACTTTTTTTTTGTCACGGGGCCAGCTGGTTGGTGCTTATTTTTATTATTTAATTTGACAAGCGCTGAGATCAGCACTTGTCAAAATAAATATTAATGAAAAATGAAACAGAATGAAATGAAATGAAAATTTCCATTCCATTTCATTTCATTTTTTAAGGGCATTTTTTTTATTTCGTTCGGTAACAAAACAAAAAAAGAAAAATGAAACAAAATTCGTTTTGTGCCCATCTCTACTCACTGTCATACAACAGCCAATCAATTTAACAATGAAAAATTTCCATCCGGCCCTGAAGTGACCAGCTGCTCTCATTCTCACTACAGCTGGGGTGGGTGGGTGGGGTGCTGCAAAAAAGTGGTGGAGAGGAAGAAGCAACGGTGAGCAGCCTTCTTAAAGGCTTGTCCAAGCCCGCGAAAAGCTTGCAATCACATGGGCTGTTCCTCTTGCCGCCTGCTCAGATTGGATGCTGCAAAACCTCCCCTTCTGGGACCTTCAGCCCTGAGGAGCAGCCTTTTAATTTAAACTCAAAGCAATTTTAAGTTTAGTACTGGGTTTGGGTTGGACTTGGTGGCCCCTTCACTATTCTATGATTCTATGATTGCCATAGGTTGCCAGCAATTTGACAGCACATAACAAACAAACAAACAAACAAACTAGGCATAATGTAGAGCATTATTACAAGACAAACCTATAATTAAAACTATGGTCTCTCTCTACTAGTATGCTGCAAGAAGTCACCTTACAAATGATATTGTTTCCTAGTATTTAATGCTCAGAGGGTTGTTTGAAAAACAATTTTGGCTGGATTTCTAAATAATCAATCACTTTAGCATCACCTGGGCATATTATTCATTCATATGACAATTTATCCCCCACTGCAGAGTAAATTTTGCATTACCTAGGGTCATACAAGGAATTCAGTGTTTGGTGGCCATGGCTTTATTTACTAGCTTAAGAGATAGGTCAGAATCTACCTCCAGAATTTAGTCATTGTTCAGACCTGAGTGCAATCTTGTGATTTTGTTTCTTTTGTTATAAACAGGGATTCAAATCAGAAGAAAAGAAAAGTGGATTAGAAGTTAAATCCAACAAGCAAAATATATATGTGACACAACCCAAGGAAAGGAAAGCCCTTGTCTCAAGCACTTGTGTGTGTGTGTGTCTGTCTGTGTGTGTGTGTTGTGTGCCATCAAGTCAGAACTGACTTCTAGAGACCCTCATAGGTGTTTCAAAGTGAGATACAGTATTTAAGGAGTGGTTTTACCAGTTTCACTACCACCAGTCAGTCTCCATGGCTGAGCAGGGATTTGAACCCTGCTCTCCAGAGTCCTAGTCCATCACTCTATCCACTACACCACACTGGGAATCTATTCTCATGCTCTTAGTAGATCCTAAATGTTCAACTCTCAACTTGCTTTCAGTAAGCCTCTTAGGGAGGGGAACATGTCACCTCAACATGTCATGCAAGGAACCATCACATCTTGGTCACAGTCCACCTGTCCTCTGTTCTTCTGTTATAGCTGGACAAGGAAGTATGTCATTTTAACAAGGTATAATTTCAAGTTTGCATGAATTAGATTTGTCTTCCTTATGGACTGTGGAGCAAGACGCTCAGTTCTATGACCCACATTTTTGTCAAGGGAAAATTTTATTCGATTTGTTTCTTTTACCAAGAACTTAATAATATGTGCATTTCTTCATATTTATTTATTTATTTATTTATTTATTTATTTATTTATTTATTTATTAGACTTATATACCACACCATCTAGCAACAAAGCCACTCTGGGTGATGTACAAATAATTCAATAAACAAAACAAGAACAATATACAATATAAAATGCAGCTAATAAGCAAAATGTACATAAATAAATCAACAATAACTTCATAAAAATAACTCAAAAAAACAGAGGGTGTATTAAGGATCAGCAAATCAAGAAAGGATGAATTAATAGCCAGGGAAAGCCTTTCTATGCAGCCATGTCTTGAGATGGTTTTTGAAAATTGACAGCGTAGGGGGCGAGACAAATCTCGGCAGGGAGCTGATTCCATAAGTGAGGGGCTGCCACCGAGAAAGCCCAGTTCCACATTACTGATTCCTGGGCTTCCTTTGCAGTCGGCTTGGCACCCTCAAGTGAACTGTTTGATAAGACTGAGCGTTTGGGGCGATATTCTCTGGTAGGAGCCATTCTGACAGACAGAAAGGTCCCAAACCATTTAGGGCTTTCTATGTCAGCTAGAGATGGGCATGAAATGATTTTTAAATTCATTTTGTTATTTGTTATTCATTTCATTAGCGAACAAAATGAATAATGAACCAACCCATCAAAGGAAAATGAAATGAAATGAAATGGAAATTTCCGTTTCATTTCATTTCGTTTTTCATCCTCCTGTCTCCTACCTTGTCGCCACCAGCCTCCTTGCCTGGAACCCCGGCAACAGGCCAGGAGGGGAAAAAAGCCCCTCATCGGGGACTTTTAAAAATAAAACATAAAAAACATAAAAAACATCTCTCTGGCGTGTAGGCCAGCGGGCCAGGAGAAAATTTTTTTAAAAAAAGGGGGCATGCAGCAGCTTGCGCCTCTCAACTATGGTGGAAAAAAGCCCCCGGCATCGGGGACATTTAAAAATAAAAATAAAAATAATATTAAAAAGTGCCGACCCAGCACCTGGGGCTGCATGGTCGGCGTTGTAAAAATAAAATAAATGAATGAATGAATAAATAAATTGTGCACTCGCTGGAGCCTCCGCATTAATTTCCAAGGCATTTTTAAAAACTCGTACGTCAGCAAAAATATGAGTTTTTAAAAATAATAAATATGGGGCAAAGTGACATTGGAAGGCTCACCCATCTAGGTACTGAGCTTGGAGTGATCAGCTCTTCAAAGTTTGGGCAAGAATCACTACAAACAGGACAAAATAAATTATTACTAGCATTGTTGTGGCAGCCCAGGATCCATTAATTTACACTTCCACAGATCCATTCATGTATTAAAAAACTATTGTTGCTATTGTCTGTTATCTATATCTGCACTTGGACATGACAAGAACCACTATGGGGGTAGAAACAGGGAATGGGTATTGGCACACCTTGTGCCTGGAGAAGTGGGTTTTGTCACTATGGAAATAAATCAGTTAGTCTTTAACGATTTTTTTTCTCACATTCCCCATGCTCACTTTATTTTTAGCTAGCATGTGGAGACAGATGTACATGGTGTCTGATTTGGAAGTCATTCCAATGGAAAAATGAAGCATTTATAAGCTGGGAAGAAGAGATAGCCTGAAGCAAGGCAGCCCCTTACTGCAAGAAGCAAGTCCTTTGCTGTACCAATTGCTCTGCTGGTGGCCTTCTGCTGACCTTCCAGGGTCTTCATTGCCTTAAGTCAGGCATGTCCAAACTTCAGCCCTCCTGATGTTTTGGACCGCAACTCCCAGAATTCCAAGCCTGTATTTCCATTCACAAAGGACTGTGGGAGTTGCGGTCCAAAACATCTGAGGGCTAAAGTTTGGACATGCCTGCCTTAAGTGGAACCTGCATTTTTCTTCAGTTACCCAAACCAAACAAACTTTATTACGGTCAGTGACCAGCAATAGAATACGGTATATAAATAGTAGTAAAATAGATAAGATATAAAATATAGAATATAAAATATATTATATATAAAATATATAATATAATATAAAAACTGCCCACAAATCCATCCTGACCATCACGAAGCTATACCTTATTAGTATCTGAGGAATTAGTGATGTCAACGAGCCATAGAGGAAGATCAAGATAGATATATACAAAAACCTCAGAGTACATACTGTATTACATACTGTTCCATACACATAAGACATCCCACATTTGTTTGTTAAACAAGAGTTGTTGATACTTAGGAGCTATGTATCATAAGTGGTACTTTTGGTTAATTGATGACGCTGGTCATTGTCCTGCGGATTTTGATCGCTGCGGCGCAGAACCTGGCCACACTATATGTTATAGAAAAATTCATATCTGATAGAAGTAATTGAGTATAATAATGACCAGAGCGTCCTGTATATTTATAGATTATTGGAGATATGAGCTTAGCCCGGGTGTCTTTATAAAAGGAACAGTGAAGAAGTACATGTTCTGTTGACTCAATATCGCCAGATTCACAGGGACATAGCCTCTCCGAATAGGGAGATCTCCGATATCGTCCCTCAAGAACAGCAGAAGGGAGGGCATGACATCGGGCCAAGGTAAAGGCCCTCCGGTGGGTGGGTATCTCAAGCTTGTCTAAGTATCTCATTGGGAAAGATAGATACCTGCAGGAGTCATTAACAATAAAGGCAGGGGAGCTAGCTAGATCCAGTTGTCGTTCTGAGTCGGTAACCCGCTGCTTAATAACTGCTTTGGCCTGATCATACTTCATGGTAAAAAGGATGTCTTGGGACAGACCTAAGGATAGGATTTTAGATATTATAGCCCCTTCCCATTTGGATTTAAAGTCATCTTTTCTAATAAGGGGGGCTAAACCCTTAGGGAAGAAATGCAGTCTAATCCAATAGGTAAGAATAGCCACCCAAGCTCTAGCCTCCACTTTCATGAGGCCTAACTCTAATCGGAGAGTAACATTTGGGACACATTTGGGAACTTGTAAGGCTGATCTTACAAATTTAGATTGTACCCCTTGCAGTGGAGCGTAATTGGAAAGGGGACCTAATTGGGCACCATATAGAAGTTGGGAAATTGACTTGGCTTGGAATAATTTAAGTGCTGCAGGAATATATTGGCTGCCAGCTGTCTTGAGATATTTAAGAATGGCTAGAGAACTTCTTTGAGCAATGTTGGCAACATAATCTCCATGAGCTTTTCTGCTACCATTAGCCTGAAGAACTACTCCCAAATATTTAAAGGAGGAAACCTGCTCAATTTTGTGCCCATAGATGCTCCAAGAGTGAATCTTGGGTCTTTTAGCAAAGGCCACAATTTTAGTTTTCTCATAATTGAGCTTTAATTGCTCTTCCTCACAGAATTGTGATAGTGCATTCAGAGCTCTTCTAAGACCTACAGGTGTTCTAGAAAGGATTGCTGCATCATCGGCATAAAGCAAGACAGAGATATGCCTTCCAGCCAGTTTTGGAGGGTGGAAGGTCCCATGGTCAAGATAGGGCACTATGGAGTTAATATAGAAGTTGAAGAGAAGAGGGGCCAGAATACATCCCTGTTTAACACCTTTATCAGTGGCAACAGGATTGGTGAGTTGACCCTGGGGATTACATCTGATCTTAAGTTTGGTTCCTTCGTGGAGCATGCGTATTAAATGAAATAAACGTCTGTCTATTGTTGAAGCCTCCAGTTTCTCCCATAACCTAGTTCGTGATATTGAATCAAATGCTGCCTTAAAATCTATAAAGGCAGCATAAAGGGAGGAAATATTGTAGGGAGAGTATTTTTCGATAAGATGTTGGAGCACCAAACATTGATCTATAGTTGATCTGCCTTCTCTGAAGCCGGCTTGCTCTTCCGCAAGTATGTTTTCTTGTTCCAGCCAGTCTTGCAATTTCCATTGTAGGTGTCTAGCATAAAGTTTGCTGATTGTATTAAGACTGATTGGTCTATAGTTGGCGGGGTCATCCTTTTTGCCTTTCTTATATATAGGTATAATAATAGCCAGCCCCCAGTCTTCAGGGATTCGTCCGTATCTATCGATACAGGTAAAGAGTGAAGCTAGTAAGGGAGACCAAAAGTCCAAGTTGTTTTTGATGACCTCTGCTGGAATTAGGTCTTCTCCTGGAGCTTTCCCTTCTTTCAGTAAGGTAATCAAGCTCTTAATTTCTGACTGAGGCACAGGAGGCCACTGTGGGAGTTTACTTAGGTCTTGGATGTAAGATCCCTTTCCAGCAGATGGATCTGAGTATAGCTCTTGGAAGTATGCTTCCCAGATCTTTGAAGAAATGTGACAATCAGGCACAGGCCTATCAAGGCTGCGGATGCAAGATGTGAGATGCCAAAAGGTAGTGGAGTCATTAGTTTTAGCTGCTTGTATTAGCCGTGCCCAATTATTTTGGGTAGCAATCTTTTTCTTATGTGTTAAAAGTTGTTTATATTTTTTCTTTTGCAAAAGAAGATCCTGTGCAGCCGATGGAGCTCTACTAGATAGGTAGAGTTGATAAGTAGCAGTTAGAGCCTTTTTAGCATCTATACACTCCTTGTCAAAGCAAGGTTTGGAGTGGAAATGATGTCGCTTCCAAGATGCGGTTCTATTAGCTTTAAATTCTTTATTTAGTTCTTGAATCAAGATGTTATAATTCTCCAAAGATTCCTCTGGTGTCTTTGCTGATAACAAGTTAAGGCGCAGTCCCAATAGATGATCAGATGCCAACATTTCAGAGATTCTTTGGTTCCAGACAGAGGACCATTTGATACGCTGATAAGTTCTTCCTGAAGTGTTCTGCTTATATACCGCCCCATACCACTACAAGTAGTCTCTGGGCGGTTTACAATTTTGATTACAGTGTGCAGGCTACACATTGCCCCCCCAGCAAGCTGGGTACTCATTTTACCGACCTCGGAAGGATGGAAGGCTGAGTGAACCTTGAGCCTGCTACCGGGGATTGAACCCAGGTCGTGAGCACAGTTTTACCTGCAGTACAGGCATTTAACCACTGCGCCACGAGGCTCATACACGAAGGAGTTATGTTAGGTTGATAGTGAGTGACAGTGCGCACTTCCTGAGTAAAAGCATTTAGGAGAAGCAAAATGGGGAGATGATCACTGTCGAATTTAGGAAGTACTTTTAAGTTTTTAACGTAGGGAAGAAGATCCATGGAAACACATACATAATCAATAGTGCTCATTTTGGATCCAGATATGTAGGTAAATTCAGCTGGATAGTCACCTGTAGAAGTACCATTTAGGATGAAGAGATTAGATCTATATGTTAGCTGGGCCAAAGAAAGGCCTGCAAAGTTGAATTTCTGATCCTTAAAAAGACGGGGGAGAAGGGAGCCGGTATATTCATGATCGGGGGGAATGCATTTGTAGGCTGTATATAGAGTGTGATCGTCAGGACCCAGCCTCGCATTGAAGTCTCCTCCCAGAACTACTGATGCATTAGGGTTTTGAGTTATAAGATCCCCAACATATGATTCTAGCTCAGCCCAGAGAGTTCTAAGCTGGGCAATCTTCCTAATGGGTGGCATATAAACATTAATTAGAATCAAGGAGTGCTGCTTGAATTGAACTAGTACTGCCATGGCACATGAATTCAATGAGGGGAGAGGCCTTGAAATGGCATGTAGCGTCGTGGAAACAAAAATCCCCAAACCACCTTTTGCTCTTCCATATTTGGCGCCAGGCACTGCCCCCAATGAGAAGGCAGTAAATCCATTCAGAATTAGTTCATCAGCAGTCCATGTTTCTTGGATCAGTACAATGTCATGGTGAAGCAAATAGTCTCCGATGGAAGGATCCCTAATTAAAGAGAACCACCCAGCCACGTTCCAAGTTAAAAGGGAGACTATATGGTGGTCCTCCGACTCTCATGAACTGTGAGCTAGTAAGTGAGAGGATGATCTTGGAGGGGATTTTGTGATATCCTGATGATTAAGTGACTGTATTGGTATTTCCTCCATCAAAGGGGAGGATGCTGAGTACTCTGGTCCTAGCTCGTTTTCCTCTGTTGGTTTGTCCAACAGAGGCCTGAAATTGAAGGTGGCACGTTGGTCCTGTGTATCAGAAGTAGAGGCTGAGTGAATCAATGCCACATGAGAGACAAAATGAGGGTCATTGGCAAGTAAGGATTCAGTAGGGTTATCCAGTTTGGTAGAAGACTGAATGTCCCAGCACGGATTTATTGAAGTTTGAGTTGGATTAACAGCTTTTAAGGATGGCAAATATTTAAGCTGCTCAAAACTGGGAGAGGCAATGGCTGGCCTTTTAATACTTGGAGTTGTGTTCTCATACGAGGCATTGATAGAGCAAAAAGGAAAAGTAGAGACAGGGTCAGGTCCCATGTGAATCTCAGCTAAGATTGACTGTTTCCTGGGATGTTCCCTTCTATGCTCTTGAAAGGGGGCTATACACTCCATGGGACATTTGGATTGAGAGAACCCATTTAGTTTCAATAATTCTTGTCGGAGCAGCTCAATCCTTCTGATAATAGATTGTCGCTTTTGGTCAGAGAGTGCTCTTAGGGTTGTAAGATCTTCCTGTGATAAGACCTCATTGTCAAGATCCAATTGTAAGTTGATTTCCCAGGGGGATGGATCAGCAGAATCATGTTGTCTTAGAGCTGCTGCCAGGGGTTGAACAGAGAGTGAGAGTATATCAGCTCTTTCATGTGGTGAAGGTTCACATGCAGGAGACTGAACTATGTCTAAAGGGAGCTCTTCCATTATTGTCTCTGAAGATGGCTTTGTTGGGTTATTGATTTCAAAAGGGGAAATGGAGGAGTCTAATGGATCCTGTGCTGAGCAGACGTTTTGGGATCCCAGAGGTGTGGGAGCTGTTGAGATATCTGATTTTAACTTCTTAGGGGGCCTAGGCAAGATTTCAATTTGTTGGAGGGATTTTCCAAGGCAAGATGTTAGTTCCTTAAGATTAATTTGAGCATTCAAGCTTCTGTTTGCACCTGACTGGTTGAGCTTAGCTGAAGGATGGTAGTCCCAGAGGAGTGAGTGACTAGTAGGATTGAGTTGTGGATGCTCCCCTTTAGGAAGGGAGCTACCAGCCTGTGCCTGTGCAAGCAGTCATTCAGTTGAATCCAGTGGTTCTTGCATGACCTCATGCTCTGGAGTAGAAAATACTCTTTTGGGGGCTATAGAGAATTTGTTAAGAAATTTTTTCATCCGAAATAACATGAGAGGGATGGTTGGCTTATGGAAGTCCAGTTTTATCTTGGTCAGCCTCCGTGAACCTTGAAGATATTTTATGTAGTTTAAATCAATTTGTCCTATCTCTGTTTGTAATAGTTTGCTTAAAGATGTAAGTATCCTCTGTTTACTGGACCAATTCCCCTTATTTATGTTGTTGTTGGCAACCTCTAAGATGATTTGAGTCACTATTAGTTGTTGTGAGTATTGTCTGCTCAAGATATTACTCACAGGCTCTCCAGTTAGCTCCAAGTGCTCCCTTCTGTGGGAGGTTTCTTTAAGGGAACAGAAAGACTGAGTACAGTGGGGAGTGAATTTAGTTTTTGTGAGGGATTCTTCCAGAATGGCAACTTGGTCAGCTATCTGTTCCAGCTTCTGGAATATAGCCAACACAGTTATCCCAGTAATTATAGCCAGTTCACTCATCAAGGACATCATGTGGCTCTCAGCTGTCTCCAGGTTTGTGTTAGTTATCCCGGCTGTGGTGGTAGTAGAATTAGATACTGGAGGAATTGGCTGGGATGGGGGGAAGTACTGTGCTGGGGGTTGGGTTGATTGAGAAGCAGGAATCTCCACATCACTACTATCCAGACCTAGGTTAGTCTTATTGTCTGAAGCTAGTATAGCATATCTGTTTGGTGAAGCATTTTGTATCAGCGTACTCACAGCTTCTTCTAGATTTGGGGTTAGCATATCATCGAGACGTAGTTGTTTGGAATTCTTGGTGTTTCTTTCTTGGGCAGGAGAATTTGAAGGAATTCTTTGGCGTTTCTTCCTCCTAGGCATCCTATCTCAACAGGCAGACCCTCATAATAAGACCTAGCGATGGGCGTGGCTATGGTTGCATGCAGGGATGATATTTAAGCATATTATACTTAATAAAAGTAAGACATCCCCTGAAAATAAGCCCTAGTGTGTCTTCTTGAGAAAAAATAAATATAAGACAGTGTCTTATTTTCGGGGAAACACGGTATAATTTTTGTTGCTTAGTAGTATCCCCATATCCGTGGATTCAGTATCCATGATTTCACTTATCCATGGTGTGAAAATACAGTATTTATTTATTTATTTATTTATTTATTTATTTATTTATTTATTTATTTATTTATTTATACACCACCCATCTAGCCAAAGGGCTGCTCTGGGCAGTTTACAATATAACAAAATATAAAATTTTATATTATACTTAGCATGGCATCTGGCACTCTTTAGTGGCCAGTTTTGATAATGCATGATAAAATATTTTGTCTGAGTTTTTTTCTCCCTTTACTATAATACAGTGTTGGCAAATCTATGGCACGGATGCCAAAGGTGGCATGCAGAGCCCTTTCTGTGGGCACACGACATCGCCCCCTCACAGCCACGACACTTCCCCCTCCACTCAGAGCACAACACGGTGCTCCATGCAGAGAACCGGATGAAGGGGAGGCAGTGGCTTGTGGGTTCATTCGTAGCCCTAGTTTACTATCCAGCCACATTGCTCTGCACATCCCAAAAGTGGAATGGCTTGAGAGTAAACTGGGGCTATGAAGGAACCTGCAAAGCACTGCCTTCCCTTCACCCACTTCTCTTCATGAGAGAGAGGGTGCTGTGGCCACAGGAAATTCAAAAGCCTGCTCTTTGATCCTTGTTTTCCCGAAGGGTAGCACCCAAAGCATTTGTAACCTGGGGTATCACTGTATTCAGGTTAAATTGCCATATTGACACTTTGTGAAAAATAAGTGGGTTTTGAATTGCAGTTTGGGCACTCAGTCTCTAAAAGGTTCACCATCACTGCGATAGTCTCTCTCTCTCTCTCTCTCTCTCTCTCTCTCTCTCTCTCTCTCTCTCTGTGTGTGTGTGTGTGTGTGTGTGTGTGTGTGTGTGTAGGAGGCAGACCCAATCCCCCATGGATACAAAGGCCTTCTGTAATTCTTGCATTATGTGGAAAAGGAACTTGGAACAGAACCTTGGGACCTGAATACCTTGCGGAGTGAATCTCCCTATTCCCTAAGATCAGCTGCGGCTCAGCCCACCAGAACGTCGCAGGTGTTCTCGCTTTGGGCAGCCTCCTTTAGGGAAGCCCAGAAAACAATCAGTCGAAATTGGGTCTTCTCAATGGCTGCCCCTACCTTATGGAACAAATTTCCAAGTGAGATATGTCTGGCACAGCCCCTGCCAGCTTTCAAGAGAGCACTTAAGACCTTGCTCTTCAAAGAGGCATGTGGAGGCCATTAATGTGTTTGTTTGTATGGTTTGTCATTTTGTTGTTTGACCTGGGATTTGTGTGATTTTTATTTGTCCTTGCTGGTCAGCACTAGCTTTGTTTAGTGCTTGTTTACTGACTCTTTTACTATTTAATGTTTTACTTATTTATTTCCTTTTTACTAGTACTATATTTTTCCTCCCACCCCCCACTTTAATTACTGTAAACTGCCCAGAGTAATTACTCTATACAGCCTGGAAGACTGGTGGCATACAAATGTATAAATGAATGAATGAATGAATGAATGAATGAATGAATGAATGAATGAATGAACGAATGAACGAATGAATGAATAAATAAATAAATAAGCTATACTGCATGATTGGTGAATGGTGATACCATCTGAATCCAGTAAATAACTGTAATTTTTACTCATGAACAGTTTGATAGTCATGTTATTAGCTGCTTTACTTTCTGAGGCAAAACTGGGTAATTAATACTAAGCGCAGCATCCAATTTGACCCTGGGGACAGGGTAAGAACGACAGCTACAGAAAATTGCAGGGGAGGGGGAATGTTTTTCAATGTTAAGGGGTGGGGAAAATGAAACAGAAAACAGTGAAAAATTCTGGCTCAGTTCCTGGCTTATAGTTCTGGAAAGGACCCCTATTACAATCTCTTGAGACCGAGGAATGTGGCATTACAGAATTAAAATGACATTTAGAAATATATATTGACTAAAGAGCACTGGGCAGCTGCATTTCTCTTTCTTCCCTCCTGTCCTTCAGCTACCCTTTCCTATTCCTGGCTTGTGCAAGGACATTTAGGACACAATGAATGTGATAAGCCTTTGGAGTTCGTGGAGTGAAGCCATGGCTGGCCAGATGAAGGATCCATGTGTGCCCGGTGTCACCCATGTGGTGACAAGGGAGTGAATCTAACACCACGATGCATGTTTTGCTAAAAGATTTTTAACAAGAAAAGACAGTGTGTGCACTGAGGAACATGGCCAGAATCTCTTGAGTTAGAAGTGAAGAGAAATGAATCCATTATACTGCTTGCAATGCAAGGAAGAACTATGGAGACACATGGAGTATAACTGAGATCTAGCTAGAATAACAATTAGTACTTTATAGAAAGAGCAGAGGTGAGATAAGTTCAGTTTTTCGACTGCAACTCCGCAAGCAGCCCAGCCATTTTGAGGTGGTATTGTGGGGAAATCCAAGGGCATTGGGCTGAGGTGGGCAGGTGGGGAAGCGCACGCACAAAAGTCTTGGAGATGGTGTGTATGGCTTCAAAACTGTATTTGTCCCTTCCTGTGTTAAACCACTTCATTTGGGACCTTTTCAGGTATCATTAGCTGCTACATTTATTTTTTTTACCACTCTTTGGGCCTTGTTGGCATAGACAGTCTCAGGCACCAAATCCTCTGAGTCTTTTTTTTCCTGATCTGTGCAACAAACAATGGGACAAATATTGAATGGACAATATAGCCAAGAGAGGATTTATACATCTCTTGGAGATCCACCTAAATCTCACCACGTGAAAATCCCTTTCAGATAGGGAGCAGGGATCACAGGATATAGGTCAGTGTTGGCGAACCTATGGCACGGGTGCCAAAGGTGGCAATCGGAGCCCTTTCTGTGGGCACCCAAGATCGCCCCCTTCACAGCCACCTGTATGCAGGTTAAATGGCTGTATGGGCACTTGGTGAACAATTAGCAGGTTTTGAATTGCAGTTTGGGCACTCGGTCTCCAAAAGGTTTGCAATCACTGATATAGGTTATTGTCAGTTAATTTACAGGTAGAAGGGCAAAGGTGTGTATAAACTAAAATATTCCATTTTATTTGACAAATTACCCATTCTCCTCCCCCCCCAAATGTATTTTAAGGTCACTGTTACTGCTCAGCTCATCTACAACACTGAAGCACATACCTCACTTCAGACTGGGTTTTTAAATCTCTGCCGATCTGCTCCAGGGCCCTGGCTATGGAGCAGACCCAGAAAGGTAAAAAGAGTTGAGAGTGGAGTAAAGCAAACCTATGCCAGTTCCTACTGGCACTGAATTAGGCATTTCAGATGATATGAATGAAACCTCAGTTGTGACATCTAGCTTATTTGTTTCACAAACAACTGTTTGAGTTCATGACATGATATCAGGCGGATGGTGCATCTGCTCTCTCTCTCTCTCCAGCATGTGGTCTATTCTACAAGAGATGTACGTAATGAGTATGTAATGAGTGGCTGAAGATATAAACATCTTCACAGTACTGTATGTATAACATGAGTAGATTTTTTCCAGAAGTAAACTTTTGTTTTCTCACCCCCCAATCTCTGATTTATTATTTCTATAGGGATTAAAAATGGGTTTTGTTGACACTTGTTCCTTAAACCTCTTTGCTCTCTTTCTCTCTCTCGCTCATGGTTCTTACTGCCAGAGCTCTGGCTTCCCACACACCTTTGTCCCAATCTCTCAGGGAAGCTTTGAGGCCCAGTTGTAGAAGGCACAACATGAGTGTCATTTTAGGAAGCAAATAGCTGTCCTCATCAGAGAGAGTGGGGGACCTCTTTTCTTTTTCTTTTCTCAGGAACTGGTTTCCTTCACTTTGACACTCTATAGCAGCGTTATCTGAGGAGTTTTAATTTGAGGAGAAGATATAACACCGTGTTCTTAGAAAGAATCTAAAAACAGTAACCTTTTATCCAGATGTCTCTTTGTGTTGGGGTACATGGCAGCTGCTCAATCATGAAAAATAAATCTGTGGACCTTGTTTATCCTGAATTCACCCATACCTTGCATTGTGACATCTAGCTTTCACAGTCCGGTTAAAGCAGAAGAGCGCCGATTTGCTATTTTATATCTATGGACTGATGGAGGTCACACACAAATACTGATCTATGTACAAGATGATAATACTCAGGAAGACATGGGTGCTCAACTGCTATGATAAGCATGGAAGTGGGATTGCTTCCTTGTTTGCCCTTATCCAGTCTAGTCTCTTTTCACAGAGAGATTCACTGAGCTGGACTTCAGTGAGAATCAAGGATGGGAAGGACACATAGGCAAAAGTTGACCCTTCAGGAGCCCTACAAGAATGTATAAACCCACCCAAGGAACTAACTCTAAGTTCTGGATTCTGTTCAAAGCTTGCCAAAAATGTAATAAATAAATAATAAATTATATATATATATATAATTTTATATATATATATATATATATATATATATATATATATATATATATATATATATATATATATATATATATATATATATATATATATATATATAATTTTATATATATATAATTTTATATATATGCATGTTAGGGTGGATTCGGGTTTCTTCCCGTGTAGAAATCTGGTTGTTTTGGCGACGTTTCGACGAGGTCTCACTCGTCATCTTCAGGCTGGTGTTCTGGCTTCTTTCTTCTTGAAGCAGAGTGTGATCTCAGTTGAAGTCCTTCTATAAATACTGCTGGGGGGGTGTGGTTTGCTTGCTCTGTTGCTGATTGTAGGTTTGTTTGTTCTTTTGTGATTTGCTGTGTGGCTGAGGCGATCGTTAAGGGCTTAACTGCTGGTGGGTTAGATGGCTGTTTAGAGACATCCTGTGTGGGTGAGGTGCTGGATGTGTGTCTATTAGCCTTTTGTTTCTTAACGACCTTGGTGATGGGTGTTCTGGCAGCATCCTGGGCTTTGGTAGAGTGGGGTCCTGTGTCTTGTGAATTCATTTTGGTCTGGCTGCGTGTCTGTGGTCTCCCAATGTTTTTTTGGCGTGTGTAAGTGTGCTCCATGTGGTGGCTGGAGTGGGGAGTAGCGGTAGATGGTGCAGTCGTGGTTTTGTTATTGGATGGTGGTTTCGTTTCATCTGTGGGAAGGGTCTGGGTTTGTGTTTGGTGTGGATGGAGGGTGGTGGCATCTTGTGTCCTTTTGGACCTGGTGTCAGTCTTTGTGACAGAGGCTCGTCTGTTGACCAGGGCTAGTTTCCAGATGTCAGGCAAGCGGGAGGTGTCATCACGTTTATTCATGTTGTTTGGGTGTTTCTCTATTTCAATGGCTTCCATGATTATTCGACTGTTGAAGTGTTCAGTTTTGGAGATGAGTTTGGTTCTTTTAAAATCAATTTCATGACCTGTTGTTTTTATGTGCTGGAAGAGAGAGGAAGATTTTTCTTCTTTTTTGACTGCGTTCTTGTGTTCTGCGATGCGTGCGCTTATTCTCCTGTTTGTCTGTCCGATGTATGTGGCTGGGCAGACTTTGCATGGTATTTCGTAGACTCCTTGGTTTTCTAGCTCAATCTTGTCTTTGGGGTTTCTTAAAATGTTGGCTATTTTTTGTTCGGTGCAAAAGGCTGTCTTGATATTGTGTTTGTGGAGAATTTTGCTTATTTTGTCTGTGGTGCCTTTGATGTAAGGGAGGAGGGCAGTGCCGTTGTTCTCTTCTGTTTCTTGGTTCTTGGGGGGTGTTTCTTTTTGGATTAGTTTGGTGATGGTGTTTTTTTGGAATCCGTTCGCAATTAAAGCATTCGAGAGAGTGTGTAATTCAGTTTTTAGGTGGTCTTTGTCAGCGAGGCGTTTGGTTCTGGAGATGAGGGTTTTTGCTACGGAGTTGATCTGTGCAGGGTGGTGGTGTGATTGAGCATTTAAGTAGCGGTTTGTATGTGTTTTTTTCTGGTAGATGGTATGTCCTAAGGAGCCGTCGGGTTTTTTGTAGATTAGGACGTCCAGGAAGGGAAGTTGGTTGTTGGCTTCTATTTCCATAGTGAATTGTATTTTGGGGTGTAGGCTGTTGAGATGTGTGAGGAAGTTGTTCAGTTTGTCTTTCCCGTGTGGCCAGATAACAAAGGTGTCGTCAACATATCTGAGCCAGAGTTTGGGTTTATGTTCGGACTTCTGTAATGCGTTGGTTTCAAAGTGTTCCATATATAGGTTTGCGATGACCGGTGAGAGGGGTGATCCCATGGGTGCTCCTTCTATCTGTTTGTATCTTTGTCCATTGTGGATGAAGTATGTGTTGGTTAGGCAGTGGTTGGTCAGATCTAGGATGTGCTTGGGGGGGTTGTATTTGTTGTGGATAGCTGTCAAGGCTTCTTGAATGGGAACTTGTGTGAAGAGCGAAACAACATCGAAGCTCACGAGTAGGTCATTGGGTTGTAGGTCTTGTTTCTTTATAATTTCTATGAAGTGGAACGAGTTTTGTACGTATGAAGAGATGGATTCTGCATAGGGCTGGAGTTGTTTGGCAAGAAATTTGGCGAGGTTTTGTAGGGGTGAGCCTATGGAGCTGACTATGGGTCTGAGAGGTGTTCCTTCTTTGTGAATCTTGGGGAGGCCGTAGAGCTTGGGGCATCTGGAAGATTTCTCTCTGGGGATGATGCTTGGCTTGATTTCTTCACTTAAGGGTGAGGCTTTTATTTTGGCTTTGGTGGTTTTTTCCAGGTAGGTGGTGGGGTCTGTGTTCAAAGGTATGTAAGCAGGGTCTTGTAGTAGGTTGGATAGTTTGGCTTGGTAGTCAGATGTGTTCATCACCACTGTGGCATTGCCTTTGTCTGCTGGGAGAATGATTATGTTGTTGTCTTTCCTCAGGTTGTTGAGGGCTTTTTGTTCTTCTTTGTGTAAATTGCTTCTGGGTGGTTTGCTGGAGCAGAGGATATTGGTGACTTCGAGTCTGATTTTGTTGGCTTCATCTGGGTTGATTTTGGTTAGGCTGGCTTCCACTCCGCATATGATGTTTTCAGTGGGGATGTGTCTGGGGGCGACTGCAAAGTTGAATCCTTTGGACAGGACTTTGGTCTCTGCGATGGTGAGTGTCCTGTCTGATATGTTGTGAACTGTTTGTTTCATGGGCTGCTGTGGGGGGTTGGGCTTCTGGCGTTTTTCCAGTTTGTGGAGTTTGTTGGTGTGTGTGTCTGTCTTGTGGGAGGTCTCTGTTTCAGCTCTCCAGGCGGCGAGTTGCTTGGATTTGTTCCAGAGTGTTGGGTGGATTTTGTTGCTGAGTTTGAGGTGGAGAGTGAGTAGGTCTCTGTTGGTTTGATCTAGTAGGTATCTTTTCTTGTGTAGTTCGTTTCTGATTAGGGCTAGTTCTGTTCTTTTCAGGATCCTTTCGCTGGATGGGGTTTTTGAGTGGAATTTCAGTTGGAAGCTTGTGGGGATCACATTTTTATCTCGGCAGTTGCGTAGGAATGCAATGTCACATAAGATGGTGGCTCTTCGGACTTCTAGTTTCTCGTAGGTTCTGGTCAGCTGGAAGGTTTCCTCCCCATAGAGGTTGGATATTTGTTTTCGTAGATTTTCACGGGTATAGGTATGCATGTTAGGGTGGATTCGGGTTTCTTCCCGTGTAGAAATCTGGTTGTTTTGGCGACGTTTCGACGAGGTCTCACTCGTCATCTTCAGGCTGGTGTTCTGGCTTCTTTCTTCTTGAAGCAGAGTGTGATCTCAGTTGAAGTCCTTCTATAAATACTGCTGGGGGGGTGTGGTTTGCTTGCTCTGTTGCTGATTGTAGGTTTGTTTGTTCTTTTGTGATTTGCTGTGTGGCTGAGGCGATCGTTAAGGGCTTAACTGCTGGTGGGTTAGATGGCTGTTTAGAGACATCCTGTGTGGGTGAGGTGCTGGATGTGTGTCTATTAGCCTTTTGTTTCTTAACGACCTTGGTGATGGGTGTTCTGGCAGCATCCTGGGCTTTGGTAGAGTGGGGTCCTGTGTCTTGTGAATTCATTTTGGTCTGGCTGCGTGTCTGTGGTCTCCCAATGTTTTTTTGGCGTGTGTAAGTGTGCTCCATGTGGTGGCTGGAGTGGGGAGTAGCGGTAGATGGTGCAGTCGTGGTTTTGTTATTGGATGGTGGTTTCGTTTCATCTGTGGGAAGGGTCTGGGTTTGTGTTTGGTGTGGATGGAGGGTGGTGGCATCTTGTGTCCTTTTGGACCTGGTGTCAGTCTTTGTGACAGAGGCTCGTCTGTTGACCAGGGCTAGTTTCCAGATGTCAGGCAAGCGGGAGGTGTCATCACGTTTATTCATGTTGTTTGGGTGTTTCTCTATTTCAATGGCTTCCATGATTATTCGACTGTTGAAGTGTTCAGTTTTGGAGATGAGTTTGGTTCTTTTAAAATCAATTTCATGACCTGTTGTTTTTATGTGCTGGAAGAGAGAGGAAGATTTTTCTTCTTTTTTGACTGCGTTCTTGTGTTCTGCGATGCGTGCGCTTATTCTCCTGTTTGTCTGTCCGATGTATGTGGCTGGGCAGACTTTGCATGGTATTTCGTAGACTCCTTGGTTTTCTAGCTCAATCTTGTCTTTGGGGTTTCTTAAAATGTTGGCTATTTTTTGTTCGGTGCAAAAGGCTGTCTTGATATTGTGTTTGTGGAGAATTTTGCTTATTTTGTCTGTGGTGCCTTTGATGTAAGGGAGGAGGGCAGTGCCGTTGTTCTCTTCTGTTTCTTGGTTCTTGGGGGGTGTTTCTTTTTGGATTAGTTTGGTGATGGTGTTTTTTTTTGGAATCCGTTCGCAATTAAAGCATTCGAGAGAGTGTGTAATTCAGTTTTTAGGTGGTCTTTGTCAGCGAGGCGTTTGGTTCTGGAGATGAGGGTTTTTGCTACGGAGTTGATCTGTGCAGGGTGGTGGTGTGATTGAGCATTTAAGTAGCGGTTTGTATGTGTTTTTTTCTGGTAGATGGTATGTCCTAAGGAGCCGTCGGGTTTTTTGTAGATTAGGACGTCCAGGAAGGGAAGTTGGTTGTTGGCTTCTATTTCCATAGTGAATTGTATTTTGGGGTGTAGGCTGTTGAGATGTGTGAGGAAGTTGTTCAGTTTGTCTTTCCCGTGTGGCCAGATAACAAAGGTGTCGTCAACATATCTGAGCCAGAGTTTGGGTTTATGTTCGGACTTCTGTAATGCGTTGGTTTCAAAGTGTTCCATATATAGGTTTGCGATGACCGGTGAGAGGGGTGATCCCATGGGTGCTCCTTCTATCTGTTTGTATCTTTGTCCATTGTGGATGAAGTATGTGTTGGTTAGGCAGTGGTTGGTCAGATCTAGGATGTGCTTGGGGGGGTTGTATTTGTTGTGGATAGCTGTCAAGGCTTCTTGAATGGGAACTTGTGTGAAGAGCGAAACAACATCGAAGCTCACGAGTAGGTCATTGGGTTGTAGGTCTTGTTTCTTTATAATTTCTATGAAGTGGAACGAGTTTTGTACGTATGAAGAGATGGATTCTGCATAGGGCTGGAGTTGTTTGGCAAGAAATTTGGCGAGGTTTTGTAGGGGTGAGCCTATGGAGCTGACTATGGGTCTGAGAGGTGTTCCTTCTTTGTGAATCTTGGGGAGGCCGTAGAGCTTGGGGCATCTGGAAGATTTCTCTCTGGGGATGATGCTTGGCTTGATTTCTTCACTTAAGGGTGAGGCTTTTATTTTGGCTTTGGTGGTTTTTTCCAGGTAGGTGGTGGGGTCTGTGTTCAAAGGTATGTAAGCAGGGTCTTGTAGTAGGTTGGATAGTTTGGCTTGGTAGTCAGATGTGTTCATCACCACTGTGGCATTGCCTTTGTCTGCTGGGAGAATGATTATGTTGTTGTCTTTCCTCAGGTTGTTGAGGGCTTTTTGTTCTTCTTTGTGTAAATTGCTTCTGGGTGGTTTGCTGGAGCAGAGGATATTGGTGACTTCGAGTCTGATTTTGTTGGCTTCATCTGGGTTGATTTTGGTTAGGCTGGCTTCCACTCCGCATATGATGTTTTCAGTGGGGATGTGTCTGGGGGCGACTGCAAAGTTGAATCCTTTGGACAGGACTTTGGTCTCTGCGATGGTGAGTGTCCTGTCTGATATGTTGTGAACTGTTTGTTTCATGGGCTGCTGTGGGGGGTTGGGCTTCTGGCGTTTTTCCAGTTTGTGGAGTTTGTTGGTGTGTGTGTCTGTCTTGTGGGAGGTCTCTGTTTCAGCTCTCCAGGCGGCGAGTTGCTTGGATTTGTTCCAGAGTGTTGGGTGGATTTTGTTGCTGAGTTTGAGGTGGAGAGTGAGTAGGTCTCTGTTGGTTTGATCTAGTAGGTATCTTTTCTTGTGTAGTTCGTTTCTGATTAGGGCTAGTTCTGTTCTTTTCAGGATCCTTTCGCTGGATGGGGTTTTTGAGTGGAATTTCAGTTGGAAGCTTGTGGGGATCACATTTTTATCTCGGCAGTTGCGTAGGAATGCAATGTCACATAAGATGGTGGCTCTTCGGACTTCTAGTTTCTCGTAGGTTCTGGTCAGCTGGAAGGTTTCCTCCCCGTAGAGGTTGGATATTTGTTTTCGTAGATTTTCACGGGTATAGGTATGCATGTTAGGGTGGATTCGGGTTTCTTCCCGTGTAGAAATCTGGTTGTTTTGGCGACGTTTCGACGAGGTCTCACTCGTCATCTTCAGGCTGGTGTTCTGGCTTCTTTCTTCTTGAAGCAGAGTGTGATCTCAGTTGAAGTCCTTCTATAAATACTGCTGGGGGGGTGTGGTTTGCTTGCTCTGTTGCTGATTGTAGGTTTGTTTGTTCTTTTGTGATTTGCTGTGTGGCTGAGGCGATCGTTAAGGGCTTAACTGCTGGTGGGTTAGATGGCTGTTTAGAGACATCCTGTGTGGGTGAGGTGCTGGATGTGTGTCTATTAGCCTTTTGTTTCTTAACGACCTTGGTGATGGGTGTTCTGGCAGCATCCTGGGCTTTGGTAGAGTGGGGTCCTGTGTCTTGTGAATTCATTTTGGTCTGGCTGCGTGTCTGTGGTCTCCCAATGTTTTTTTGGCGTGTGTAAGTGTGCTCCATGTGGTGGCTGGAGTGGGGAGTAGCGGTAGATGGTGCAGTCGTGGTTTTGTTATTGGATGGTGGTTTCGTTTCATCTGTGGGAAGGGTCTGGGTTTGTGTTTGGTGTGGATGGAGGGTGGTGGCATCTTGTGTCCTTTTGGACCTGGTGTCAGTCTTTGTGACAGAGGCTCGTCTGTTGACCAGGGCTAGTTTCCAGATGTCAGGCAAGCGGGAGGTGTCATCACGTTTATTCATGTTGTTTGGGTGTTTCTCTATTTCAATGGCTTCCATGATTATTCGACTGTTGAAGTGTTCAGTTTTGGAGATGAGTTTGGTTCTTTTAAAATCAATTTCATGACCTGTTGTTTTTATGTGCTGGAAGAGAGAGGAAGATTTTTCTTCTTTTTTGACTGCGTTCTTGTGTTCTGCGATGCGTGCGCTTATTCTCCTGTTTGTCTGTCCGATGTATGTGGCTGGGCAGACTTTGCATGGTATTTCGTAGACTCCTTGGTTTTCTAGCTCAATCTTGTCTTTGGGGTTTCTTAAAATGTTGGCTATTTTTTGTTCGGTGCAAAAGGCTGTCTTGATATTGTGTTTGTGGAGAATTTTGCTTATTTTGTCTGTGGTGCCTTTGATGTAAGGGAGGAGGGCAGTGCCGTTGTTCTCTTCTGTTTCTTGGTTCTTGGGGGGTGTTTCTTTTTGGATTAGTTTGGTGATGGTGTTTTTTTGGAATCCGTTCGCAATTAAAGCATTCGAGAGAGTGTGTAATTCAGTTTTTAGGTGGTCTTTGTCAGCGAGGCGTTTGGTTCTGGAGATGAGGGTTTTTGCTACGGAGTTGATCTGTGCAGGGTGGTGGTGTGATTGAGCATTTAAGTAGCGGTTTGTATGTGTTTTTTTCTGGTAGATGGTATGTCCTAAGGAGCCGTCGGGTTTTTTGTAGATTAGGACGTCCAGGAAGGGAAGTTGGTTGTTGGCTTCTATTTCCATAGTGAATTGTATTTTGGGGTGTAGGCTGTTGAGATGTGTGAGGAAGTTGTTCAGTTTGTCTTTCCCGTGTGGCCAGATAACAAAGGTGTCGTCAACATATCTGAGCCAGAGTTTGGGTTTATGTTCGGACTTCTGTAATGCGTTGGTTTCAAAGTGTTCCATATATAGGTTTGCGATGACCGGTGAGAGGGGTGATCCCATGGGTGCTCCTTCTATCTGTTTGTATCTTTGTCCATTGTGGATGAAGTATGTGTTGGTTAGGCAGTGGTTGGTCAGATCTAGGATGTGCTTGGGGGGGTTGTATTTGTTGTGGATAGCTGTCAAGGCTTCTTGAATGGGAACTTGTGTGAAGAGCGAAACAACATCGAAGCTCACGAGTAGGTCATTGGGTTGTAGGTCTTGTTTCTTTATAATTTCTATGAAGTGGAACGAGTTTTGTACGTATGAAGAGATGGATTCTGCATAGGGCTGGAGTTGTTTGGCAAGAAATTTGGCGAGGTTTTGTAGGGGTGAGCCTATGGAGCTGACTATGGGTCTGAGAGGTGTTCCTTCTTTGTGAATCTTGGGGAGGCCGTAGAGCTTGGGGCATCTGGAAGATTTCTCTCTGGGGATGATGCTTGGCTTGATTTCTTCACTTAAGGGTGAGGCTTTTATTTTGGCTTTGGTGGTTTTTTCCAGGTAGGTGGTGGGGTCTGTGTTCAAAGGTATGTAAGCAGGGTCTTGTAGTAGGTTGGATAGTTTGGCTTGGTAGTCAGATGTGTTCATCACCACTGTGGCATTGCCTTTGTCTGCTGGGAGAATGATTATGTTGTTGTCTTTCCTCAGGTTGTTGAGGGCTTTTTGTTCTTCTTTGTGTAAATTGCTTCTGGGGGTGGTTTGCTGGAGCAGAGGATATTGGTGACTTCGAGTCTGATTTTGTTGGCTTCATCTGGGTTGATTTTGGTTAGGCTGGCTTCCACTCCGCATATGATGTTTTCAGTGGGGATGTGTCTGGGGGCGACTGCAAAGTTGAATCCTTTGGACAGGACTTTGGTCTCTGCGATGGTGAGTGTCCTGTCTGATATGTTGTGAACTGTTTGTTTCATGGGCTGCTGTGGGGGGTTGGGCTTCTGGCGTTTTTCCAGTTTGTGGAGTTTGTTGGTGTGTGTGTCTGTCTTGTGGGAGGTCTCTGTTTCAGCTCTCCAGGCGGCGAGTTGCTTGGATTTGTTCCAGAGTGTTGGGTGGATTTTGTTGCTGAGTTTGAGGTGGAGAGTGAGTAGGTCTCTGTTGGTTTGATCTAGTAGGTATCTTTTCTTGTGTAGTTCGTTTCTGATTAGGGCTAGTTCTGTTCTTTTCAGGATCCTTTCGCTGGATGGGGTTTTTGAGTGGAATTTCAGTTGGAAGCTTGTGGGGATCACATTTTTATCTCGGCAGTTGCGTAGGAATGCAATGTCACATAAGATGGTGGCTCTTCGGACTTCTAGTTTCTCGTAGGTTCTGGTCAGCTGGAAGGTTTCCTCCCCATAGAGGTTGGATATTTGTTTTCGTAGATTTTCACGGGTATAGGTATGCATGTTAGGGTGGATTCGGGTTTCTTCCCGTGTAGAAATCTGGTTGTTTTGGCGACGTTTCGACGAGGTCTCACTCGTCATCTTCAGGCTGGTGTTCTGGCTTCTTTCTTCTTGAAGCAGAGTGTGATCTCAGTTGAAGTCCTTCTATAAATACTGCTGGGGGGGTGTGGTTTGCTTGCTCTGTTGCTGATTGTAGGTTTGTTTGTTCTTTTGTGATTTGCTGTGTGGCTGAGGCGATCGTTAAGGGCTTAACTGCTGGTGGGTTAGATGGCTGTTTAGAGACATCCTGTGTGGGTGAGGTGCTGGATGTGTGTCTATTAGCCTTTTGTTTCTTAACGACCTTGGTGATGGGTGTTCTGGCAGCATCCTGGGCTTTGGTAGAGTGGGGTCCTGTGTCTTGTGAATTCATTTTGGTCTGGCTGCGTGTCTGTGGTCTCCCAATGTTTTTTTGGCGTGTGTAAGTGTGCTCCATGTGGTGGCTGGAGTGGGGAGTAGCGGTAGATGGTGCAGTCGTGGTTTTGTTATTGGATGGTGGTTTCGTTTCATCTGTGGGAAGGGTCTGGGTTTGTGTTTGGTGTGGATGGAGGGTGGTGGCATCTTGTGTCCTTTTGGACCTGGTGTCAGTCTTTGTGACAGAGGCTCGTCTGTTGACCAGGGCTAGTTTCCAGATGTCAGGCAAGCGGGAGGTGTCATCACGTTTATTCATGTTGTTTGGGTGTTTCTCTATTTCAATGGCTTCCATGATTATTCGACTGTTGAAGTGTTCAGTTTTGGAGATGAGTTTGGTTCTTTTAAAATCAATTTCATGACCTGTTGTTTTTATGTGCTGGAAGAGAGAGGAAGATTTTTCTTCTTTTTTGACTGCGTTCTTGTGTTCTGCGATGCGTGTGCTTATTCTCCTGTTTGTCTGTCCGATGTATGTGGCTGGGCAGACTTTGCATGGTATTTCGTAGACTCCTTGGTTTTCTAGCTCAATCTTGTCTTTGGGGTTTCTTAAAATGTTGGCTATTTTTTGTTCGGTGCAAAAGGCTGTCTTGATATTGTGTTTGTGGAGAATTTTGCTTATTTTGTCTGTGGTGCCTTTGATGCCAAACTATCCAACCCTACCCTGCTACTAAGGGAGGAGGGCAGTGCCGTTGTTCTCTTCTGTTTCTTGGTTCTTGGGGGGTGTTTCTTTTTTGGATTAGTTTGGTGATGGTGTTTTTTTTGGAATCCGTTCGCAATTAAAGCATTCGAGAGAGTGTGTAATTCAGTTTTTAGGTGGTCTTTGTCAGCGAGGCGTTTGGTTCTGGAGATGAGGGTTTTTGCTACGGAGTTGATCTGTGCAGGGTGGTGGTGTGATTGAGCATTTAAGTAGCGGTTTGTATGTGTTTTTTTCTGGTAGATGGTATGTCTACCAGATGGAACATAAACCCAAGACCTACAACCCAATAAACAAGACCTACAACCCAATGACCTACTCGTGAGCTTCGATGTTGTTTCGCTCTTCACACAAGTTCCCATTCAAGAAGCCTTGACAGCTATCCACAACAAATACAACCCCCCCAAGCACATCCTAGATCTGACCAACCACTGCCTAACCAACACATACTTCATCCACAATGGACAAAGATACAAACAGATAGAAGGAGCACCCATGGGATCACCCCTCTCACCGGTCATCGCAAACCTATATATGGAACACTTTGAAACCAACGCATTACAGAAGTCCGAACATAAACCCAAACTCTGGCTCAGATATGTTGACGACACCTTTGTTATCTGGCCACACGGGAAAGACAAACTGAACAACTTCCTCACACATCTCAACAGCCTACACCCCAAAATACAATTCACTATGGAAATAGAAGCCAACAACCAACTTCCCTTCCTGGACGTCCTAATCTACAAAAAACCCGACGGCTCCTTAGGACATACCATCTACCAGAAAAAAACACATACAAACCGCTACTTAAATGCTCAATCACACCACCACCCTGCACAGATCAACTCCGTAGCAAAAACCCTCATCTCCAGAACCAAACGCCTCGCTGACAAAGACCACCTAAAAACTGAATTACACACTCTCTCGAATGCTTTTTAATTGCGAACGGATTCCAAAAAAACACCATCACCAAACTAATCCAAAAAGAAACACCCCCCAAGAACCAAGAAACAGAAGAGAACAACGGCACTGCCCTCCTCCCTTACATCAAAGGCACCACAGACAAAATAAGCAAAATTCTCCACAAACACAATATCAAGACAGCCTTTTGCACCGAACAAAAAATAGCCAACATTTTAAGAAACCCCAAAGACAAGATTGAGCTAGAAAACCAAGGAGTCTACGAAATACCATGCAAAGTCTGCCCAGCCACATACATCGGACAGACAAACAGGAGAATAAGCGCACGCATCGCAGAACACAAGAACGCAGTCAAAAAAGAAGAAAAATCTTCCTCTCTCTTCCAGCACATAAAAACAACAGGTCATGAAATTGATTTTAAAAGAACCAAACTCATCTCCAAAACTGAACACTTCAACAGTCGAATAATCATGGAAGCCATTGAAATAGAGAAACACCCAAACAACATGAATAAACGTGATGACACCTCCCGCTTGCCTGACATCTGGAAACTAGCCCTGGTCAACAGACGAGCCTCTGTCACAAAGACTGACACCAGGTCCAAAAGGACACAAGATGCCACCACCCTCCATCCACACCAAACACAAACCCAGACCCTTCCCACAGATGAAACGAAACCACCATCCAATAACAAAACCACGACTGCACCATCTACCGCTACTCCCCACTCCAGCCACCACATGGAGCACACTTACACACGCCAAAAAAACATTGGGAGACCACAGACACGCAGCCAGACCAAAATGAATTCACAAGACACAGGACCCCACTCTACCAAAGCCCAGGATGCTGCCAGAACACCCATCACCAAGGTCGTTAAGAAACAAAAGGCTAATAGACACACATCCAGCACCTCACCCACACAGGATGTCTCTAAACAGCCATCTAACCCACCAGCAGTTAAGCCCTTAACGATCGCCTCAGCCACACAGCAAATCACAAAAGAACAAACAAACCTACAATCAGCAACAGAGCAAGCAAACCACACCCCCCCAGCAGTATTTATAGAAGGACTTCAACTGAGATCACACTCTGCTTCAAGAAGAAAGAAGCCAGAACACCAGCCTGAAGATGACGAGTGAGACCTCGTCGAAACGTCGCCAAAACAACCAGATTTCTACACGGGAAGAAACCCGAATCCACCCTAACATGCATACCTATACCCGTGAAAATCTACGAAAACATATATATATATATATATATATATAGATAGATAGATAGATAGATAGATATAGATAGATAGATAGATAGATAGATATTATTTTTATGCCGCCTTTCTCCCCAAAGGGACCCAAGGCAGCTTACAACAATTCAAAATAGTACAATAAAATCAATGCAATGTAAAAACAGCACAATACCAATAACATACTATAAAAATACTATACAATATAATACAATAAAAACAAGATTAAAAACAGTAGCTGCAGCAGAGTTTAAAAGGCTCCCCAGCCAATAACTAAGATGTTATAAAAATTTGTAAAGGCTGGAGGCTCAGAAGGCTTGCCTAAATAAGTAAGTCTTAAGGCCTCGCTTGAATATTTCAAGGGAGGAGGCAGTTCTTAACTCAAAGGGGAGGGAATTCCATAGTGTCGATGCCACTACTGAGAATATATATTAAAAATCCAAAGGAACAAATTTCTTCAGGAGTACAACAGGATATAAGATTTTAGATTTCTAAAGCTGGTGACATTTTGGATGTAGAATAATATTGGGGATGATATGTTTTAAAAAGACCATCATTTGTTGGCCACAACCAACAAGCATTATTATTATCTCAGGCCATTACTAGAGCTGCTCTCATGGTTCTGAATATTCTGAACTAAATTCTGAACAGGAAGACTCATTCATGCCATATCAGTTGACAGTGCACACTATAATTCTCAAAAAACAAAGGTAACTTCAAATGGAATATATAATTTTCACTTTTAAGTGGAAATTAAAATTAAATTTCAGTTTCCATCTGATTTTTCCGAGCTACCAAAAACTCTCACTTATGAATGAGCAACCTATGGAATGTCAGATGCGGAGGGACTATAAATTTCATGAGCTCCAACCAACACAGCTGGTAGTGGGGATGATTGGAGCTGCAATCTTGAAAAATTAGGAGTGCTTCACATCTCCCATCTGGGATCCAGGAGGCTGAACCACTTGATGAAAGTGGCCCTATGCCCGAGTCAGAGGACTAGACTGGGCATGTCCCACTGAACAAGAACCCTTAAGGATAAACTCCCTGCAAGTACCACAATTATAGGGATATGTTTGCTAAGAAGGAAGAGACCAGTTGTCCTCCAATTGGCCATATGACTTTGCCATCAAGTTAGTCCATGGGGCATCATTGCTGGAAGGCCATATTCACTCCCTGTCAGAACCTGAGCATACATCCCTTAGAGAGTTCCTTGGCAAGAAACAGGAAAGGAGCTTCAATTTCACCACCATCACCCCAGAGGACACCTGTTAGTGAAAAAGAAATGTAAAAAAGATGCGACTCTGAATGCCTGTTGAATCTGGCACAAAATCACAATCTACAACTACTGATTCTAGAACTCCTGTGTGCACATACGGAGTGTGTATAAAAATTCATTTGGCCCGTATAACTCTCCTGTAGAGATGGGCACGACTCAAAAAAATGGTGTTTCGTTTGTCGTTTGGTCGTTTAGGGGTCCGTTTTGGTTCGTTTTCGTTTTTGTGACTTTTTTTGCAAAAAAAATTCTTTTTGGTTTCGTTAGGTAACGAAATGAAAAAACGAAAACAAAAATGAAAAATTGCTGTTTCGTTAGCATTCTTTTTAGTTCAATGCATCGTTTTCATTTTGTTTTTTAAAAAATTTTTGTTTCATTTTCGTTGCGTAATGAAATGAAAAAACGAAAACAAAAATGAAAAATCGCTCGTTTCGTGCCCATCTCTACTCTCCTGTTGTGTTCCAATATTTTATGCCAACTATTTTTGGGGATTTCATGGACTGCTTTGTCATACTCTATTTAGATAACTTCATTATCTACTCTACCATACCAGGAACATGTCCATCATTCCAAGATGTCCTCCAGAGACTTAGGTGGTTACTTCATTTCCGTTTTGTCTCTGTTAGTGTTGCACTTAGGAGCAGTACAAAAATTGTTACTTCACGTCCATCGCACAACTACTGAAATTTGTCTCAACCATGCCCCCAGAACGGGTGCTAAGTGCAACAATACTGTAGCTGGTGCTGGGGTAGGGTTTTCCCTTGACACTCTTTGTTCCCACTTTCTCTTCTGAGACAAGACACTGTGTAGTAACGACGGTCATGCACCAAAACATTCGTTTCTCTCAGAAAACTGTCTGTTTTTTATTTGATTTTTTCAGAAGCAAAATAACGAAAAAGAATTTTTAAAGCCCCCCCCAAAAAGGGAAAAAGGAAGCTAGACAAATTCAGTGTTTGTCACTGTACAAGACCGTGAGGTAACACTTGTCGTGAGACAAGTTATCACAACTAGAGATGGGCACGACTCAAAAAAATGGTGTTTCGTTTGTCGTTTGTCGTTTAGGGGGTCCGTTTCGGTTCGTTTTCTTTTTTCGTGAATTTTTTTGCACAAAAATTTGTTTTTGTTTCGTTTCGTTACGTAACGAAATGAAAAAAACAAAAACAAAAACGAAAAATTGCTGTTTCGTTAGCATTCATTACAGTTCAATGTATTTGCCGCAACGAAAACGAAACGCACGACAAAATTTCTGTTGTTTCAGTTCATTTTGTTTCATTTTGGAGACAAAATTCGTTTTTCATTTCGTTATGTAACGAAAACGAAAAAATGAAAACGAAAACAAAAAATTGCTTGTTTCGTGCCCATCTCTAATCACAACCATAGGAACACAGAAACAGGGACAAAACCACAGGATCACGACCAACGCTGTCACGGTACAAAACTAGTCATGAAACAAAGAAGGACGTGAAGTAATAGCCTTAGAGAATACTCCCTATACAATCGGAGAAGTACTGTATGGTTTCAGTTTCTTGGAGCAATGCATATCCTTCATTATGGCACAGCTGGACCTACCAAGGTGGAGGCCAGTCTGTACTTGTTCACTTTTAGAGGAGCTAAGGATATGCAGCACTTCCTGAGATTTGCACATTGCCACCAGTGTTTCGGACAGGGCTTTGCTGAGCTCACAATCTCTAACTCAAACCTGTTCTTTTTATGAGTACTATTCCAAAGGAAATTATTGACCAGCAGAAGCCCAAGAATATGTTCTTTAAGAATCCAGTCCTCATTTATGATTAAGCCAGATGCTTCCATTGGAGTCATAGAGGCCATCTTACTGCAGTCACACAAAGAAGGATAGGTGCTACTCCTGGAAGCTCACTCCTGGCAGGAAAAGCTATATAGCCTGGAATAATGAGGAAAATAAAAAGGAAAACAAACTCTGGCAAAATAAATGTAAGAAGATGATACAAGTGGCAAAGAAAGACTTTGAGGAATGCATGGCTAGCAATATAAAGGGAAATAATAAAAGCTTCTTTAAATATGTTAGAAGCAGAAAACCTGCCAGAGAACTGGTTGGCCCTCTGTATGATGAGGAAGGTAAAGCGGAGGTACAGGGGTATTTTCAGACTGCAGAGAAATTAAATGAGTTCTTTGCATCTGTCTTCACGACAGAAGACCTTGGGCAGATTCGGCTGCCTGAACCTCTTTTAAAAGAGAGGATGTTTTAGGCTTAATTGATTAATTGAAGATCAACAATTCGCCAGGCCCAGATGGCATCCACCCAAGGGTTATTAAGGGTCTGAAAAATTAAGTTGTGGATGTCTTAATGAAAATATGCAACTTGTCTCTTAAAACGTCCATAGCCACAGTGCCAGAGGACTGAAGGATAGCAGATGCCACATCAATTTTAAAAAAAAAGGAAGAAGGGGGGCCCTGGGAAACTACAGGCCAGTTAGCCTTATGTCGGTCCTAGGAAAGATGGTGGAAAGCCTCATCCAAGAGAAAATCTTAAAACACACAGAACAAGCCTTGCTGAAGGAAAATCAGCATGGCTTCTGTAACAGTAAGTCTTGCCTCTCAAACCCTTTAGAATTCTTTGAAAAGGTTAACAGGCATGTGGATTTGGGTGAACTGGTGGATATTGTCTATCTTGATTTTCAGAAAATGTTTGACACAATCCCCCACCAAAGGCTGCTGAGAAAACTGCACAGACAGGGGGTAAGAGGGAAGGCCCTCTTATGGATTGAGAATTGGTTTAGATCCAGGAAACAAAGAGTAGGTGTCAATGGGAATTTTTCATAATTTAGAGAGGTGAAAAATTTTGGTGCCCCAGATATCTGTCCTGGGACCTATACTTTCCAATCTGTTCATAAATGACCTGGAGACATGGATAAGCAGTGAGGTGGCCACGTTTGCAGATGACATGAAACTTTTCTGGATGGTGAAGACCAGAGAAGGTTGTGAAGAGCTCCAGAAGGATATCTCCAAACTGAGAGAATGGCCTGCAAAATGGCAAATGTGTTTCAATGTAGGAAAATGTAAAGTAATGCATATTGGGCAAAATAAATCAAAACATTATCTATCAACTCATGAGTTCTGAACTATCTGTGATGGATCAGGAAAGAGACCTTGGTTTGCTGGTGGACAGCTCAATGAAAGCCTCAAACCAGTGTGTGCACTGGCAACAGTGAAGAAGGCCAATTCCATGCTAGGGATCATCAAAAAGGGGGTTGAAAAGTAAAACAGCAAACATTATAATGCCATTGTACAAAGGATGCTCCTGGAGTATTGCGTATGGTTCTGGTCAGCTCATCTCAAAAAAAGACATAGCAGAACAGGAAAAGGTGCTGAGGAAAGTGAATAAAATGAATATGGGGCTGGGGCACCTCCCTCATCAGAAAAGACTATGGGATTTGGGGCTCTGGAAAAAAGGCACCTGAGGGGGGGATATGATTGAGATGTTCAAAGTTATTCAGGGCATAAATAATGTAGATAGAGGGATTCTCTTCTCCTGCTCACAAAATAACAGAATTAGGGGATGTCCACTCAAATTGAAGGTTGGGAGAGTGAAAACAGACAAAAGAAAATATGTATTTACCCAGCATGTTGTTAGTCTGCGGAACTCCCTGCCACAGGATGTAGTGATGGCATCTGGCCTGGATGCCTTCAAAAGGGGATTGGACAGATTCCTGGAGGAAAAGTCCATCACAGGTTACAAACCATGATGGAGATATTGTTTTGATGCCTTTCTCCTCAGTGGCCCTCAGTTTGATGTGATTTGATATATGCTGATATCCCATCTCCCCTTCCTCCACTATTGGCAGTTGGCTATCATTGGGTCTCTTTCTTACCATTTCTCTGTGTGTCTTTGGTCCGCAGATGATCCATGCTAAAATTTGGTGGGTTGTTTAATTAAAAAAATTGCTGCCCTATTGCTATTATTGTGGAAACTGGGCTCAATGGCAAGTCTGCCTAGCTTTTATATATGGAATCAGATGTGTGGAATTGAGGAGTGGCTGTTTTGTCATTCCCTTTAAGCAGCAAGATATGATGTGACAGCCTTAGTTATTTGCAGTTGGCATTTTACAGCAAACTCAATAAAAATGATATCAATGACAGCGACAGCAAGAACAAGGACGATAATGTAGCCATTGATAGGGTCCCTCCTTGCTTAGGGAAGCATCCACTGTAGAAGGGATGAGGGAGACATCTTTCTTTTAAAAAAAGATGTAAAACCAAAACATACAAACAAAAATCCCATGTCTGCCTTTGGCTTAGATTATACCAGTAAAATGTCTGAATTGATATGAAGCAATCACTACAGGCAAACCAAAACAAAGCATTTTTCAGCTAAGCAGCCTAAGACTATTTGGAGAAGACGAGCCATTTATTTTCATTCTTTTGGCTAACCCAAGTTTCTTCTATTTCTCATTAACCTTTAAAATAAAACAGTTAACTTTCCTGAGGGGAAAATTGTGCCTTTTCTCGTTGCCCTTGGCTATCTTTAAATAGCCACATGTTCCTAGCAAAAGTTATGGTAGAATTCTTGCTTCTGGTGGGGGGGGGCTATGGAAGGTTTTCATATATTACATCCTCTCAGGGGGTATTTGAGTAGTGAAGAATGTTCTGGGCTGAGGTTCTAATCTATAGGTTTGTATTGTGTTTAGAGCTAGTCAGTTACCCCTGTCTGGTTATAGGTGGCTCCAGCTGGCCATTTTGCTTCAAGGGGACTTTTCAAACTCTGCTTCCATAGAAATCAACCACCAACAGCAATATTTTTAAGCTTTAGTTTTTGTGTATTGTCCCTCATCCAATTCTACTAGCACACACACCGCCCAGCTTTCTCTGACTTACATAACTTCACTAGAAAAAGCAGACAGATGTGAGAGGTAGGTGGGTGGTATCACTAGCATCTTGAGAGATACTCAGCTATGTATCCAGAGAGGATTTCATTCATAGGCTTCATTCAATCACTGAAATACTGGGGCCATAATAGATGGGTGAGGGGTCCAAGGAAGCAAAATGCTATCTGATTCAGATATTGATTTTCCCTCAGGTCACTTTTTGGAATTCTTTTTCAGGGTAAGAATGGAACCACCTCAATATTGTGCCTCCTTTTCTCAACCCATAGTGTGTGTTCAGAAGATACCATGGTTTATGGAGGTATCAGTCATTTCCAGAAGATCCAGTACAGCAATACCTTGTTTTACGACCATAATCCATTCTGAAAACATGGTTGTAAACCAAAACACTTGCATTATCAAAGCAAGTTACCCCAAAGGAAATAATGGAAACTCAGATGATTTGCTCTGTGGTCCCATAGACCTCATACAATACACACAAAACGTCAAAAGTTGGCTAGAAGTCCATGTCCACACCATGGTTTAGGTACTTAGCTGTGGAATCTGCTCTGCTTGGGACTAGCAACTGGATTTTACTCAGTGTTTTTAATGTGACAGTAATAAAGTGCACTGTACACAATTGACTAGCTGCCCCATGACTAGAAATTGTTTGAAAAAAATAAGAAAGAATCTTGAAAACAAAGTAAATAAAAATAAAAAATAAAGAAAAATAAAACCCTAACCTGCACAGTAGAGATTTTTTATTCATTTTGTAATTCGTTATTCATTTCATTAGGTAATGAAACAGATAACAAGCTGCCCCCTCAAAAAAAAATGAAATGAAATGGAAATTTTCATTTTGTTTCATTTTGTTTTTCGTTCCCCCATCTGGTGTCCTCTTCTACCTAGTGTTGCTGGCTGCCGCTGGGTCCGGGACTTGCCACTGCTGCTGAGTCTTTTGTTTTTTATTTTTTTATTGAAGTGCCGGACAGTGGGCTTATGTGACAGGTCGTTGCTTTTTTTTTTTTAAACTCAAGCACCGATCAGCTGTAGTGCGGGCTAATTGGTGCTAGAGTGAAAAAGAAAAAAGCAATGACCTCGCCTGTGAGCCAGCTGGCTGGCGTTTCAATAAATAAATAATAAATGAAAAATTTTAAAAAGTGCAGACCTGGCCCACGAGCCACCTGTCCGGTGCTTCAATTAAAAAAAAATCACAGACCCACCAGCTGACTGGTGCTTCAATAAATAAATAAATAAATAAATAAATAAATAAATAAATAAATAAATAAATAAAGCATTGAGCCAGCCCGCGATCCAGCTAGCCGGCGCTTCAATTAAAAAAAAAATTAAAAAGCACCGAGCTGGCCCGCAAGCCAGCTGGCTGGTACTTCAATAAATTAATGAATAAATAAGTGTTGAGCTGGCCTGCAAGCCACCTGGCCTGCGCTTCAATAAAATAAAAAAGAATTAAAAGATTTTTAAAAGCGCCGAGTCGGCATGCAGGCCAACTGGTTGCCGCAGTAAAATAAAAATGAAAAATGAAGCAAACAAAAATGAAACAACTTTTTTTTAAAAAAAATCATTTTGTTCCAAACAAAACGAAACCTTAAAAAACAAAATGGAAAATGAAGCGAAACGCCATTTTGGCGTTTCATGCCCATGAACGTTCCTGGCTGGTGCAAGGGAGACCTCTATTCCTCCCTCCTCTCTCTGCTTTGGAGGCTGTCTGAGACGGAATGTTCCAGACAATCACCCACAATCCAGCAGGGGGAGGGAGGGAGGGAGAGACACCATTGACTCCCTTGTGATCATGTGACCTGCTCTAGTGTTTGTATATCAAGACATTGCTTGTTGATCAAGGCAAAAAATTAGAAGAAATGTTTGCTTGTCTTGCAAAATGCTCTTAAATCAAGTTATTCTTAAACCAAGGTATTACGGTACTACTATTACCAAGGTTGAATTCCACCACCTCACTCCAATACGTTGTTCAATAAAAAGCCATTGGTGACCCATTGCCTGAATGGGTGATTCTCAGATGATCTAAATATGGGACACTATGGATGGACTGTAAAGAATACATTACTTTCCAATTTTTCTACATGAAACTCAAAAGTCTATTGGAAGCTCAGTTGCTTTGTTTCATTTCGGAGGTACATGGCTTGCTGTAGGCCCTCACCAGTAAATAGTGATTATTATTTATTGAAGCCAGTTTGTTATTCCCCCCCCCCAAAGTATACTTTTCTTGGGTATTTCTTTTTCCTAATCAAGGATGGATAATCTAAAACATGGCACCTCTCCCTCCTCCCTTTCTCCCTCCTCTGGTGACTCAGCCCACATTGTTGAGATCATGGTCACTGTGACCTGGAAGGATCCTGTTGAACAAGACCCGTTTTGGAAGGTGAGCAGAGGTCCAGCCAGCCAGCAGGCCAGCTAACTAGAGGCCCCATCCATCTGCACATTGCTGGGAAACAGGCTGGGGCTGAGGTTTGTTGAAGGACCCTTTAAAACTAACAGAACTAGGAGGGCTGAGAAATAAATATTTAGTTTGCTTCCATTAATACTGTCTATAAAGTACCAGGCTAGTGAGACTATTTGTGGATTGTTTTAGGTCACTGTATTGTGTTTTTCCGGTCGGTAATCCAATATGTAACAGAAGTATCTTACATTTCATATACAGAGGTGCTCTGTAAGATTTGAGGTTGGGTGGGTGGGAAATCAGTCCCACTCCACACTGGGAAAGACTTAGGATAATGAAGTCTTGTCAGCCTCATTCCCCACTGAGAGATGTACAATAATGTGAGCAGATTTCAAACAGAGCCCATTCTGAATTAATCAAATGCTCTTTTGAAAATGCAACCCTGTATGGCAACCCCGGGCCATGTAATTTATTGCTGAGTTGGAAATCTAGCCTTAAACTAACAGTGAGCAATTATGGGCCCTTTGTTTTTTTGAACTGAAGCCCGCATGATCCCTCACCATTGACTACATTGGTCTGGGTGGCTGGGATTTGTAAGACAATAATATCTGGAGAAGGACTGCAGCCCACTCCTTTCTTTAAAAATTAATTTGGATTCACCGAAAATATCCACACCGGGACAAGAATGATCCAACACCATGGGAAATTACTGAGTTTCTGACTGTGAGCAAATGGTGTTAGAAGTGGAGCTCTAAAATAGTCAGGAATCACAATCCATGACAGTACATAACTTGTACTCATGACCAGAGTGAGGGGAGGGGGGTCTCCAAAGGATAAGGAACCCTCACTGCTTGGTCCTCAAGCTGCCCCTACTGAGTGCATATAAAAGGGGAGGGTCATGGTTTCTTCTGTTCCTCCACATCTGTGCTCCTCCACTTCTGGACTCCACATAAGGCCTGAAAGAGCCGGAATGTGCATGAATAATGGACGTGTGGGGAATTGTTTAAGCAGTTCTGCAGAACATGTGTGCCGGAAAAAGGAAGGACATGAATCAACATGTATGCTGGTTGTTGCAGAGGTGGACAAAACACAACAAAGGACAATGGCGACAGCCACGTGTAAGGAGGTAAACAGCGGCAGGTGCAGGTGCTGTATCCGAGCCAATAAGAAGGCATGACTAGAACACAGGACTTGGATCAACCCAGCCCGATGGGGAAGGATGATGTGATCCCGGGGCCGGGTCAGCACTGCATTTAAAGGGCCAGCAAGAACAGGACCTGCCTTTTTTTGACCAGGAGACGGAACAACCCAGTCCACTCGCCCTTTGTATATAATGGTAGTTTTCTGAGATATACATCGCATGTCTAAAATGTAACAACTTTGAGTAGTTGGTGTTTTTACAGACAGTGGGAAGGATCCAAGTGGTTGAGGTAGCAGCATAGGAGCTGCACTCACGTGAAACAGACGAACAAGTCTCGTCAAAATAAAGGCCATGGGCTGAATCATGAAGGAACACCTGGAGGCCTTTGGAAGGTTCCATTGATACAGGCCAACATTGGGGTCTACACCCCTTGAGGGACCTGTCAGCAGGATAATGTGCATGGATACCTTTGGGGTGGATACTCCAGGGATACCTACAACTAAGACCTGCTGTGGGGCGTTCCCAAAAAGAGAGCTGGGGGGGCGCAGCATCATCAAGTGACAGGTGGGCTCCTTGATGTGTTGCATCCAACCCAATGACTCAGCCAGAGTACTGCTTGTGTTTGTAACCAATAAAGTTGTGGCCAACTTATTTTCCCAAACATTTAATGGTCTTGTACCGTTGGAAGTTGAGTCATGGCTACTGGACTTCTTTTTTGAGAGATAGAAACGTTTCGCTGTTCATCCAAACAGCTTCATCGGTCTGAATACAGCTTCATCGGTCTGACCTCTTGTTTGGTCTGACTGCTCATAAGATGAACAAAGCGAAAAGGCTCGTTAGGGAGACATTTCTATCTAAACAATCTAAGGTGCTGAAAAAAAGAAAGTCGCTAGCTGTAGCCCTTGATTTGCCTCAACTTTGAAGCAGTTTGAAAACGACGTTTCTATCTCTCAAAAAAAGAAGTCCATGCCATGAGAACTTCAGTTAAACGAACCTGGATGACTGAGAATCTTCACAGACGTCTTGTACAGTTATTCTTTACAAATTTGGAGGCTCAGCTATAGGCAACAAAGGTGGGGCTGTTAGGGTTGAACTCCATCCCCTGCTGTTGCACGTTGTATGTTTTGAATATAGGTCCAGTCTTTAGAGTTGAATCAAATTCTCCCCGGGGGTGGGGGGGGGGGGAGAAGAGAAGAAACATAGTGTGTTGTGGCTGCATTCCTTTATGTCAAGTAATACCAGGTTTACCCAGTAAAGCTTACTTGCAAGAAAGGAGGTAGGCTTTATGCCCTTGTGATGAGTGTGGAAGTAGTGTCCTCAGAATGGGCCAAATTATTTTCCTGGAGATTTCCTGGGTTCCCCAATGCATGCCTCCCACTTGCAAAGTTGTAGATGTTTAGACTGCAATGTTATTCCACTCTTTTCTGTCTGGATCTCAACACTGAAAGCGATAATGTGTGCAGTCTATATTTGTGTTGCTGCCATGGGGTTGAAACCATGACAGGGCATAGATTCAAGTCCTTTTGGAAGAAAAGGAAATAGGGGTTGCAAACCATACCAAGGTAATGTGCATTGGGAGAGGACCTTCATCTCTTTCAGTCTTCTCCTATGTACACAGTGCATGAACACATAGATACAACAGGATTGTGTGACGTTATAACAGAGATGGCCATCATCATGTGCTGGTCGGTGTCTTCTCTGCTTCACTTATGCAGGAATGTCATTTGTGAGTGGCCTCATAACCAGGGATTGGCAGCTGAGTTGTAAGGGCTACCTTGAGAGCATCACTGCATCCACCTGTTCAAGTAAGCAATCGTGCTTGTCACTTTGTGGCTGGCAGATCGTGAATATGCTAGCAGTCCCCTGAGCTGAACCACCCAGTTGTCCTCTCTGTCACTTCTTCACAGCTTGTAGTTGTTATAGCTTTTGGCATGGCCAGAGACAGCATCTATTTCTGCTTAAGCTATGTACAGATGCTGTAAGTGAGGCTTCCGCCACCCAAGGCAATGGGATGGGGATTATATTTGCATAGTTAAGGGCAAACCAGCTCTAAAATGAATTGTAAAACACAAAACCAACCCAATTCTATTTCCAACTTTTGTTTTCCCAGATGCCAAAGCCACGACTTTGTGTCTGCCTTGGTCAAGTCCCGGTGCCTTCCTCTCATTCTTTCCAATGAGAGGTAAACATCTGGGGGTTTCTGCCAATACAATTAAGAATGCTCATACACACATTATATAATGAGACAGGAATGCAGCCCCCTGAAGCCTAGTCCTGCAATCTAATCTGCTATTTAGTGGCCCCCAAAGATTTCTGAAACCTTTGTGGAAGGCCCCCCCCCCCCCACCCCCCCGCCCCCCGCTTCTGTGCACGCTGGTCTCTCCACACTTTTTTCTCTGTTTTTCTTTCCTCTTTGGCTTCCCTTCTCTGTATTGTTTTAAGTTGGTGGCTGGGCGGTGTGCCAGATTAAATTTCATCTGCTTCTCCTCCTGCTCTCCCCCCACTCCACTGGCAAATCTTCCCCCGAAGTGATACTGTTTACTTTCTCTGCTCCTTTTCTGAATGCCTTTGTACACATTGCAAGGGATATAATCACCAGCTGTGGAGAGCTTTGTGAAATGTTCATTTTAGTCTTCAATACCCGAGGGCTAGTGAGTGTTTTTATACACAGACACACACAGAGAGAGACACACAGACACACGTGTGTGTGTGTGTGTGTGTGTGTGTGTGTGTGTGTGTGTGTGTGTGTGTGTGTGTGTGTGTGTGTGTGTTTAAATTGTGAAATGAAACCACTGTTTCTTTAAAAGACCTCCAAGTGTTTGTTGCATTCCAGTGTAATTGAAAAACAACAACACTTGGTCATCCTTCAGGTGGAATTATGTGTATGCATGGGTGGGCGGGCGGGGGTGTATTCTATTTACTTCTGTAGCGTTGGGTGCTTCATGTGGAAGTGAGTAAGCATATAAGGAACCTATTGTCTCCCTCCTCCTTCTTTCTTTCTTTTTAAAAGAAACAATCAAAGGGAGAAAGAAGATTAAAGTTTAAAAGTGTTCCTCTCCCCCTTTTCCTCTTTGGTGGGTGAAAGAGAGGTCAAGCTCTGCCCATTGACCTTTGCCCTGCGACCTCTGTGAACTAAAGACAAACTTTTGAACTAGAAAAATGCCCACAAAGAAAAGAAAACTGAACAAGCTGCTGGCTTTTCCTTTTCACTGACCAAACTAAGTTGGCAGATGCTTGAAAGAGGATGACATGGTGATGGTGGTGGCGGCGGAGGTGGCAGAAGGGACCTCCCACCTACCCCTGCTGGTTGTTAATTGGCACTGTAAAATGCCCACACACTTGGAGAGACGATGTGGGGAGGGAGGGGGGGGGAAGGATGATATATCTGCTGTTTCCCTTTTCTTCCTCCTTGCACATTGAAGCCAATGTTGCCCCTGGGAGAAAGAGAGCAATGAACTCCCTGGATTTGGACAAACTGGCACCAGGGCAGAACACTAGTGGTCTAGGGGCCAAAAAATCTGTGTTGGGTTAATACTAGAAAAAGCTCCCCATCTGTATGATCTCCACATTTTACTTCTTAAAGTTTGTCAGTTATTACCTGAATTGATGCTGTCCCATGGATGACCCCTGCTGGCAAAATGGGGGAAGGTCCCTCTGTCTGTTTTACACTCATCAAATCCTTCTCCTTTTTTTTTTTTTTTGCTTTGGCCCTTAAATACACACTGACGGCATTATTTGTTGATCACACCTACAGAAAATGGAAATTGGCAGAAAGCCTCTGGGCTCTTCCCTCCTACATAAGTTAATACCTTCCCACTCTGAGCAGGCCGGAGCTGTGATGGTGATGACTTCATTTTGCCCTGTCAAAATGCTGCAAACCCCAAAGAGGCTTCTGCTGTGTTCTGCAATGCCATTGATTCCGTACCGACGGCAACAAATAGATATCATTGGTAAGGGAAAAGAAGAAGAGGAACCAAATGATGAAAAACAGAGGATACAGCGGACACTTGTGTGAGGAGTGGTAATGGCTTTATGGGAATCCCTGTAGGTAAACAGGAACTGTGTTATCAGTGATAGTAGTGGGTGCTGCTAAACACGGTGGAGCCATAGAAGTTGGAAAAGGAAGGGTGGCCGTGAAGGTTAGCTGTACGCTTGTATCCTGCACCAGCATTCCGTATCCTGACTGGATGGATAAGCCCGTAAATACCCGCAGACTCCTACAGATAACAACTTCCCTTATTAGCATAATGCCTTGTGTAATCACTCATCCGGCTCTGTCATGTTTCCTGTTCTCCTTGCAAAAGCCTGCTGCTAACACTGGCCTTTTCAGTGACCTGCAGGGAATTTTAGGCAAAGAGGATGCCCTGTTTTTTTGTGGGTTTTTTTTTTTTGGAACTGAGGGAGGGCAGGTCCCAAGAGAAGACTACAAGGTACTTATACGTAATCATAAATGTGTGCCTTCAAGTTACTTCAGATTTATGGCAACCCTTTGCAGGGTGTCCTAGGTAGAGAATACTGTACTGAGAGGTGGCTTACCCTTCCACTCCTCTGAGGCAAACTGGGATTGTGCAGCTTACCCAAGGCCGCACTGGCTGACTCTACTCACTGGAGGCCCAGTGGGGAATTGAACTCCCAATCTCTGACTCTGCAGCCAGAGACCTAGCTAGAGGCGGGCATGAAGTGATTTGGGCCACTTTGTCCGAATTCATCTGTGCAAAATCACAGATGCCACACAGTCCCTCCCCTCGCCCATGGCCTGCTTCTCTATTCACTTCCTGGCATTCACTGCCTGGGTGCTCCCTGTTGGACAAGTGACCAGTGTGGATCGGAGCAGGGGCTTCCCTTCCCAGCCTTCCCAAGCAGCTACACAACTCAAGGGCTGTGAGGGCTCAAAGAGGTTTGGACAAAGCGGGCCAAACCTCTTTGCGCCCATCTGTAGTCCTAAATTAACTCGCTGGGCTATTTAGCCAGGTGGGTACTTACTTGCCACCTTACCAATCTTTATATAGAATTTTCTGGGATGTATAAAAGAGATGGAGAGTCACTGTGGAACAGTGCTGACGGTGCCAGATTAGGACCCAAGAGACCTGGACTTCAATCCCTGCTTGGCCGTGGAAGCTCTCTGGAAAGGAGTAATGGTAACTGAATCCCTGCATGCTACACATACCCTGAAAACCCTATTAGGCTCACCTTCAATTAGATGTGACTGGACAGTACATAGGGAAAACAACATATAAGACAGACTGGTCTGTGTTTTCTGACACTTCTTTTATGCCCGAGAATTCTTCCGAAATGCTCTTTGGATTTTGGAGTTTCTCAAAGCCAAACAATATACTGGTACAAGTGATTCTCCCTTTTTTTAAAAAAAATGCTTTGTGCTTGGGCTGTTCCCCATCTCCCCTTTCTTTTAGTTTATTCCCATCTTTCCCTCAGATGAAGATATTTGGCTGCCTGAGGTGAAGGAGTTGGTGATTTCTTCTTCCATTCCAAGTCCAAAACCCAAACAGCCCTGGCTGTTTAAGTCTTGTTCCAATAAGGGCATTAGGACAGCATATGTGAGCACAGGAGGGGTGCACAGGCCACACTGTGTGGCACACCGAGCTCAGTCCTCAACTAAAAGGAGATAGGCAGTGACAGAAGTGCAAGAGCTGAGCAGTATTCTGTGGTGGCTGCCTCACAATGCCTACTGGCAGGGCCAGCTGTGGAGAAGATCCCCACCTTTGGGAGGGAGATGCTGGAGAATTTTCCTTACCCCATGAATCTCCCCTGGTTCTCTGTCCACATATAAGAGGAAGAATGTTGTGAGGCAAGGCTACATGAAATAAGATTTTAAAGATCCAGTACTGGGGTATTTTACTTCTGTAGGAGCCCTGTGGCGCAGTGGTGCTGCAGATAAAACTGTGCTCACAACCTGGGGTTCAATCCCAGGTAGCAGGCTCATGGTTGACTCAGCCTTCCATCCTTCTGAGGTCGGTAAAATGAATACAAAGCTTCCTGAGGGGGGCAATGTGTAGCCTGCATACTGTAATTAAAACTGTAAACTGCCCAGAGACTACTTGAAGTGGTATGGGGTGGTATATAAGCAGAACATTTTTTTAAATTAATGGTTTGGGTGATAAGAGTTTACACCCATCAAAACAATAGAGTGAAAAGACTTTGAGGGGTAGGTTGAACATGGAGCAAACTGAATCTCAGTAAATGAGGCAGTTTGATGGATCCCAACAGAATGAAATTCCAGATGGACAAACACAGAAGATTATCCATGAGGGAAAACAAAACAAAACAAAAACAATGACAGAAGTATAAAATGGGGAATGTTTGGCTAGACAGCAGACTTGCCAAAAAGAATGTAGGGTTTGTGGTAAATACAAAATGAACATGACTGAGCACTTTGTAGTCGTGGCACAAAAGGTCATTGGCGGTTTATAATAGAAAGACTAATAGAAGCATCCTATCATTATCCAAGATTATTCAGCAGAGGGCTACAAAGATAAAAGGAACTATATGAGGCTTGTCTGATTGCAGAGGTGGGATGATGTCCCCCAGAAAGATTTAGATTCCTGCTCTCATTACCCTCAGCCAGCATGGGCAGTGGTTAAATATAATAAACATTATAGCACTACAACATTTTGAAAAACACAGGTTGTCCTAGAAGGAAAATTTAAAAACTTTGGACTTCATAAACGGAAGTAAAATGATCTTACAGGAAGAGCTACACACAATTCTCTAATACTTAATCATCATTCTGTCCACTGAGGACAGGGAAGAAAGGCAGGCAAGCAGATTTATTTAAATATTAAGATGAGGGGGAAACCCTCTATTGGTATATTGTAATTTTGTTCTCTTGTGATCACTGTGAAATTATTGTCTCTAACAAACTTCTCAAATTCAAGACAGATGCCATATTGCCATTGTTTATTCCAAACATATGGAATGTGATGTGAGGGCTTTGTTTTGACAGCCCAACACTAAGCTTGAGGAAGCACACCTTGCTTGATGTTCTGCTTTCTTCAGTTGAAGATTGTCAGCTTCTTACCCATGGTTTAAGATAATTGGCTGGTACTTTGTAGACCTTAATAAATTATGTTCTCCAGATATAGTATTAAAACAAGTACACAGTTGTAAGTAGAGATGGGCACGAAATGCCAAAATGGCGTTTCATGTTCGTTATTCGGGCCCTGGGGCCCGCTTCATTCCGTTTTTGTTTTTCGGGCCCCCGGGCCCCGCTTCGTTTCCGTTTCCTCATTTTGCGGGTGTGGCAAGCTGCGGCTGCAGGGAGCCCTCCCAGGCCAGGCGCCACTGGAGCCAGAGGCATACAGGCTGGGAGAGCGTTCCCGTGGCCATGGGGAGCCCTCCCGGAGCCGGGCGCTGCTCCGGTCACCACCCCCAACAGGCCGCCACCCCCGGAGCACCACCGAGTGCCACCCTCCCTTGGCCCCCCTCCCCAATGACCGATCCGCCGCTCCGTCTGCCACCCCCATCGGGTTGCTACCCCGGAGCCCCACGCAGCACCGCCCTAACTGGGGCCCTTCTCCCCGGGAACCACTCTGCTCTGGGAGCCACTGCCCCAGTAGACCACTGCCCGGCACCCGCCAGGCCTAGACCCAGGAAACCTGTGGGGGTGCCACTGCCCTCCCCCCGTGCTCCAACAATGCCCTCCGCTCCTGCTTCCGAGCCGGCTGCACCGTCACCACTTCGCCATGTGGCCAAGATGGCACCGGGTGCAGCCGAGCTCCAATGTCCTCCCCTCCAAAGCCTGCCGAGTGCCGACAAAGAGGCCGAGATCCTGGAGCGCAGCCCTCATAAGGGCTCGGATCCCACCTCTTCTCGTGAGAACGGCAAAGTCTCGCGTTGGCTCCAGCGGGGAAGGGGCAAAGAGGCTCCGCCAGGCCAAGCCCCCTCTCGCCGCCCTCCGCTTGTTGAATGACAGCCCAGCGGGCTATCATTCACCAATCAGAGATGGCTGGACAGGGGGCTGGGATCCCGCCTCCGCGTGCGTAGGCGGGATCCCAGCCCTCTCGCCGCCCTCCGCTGCTCCATTTTTCATCGCGTGAGCGGCGCGACGCCAGTAACGGAAACGAACAGAACTGAAGAAAATTTTCTTGGTTCTGTTCAGTTCGAGCCTGTCCCATCGCAACAGTCATTATTCATACTGTTACGTAACGGAACGAATAACGGAGAACGGTAATGAAAAAATGGTCGTTTCGTGCCCATCTCTAGTTGTAAGATGCACATGTGAAATCAATTCCAATGAGTTGTGGAGCCAGACATCACAATGTTTTTATATTTGGGAGAGTAGGGGATATAATTCTTACTACCTTGAGTAGAATTGGTGGGTTATGTATGTATAGTCCTGGATCCAGTTTAGACCCACTGAATGAATGTTGTTATCATAGATGTTGGCTGACTTTCATAGTTGGTTAAGTAGATGTATTTAGGCCAGAACTAGCAATCAAGAGAGAGAGAGAGAGATCAGTTGGGATCCAGTTAAACCTTAAGAAAGGACAAATACTTAGGATGTCCTTAGAAAACTTTCCTCACCTCCAAGATTATGTCCTAAATGTGCAAACATGTCATTAAGAGGAGGTTATCATCCAAGACAAAATGGGCCATATCAAAATCGTAGAAGTTAAGTGTTCTTTTCTGAAGGCAGGTGTTCATTTCAGGTTTTGCTGGAAGGAGCTTCACTATGCAAAGATATATCCCTGAGATACAAAACAGTGATGCCTGTGGCATGCTGTTGAGCCTCTGTCACATGCTGCATGCTCTCATCTGTTCAGAATGGCATTTCTGCTCTTTCTTAAGAGTAAACTCGATCCAGGCCAGTTCCAGTGCCTGTTATCGTTGAGCAAGCTCTCAAAAATTATTCCTGGAGTGTCTAAGGACATGTTCAAACTTGCCTTGACAATAATCCTGATGACTGAAAGCTTTTGAGGGTGAGTTGAAGGATCAGATGGCAGTGTGGGTGGGTGGGTGTGGGTGCGGGTGGGTGGAGGGAGAATTTCGAAAACAGGGCACAGAAAATATTTTGTCAATTGACAGTAACACCAAATGGACAGGGAATGCACCGTGAAAACACAGTCAGTGGGGCAAAGCCAACAGTTTAATACGACTGAGTATTGTATTAAGTTATTTCTGAAGACAATGAACCACACATTTGTTAGATCATATGGTAATCTTCTCTTTAATGGGAGATGGCAATGCCTCAATAGAGGAATAGCTAGAATACTCAGCATTACATTCAGAAGGGACTTTTAAACACACTAGTAACTCAAACATGCCCTACTGCAGAGGATTCCTGTGACCCACACAGCTATTTTCAAGTCATAGAGAAAGTACTTTTGTCCTCTCAACTTTTGGTACCATATTAGAACTTCTCTCATCTAATTCTCAGTCACCAATGGCCCATGGCACTTTAACTGTAATAATAATAGCAAGGATCTTGGGGTGGGGGGGGAGTAACACTCCCGTAGTTAAAGCACAAGTGGTAATTTAGATAGATTGACAGAACAGTTGTGAGTGGAGGTCAGAATTTGTCTTGCAACAATACCCAGGTATTGCCATAGGAAAGGTACATCTTATCTTTATGGAATCTGCCCATGTCTCTGGTTTAGCCTGTTAATCAATGCACATTTAGCTAGTTCTGATTTAGATAGCTTTGAAAGGTAATTAGAAAATTTTTGAGAGGACAAATTTAACTGCCCAGAGTTCCCTTTTGGGAAATTGGTTTGGTATAAAAAAATAAAACTAAATAAATAAGTAAATTTAGCAATAACCTGGAGCAAGATAGCTACATACAGTAAGTTTGCCAGTGTTGAGCAATATGTCTGTGAAGTTTCTCTCAGTCATCCAGGTGAGTTTATCAGGAAGTTGAGTCATGGCAACTGGACTTCTTTTTCTTGAGAGATAGAAACATTTCACTGATGAATCTGTTCGGATGAGCAGTGAAACGTTTCTATCTCTCAAGAAAAAGAAGTCCAGTTGCCATGACTCAACTTCCAGACACTGTTGAGCAAAGGATTTTATTGATGGGGTAAGGAGTGGCAGTGATTCCCATTTCCCTTTGTAGTTCTATGCCCTTGTCCAATTTTCTTGGATTATCAAGGGATACTGTGGAGCAGGTTTGGACAGAAAGGGACCTTAAAGGAGGAGGAGAAATAACAGAGAACCAACCTGCACCTTATTCTACCTACAGGAGCCTTCTGTCAGTTTGGAACTATTCTGTCCATAGAACTTCCAACTCCAGCTGCATTGTCAAAAGCATTGTCCTTACCAGCCCTGAAACCATCATTATCATAATCCGACTTGATAGTGAACATTAGAGATGGGCACAACCAGGAAAAATGACCGTTTCGAGTTGTCGTGTGTTGGAGCCGGCCCGTTTCAGCTCGTTTCTGTTTGTCGTGAAATTTTTCGAAAATTTGTCATTTTGTTTGTCGTTTGTTGTTAGTACTGGCTTAGGGGGGTAGGGTAGCGGGCTCTTGGAGGCACCTCTCTGGGGTGGGTGCCTCCTCTGGCCCGCTACGAAGGGAAGGCATTTAGCAGGCTCCTGGAGGCACCTCTCTGGGGTGGATGCCTCCTCTGGCCCCCTACAAAGGGAAAAGGAAGGGTACATGACCGTGTAGCCATTGCGTACCAAGTGGCACTGGCAGAGGCACCCCTCTTTTGGGTGCCTCTAGCTCACTAAGAAGGACAGCATACTGGCGTACAGAGTTTTTTTGGAACTTTGGACTGGTGAGCGAGGTGAGAGAAGAATGCCTCTGCTGGGCGCCCTCTGACTCACTAAGAAGGACAGTGTACTTGCGTGTAGTGCAATGCGAGTACAGATCTGGCTTAGGGTTGGGGTTAGGGCAAGGGCTAGGCTTAAGGGTTATTATGGGTAAGGTTAGGGTGAGTTAGTGGACTGCACCTCTGGGTGCCTCTGACCCACTAAGAAGGACAGTGTACTGGCATATGGGTTAGGGTTAGGGTTAGGGTTAGGGTTAGGGTTAGGGCTAGGGTTAGGGTTAGGGTTAGGGTTAGGGCTAGGGTTATAGTGGGCTTTTTATGCCCGACTGGCACATCTCAGAAGTCTCAGTCAAAACCTGGCCAAGTGGCCATGCGATTGGTGGAATGGCTCCAAAAATTTGTATGGTCCCATCCCATGGCCAGCCCATCATTGCGCAGGTGTAAAAAAATAAAAATAAAATAAAATAAAATAAAATCAATGGGATTGGAGACAGACGTTTATTGCAAGAAAAACCCACTGCTGCTACTGTAAAAATTCAGGCAGTTAAAATACCTAATTTTCGCATGTTTCTGTGTGGTGCTTTGGTGGGTTTTTGGACCACGATTTCAAAAAAAATATTGCAGTCGCCATTTTGGATCCCCCCGCACCGCATGGCATGGTGAGACGACGAGGATGCCCCCCACCAGAGCAGCCCAGGACAGGAGAGGGGGAAAGGCCGGGGACCCCCCCCCCAAGAAACCACCCCTCTGGTAGGTGCCCTTACTCAGGCAGGCATATTTTCGCCTGCTTTTTTGGCCGGTAATCTTTTTTTTAAAACTTTTTTTCTGTGCCTCTTGACATCGCGCGATTGCCGCGCGTGATGCCATGAACGACAACGACAAATCAGACCCAATTTTTCTTTTATCGGTTCGAGTTCGAGTTCTGACGGCTTAATTGTCGTTACCGTTTCCGTTGCGTAACTGAAACGAGGAACGGAAATGGAAACGAGAATTTCGCCAAGTCGTGCCCATGTCTAGTGAACATAGTTCTCTGAAAGGAAATCTTTAGGCAGTCAAAAACACATGGCTGGAAGGGAAGGAGGCACACTGCTACATGTGGCTGGCCCAAAGCCTGGAACATTGGTTTTGTGTTTATAATGAACAAATAAAATGGGTAAAACCTAAAAACTATCTTAGTTTTAAATGCATCATCATTAGACATGGGCACGACTCGGCGAAATTGTCATTTCTGTTTTTGGTTATCATTTCCGTTACGGAACGGAAACGGTAATGATAATTAAGCCGTCAGAACTCGAACTCGAACTGAAAAAAGAAAAATTTGGTCGGGTTTTTCGTTTCCATTTGTGCCATCGCGGCGATCGCACGATGCGAATCACAGAAAAAGTTTTTAAAAGTTTTTTTAAAAAACCCTGACTCCCGGCCAAAAAAGCAGGCGAAAATATGCCTGCCTGAGGCTTTGCCACCTACCAGAGGGGTGGTTTCTGGGGGGTCCCCGGCCTTTCCCCCCCTTCTCCTGTTCTGGGCTGCTTGTACCAGGCTGGGGGGGATCATCCTCGTAGTCTGTCTCGCTGCATGCCATGTGGTGGGTGGGGGGAATCCAAAATGGCGACCACAATTTTTATTTTGAAATCATGGTAAAAAAACACACCAAATCACCACAGAAACATGTGAAATTTATTTATTTTAAATGCCTGGATTTTTATAGTAGCAGCAGTGGGTTTTTTATAGCAATAAAACGTCGTATTTATTTTATTTTATTTTATTTTATTTTTTATTGTTTTAGACCTGCCCATTTGGGCTGGGCATGGGGTGGGACTATGCAAATTTTTTGAACCATTCCACCAATGGCATCACCAGGTTTTTGACTGACACTTCTGGATGTCTCGGAGGGCATTAAAAGCTGAGGCACCTTCCAGAAATCGCAGTCAGGTGTATGGATGTGGTTGAGGGAGGAGGGCTGGCTGCTGGTGCTGGTGTGATCCGATCGAGATTGAGGAGGGAGGCTGGAGGCTTTAGGATTATGTTAGGCAGGCAGGGAGGGAACTGAATTTAGAAAATAATATCTTTGATTTCCTGCAGCTTTGTCTGCTGAAGGGAATAGCAGTTTATTCTTTATTTCTTCTCTGGCAGTTTGAGGATTTTTTTTCTGATATTGGATAAAGGGGGAGGTTCGACTGGGAGTGGGAGGTGTGGATTTATTTTAAAAATATATTATATATACTACCATTTATTTTCTATTTTCCCAACTTCAATTTGCTTGCACACACACACATTTGGGGTGCAAGCCAAGAACAGAACCTCTATCCTAAGTGATATCCTAACTGCCCACTTGCCTGTCCGCCCGCACCGCCACCCGTCTGCAGCGTGCGCTGCCGCCCGCCCACTCGCCCACCCGCGGGTGCCGCCCGCCCATGCCCCCCGCCACTGCCGCCCGCCCGCACCTCCCCCCCGCTGCCCGCCCCACCCCGCCCGCCGCCTAGGGCGCAAAAACACCTACCACCGGCCTTGATTGCGGGATGCCCCTATGCTCTGGGAAGTCAAATCGCGCTAAATCGCAGTGGAAACGACAAATGACAAACGACAAACGGAGAC